>CM040246.1:147919688-148534306 GCA_022545495.1 Chrysanthemum lavandulifolium
GCGGCAACCGCTGCTGCGGTATGGTCCAGAGTTGAAACTGGCTAACATAGGGCAAGGGTCCTGATGGGCAAGTATAAATAGAAGAAGCGACTCCTCTCACCGCAATTTCAACATTATTAGACTAGTAGTTATGGTAACTAAACTTTTTTTTCTTTGCTATCTCAACGCTACATCCGATTTTCTATCTTAAACTAAAAACATAACCTTAAGCCCGCAGATGGCGACTCTAATCACAACCAAATACATACCTCACAAAATTAATAAACAAAAACACACAAACCAAACACAAATTATGGTCGCTTGCAAAATCGAACGAAGCAAATTGGCTTGGGGTCAGGTCGTTCTTGGTGCCTCTTCATGGAGGATTGTTGCATATACCCAACTGATCGGTTGGGTTGCCATAATGAGCGATCTTAAACAACGATCTGGATCACGACAATGTCACGGTCATTAAAATTGAATCTTAATCTTTAGACACGCTCTTGGTGTCCTTCGTATCTAGATGTGAGCCCTGGCTTCACCACTTCGGGGGTGTTTGAGATTGTGCTTTGAGGAGATTGTCATTATTAGGAAGGTGTTTGAGATTGCGTTTTGAAGGAAATTATGTGATTAATCGTGCTTGTAAAATATGAATGATTAGAAAAAAAAATGTAAAAGATTGGTAAATGTGTGCTTTATGATAACACGATTTTTCAAACAATATTATTAGTTTGTTTTGAGAGCTCAATCTCAAAAACCTCAAAACACAAGACGACTGCTAAAACTACTCGTAACTGAGCACCGGTGAGAGACCACTGTCACGCGCCACCCCACTACGGGAAAGGCTGGTCACGCGCTAGAGGGCCAAAAAGGGATCACAATGGTGAGTGTTTCGCTTTTCGGTTTGTGTGAAAAAGTGGGCCCCCACTATGAACGGATACTTGTATATGCATATATATATATATATATATATATATATATTTAAAAAAATAAAAATAAAAATAAAAATCCCACTACCGTTTTATTTACCTATAAATACTCTTTAAACTTTAACATTTTTAAACACAACTTCACATTACACTCTCCACTCCTTCTTTACAAAACTTCAAAATTAATCTCACAAACTCAAACAATAATTATTATGGATATGGATTCAAGCAATAATGCTCCCAGACGTTGAAGATTTATATGAAAGAAGAAGAAGTTATTCGTCATGACATGAATTTTTTAGCGAGCATTGTCGTTTTCAATTTGTATACCACATCCAATAAGAGAACCAACATACATCGAGATCATATAGGTGCTCATAATCGCTTAGTCCAAGCCTATTTTAGTGCGAATCCGATTTTTCCTAATGAAACTTTCGTGGAGAGGTTCGAATGAGTTGATATTCACAAATTTCGTTGAAGAAGTAACTCTTCATTGTGCATACTTCGTGAGAAGGCGGTTGTACCGAAGACCAAGCATTTCCCGTTGTTGAAGTGCATCTCATGATTCGTCAATTGGCATGCGACACCGCTCGACGCCTTGATGAATATCGCATATAGGCGAAGCAACCGCGTCTATCCCGGAAATTTTTATAGGTGTGTTATGGAAGCTTTTGGAGCAGAGTATATGCAAAGAATGATCGCGACCGATGTTGAAAAGCTATACGTGTATCACGAATGAAGCATGGGTTTTCGGGAATGTTAGAAAGCCTTGATTGTATAGATTGGCCGTGGTTTGGTTGTTCGCGCATATAAAGCGCAATATTGTAGACGTGACCATGGTGCGAATCCATTCATTTTGTTTGGAAGTTGTTGCTTCACAAGACTTATGGATATGACATGCTTTCTTTGGTGTTTATGGGTTGAACAACAACATTAACGTTATCGTTAATCCCCTATATTCAACGATCTCAAAGAAGGAAAAGCATCGAGATTTCGTTTGTGGCTAACGGATTAACTTACAAGCGGGATTTATCTTGTAGACATGATATTTCGAGTGCAGACATTTGTTAAGACGATTTGAATGTGGCCGACAATGACCACAAGCGAGTATGGTATAAGCGAATGCAAGTAGCCAAGGAAAGACGTGGAACAAGCATTTGGTATTCTAAAGAATAAATGAGCTACCAGATACTAAAGACAAAAATAATGAATACGATGAATACATGCATCATATTACATAATATGATTATAAAAGATAAAAGGAAGTCAATCTCTTCCGACCGGTATTCGGAGGAAGCACATCAACCGAAGACCTCATACGATCCAAGAACAAAGGCATAGAGTTATGAGACACATAAAATCGTCACAAGCACATCAAGACCTTCGTTATGATTTGATCGAACATGTTTATCGTAATGTTTAATATATAATATTTTTATTTTAATGTAATGGTTTTAATTTATGAATAAAAGTTTTAGTTTTACAATGAGAAATAAAGAGATGGTTTGAATGATGAGGATGGTGTGATTGATAAAGGTGAATGGTGAGTGAGTCTCGATGAAAAAATGGAGAGAAAAAGCCGATGTCTTCTTGAGATGGAAGGTGAGTGAGAGTGTTTTGACGTGATGGATAAAGGTACTTTAAAAACACAAACATTAGTTCAAGGTGATCGGCGGTCCATTTTCATTTTATAACGCATAATTTTTAAAGTCTGGTTAATGATGAGATGTTTTGTTTTAAGACATAAAATGTAGAAAAATTACACGTTTGGTCCCCGTGGTTTGCTCATATTTCAAGTTTAGTCCTAAAGTCGTTTTAATTACACTAGAGATACCTATTTTGAAACCTTGCACTCATTTAGTCCTTATTTTTTATGGGCGTTAGTGCGATTCGTTAAGTGTTTTGCGTTGTTAGTCCTTCGTTAATAAATTTTGCAATCGTTAGTCCTTATTTTTAAAATATAGTTTTCCACGCTAGTCCCTCCATTAATAATAGTTATCGCCCGATTTTTGACGTTTTGTCCGCTTTTATCCGCTTCCCCGTTTTTACGCTTTTATCCCTTTTCGTCCGCTTTTAACGCTTTTATCTGCATTTTTTATCCGTTTTCGACCGCTTTTACGGTTTTATCCGTTCGTCCGTTTTTTACGTTTCCGACCATTTTACGTTTTTCTGCTTTATCCTTTTCGCTCGTTGTTTATTCGTTACCGCTTTTTTAAAGTTTTGTCCGTTTTTTCCATTTCGCGCTTTTTACGTTTTGTGTTTTTATCCTTTTTGGTTCGTTTTATCCGTTTTTACCTTTTTACATTTGTATCTGTTTTTCTCGGTTTTAAGTTTTATGCTGTTTTATCCGTTTTAACCTTGTTTTCGTTTTGTCCGTTTTTCCTTTTCGACCATTGCTTTACGTTTTATCCGTTTCGTTCGTTGTTTATCGGTTTCGCCTTTTTTTACATTTTGTCCTTTTATCCGTAAAAAGGCAAAACCGATAAACAACAAACGAAACGGATAAAACGAAACAACGGGCGGCGAAAAAAGGACAAAATGTAAAACCGCGAAAACGGATAAAACGTAAAAAACGGGCGAAACGAATAAACAATGAACGAAATGTAAAAACATACAAAACGTAAAAGAAAATGGACGAAACGGATAAAACAGACAAAACGTAAAACGGACGAAACAAATAAAAACGTAAAAATAGGCGAAAACGGATAAAAACGAACCAAAACGGATAAAAACAGATAAAACGTAAAAAAAAGCGGCGCATTTTAAAATGCAGGCGAAAAGATAAAACGTAAAAACGACCAAAACGAAAAACGGGAAAACGGATAAAACGAACGAAACGGATAAAACGGACAAGAACGTAAAACCCAAGCGATAACTATTGTTAACGGAGGACTAACCGGGAAAACTATATTTAAAAAATAAGGACTAACGGTGCAAAATTTATTAACGAAGGACTAACAACAAAAAACACTTAACGGACTGCACTAACGCCCATCCAAAATAGGGACTAAATGAGTGCAAAGTTCAAAAATACGATCTCGGTGTAATTAAAACGACTTGTGACTAAACGCTGTAATTTTTCTAAAACGTGTAATTTTTTCTAAAATGTATGTGCTAGTCTAACATTGTTAGTTTAACAGCTGTATAGTGAGGGGTCACCATCTCAAGTACGATTGGTGAGTAAATTGACACTTATGCTAACCAACGAATTAAATTTAAAAAAAGTAAATGAAAATGGAAAATATTGTAATTATATGCCTACCAGACCCCTCTCAATATCTCGAGAGGCTTAAAGCGAGATCTCACGAAACCTTGATTTTTTAGAGCTTTAGGTGCGATAACATTTGATCCGGTGTTAATCTTACGTGGCAGATGTTGAGGCGGCATTACCATACCACGATGGTGGCGTTATAATGCACGTTAATGCAATAATGTGGGAGAAAACGCAAGTTATGTTCAAGTTATCATACCCACCTCACGTTATGCCCAAGTTACCATATCTTATTTGTAATTTGTAATTTATTTATTATTATTATTATTTTTTTTTTTATTTATTATTTTTTTAAGTAGGTCAAAAAAGTGGTGTTAAGGTGGTGCTATGATAATGGATGTTTTTTTGGTATTAATGTTGAAATGATAAAGTTGATATGACATTGACGTAACGAGATTTTTTTGTTAACTCAAATTACCATACCCAATGCTCTTTACGCTGGTTCATATTTTCGGGTTGAAATTAATCACTGATTAGCCATATATAAATGCTTACAAATCTATAAAGTAACTTAAATAAGGTAAATATAAAGAGTTAGTACAATAGAATCTATTTTCAAGCAAATTAATATCAAAAGAGCTGAAAAAAATTGTTTGTAAATTGCAAGAGCAAATTGTGAACCTTATACTTAGGATGAAGTGTATTTTTTTTTTTTTTTTTAACCTCGAGTTTCGACTCGACATTCTGTTCGTAATTTCAGAGTGACTACCCTTTTTAGATAACCCGGAGTCATTGCAAGTGAACCTCCGTGACCACATGAGAATTAATTTTCTCCCAGAATTTGAACCCGAGACCTCCGGCGAATATTACCCACTTAGAAGACCAAGTCTGTTAAACAAAATATTAAGATATAAATACTCAACTGACTTAAGAAACTTATTAAAATGTAACATAAAATTTTCACAATTATTATGCATTTAGACTCAAACATATTTTGACCGTTTTGATATAGGTTGGTTTGATGCTTTTGTTGTTGATGCTCTTCTTTTAGCATTTGTGACAATTTTGTAAGTAAGTTATTCTTATAGTAAGTAATTTGGCTTTCACTTTTAGTGTATGGCTTTATTGGATATGTAACTTGTGATATGTACATATACAAATTTATATTTTGAGGCCTTAAAATATGAGGTCTAAAGCTTTTGTTTTAGTCATTGTCGTCTTTGAGTTTACGAAGTTATGTGCAAAATTCAGTATAATAAAAAAAAAAACGGGGCTTAAAATAGAAAGAAAATAGTTTTTAAAGAGATAAAATGATAAATAATCGTTTTTAAAGTGTTTCGGTTAGCATTTTTAATGCAACCTTTTAAATCAAATATTTGTATTCATTTTATAGAATATATATATATATATATATATATATATATATATATATATATATACATATCATATACAAATTTTGAGACCCGATAATTTAGAGACATTGTATGACAACACATTCATATACGACTCTGGCTTTAGTGACCTTATTGTCAAGCCGGCCCTGCATACGGATAGTAGGATTTAAACCTCCCAACAAACCTTATCATATGATAATTATGTACTAGTTGTTACTTGTTAGCACTAATAAACACACGATGATGGTTAAGACCTATCAACAAACCTTATCAGATAATTAATTAATTATGTACTAGTTGTTACTTGTTAGCACTAATAAACACACGACGATGATGATGATTAAGACCTATCACCATTCATCACCATATAATGATGATGAGTTGATGACCCATGATTGTTAATTTGTTTATGCATGTGCATCATTTGATCATTACATGTAGATGCATAAATGCATGCATTTATACATCTAATATACAATATTATATTGAACTGTAACATCTGTTGTTAACACACATTTCTCTTGTTTAATTTTTGATCCTCGAGGTATTCATGATTAGAGGTGATGATCAACCAATTAAGTATAAATGCTATGTAACAGGTTAAATAATAGAAGTTAACATTATCTAGAATGAAAATCGATGGCGTATAGTACGTACAGCAGGTTTATTGGGTCTAGCTCGTGCTATACACACTTTAGGCCAGGCCCAACAAGGTAAAACAACCACAAGTATTGTATCGTCACTAAGCTCAATGACAAATTGGCTACGGTCCGGACACAAAAACACACGCAGAACACCCAGCGGATCAGGCTCATGACCACGGAAGGTGATATGCGTCCGCAACTACGATTACTGCGGAATCTTGCCCGACAAGGGTCCCACTCCGACTACTAACAATTATAAGTGAAATACTAGGAAACCCTAGTATTGGACTTGCTTATAAAAAGGAACTCTCTAATATTTTTACAAGGTATGACTTTATCACACATACTAATACACATATTTCAATATTCTCTGTTTAACATGAAGACTTACTCTCACGTCGAAGCTTAATCGTGGGATCCGTCCCCACGGTAAAGATAACGATTTACCTTCATTTGTGTAGGGAATCATCTCACTATTTGGTTTAGTACAAATCCAATCCTCTGATAACTTGTTGGCCCGACCCAGCAAGCCGTCTCAATCCATATCAAATCGGTCACACTTTTTGTACTAACAAGTTGGCGCCATCTGTGGGACCAGTACACAACTACGTTCTTGAAAATACTCACCATGAGCACTCAGTCCGGATCCTCTCCTTCCGTGCCCACGTCTTCCGTGCGGAACACGGTAGGAAAAGGAAAAGATGCGTCACTGGAAGATCATGTCAGATCAGCGTCCGACGCAGCTCTCAGAGAATACTGTGACAGACATTACCACCAATTGTTGCCAATCATATCTCAGAAAGTTCATCAAGAAAAGAAGCAACAGGAAAAGCTTAAAGCAATAGAAGCAATAAAAGATCGACTTAACTAACAAGAAGCTTCACAACATTCCGAATCAGGAACACCGAGTAGAAGAAAGGATATGGGGAAAAACTCGAATCTAAAAGACACCAAAGTGTATACGAAAGCCCCGACCGAAGGAATGACCGATCCAGGTCACCAAGGAAGAGGGATCCGGAAAAAGAAACAGTGTTCAAAAGATTGGAAAGAGGCGTGTTCCACAGATTGGGAGATAAGGAAAGAAGTGTGTCAGCATACTCAGGAGACTCCAAATACCAGTCCCACCGCAGTGCCCAAAGAAGGGAAGAAAGTTGGTACCAGAATTCTCATTCACGAAGAACGGAGCTCACCACCAGAAGGAACGGTAACAACAAAGCATCCTCTCGAAGGGCGGGCGAATTTTCTGAGAGAGAAGATAGTGAGGGCGGACATTGGAACTCGGGATCGAAGAAAAAAGGTCAAGCATTGAGGACGACGACTTAGAAAGGCCGTGGGTATGCAAGGAAACCGACCTGTTCACTCCTCATATTCGCTACTTCGATCTGCCAAAAAGGACCCGTATGCCAAACCACGTCAAGACATATGACAGAAGTGAAGACCCGGAAGATCATCTTAAGATTTTCCAAACAACATCTAAAGTGAAACGCTGGGCCTTGCCAACTTGGTGCACATGTTCAACTCCATGCTCACCAGATCTGCCAGGGTTTGGTTCGACGACCTCTCTCCGGAATCCGTAGATAGTTACGACGATCTGAAAGAAGCGTTCCTAGCAAACTTCCTCTAGCAAAAGAAATATATCAAGGATCCCGTGCAACTTTATCATATCAAGCAGAAAGAAGGGGAATCCACGGAAGATTTGGTGCGAAGATTTAAGATAGAAAGTAGGGACGTAAAAGGAGTACCGAAAGTCATGAAAATCTCAGGATTCATGCATGGAATAACCAACCTGGAGTGGATCAAACGTCTGCATGATAAAATCCCAAAATCAGTAGAAGAAATGATGAAGGTAACCACATCCTTCCTCCAGGGGGAGGTGGCAGCCGGAAACCAAGAAAGAAAAAAGACACTACCGCATGTGCTGTGGAAGCAACACGAAACCGGAAAAAAGCAAAATTTCAAGAAATGGGGATTTAGGAGCCAGCATAGGATGGAGAGAAAGCAAGATAGATTCATTATTCTCTCTAAATCCCTAAAAGAGATCTTGGCTCTAGAAAAGGAAAAGTTTAAAACCACGCCTCCAATGATGACCCCTGTTGAAAAAAGGAATGTCAACAAGTTTTGCGAGTTCCACAGAAAGGTAGGGAATAACACAGACGAGTGCATGCACCTGAAGAGGCAAATAGAAGAATTGCTCAAAAATGGAAAGCTGTCAAACGTGATCAAGGAGTTGAAACAGAATGGTGGAAAAGACCAGCCCAAGGCAGCAAAGAAAGGACAAACGTCTGGAAAAGACAAACCCCTCTCAATTTTAATGGTACAAACTCAGCAGAGGGTAACCGGACAAAGAATTACACAAAGCTTCTCCCATGATCCTGAAATCTCATTTCCGCCTTTAGGAATGGAGGAAGGAACCAAAGGCCCAATGATTATTGAGGCAGACATAGGGGTACTTCATACATCGCATGTACATAGACGGAGGATCTGCCTCCGAAAAAAAATATTATACGGACAATGTTTTAAAAGGCTCCGGCCCGAGATAAGAGGCCAAATGGTTCCAGCCATAGTGCCTCTCATCGGATTCAGTGGTGAATTCATATGGCTGATAGGGCAAATATCGTTGCTGGTAAAGATTGGGGATGAAGAACACTCAACATCCGCATGGATGAATTTCGTGGTAGTAAGGTAGCGATCACCGTATAATGGGATCATAAGAAGGCCAAGAGTTCGAAAAATACAAGCGGTCCCGTCAACAGCTTATGAAAATTACCAGTAGAAGGAGGAATACTAATGCTACACAGTAGTAGGGTTGTTCAGCTCGAATGCACGATGGTTTCCGGACCAGAAGCGCAAACTACTGCCTTCAACCAGCCAACAGAGGAATGAATTAAAGTGGAAATTTATCTAGAACATCCCGAACAAACGGTGGTTATCAGATCTACTTTTACAGTGGAAGGCCGGACAAAAATGTGTGATTTACTCAGAAAGAATTTGGACGTGTTTGCTTATTGTCCAGCGGACATGACGGGTGTTCCGCGACACATAGCGGAATACCATTTAAATATGCGCGAAGGGTGTACCCCGGTCAGGCAAAATAAGCAAAGCCAGGCGCCAGAAAGAAACAAGGCAATTCAAGAAGAGGTAGAAAAGCTTGTTGACACTGGTATTATGAAAGAAGTACATTATCACAGTTGGTTAGGCAATCCGGTGATGGTGACGAAGCATGACAGAAGCTGGAGGTTGTGTGTGGATTTTAAAGATCTAAATAAGGCATGCCCCAAAGACGGCTATCCGCTGGCAGAAATAGACTGGAAGGTCGAATCCATTTGTGGATACCCTTTCAAATGCTTCCTGGACGCATATAAAGGCTATCTTCAGATTTAAATGGCAAAAGAAGATGAAGAAAAGACGACCTTCATCACAATCCAAGGGATATTCTGCTACTCAAAAATTCCGTTTAGGTTAAAAAACGCCGGAACAACATACCAGCGGCTAGTAGATAAGGCTTTTCATAAACAAACCGGCAGGAACCTAAAAGTGTATGTTGATGACTTGGTGATCAAAAGTCTTACGGAAGATGAAATAATGTGAGATGTCGAGGAGACTTTCAAAACCTTAAGAAATATAAATATGAAGCTAAATCCCTAGAAATGCACCTTTGGCATGGAGGAAGGGATATTCCTTAGTACACTGTAAACACTAAAGGACTAAAGGCTTGCCCAAATGAATCGGAATCCGTTCTAAACCTCCCATCTCCCAAGTGTCTAAAAGATGTTCAAAAGATGAACGGAAAGTTAGCAGGCCTAAACAGGTTCCTTGCAAATCTGCAGAAAAATCGTTACATTTCCTTAAGACTCTTAAAAAGTGTAAAAAAAAAGCGAGTTCCGTTGGACTCTGGAAGAAGAGGATGCATTTAAGAAGATGAAGAAGCTAATAGTAGATCTCCCAACACTGACAGCACCAAGGGAAAATGAAGAACTCATTCTCTACCTCGCAGAAGCAAAAGAAGCAGTGAGTGCCGTATTAATGACGTAAAGGGAGGTCAAGAAAATACCAAACTATTTTGTAAGTCGCGCCTTGAGAGGTCCGGAAGTCAATTATGCACCTATGGAAAAGTTGTGTTGTCCTTAGTACATGCTACCAAGCGACTGAAAAGATACTTCCAAGCACACACAGTTGTAGTAATTACGGACCAACCAATTAAAAAAATATGTCAAAACCAGAAGTAGCCGTAAGACTACAAAAGTAGAGCATAGAGTTGGAGAATATGCTATACACTATAGACTGAGAGTATCAGTTAAAGGTCAGATCCTAGCGGATTTCATAGTGGAGCATCCAGAAGACGATCCCGCAGATGATCCAATGGAGGTCAAAGAAAAATTGCCGGAGCCGTGGACCCTATTCACGGACAGATCATCCTGCACGGACGATTATGGAGTAGGGCTAATACTCACGGATCTGGAAGGAACGGATTTTACTTACGCTCTAAGATTTGGATTCGAGGCAACAAACAATGAGGCCGAATATGAAACTCTAATAGCCGAACTCAGAATAGCAGAGAAAATGGGCATAAAATACCTCCAAGAAAATGTGGATTCACGGATTGTGGCTAATCAAGTTAATGGATCATACATAGCGAAAGAAGCAGGCATGATTCAATATTTGGAAAAAGTAAAGGCACTCGTAGGTGGCTTCTGAATGTTCTCTATCAAGCAAGTTCCTAGAAGCGAAAATAAAAAAGCTGATGCACTAAGCAAGATAGCATCTACTAGCTTCGCACATTTAAGCAAACAAGTGTTGGTCGAGGAGCTCAAGCAAAAGTAAATAGAGGAGATAGCGGTATTGAAAATAGTTGAAGAGCAAAGATACACCTGGATGACACCAATATAGGAGTACCTAACGGAAGAGACACTTCCTACGGAAGCAAAGGAAGAAAGGGCAGTTAAACGCAAGTCACAGTGGTTCGCCATTATCAACGAAATCCTTTACAAGAAGTCCTTTCTCGGACCATGGTTACGGTGTGTCGAGCCAATCCAGGAAAATTACGTGCTAAGAGAAATCCATGAGGGATCCTGTAGCATGCACGCAGGAACAAGATCCATAGTGGCTAGAGCCTTGCAGATTGGATACTGCTGGCCTACCATGTACAAAGACGGAAGGAAGCTGATAATGGCATGCCAAGACTGCCAAGTACATAAAATTATCCCAAAAAATCCGTAAGAGAACATAACTCCAATCACCTCCCCGTGGCCATTCTACCAATGAGGCATTGAGATAGGGGGACCTTTTCCAGAGGGACTTGGAAAAGTCAAATTCCTAATAGTAGCAATAGACTACTTTACCAAATGGATATAAGCAAAATCACTCGCAGCCATTACGGGTAACCAAATAAAAAATTTGTATGTGAGAACATAGTATGCAGATTTGGACTTCCGGAGAAATCATATCTGACAATGGAAAACAATTTCAAGACAACCCGTTAAAAGACGGTGCGAAAAGTTATGCATCCAGCAACATTTTGCTTCTGTTAAGCATCCACAAACTAATGGTTTAGTAGAAAGAGCAAACCGAAGCTTAGGGAAGGAATTAAAGCACGGCTGGAAGAAAGAAGCAAGAATTGGATAGAAGAAGTACCGCACGTCCTATGGGTGCAACGCATAGAACGGAGGATGTCATTCCAGCTGAGATAGGAATGCCCACATGGCAAACAACGGAGGTAGACACGGAACACAATAAAGAGGCTTTGGAGATCAACTTAGACCTTTTGGAGGAAGGAATAGAACAGGAGGCAATCTGTGAAGAAAAAAGCAAAGCAAAGATGGAAAGGTACTACAACTCCAAAGTTCGCAACACAAGCTTCAAGCCAGGAGACCTCGTGTATCGCAACAATGATGTAAGTCATGCAGAAGAAGGGGGAAAACTAGGACCTAAGTGGGAATGACCCTATGTGTGAAGATCGTTGAAGCTCTTAGACTAGCTCTAATATTATATCTAGGAACACATAATAATAAAGGCGGAATATTCAAACATAGAATCAATATTATTATGAACAAGGTTTTTTATTATCATAAACTAACTAACTATAATAAAGATCAAAGACTTGATCTAACACTAACTAAACCACTAAACCCTAGGCGTTTTCCCAAATCCCTACGCCTAGGTTCCCACACACACACACCTTTGGTGTTTACATCTTGTACGTACTATGAAACTAATGACCCTATGTCTCTTTATATACTAGAGACATCTAGGGTTTACAAGAGGAATCATAATACAATTAGGAAACTAAATATTCTTTTAAGCATATCTTCTAGAATCTTTCAAATCCTCCATCTTTTTGTAGTTTCCCTTCTTGTCACTTTTAGTCCTTCATGTTTCATTCTTCTTGTTTTGTATCATCAAATCTATAATAGACCCAATAATCTTCCCCTATTTGAGGATGACAAAACAAACACGATTCTTGTACGAACTTCCCTAGACGAAGTAGAGAAATTGAGATAATTAAATATCACCATGAATGAAACAATCTTGTCTTCCATGCTTCCCCTTGACTTGAACATGTCACTCAAACATCTCTTCCCCTTTTTGTTATCAACAAATAGAGAATGAATAAACCGTAGAAACTTCCCCTCGAGTGATGCATGAACATCAACTGATTCTTCAAAATCTGTAGGCTTTATGTAATGATTACTTGTGAAGAAAACCAAGTATAATGAATTTGATGAAGAAGTAGAATTTTCCCAAACTTGTGTCTTAAATCTTGTACTATCCACGAAACTCCATAGTTATACGAATCACCAAATATAAGTAGACCGCAATCCCTTGACAAAATCCTCAACTAATATGAGACACTGAACACTACAATGTAACTCCTTTAAGTGATAGCCAATGTGTGCATAGAGCATCATAAGAAAAATCACACATTGCTAGATTCATCAAGCTATATGATAAGAACACAAACCTGTGAAACTCAACTACAACATCAAATAAATGATATTCAACCTTCTTCGTAATCAATTAATCCATAAGAGTCAAATCACGAGCCTTTTGAATCCTTTTAAGAACAAATCACCAAACTCCTTGTGTGTGAACAATAACTGTGTGTCGTCCAAAACCATAACAATAATTATGCTCGACTTCCCTTAATTCCAAATCTCCTTGTAATAAACCATTATACCGCTAATCCAAATAAATTTCGCCATGCAAAACCTTGAGCAAGACTTTGAGAAAAAATCGAGACTTGAGCAAGACATTGGACAAGAAGCAGATTTTCAGATATAATCAGAGTACTTTGAATTCCAAACAAGACTTTCATATCTTGAACAACGATTTTTTAAAAATCAAGCAAGATTTTCGACATAACAAAGAAGACTTTAAGTAGTACTTTCACATAATAGGTCGATCGAAGATCCCTTCGGTGGAAAGTTAGATGAGTATATAGAGAACATCCACCTAAAATTTCGCTACGATCCAACGGTTCTAAAAATTATGATCGTTTCAAAACAGTCCTGCGAAGCCTTACGGAATTTTCTCGCGTGAGACTTCAATCGCTTATATCTTTTGATTGAGAGCTCTAATTGACAATCCTTCGGTAAAATTTAGATAGATATAATGAGATGCACCACCAAAATTTTAGCTCAATCCAACGGTTCAATAAAAGTTTAGGCCTCTTGAAAACAAAGGTCGCAGTATAATCTGAAAATTTCGACTCTGAATTTTTTCTTCTTTTCTATTCAAAACCTTGTAGATCCTAGATATCACGAGCCCCGTGCTCGATACCACATGTGAAGATCGTTGAAGCTCTTAGACTAGGTCTAATATTATATCTAGGAACACATAATAATAAAGGCGGAATATTCAAACATAGAATCAATATTATTATGAACAAGGTTTTTTATTATCATAAACTAACTAACTATAATAAAGATCAAAGACTTGATCTAACACTAACTAAACCACTAAACCATAAGCGTTTTCCCAAATCCCTACGCCTAGGTTCCCACACACACACACCTTTGGTGTTTACATCTTGTACGTACTATGAAACTAATGACCCTATGTCTCTTTATATACTAGAGACATCTAGGGTTTACAAGAGGAATCATAATACAATTAGGAAACTAAATATTCTTTTAAGCATATCTTCTAGAATCTTCCAAATCCTCCATCTTTTTGTAGTTTCCCTTCTTGTCACTTTTAGTCCTTCATGTTTCATTCTTCTTGTTTTGTATCATCAAATCTATAATAGACCCAACACTATGAAATAACGGAAGCACTAAGAAAAGGCGCATACAAGCTAAAAGACCGCAAGAGAAACCAGCTTCCGCGAACATGGAATGTTTGTAACCTCAAGAAGTGTTATATCCATAAAATGTAAGCAACTCATCCATGCGAATTCCATAGGGGGTGGGAACTGCATTTCAATTTACTTTTATCTATTGTAATATTTTTTTAACTTTTAATGAAAAATGTGAAGACTAGCTACCTTCACCAAGCTTATTTTAAAAAATCCTTTGTTCCTTTTTACTTTAAAAAGTTACTTTGCATGTAAGTAAGATGCACAAACATTCAGGCATGACCCGCAAAGTGTTAATCCGTATAACGATAGAATGAGTAACCTCACAATTAGCTCAAGATACATAAGAGATATTGCAAGTTCGGTATCGGGAGAATAACCCACAAATATTCAGCTAAGACTATTCAGTCGCTCTCATGGATCTTGGTTATCTTCTTTGTACAGGTTCGCAGTTCTAGGGTTTTCCTTTTACCCTCTTCGTATAGTTTTTTTTTTAGGTTTCGTTTCGAGACCCGTTTTCGGTTAGTTTGCTGGGTTGCGTATGTTTTGATTCTTCAAAACAATTGCTGGGACTATTTAGATTTTGGTTGTGGTTCCTCTTCATCCAGTTATACTGTTGGAGGGTTTCTTTTTGAACGTTTTTTAGGGTTTGCGATTGTAACCATTCTCGTTCGATTGCTGTTGTCCCTTCCATTTGGCTTTCTTGTTGAGTGGGTACTTTGGCCATTGTTGTTCTATGTACTGCTGCTACCTCGAACTATTTCTGTGGTGCGGTTGTGGTTCGTTTGATATACATTTGGCGCAGGTTGTGACTCTTAGTGGTATCGTCTTCGGTTCCGCAGTTGGATATTGCTTTGGTACTGGTTGGTGGTATCTATTGTTCGAACAGGTTTTGGTTCATCTCGTTGGATTTGTAAAACAGGTGTGGTGCCAATCTTTGTGGGGATTTTGTATTTTGGTTGCTTTACTTCTTCGTACAGTGGTGTTTCTCATTCATTGTTCCCTTGGTATACGTTTGGTACAGTGTATGTGTTTGGGTCCACATTGGTTACATTGTTTTACTTGGCATTGTTTATTAGTTTCTGGCAGTTGCTTTTGGATTATTATATGGCGATTATTCGGTTTCATTGCCCTTTTGTTGGTCTTAGTGGTTGCCATGATGGTAGCGGAAACGGGCTTACTAAAACCTCTTTAATCACTCATCTTCGAGATCGGCATTTTAATGGGGACGGGCTAGCTATCACTAAACATTCTCTAGCTACTAGTCTTGTTGTTTTTGAGGCGGCTGAAATTACGCTTAAACGCATGGATCATTGGTTATGTGGGATTTGTTTTCGTTCCAAGTGCCGACATGGCAATGGTTCTAATATTGTGTCTCCTCCTGATTGTGGTGATGGTGTGGTTAGGTTCGTGTTGTATGATCTCACCAAACCGCAAGTCGTTCAACTTACCCAAGTTGAAGATTTGGTTTTGAATGAGTATGGTGGTTTTGGTTTGCCTCTCCTCGACACTTTGCTTTCTAAAGGGTTGCGTACTGTCAAATCCATCCCTCCCAAGTGTCGCTTGGGGTTCTCCAGGGTTTTGAAAGGGGCTCTTGATAAGGTGATATGCACACCTGATGACATTTCTTGTTGGGTTAGTTTTTTAGTCTTGCCTCTTTGTCTCCTTAAAACCTTTTGTCCGAGGAGCAATCTTGAGTGTAGGTCTGCTATTAAGCGCCAACGCCAGGAAGAGTATATTACTAATGCCATTCGATCTTGGGGTACTCCTGGTGGTGGTTTGCAACTTGTGAGAGAGGTTTTAGCCGAACCCTCCCCAACATGGTCTAATATTGATGAGGAAAATTTGGACTTGGGAGAGCGTAATGTCAAGCAATGTAAGAGAAAGATTTGTGATGGCCATTATACTGCGGCTGTAAGAGTTCTTTCCTCTTCTGGTGTTGCTAATTATAATGATGCTACTTTTGAGGATTTAAAGGCTAAGCACCCCTTCAAACCTGCTCCTTCTTTGCCGCATTTACCTCTTGATCATCATCACCTCGTTGCATCTCCTGCTGTGGTTCTTGATATGATTAAGAGTTTCCCTCGTGGTACTTCTTGCGGTCGGGATGGTTTGCGTGCCCAACACCTTTTGGATTGTTTAAGTGGTGCTGCAGTGGCTATTTCTGATGAGTTAGTCGCTTCTATCACCCAAGTGGTGAATCTTTTTCTGGATGGCAAATGCCCCTGGGCTTTGGGTGAGTATATTGCTAGTGCTCCTCTCACGCCGTTGGTTAAACAGGGAGGCGGTATTCGTCCTATTGCTGTGGGGACCGTTTGGAGGCGTTTAGTTTCCAAGGTTAGTGCTACTATGATTGGCCATTCTTTGGATGGTTATTTAAATGATCTACAGTTTGGTGTTGGGGTATCTGGAGGAGGAGAGGCTATTCTTCATGCCGTGAATCGGTTGATTGAAGATTGTGGAGATGATGTGGGTCTTTCGATGTTGTTGGTGGATTTCAAAAACGCCTTCAACTTGGTGGATCGTGAGGTTATGTTACATGAGGTTCGCCTTCGTTGTCCTGCTATTTCACGTTGGGTGGAATTTTGTTACTCCAACCCAGCTAGATTATATTATGGGGAACACACTTTACGGTCGCATCAAGGTGTGCAACAAGGTGATCTACTTGGACCTTTGCTTTTTTCTTTGGTGTTACATCCTTTGGTATGCAAGATTAGAGACTCCTTTAGCCTTTCCCTTCAAGCTTGGTATCTGGATGATGGCACTATTATTGGAGATACTTTGGTTGTGGGGAAGGTTTTAGAGCTTATCATGGTGGATGGACCTCGTTGTGGTTTGCACCTTAATGTTAATAAAACTAAAGTTTTTTGGCCTAAGGAAGATCCCAGGAGCAGGCTTGTGGATGTTTTCCCACCTGATATTGCCCGACCTTTACACGGTGTTAAATTACTGGGTGGACCCGCTAGTGTAGACTTTGATTTTAGTAGTGAGCTTGTTATGAAAAGGGTTGCCAAAACCATTGAGCTTATGGGTGCTGTTGCTAAGATTAATGACCCTCAGTGTGAGTTGTTGCTACTTCGTGCTTGTGCTGGTATTTCCAAATTATATTTTACTATGCGCACTTGCTCTCCCCGGGTATTTGAGCGTGCTCAGATTTCATTTGATGTGGCTCTTCGTTCTACTTTAGAGCGTATTGTCACTGCTTCTGGACCTGGTTTTGGCGATTGGCAATGGAGGCTTGCTACCTTACCATTTGCTTTTGGTGGGCTTGGGGTTTACTATGCAGGTGATGTCTTGAACTATGCATTTCTGGCATCTAGGCTTCAATCTGCTAGCTTGCAGACTAAGTTGCTTAGACATTCTGGTATCATAACTCCTGGGCCTTCCTTTGATGATGCCTTGTGTGCTTTTAATATGAAAATGGAGGTTGACCTTTTGAGTAATCCATGTGAGATCGCTGCCCCCAAACTTATGAAAAAATTGGCAGATATATATTTCACACGTATTACTCAAATAGCCGAATCTACATTTTCTTTATCTACTCGACAAGTTGCCTTATGGAAATCGCAAATGGAGGACTACACTTCAGACTGGCTTAGGGTGGTTCCAATATCTGGGTTGGGGCAGACTATGAATGCTAGGACTTACCGGTGCGTGTTGTGTTATCGACTAGGTGTTCCCCTATTCTCAGTTCAGATGCCGTGCTCAGCCTGTTCGAAGGTCTTTACTGGGGATATTTATGGGGACCATGCTGTATCTTGCGCTGGTATTATTGGCATTAAACATCGGCATAATGTGGTACGTGATGTTCTTGTTGACATATGTTCTCGATCGGGGATTTCGGCTCGTAAAGAGGTTGATATTGGGCTTTATGGGGAAAGGGACAAACCCTTACGTCCAGCTGACATGTTGCTTTACTCGTGGGACGGAGGGCTTGATGTATGTGTTGATTTGACTGGGTCTTCACCCTTGACGCAAACTGGTATGGTTGATTTTATGCCGGGTCGTGCGGTGGTTGATGCTGCACAACGTAAATGCGTCAAGTATGAGGCTAAGTGCGTGAATATCGGATATGGGTTCCTCCCCTTCTCGTTCTCTTCTTTTGGGGAACTTGAGAAAGACGCAGTGACCTTACTTAAACGAATCCGAAAGTTCTCGATGACCCAAGACATTGGAGCACGTGCAGCTGCTCATATATTTAGTAGGATTAGCTTTACTATAGCTAGAGGAGTGGGAGCCCAGTTAGTATCTCGGCTCCCCACTAACTTCTTGTAAATCCTATCATTTTCTAATAAAGTGATGTTTATAATAAAAATAAATAAATAATAATAATAATAATAATAATAATAATAATAATAATAATAATAATAATAATAATAATAATAATAATAATAATAATAATAATAATATTGCTTTATTCTTGGGATGGTGGGCGTGATGTTTGTGTTGATCTCACAGTTCGTCTCCACGACGCCTTAATCGGGGTTGCTTGATTTTGTGCCAACACGTGCGGTTTGTGGTAGTCGCACGGCGTAAGCGTGTCAAGTATGAGGCTAAATCTTGCGGATATCGGATACGGGTTCCTCCCTTTTCTTTTCTTCTTTTGGAGAACTTGAGAAAGAGGCGGTAACCTTACTAAAGCGTATTAGACTTTTCTCCTTGACTCAAGACATTGGGGCTCGTCTTGCGGTTCACATTTTTAATCGTATTAGTTTCGCTTATTGCTAGAGGAGTGGGGGCCCAGTTGGTTTCTGGCTTCCCACTAATTTCTTGTAAATCCTTTGAGTTTTTAATAAAGTGATGTTAAATAAAATAATAATAATAAATAATAATAATAATAATAATAATAATAATAATAATAATAATAATAATAATAAAGTACAAACATCAGACAAATAGTCTAAGTACAAAGCAATGCCGTATCGAAAAGCACGACCATAGCAGTTGAATAAAAAGTGTTGTTTGAACATAGAAAACCGCTATAGAAATACCACACATGGTCGCAAAATAACGCTACATTCAGCTGGAAGGACTAGGTTCTAGAATCAATTCCGCCTCCGCATCACCACCGGTATTGCCTTGCTCATCTGCATCTGGTACCTCGTAGTAATCTATGGTGAGGGGTAGTACAACGGCAGTGGATGAAACAATTGCTGATAAAGCAGTCGTGGTCACAGCAACGACCGACACACTCCCAAAGTACCGACCGTACCTGTTAAGGCTTCAATAGATAGGGGTTTAACCAGTGAACCCTATACATCCGCAAGCGCTAACCGATCAACAACAATGTTCTCCCTTATCTTTTTAACTTTGTCATAACAAACACTCTGGGAAAAATACAATGAAGATTCACCAAGAATAACGTGATCCTCCGGACGGTGAATAGGAAAAGTAAGCTGCTCCGGATCAGACTGCGAGTTAACCATCCCAAGAGCTTTGGCAACATGATCTTCAAGACGGAGTAGATTCATAACATATTCAATGCTTGCATCCTTGTGAGCTTTCAAGGTAGGTAACAGAGGAAATTCCAGTTCACGGAGCTTTTTTATTGCATCTTTATAATCAGCTTCCGTAGAAGGATTGTCGGCTGCTACATCCAAAAGACTTATGTCTTCCTTTCCATGATTAATGCCAACAACAAGTCCGTCTTGCATCTCTTTCTCGATGGCACGGCTAAAAGCCGCACCTAAAGCTCCAAGATAATATGACGAATTCAAGCACTTGGTGATAGCAAGCTTAAAACCCTGATCCAGAAGCCACCTTCGACCAGCTATTACAGTGAGCAAATGAGGATAAAATTTCTCCTCAAGGTGTAGAGCCATCTCTGTAAAGTCAGTATCTAGCTCAGCCACCTTCCCATGAACAACGCTCAGTCAAGCATCCTGAAACTGTTCCAGCTGCTCCTTTAAATGGTCAAACTCTGAAATCTGGGCACGGAGGCCAGAACATTCACCTTCCAGAGCTTGCACCTACACCAAGAAGGGCATGAAACAGATAAGATAAAAAAAAGAATAAGAAAGAGGTATACAAGGTAACTAAATTTCAAGATACAAACCTGACCGACAAGACCATCATTTAAAGACCTCAGAGACGCAACAGTAGAGTTCAACCCCGTAAGTTCCTGATTTTTGCTAACTACGGAAGATTCAAGCTCTGTCACCTTCGCAGCCAAGAAATCACGATCTTTCTCCACGGCTTCGAGGGTAGAGGCTCGGTTAAGGAGATGAATTGCTTCCGCGGCCTCAGTCTCCGCTAGCGAAAACCTAGCCACTAACCTAGCAATCTCGCTATCCTTTCCTTCCAGTAACTTAGCCTGCTGATCACACTTAGCGGACAACCTCCTTTTTTCCTTAATATTATATTCAGCACGCATTCTGACTTCAACACCCAAACATAATTGATGAGCAGACCCAACGTTGAACTCTGAAAACAACTGATCATAATCCAAGTAGCGAACCGAAGCAAAAACTTAGGAAGAGCAAACTCGCCAACCATTCCACGACATTCAATAGGTTCATCGAGGAGGGAGCTGTTGGTCACACTCTACCTCGGAATATAAGCCTCATGCAGAAAGTCGGAGTCAACATCAGCCGCGACATGGATATTTCCGATTAAAAGTTCACTGCCGGAAAGGTCCGAAAAACCACCGACATCCTGATCGGCACCACAACTGAAAAAGAACCCGCGAGGAAAGGAGAAGGACCAAGAACCTTTTCCTTCAAATTCGAAATTGGTACAGCCGCAGTGGTAGTAATGGTGGCTGATGTCATAACATAGGCGGTATCAGACCTGGTAAAAGAATTAACCTCAGCTTCAACAGCAGAGGTACTAGAATGATGAGAAGAGTCCGAAGAGATGACAAACCTTTGGGCGGGACCGAAAGAAGGGAGATTATGCCCAGTGGTGGAGTCAGCATGAAACTCAGTATCAAGCTCTGGTGTGGTCGAAATAAAAGAAGTAATAAAGGGCAGAGTCTGCAAGGCCTCAACACCAACCTCATTCAGAACGCTCCGAGCTAGCAAACTCTGAAGAACGGACCTAGACTTACCGCCAATAGAAGTCTTGCTAGAAGTTCCGTGGTCATCCCTTAGTTTCTTTGCAGAGTGAGAAGGTTCATTAGCACCTACGGAAGAGTTTTTTTCCTTCCTTTTTCGCTTCGGCCCAACAAAATCATCGTCAGCCACCGGAGCCACAACCTCCGTAACTAACTGATCTGTAGCAACAACTTCTCCAGAATACTATCACCGCCATCATATACAAAAAGCTCATCGACACTAGCCTCCAGTTCGCCATCTGAGCGAGTGGGCGCAAATGAAAGGAGCCAACAATAGCATCTAAGAGCCTTGGTTCCCCTTCGAACCGCTCCCTCTCAATAACTTTTACCTTGGTAGGATCCACAACATTGATAAAAGCAAACAATCCATCACTGTACAACAAGAGGAGAAAGTTAAAAGCAAATTCCAAAGCAGCAAAAGAAGGAACAAATATGTACGAGATAACGAACACCCACCCACTTCGTCGCCGTAAACAAATTCGGGATAAGTATCCTCATTCAAAAGGTAGTAACGACTTATACCAACCCAACAGAGGAATGATTCCAAAAATTTCCGGAATGGAGCAGGATGGGCGGCAAGGGTAGCATAATCATTCACACTAAACTCGCCAGCCTTAGGATTAATGACATTCTTATTCGTATGCCACGAAAAGGAAGCAGGTCAAGCAAAATCGTCAACCTAGAAAAATTGGTTGTTCCAATTTTTGAAGGAGTCAAGAGGCTTTTTGTAACAGATAGTGGCACCATCGTGCTTACTAAATGACATCCACCTTTTAGTCTTTGAATTCACATAAAAACAACAAAACAACCCAACGGTTGGTATAATACCGTGAACACAACACAAAATTTCAAAATGTGAAACCTTGGCTGCTCCTGTAACCGAAAGCTGAGATATGTTGATATGATAATACCTAAGGATATCTACAAGAAAAACAGACAAAGGCAACCGAAAGTTGGCAAAATCAAAAAACCTAGTATACAAACCAATCTTCCCCCCAGGATGCCCATGTATAGTTTGGTTTGGTGAAGGAACTTCCGGATGAACCTCAGGGGGAATATAAAACTTATTACAAAAGGTTTCAAATGCCCTCTGGGTAAGATGGCACTTAATGTCGATGATATTTCCCATGGCGGAAGGAAAAGTATTGAAATCTAACCTGGGAACTGAAAAATCTCTCGGAGAAGAGTGCGATACAAGATGAACAGATTAACAGCTTGAAGGAATTTCAACAATGGCGAAAAACTGTGGAAGAGGCAAAGTTGAATAGTAAAAACCAAATCGGGTATTTATACCCACGGTATATTTTATTCAAGTTAATCCTAGAAGATTGCACATGTCAATGACGATTGGGTTGACGGTTAGGATTAAAGGTAAAAGATGAGGATGACAGTAAGATAAGTGGGCCACCCAGTCAAATCAGTCAAAGATGAAAAGCCCATAAACGTCTACGTCTCACGCTTCACCTACCTAATAGGGAAGCGTCGAGGAAGCAAAAAGACGTTTTGGTATAGCGGTAGCAGAACCATTTTGATACCTTAGGCTAGCAACATTCGCCGCACGCAACTGATACATCGCACACAATGAACGAACTAGACTGGGGTGACTTGATGACGTATAACACGTACATCAGGCGTATTGGGCCTAGCTCGTGCTATACTCACTTTGGGCGCAAGCCCAACAAGGTAAAACAACCAAAAATACTGGATCGTCACTAAGCCCAATGACAAATTGGCCATGGTCTGGATACAAAGACGCACGTAGAACACCCAGCGGATCAGGCTCATGACCGCGGAAGGTGATATGCGTCCGCAACTACGATTACTGCGGAACCTTGCCCGAAAAGGGTCCAACTATGGCCACTAACAATTATAAGCGAAATACTAGAAAACCCTAATAGTGGACTCGCCTATAAAAGGAACTCTCTAATACTCTTACATGGTATGACTTTCTCACACATACTAATACACATACTTTAATATTCTCTGATAAACATGAATACTTACTCTCAAGCCGAAGCTTAATCGTGGGGAAGCTAACGGTTTACCTTCATTTGTGTAGGGAATCATCTCACTACTTGGTTTAGTACAGATCCAATCCACTGATAACTTGTTAGCCCGACCCAGCAAGCGTCTCAATCCATATCAAAAGCCGTCACACTTTTTGTACTAACAAAAACAACGCAAAATGATCACTCGAAATATATTAGACTGATTAGGCCTTTTAAGTTTATCAAATTTCATATTTTTTACTCTAAAGTATAATCTGGACTCCAACCACCCGCCCAATAAACTTTACAAAATACGTAAGAAAAAGTAAATGAAACAATCATAACCCCATTAATACTTTTAATCAGAATCAAACAATTAACTACATCATATATTAAAACATTACTAAGTTCAAAAAATATATTAAAACATTACTTCATATCTAATGAGAATTTATTAGATTGAAATAGAAGGTTAGATATAGAGTGTAGTTAGCGGACATTTTTAAAAACTTGTGTGTTTTTAAAGTTACACTTATTTTGAGACTTGGTAAGTACTCTTTTCAATTTACTTTATATTGGAATTTATTCTAATCTAAAGTTGAGTTTGGGGTGAGTACATTGTGTTTTCAAGTTGAGTAAAAGAGAGGAAAGAAAAATAAAGTGATAAAAAAAAGAAAAAAAAAAGAAACTCATGTTCTTAAAGTTTTTTTAAGAAAGAAAGTAAAAGTAAATGGCTAAAGGGACTTACCTTTAAGGTGAAACACAACTTTACTCCCTCTTCTTTTACTTTTTTTTAGAACACATTGATGCTTGAGCTAGGTTATTAAATGCAATAAATTCACTCATACAAGCCTAATATAAAATAAAATCAATCAATCACTCCAAGAGCAATTTGTAAAATCATTAAGTTGGGATACAAGAATTTTAAGACTATATAATTACAAATAAGGGGTAAGTGAGTGACTGACGATAAGTTTTATTTTTTAAGAATTTTGTAAGTCCCTCAACTAATCAAGTACATTCATATATTTTGAAGCCAAATCAATATACAATAGTTTCAAAAATCGTTGCCATGAGTGTAAGAAAATGTCGTAACATGTTTACTTCATTTAAAAAGAAAAAGGTTTCTCATTTCTATCATACATTCATACTCATAAGCTCGCATCTAAAACATCTCTTTGAGGTTGTTTCAATTTTTTACCCATTAATTTTAACCCAACGTTCAATCTAAATGTTTATTAAAGTCTTTTCATATCTATCAGTAAGTTGGTTGCAAAAAGTTAATTGTAAAAACTATTTATAGATTATAAACTCATTACAATCAAAAGGTAATTCAAATAGTCTTCTCATCATCTTAAGTTACGTAGAATGTACGAGTATAAAACACATTAACACATTGATTAACTTGACGTATCAAACATTGATAATGATATCAAGCCTCTAATGGGAAGAAAACTTTTTAGCGGTTTAAGAGAGTATCACGTTCAAAAAACAATGAAACAAGGGTTTTCACAAATAGGAAATGAAGATCTGCTTTCACAAATGGATTCTACTCTCGACGCCAAATATACGTCAAATGAAAACCCTCTCCGAGTTCTTCCCAGCCGAATTTGAAGATTAGCCCATGAATTGGAAAAACTAAACTACTCCCCTCAAAATATAAGGTTCTTTCGTCTATGTGATTCTCGTGGCATGATTTGTTATTTAAATTATTTCTCAAGGTTTTCATGTACTTGATGACTTTATTTGAGTTTTTACATGCGATTTTATTTTGATTATATGAATATAAAACATGGTTTTAAATTTCATGCCTCCTGAATGGCATTTATAGCCCATGGTGGAAAACTAGAGGCATGTAAGCTTTATCATAAAGTCATGATCATTAAATTAGTCAAAAAACATCTTTATGACATTTACATAAAGGAGGTGAATGACAAATGGACAATAAGCTGCGCCGCTAGCATTTTTTGAATTGCAAAATCGATTTTTTTGAAAACTACATATGTGAATGTAGGTGTCATAATATTACTATACATAACTCGTTGAACTCTGTTGAGGAACTCCACTGCCTCAGGTGCAACGAAACCAAAAGTATCAAACGGTAAATGAATAAAAACATGTTGATTTACAATGCACGCTTTCTCGTGTTTTGCCACTTTGTACGAGGCGGCTTTCAAAGCAGTCTGCCCTACTGTAAAACCTGGCTACTCAAACCCACGAGAGGATAAACCCCGGTTAGATCTACACACGCATGTTTCCATCCAACTCATCCAAACACCAAAACTTCTGCCGATCTGAGTGTGGATCTTCTATCCAACGAATCGGTCAAAAAGTTCACAAGGGCTTCCTTATTGGCGAAGATCTTTACAGAACGAGGTTGAACATTATGATCTCAAAGATCATCAATATGAACATACTCTTATCTGAATTATTAGAGAGTGATGAAAGATGCATTTGCAAATCTTTTAATTAACTTTTTAATCCCATATTTTATACCATACACATACCAAATGCTCTTATATACTTATACGTAATAATGAATTATTCATTTTTTGGTAATCCAATGAATTCATATTATATTAACCTACTCTTGATTATATGCAACAAAATGCATATTGGAATAAGTTCTTTTAGAGAACTGTTTAGAACATTTAAAAAAATATAAAAGTTTGTAAACGAACTCAGAAAAGGAAGATTGAGCAATGCAAAAGAGAAAGAAGTTGTCCCCTCTTCTTTGGGAACCCGTCGCCGTATACATCGAAAAAAGGGGGCGGGGAAGGAAGAGGAACCATTTTACTTTGGCACTTAAGGTGGCGGGTACTAAACTTTGAGTTGATTAATTTTATTTCAACCAATTAAAACGAACAATATCGTTTACAATGACAATAGGAAATATTATTTTGACAACCCAACCACGTTAATAAGAATAACAATAATAACCATAATAATAATAATAATAATAATAATAATAATAATAATAATAATAATAATAATAATAATAATAATATCGTTTTTAATAAAAGTGTGGGGCTCAGGTTGGTTTCGAGGCTCCCACTAATTTTTTGTAATCCTATGAGTTTTAATAAAAGTGTTTGTTTAAAAAAAATAATAATAATAATAATAATAATAATAATAATAATAATAATAATAATAATAATAATAATAATAATAATAATAATAATAGAATTGTTAATAACGGCCTTTCCAAAAAAAATTGTTGATAACAATAAAAACAATATTGATGCCCATGAGTTAAGAAGATTAACATAAATTGATAAAAGCTAACATATATATATAAAACGGTTTGAGCTAACCTGTGATTGAAATAAACAAGTCTCTGTGAGCGTTAATGCTTGTTTATTTTTTACTTAATAGGAAAAAATGTGGGCTCAAACCCTTAATGTCTCTTAATTAGGAGACTCACTAAAATCAAAGTCTATCAATTAAAAGGCTAATTAGGACATTTGCTTCAAACCACTTAATTTAGTAAACACACCCTTGGCATCTTAATTGTTTATCTTTTTCAAGTTGTTGCATTTTAATGGCATTTGAGACAATATCCGGAATAAATTTGATATGTGAGATGTTATCCGAAAAAAAGACCCCTACAAAAATTTGATTGTTCTACATCAAATATGCATTAAATGCTCTCAAACGCCTCCGACATTTCGTTACTTATACGTGAGATGATCTCTTATATAACAAGAGAACATAGAAAATCTAAAATCAAATATTTTAATAGGTTTCGGTTAATTTGACTAGTAGGATAGCTCAATATTGTCACGTAGTAGAAATAGTAGTATATTAAGTCTGCTACACCATAACCCAGTTTAACTACTTCTTTAAGGTCATGTAAACAAAACTCATCAATATCACCAACATCAACAGATGATACCTATTCACCAATGTAAGACCTGCGAGGTGTTAGTGTAAAGCACCCGCCATGGTGGATTTCAAATGAGACTGACTTAGGTTTACCACCGCAATTTTAACCCCATAACATTAACAACAAGTGTACATTCTTTAAAAACCAAGAACAAAATTGAAGTAAACATGAAAATACACTATGTTCTTTACACACCTGAACTTTCTTTAAGCACATTCAAATAAAAACACCACAAGGATTACATGTGTGAGAGGGAGGTGAAGAAGGATGGACGATCAATGAAATAAAAAAGAGAAACTATAAGTCAAAGACTTAAGTTAGGTATATATCATATGCGAATGGATGAAATTTCCCCTGATGGTAGAATTAGTTAACGTCCAATTGGATGGAAAATCAGTCAAAGGACCGGTCAACCCAATTTGAACAACCACAAGGACCATTGGTGTAGTTAATTACGTTTTAGGACCAAAAATGCAATTTTACTACAACCATAAAGACGATTTATGTAATTAACTCAAGTATATATATTTCGGATTCAAATCGCCTGTCCAATAAACTTTTACTAAATACTTAAGAAATGAAACAAACATAACCCCATTAATACTCTTAATTACAATCAAACAATTAATTACATGATGTATTAAAACATTACTTCCATGTTCCTTGTGTTTTTATTAAACATGTCTACTTGTTACGCCCCCAAAACGGAAATTTTAAAACTTTTATTATTAACATGAATGACAACGAATGAAAAGAATTCTGGAAGTTTTATTTTTAAACGTGACGTCGAGCTATAAAAAGAGCGCCGTCTGGTATACGTTGTGACGGCTCGAAAGTTTTGGAAAAATTGCGGCGGCGTCGATTATAATCGTGACGGCTCGAAAGACTTTGGTGAAAATGCGGCGGTGTCGGGTTACGAACGCACGCCGTCGAGAACCAGACACTGCGCATTTTGTGCAGACTTATTACCCTTTAACTCAACAAAACTACATATCCCTTTAAACATTACCATAAACCTGTAAAACAACTTGTAACTCATATAAGAGCAACTATCACTAATAATCCTTACACTTTAACCATCAAAATAAGTAATTGGCTTTACGCCAAACATCATTTTTAACTCCATGACCCATAATTACAAGAACTTGACACATTGACTTGATGTTTTAGAGAACATAAACGTAGGGACAACTACTAACGGAAAGAAGACCAAGACACTTGGAAATATACCAAAACGACTTGACTCTTCGGGGCTTCCAACTTTAACACCTTAGTTCCAAAAGACAAACTCGACTAGGAGCTCAAGCAAACTCCATCCTACATTTGTATCTTACCTTTATCCTCCTTGCTAGGACCTACAAAATGTCATCAACTATAACATAAGCAATTGCTTAGTAAGTAAATGGGTCAATTGCAATTAAAACTATAACAACACATAAGAAATTCATGGAGCATCTATAACATAAGCACATACCTTTGAATTGGTATATACACTACATAATATGCAAAGCTATGGATCCAAGCTAAACTATAACAAGCTCCAACCACTATAACATAATCAATTAATCGTATTTCAATATAACATAACATCAACCCACTATACTTACCTTATTTCCAAGGACTTCTACCAAGTAGAGTCACCACTTCCTTAAGCTTCCTAAACAACAATTAATCTTAATTAAAGACTATAACTAGTAATTTCAATGAATTAGGCATCTTCTATAACTACTTTAAACTTCTAAACTTCAAGACCCTAATTACAAAGATTAGGGAAATTGCTTACTTGATTAAGGATATGAAATTGAAGGTCTCTTGACCTTAATAATCACCACAATAGCCCTAAATTAACTCAATTAAGGATGATCTTGATACCTTCTTCTTTTTCTTCTCAAACCCTTACTTCACCTTGAGGTAATCTCTTCAAACCTGGATAAGTCTCAAATGAGACTAATTTTCCCTTTTTATATTTATTCTACTTAGGCCAATTGACAATATTAGTCCTTCTATTCTAAGATTCTATATTTTGGCCAAAATAGTTCCTAATCTTCCTTACTAGCCACAATATTTAAGAAACATTCATATTCATCCTAACAAAAGTTTAATACTTCTATTTAACAATACCTTGATGGGAAA
This sequence comes from Chrysanthemum lavandulifolium, assembly GCA_022545495.1. Taxonomy (NCBI): domain Eukaryota; kingdom Viridiplantae; phylum Streptophyta; class Magnoliopsida; order Asterales; family Asteraceae; genus Chrysanthemum; species Chrysanthemum lavandulifolium. Next base: position 147,949,200 of record CM040246.1, read on the forward strand.
CGGGTGTAACACTACTTCACATTCAAAGAGAATTTAATAGATACAAATAGAAAGATAGATATATAGTGTAGTTACCTGACATTTTTAAAAACTTGTGTGTTTTCAAAGTTACACTTATTTTGAGACTTGGTAAGTACTCTTTAGAATTTACTCTATATAGGAATCTATTCTATTCTAAAGTTGAGTTTGGGGTGAGTAAACTGTGTTTTCAAGTTGAGTAATAGGAGAAAAAAAAGTGATAAAATGTAAAAAAAACTCGTGTTATGTTATTTTAGGAAGGAATGTGAATGTAAATGAGTGAAAGAGGAAAGATTTTGCTTTCAAAAATTTCACCCACTTTTAGGATGAAATACGAATTTTCTTCCCCTCTATTTTTTTGAACAAAGTGTTTGAGCTAGGTTATTAAATGCAATAAATTAACTCATACAAGCCTAACATAAAATGAAAATCAATCGATCACTCCAAGAGCAATTTGTAAGATCATTAAGCTGGGATGCAAGAATTTCAAGACTATGTAATTACAAATAAGGGATAAGCGAGTGACTTACGACAAGTTTTATTCTTTTAAGGATTTTGAAGTCATTCAACTAATCAATACATTCGTATATTTTGAAGCCAAATCAATATACAATATTTTCAGAAAACGTTGCCATGAGTGTAAGAAAATGTCGTTACATATTTACTTCATTTAAAAAAACAAGGGTTTCTCGTTTCTATCATACATTCATACCAATAAGCTCGCATCTAAAACATCTTTTTGAGGTTGTTTCATTTTTTTAACCATTAATGTCAACCCAACGTTCAATCTAAATGTTTATGAAGTCTTTTCATATCTATCAGTAAGTTGGTTGCAAACAGTTAATTGTAAAAACTATTTATATTATAGACTATTTGTAATCAATTATACTCATCACAATCAAAAAGGTAATTCAAATAGTCTTCTCATCTTTTTAAGTTACTAGAATGTACGAGTGTAAAAACACATTAACATATTGATTTACTTGACGTATCAAACATTGAAAATGATATCCAGCCTCTAATGGGAAGAAAACCTTTTAGTGGTTTAAGAGAGTATAAGGTTCAAAAAACAATGAAACAAGGGTTTTCACAAATAGGAAAAGAAAATCCGCTTTCACAAATGGATTCTACTCTCGACGCCAAATATGCATAAAATGAAAACTCTCTCCGAGTTCTTCCCAACCGAATTTGAAGATTAGCCCATGAATTGGAAAAACTAAACTACTCCCCTCAAAATATAAGGTTCTTTCATCTATGTGATTTTTGTGGCATGATTTGTTATTTAAATTATTTCTTAAGGTTTTCATGTACTTGATAACTTTAGTTGAGTGTTTACATGTGATTTGATTTTTATTATGGAAAATGATAGATGGGCTGGCTAAGAGGTGCAAAAGAAACAATCGTAAATGAATTGTCGATGCAAATCTTATAATTCGTTTATCGATCAAATCTCCTTGCGCTCTTTAGTTAAACCTATATCAAAAGTTCTTTATTATATGAATATAAAACATAAATTTACATAAAGGAGGTGAATGGCAAGCGGTGAACAATTCGCTGCACAATTTTTTGAATTGCAAAACTAATTTTTTGAAAACTACATCATGGATCAGGTGTCATAACATTACTACGATAACTCATTAAACTCGTTGAGGAACTCCATTCGCCGGTGCAACGAAACCAAAAGTATCAAACGCGAAAGGAATAAAAACATGTTGATTTTAATGCGTGTTTTCTCATGTTTTGCCATTTTATGCAGTGGCTTTCAAGCGGCTGTCTCTTATCAAAACTCATTACTCAAACCCATGAGATGAGAAACCCGGTTAGATCCACGCGCGTGTTTTCCTCCAACCCATCCAAACACCAAAACGTCTTTCGGTTTGAGTGTGGATCTTCCATCCAACGAATCGATCAAAAAGTTCACAGATGCTTCTTTCTTGGCGAAGATCCTTACAGAACGAGGTTGAACATTATGATCTAAAAGATCATCAATATGAACATCCTCTTATCTTAATTATTACAAAGTGATGAAAGATGCATTTGAAATTTTTTTAATTAGCTTTTTAATACAAATTTTATATCATACACATACCAAATTCTCTTATATACTTATACGTAATAATGAATTATTCATTTTTAGTAATCCAATGAAATTATATTATATTAACCTACTCTTTATTATATGAAACAAAAATACATATAGGAATAAGTTCTTTTAGAGAATCATTTAGAACATTTATAAAAAAAATATAAAAGTTTGTAAACGAAGTATGTACTAAACTTTGAGTTGATTAATATTATTTCATCCAATTAAAACGAACAATATTGTTTACAATGACAATAGGAAATATTATTTTGACAACCCAACCACGTTAATAAGTATAATAATTTCCATAATAATAATAATAGTGATGGAATTGTTAATAACGGCCTTTAAAAAAAATGTTAATAACAACAAAAACAATATTGATGCCCATGAGTTAAAAAGATTAACATAAATTGATAAACGTTAACATAGGTATAAAACGGTTTGAGCTAATGTGTGACCGAAATAAACAAGTATCTACAAGCCTTAGTGCTTGTTTATTTTTTACTTAATAGGAAAAAATGTGTGCTCAAACCTTTAATGTCTCTTAATTAGGAGACTCACTAAAACCAAGTCTATCAATTAAAAGGCTAATTAAGACATTTGCTTCAAACCACTTAATTTAGACACACCTTTATCATCTTAATTGTCTATCTTTTCTCAAGTTGTTGCATTTTAATGGCATTTGAGACAATATCCGGAATGAATTTGATGTGTGAGATGTTATCCGAAAAAAAGACCCCTACAAGAATTTGATTATTCTACATCAAATATGCATTGAATGCTCTCAAACGCCTCTGACATTTCGTTCTTATACTTGAGATAATCTCTTATATATCAAGAGAACATAGAAAATCTAAAATAAAATATTTTAATAGGTTTCGGTTAATTTGACTAGTAGGATAGCTCAATATTGTCACGTAGTAGAAATGAAGTCATCCGTTAGACGATAGGAAATTCAAAATTGAAACAATTTGGTCAAAATAATCTATCTTATCCAAAAAAAATAAAAATAAAAAATAAATAAATAAATAAACCGTGTAAAATACATAAATCAATTTTTAAAAAAGAAAAAGAGTAATTAATAAAACTTTAGTAGTTAAATTTTAGATAAGTTATATGCATTTAAGTAAACTTATTAGTTTTAATAATTTTATAAATTTAATAAATAACCCTAGACTTTATAACTCCTAGATTACATATATATATATATATATATATATATATATATATATATATATATATATATATATATATATATATATATATATATATATATATATATATATATATATATATATATATATAAAAAACATGTTGTTGTCATTTATAAATATTGTTTACAAATTTCAAATGAAAGTACGAGTTACTATATTATGTAATGAATACACGTGATTGTAAATATGTGAACGACTTATTATTCCTTTTTATGAGATTAAATAAGAATGTCCATGACTTTTTTTTACTATCCACATTCAATAATGATTCATATTATTCATATTTATAAATTTAACCCCTGCGTACACACGAGTTTAAAAATTGAATACAACTAAAATTATTATTAACAAAAATATAAATATCAAAATGAATGTACGTCCCTACGGCCCACGGGTTACTCTGAGATGAAAATAAACACACGAGATTGTATATATAGCAGCGACACATGTAAATTTTCCTTAGAGTTAATTAAGGATATCCAAAAATTATTTTTTCAAGGGTAATTACATGCTATTAAACATGAATAATGGCTAAACATGATATCAATAGTTAAATTTAAACAACATCAACCTCAACACCATGCCAATAAAACGAATTCAAATACTTCGTCTAACAAAAATCTATACAAAATATTAATCAATATTAATACATAATAATAAAGTTTATGTAAAAACATACGTGTGCACATGTATTTTAATTATATAAGTATAAAAGATTTTACATAATGTCATAGATATATGTTGTGTAGCAATTTCGTGTATACACCAAACAAACTTTAGCATGCTAAGATAGAAATTTACATTATTAACTAATTGTATTACTAGAATAAGTTTAATGCAAAAATAATTAAAATTTAGATACAATGTGACTTATGTTAAAAACACATTATGTAAGATTTATACCAAACCCCTCTGGGTGCACAGGGCTATATAACTAGTAGTATTTATGTAATCTTATCTGATTATTTCATTTTTTACTAAATACAAAATGTTAATAGGAGTAATATTTAATCTAAGAGTAAATTACATGGATGGTCCGTGGTTTGCCCAAATTTCATCTTCGTCCTTCAAAGTTTAAAGTTGCATGGACGGTTTCTATCTTTGCAAAAAAATAACACTAGCGGTCTTTTTTGAACTGGAGTCAAATGGATTCTGTTATCATTTACACGTTAGCCCTTTTGGCTAACGACCGTTTGCATCGTCTATCCTTATAATAACGACCGTTTATAATTTAAAGTTTTTCGTTCTTTTTATACGTTTTCGTTCATTTTTATACGTTTTGATCCGTTTTTATATGTTTTCGTCCCTACGTTTTCATATGTTTTTATATAATTTCGTCCATTTTTATACGTCTTTGCCCTTTTCTTACGCTTTCGTCTGTTTTTATACGTTTTCATCTGTTTTTCATACGTCAGGGACGAAAGATGAAATTTTGGGAAAACCACAAGGACCATCCATGTAACTTACTCTTAATCTAATTTAACAAGCCATTTTATTTATTTTTGAAAAAAAAAAGTGATATTTGACAAATTAAGAAAAAAAAAAAAAAAATAAAAAAAAAAAAGAAGAAAGAAAAGGGACAAAGTAGAACTTAGGATCCGTAGGAGTAAATCAGTAAAAGACAGCGCTGGAAGTAAGGATATTCGTGCCGTTGGTTTTGTTGTTTTCTGATGCTTTTCATTAACTGCTCCCGCTGAACAACACCCATCACTTTACTAAAATAAAACCCACTCCTACTCCTACTTCCAAAACACACACATTCCATTAACTTATGCTATCCATCTCAAGGTACAATCTTAATCAATGCTTATCACCTTCATTTTATTCTTATAATCCTAAATGTTGTTTTTTATTTATTTTACAGGTTGGTGAGTTAGGGCTCTGAAAACCTTTTGTATTTCAGGTACATTTCTAGATCTGGAACCACATTGTGTTTAAAACATATTCTATAATGTGTTATTTTGTGTTTAGGATTATGTTTTTTAGTTACATTGCTGTAATTTTAGTTTATAAAATGTATAGGTGTAGTAATATAAGTTTACCTAGATCTATGTATTTACTATACATGTTATGAGTTGTGGATCTTTATAATTAAGATGTTTTACAGCGAAACTTTTTAGCCGAATCTAATTGTATTTATGGTAACATTTTAATAACTTATAATGATACTTAATCTAATATTCAGTAAATAGATTTAGGTCAATTTTGTTGTTGTTTGTGAGGTTGATTTATTTTATCCTGTAGCTGCACTGAAAGTTTCTTTTGCATCATGCAGAAACGTGAAGGTTATATCAGTTTTAATAAGTGTTCGTAAACGATGGGGAAGTCTCCTGGAAAGTGGATCAAGACAGTGCTTTTTGGGAAGAAATCATCGAAATCTAATCTCTCTAAAGTAAGGAAATGTTGTTTAAACCAATCACTTATTTTTTTATCTACATGGTCAGTTGCTTAGTTATTGGAATAAAGTAAACAACCTCTGCTTAAATTCATGAGGCTTCGTACCTCATACAGGCGTACCCTTCCCAAACTCCAAGAAGGAGGAGCGTTGTTCCTTTAGTGGCTGTCATATAATGTCTCTCAAAAGATTGACATATAAATAATATGATCCTGAATACTGTTTTTTTTCCCTTGAAGGATGCTACAATAGTCAAAAAGACCTCGGTCACTGCTAAGGCTCCATCAAAGGATTTCGATAATGATTCTATGGTGATATCAAGCCCAGTGCGTCCTGTTTTGCATGAGGCCGGTGGAGAGCGTACGGAGTTAGAGAAGACGTCCAGTGACAACCTAACAAGTGATACAATTGAAGTTGTAAGGACTGCCATGGGGCTGAATACTCCAAACGAAGATGAAGCAATCAGGCTAGAGCAAGCTGCCACGATTGCACAGGCAGCTTTCAGGGGCTACATGGTAATGCTCTTTATCTTGATTTAATGCTTCGTTTAAAGTATATTTTTGCTTAGAATATATATTCCTAGTGCTACCTGTTGCAAAAGAGTAAGTAGTACTTATATGGCTAATGAGTTGCTATATCTTTCTATGTTGAACTTCTATTTAGTTGCCAATTTACGGTATGTAGAGCCACGGAATAATGTGGCACCTAAATGGCTACTGACTTGCTATATCTTTATGTTAAACTGCTATCTATCATTCTATCCTTGTTTTGGTTCACACCAATACTCATAAGAGTGTGTCTCCCTCTCTTTGAGTATGTGTCTGGCAATGAATATAGTTAATCAAAGGGGAGTCCTTTGTTATCCTGCCCACTAAACCAATAAATAAAAAAAGAGCAACACTGTAACAAGGCATTCTCTTGTTTTGACGAGTTCTATTTCTTAACTTTTCTCTCTATTTAGAAAACTTCAATTAGTTTCCTTAAAATTTCTCAAGTTCCTAGATGTTTTTTGGGCCAATGTTCAAACAAAACGAGTATTTGAACATCTTCTCATGGGTCAGAGAGATTTAAGCAAATGCTGTTGACTTGCGGACTCCTCCAAAACGCTTCTGTTATTTGTTACAATGTCTCTTTCTCTTTTAATTTATACTTGCAACTATTATAACAACACCAATAGATGAGGTGCTGACCTTCTGTTTGTTTTTCAAATACTTGACCTTTCAAAAATATATTCTTTTGTGTGTGGCATATCTTTTAACCAGAAACAAAGTAATTGGCATGTAATGCTGACGTGTTTGCTCTTCCTTTTATGTCTCCATATCAGGTTTTCTTGTGCCTATGTATGTTATTATTCTCATGTCACCGAAACTGTTTTGGCATTATACTATTTATCTTTAGTCTTTATATCTTATGCTATGAGGTACCTATACGGCTAAACTAACATTCATAATTGCATGTGAAGGCTCGTCGAGCATTTTTGGCTCTCAAGGGCATCATAAGGCTCCAAGCACAAGTTCGTGGTCATTTGGTAAGGAGACAGGCGGTTGTTACTTTGAGTTGCATGCGTGGAATTGTTGAGTTTCAGGCACTGGCTCGTGGACGAAGGGTCAGACTCTCTGGCGATGGTTGTCATGTTCTCCAAAAACACACTCCAGGAGAACTTGTGGTAACTCCTTCTCTAGATGGCATCATCATCCGTGTGATTGCATCCTCTGCTTTCTATGCACAGTATTTTGTTGTTCGATATGTAACTGATTCTCCTTACTTCTATTTTGTTTCTTTAGGATAAGAAACGGGCGGATTTGCTTGAAACATCTCTCCGATCAGAGAAGCTATCAAAAAGTGCATTTGGCACTAAGGTAACCTCAATAATATACATTATTTTATCATATTGGAACCATTCATACCTTGCACGGGACGGGTGGGTAGGGAGGTCAAGTTGTCATTAACAACTCTAAGCATCCAATTTATAAGGTCAAACTTAGTTCACGTAAAAGGTTCCTAGCGTGCCCGCAAACGGTTCCATTTAGTCTTTTGGTTGGTATGCATCTACAAGTTTTTTTTTTTTTTTTTTTTTGGGATGTTATAATACGTAGTAGAATGGCTAGTTATACTTATGCATCATGAGTTCCTTCACTTTCTTGTAATGTGCTTATAGAGCCATAAAAATGAAAATCATAAGAGGAAGAAATCAAGAAATTGAGGCTCTAATTGTGTTCCTTTTGATACATTTTTTAAAATCTACTTGCTAAACATTCAAGTTGGTTCTGTATAATTTGTTAGGAAGAGACTCTTGTCTGGTACAGTCTCCTACAAAGAATGTTTTGTTTTAGCTTGTCTAGCTTATGAGGTTTGTTGTTTTTTGTGGGTCTTTCTTTCTCAATCATGAACTGTGTTATCTTATATACAGCCATTTCATTACACATGATTGCTTTCTTGCTTATTTTAGTTCATTAAAATTATAGTCATACTTCCTATATATTGAGAAGTTGACATATGCTTTATGGCTTATTTTAGCTTGTTGCATCATCGCACACCACAATGCCCTTAAACATCCAGTATGATCCAGTTGAACCAAATTCAGTGAGGAAGTGGCTTGAGCGTTGGTCATCCTCACACTTCTGGGAACCACTTCCCCAACCCAAAAAGAAACCTGATGCAAAGCCTAAAAGAAAGCAGACAAAACTAAAACCTGAAGAAACTGAATCAGTGAGGCCAAAGAGAAGTGTCCGGAGAGTTCCTGCAGCAAATCTCGAGACTAATCAGTCCAATAGCTTTGAAAATGACAAACCCAAACTAACTTCAAGGAGATTGTCTAGTCACCAAGCTGAATCAGTTCAGGAGCAATCTTATAATGAACTCGAGAAGGTAAAGCGTAGTCTACGGAAAATTTCTGTATCAACATCTGTGGCTGCAGAAAAGTCTGAAATTGCAACTGAGAAGTCTCCAGTCAGTCTGGATAAAGCCTCAAGCTCCCCCAATCCTGATGCTTCTGAACATAGCACAGTTCAGCTTTTTGAGAAAGTGAACGATTTGGATGAGGTTATTACCAAACAGCCTGAGCCTGAGCCTGAGCCTGAAGCTGAACCAGTTCCAGTTCCACCTCTAGAGGAGGATAGATCACTCGATGTTTTGCAAAATAATCATGATTCTGTAGAACTACCTTCTGTGGTAACTGATGCGAAGGTTGACACCGAGTCCCCTATGAATGTGGAGATAAACGGTAAGGAACATTATTCTAGCAAAGAAAATCAGAAAACAAGGAGGAGAAAATCATTTCCAGCAAAACAAGAACTTCCAGAGAGTGTCTTGCAGAACACTCCCACTTTGCCAAGCTATATGGCAGCAACTGAATCAGCTAAGGCCAAGCTTAGAGCTCAGGCAGCAGCAAAGGCAGCAGAAGATGGGGCTGAAAATGGTTTCATGAGGCGGCATTCTCTGCCATCCTCCACTGGCAAACTAAGCTTGCAATCGCCTCGGGCTCATAGGCCTTTACAAGCCAGTGTCAAAGGATGGACTAAAAGTAAAATATCCGCTAGAGATGGTAAGCATATCTACATATGTATTTTTTTTATATTATATTTTGACTATTTTCTTATGCACTTTTTTTTCTATGGACCTCAAGTTGGGTAATGGGTCAAAATTACTTTCGGTCAAAACGGGTACATAATAAATAGATTGGTGGGGATGAACCGATGAACCATACACATATTTTTTCACGTTTAACGCTTTAATAAATAATTAACGCGCTAAATTGATTGCAAAAATTAAGTTATTACACTGAGCTATGATTGGGAGGCCTAATGATATGCCTAAAGATGTGCCTAAACCGATGTGGCATCATTTTGATGGTTGGAGCTAAGGGACCCACTTTTTCACAAACCATTTGGATCATGCCACGTATGTTTAGGCCTAAATTTAGGCACATATGTTAGGTCTCCCAATCATTTTCCTATTACACTACTAATCTAATCTGAATAAAACAATTTAGGAGGTCGTGGGCATTAAAATTACATTTTGGGCAACTTTCAACCCGTTAAGTTTCTATCTAATTTGTTTCTTACTTAACCATTTGACCCATTTGGAATACAAATGTAACCCACATCAACCCATACATGGTTCAAATTTGCCACCTCTAACTTTTTGCTAAGTGTGCTTATGTCTTGTTTGAAGTTCATATATACTCCCTCCATCCAAAAAGGGATACCTTTTAACCTTGACGCAAAACCTTTGTTAATACCAAACCAACGGGGTCACAATTTCGAGTGTTAATGTAACTATCCTATTTTTCTTTATTCCAAGAATGAAGTTGAAGTTAATAATTTTGACTATGGACTCTCAAGTTGTATTATACGAGTTATGTTGTGATCTCAGTTTTCTCCTCATCTGTTTCAAAAATTAGACTTGATCAGCTTTATTAATACTTCTAATTCCAGATAAGATGCTTCAGAGCGGATGGAAGAGGTGAGTGCAGAATTTGGCGAATCCTAGGAGTAAGGAGGCTAGACCATCTCATGCAGTTTCTATATATGGGTCTTTTTGTGCAAACTCGTGTTGTAGTACATTATTAGATGCTAAGAAATAACTCGTAACCTGTTGTTTTTCTTACTTTACTTGTCTTTTTGGGTGTGTTATTAGCGAATGTCGGAATGTATAGTAATGGACCCAGTCTGTTTTGGAGCTATTTAAAGATCATTGATGTGTTTCGTTTGTTTGGTTTGAGAATCTTGGATGTAGGATATTGTGATCATGCTTAGACGCATTATTCGTTTGTTTTTCTTTTTGAAACTGTTACTGAATAAGCTTGTGAAAGTGTTTTGTGTGTGTAATAATAACAAAACATAACAGCACAATGATATGTTGGTCTATTTTGGCCTTCAAAAATTGATTTGTCACACGTTAACAAGGTTTAACTATTACTAAAATGAAATGCTCATCACAATGGACAAAATGATTAAATTTCACAAGTCTCCAAATCGTTGCTCATTCATCAGTCATCTTTAAGCTGAAATTCTGCCTATTCAGTTTCCACTACAAATACACTTGCACCTAACTACACTGAAACTCTATAAAGCAACGACCCCAGACTTCATGAGTAACATTTTATCTGACTGGTTTCGGGGACCGACAAGGTTGATCACTTAGATGGGGAGACCCATTTGGATACCTTGAAACTGAGAGGCTCCTCATCGGTGCACCCTTTAACCCTACACCATTTCTACTATTCTGATTAGTGCTCATCCGTTCACCTTGCAAGTGCAAAGCTTGAAAATATGGTGATGAACAAGCCATGTCTTTGAGGTTAACAAGCGGTTTCATGACTTCATAAACTTCACTCATTAGAGGTCTAACTTTCGGGTCACGGTTGAGGCAAAGGGTAGCTAACTGAGCAGCCTTTTGTGCTCCTCTAACCGAGAATCGGCCTTCAAGTAAGGGATCTATCAATTGGTACAATCTTCGCCTCTCCCCTAGATATGGTCTCGCCCATTCTACAAGGTTATGCTCCCCATTAGGTCTGTTTTTGTCCATTGATCGTCGTCCAGTTATCATCTCGAGTAAAACCACTCCAAAACTGTATACGTCGCTCTTCGAGGTTAAGTGTCCTGTTAGCAATTGACCCATTAACTTAAACATTAGCTTATTTGAGTATCTTTTGATTTCTCGCAGGAAAAAAAAAAAGGAAATGGTGACAAGTGGTCCAAGTGTAGTTTTAAAGCATACAAAATTCAATCCTTTAGATTATAATTAATTTACTATTATTTATGTAATTCATATATGACACACAAATTGTAAAAAAGAAGTTATAATTTGCGGGCAAAAAGTGTCTCAGTTCAATTCAATTGACCGGTACCAAACATCACCCGTCTTGACCCGAAATTGTTACCCAACCTGAACTGACTCAACGCGTCCTTACTCGCACAAGAAAAGTATAAATTTGACGTCATAACCAATTGTAATCTGGTTGAAATGAGTGATACTAGTCACGGGGATGAATATACCTGTCATCACATACTCAGGAGCCGCATAGCCGTAAGTTCCCATCACACGAGTAGATACATGAGTGTCATCCCCTTCAGGGCCATCTTTGGCTAGTCCAAAATCCGAGAGCTTCGCATTGTAATCCTAAATCACAAAAGCATATTGAACATTATATGATTTAGAAATCTTATAAAAGAGTATCCTGAACATAAAGCCACAGACCGCATCTAGTAATATATTGGAGGTATTGAAATCTCGATAAATGACGGGTCTTTCAGCCTCCTCATGAAGAAAAGCAAGACCCTTTGCAGCACCAAGAGCAATTTTCATTCTAGTCGCCCAAGGTAACGGCAATGACCCTGTAGAAAATGTTTATGTTTGATCAATTCTCTTTCAAACTATACATTTCATAATATTTTGGAGCAAATTGCGCTAAAAATCAACACACTTTCACTTCATTGCTAACTTGGTTACTGGACTTTAAAACTGGAACAACCTTATCTAACTTTTGAAAACCGTCATAAGAATCACTCCCACCATTTTACCCAAATAAATACACATATATTCCTATTCAAACCCTTTTTTTACAGAAAATAAAATACTCTAAAAGAAAATGGTCCTATTAAGTATTAACAATTTATAAAGTATACCGACCAAATTAGAAATGAAGTGAAAATACGTGTCTATCATCTTGGTACAAAAAGGCATTTTCTTAATTCAACACTTAAATGATCTCGTATTTAGCATACAAGTGCATATGTAACAAAGTTTAGAGATGATGCACGTACTTCTGAATAGATGATTTTCAAGACTTCCTCGAGGCATAAACTCGTACACAAGCAACCTTTGGTCATCTTCAATGCAATAACCGATCAATTTAACCAAATTAGGATGCAACAGATCACCAAGAAAATTAACTTCAGCCTGCCACAATGTCAACATCAAAGTCAACACATAATTATGAAGGAACAAACGATCTACAAAATAGCTAAACATAGAAACAACACATACAAGCCATTCTTTGTGACCCTGGAGCCCATCATGGTTAAGGGTCTTGACCGCAACGGATAGGCCCGTGCCTTGCTTCACAGGTGTAGTCCCATTTTCATTGATCCATCCTTTGTAAACACATCCAAAGCCACCCTCACCTAAAAGACTATCGGGTTTAAAACTTCGTGTTGCAGACTTTAGTTCATTATAGTTGAACTTTCGTAGCTGAGAAGCAATTTTTAGCTCCTCAGTTACATTTGGTGTAGATGAGGTGCTTTCCCCATTGCTAGTGGTTGCAGATGAAGCGACTGGAACAACGGGTTGGTCTGAACTAGTGTCATCTGTGGACTTACTTTCCACTGTATTAGATAACAAGCACAAAATTAGGGGACCGACTTTGTCATTACCAAATATACATATGCATTAATACCTATCTAGTAAAATTTTCTAACAGTTGCAGTAATTTTTATCTATTTCAAAATTTTGTTATTTAAACAATAAAAAAAAACAACACAATTGTTATAGTTGTTAAACGCATATCCAAATGCCTTTTAAATTATATCTTCAAGGAACATATACTTCAATAATCATGGATTGTACAAATTAGTAACATAGTCATATCACAATATGAGCTAACACTTAATTTCACCATTTGAAAAAATGTAAATTCTACTAAGGATGGAAGCCACTGAAAGCAATATCCAGCTAACAACCACATATGGGATGTGATCACAAGAAATTGCAGCTAAAATAGAACTAAATAATGCATAATAAAGCAACTTGAATGCGTGGACACCATATAAAGAAGTAAATACGATACACTAAATTATACCATTTGAAGAACAATAACTTATTCTAATATCAAAACCATTAATGCAAGATTAGCATAACAGAGCCAGAAATTATGTGAATAAAGGACTAGCAATACAAGTTGATTATATAATTCCATTTTTGGGGGAATAATTCTTAATGTAAGATTTTATACAACTTCAAAACATGTCTATTAGTGCTAGTGTCATCTTATCTCAATGTTCTGAATTGGACGCCTTAAAATTGTCGTGCCAAATTAGCTATTAAACTTGTAAAATGTTCCATTTCCGCTACTTTTAATAAGTTGTACAATCACCAATGTAGAACACTTCTTTATGCAGACTGCCAATCTATAACATCAAAACTTATGAAATGAAACATTTTGCTAAGAGGGTGTTTGGGATTGCTTGTTTTTTCTGCTTATCTGCTTATTTTTAAGCAAAAAAGCAGTTTTCTCATGCTTTTCTTTTTCTGCTGGCTTAAGTTGTGTTGTGTATTTGATATTAAATCAAAATTACTTTTTACTCTCATATTTAACCTTGAACCTTTTATAAATGAAATTGATTGAAAATTTCTATAAAAATTATTATTTTACATATATTAATGCATTTTTGTAAAACCAGCAAATCCAAACACTAGTTCCAAAAGCACTTATTTTATAATTGCTTATTTTTAAGCAGAAAAAATAAACAACCCAAAAAACACCCTCTTCAAAGAATGAATTGGCAAAAACAATTTATACAATCACCAATATAGAACACCAAAATCAGAGGCATCAAATGAAATGCACATAAAGATGGAGCTAAAGTAATTCCAAAACACGCATATTATTATCAAACTAATCTACATTACAAAAGAAATACAGAGCCATAGTTTTCGGCATAACGAAAAGTGTTAAAAAATTTACCAGATGGAGTAGTACCACCACAGATAGAGTTGTCCACTTTAGACCTTGTGGATATACACCTCCCCAAGAATCTGAACTTAATCCAACACCCTGCACTTACCTCTATCTCATCTTCTTCCTTCTTACTTTCCTTCATATTACCCACATTCAAATTTCCTATTTTTTCACCATCAATGCCTAATCCTACCCCCATTTTTCTTCCAAAAGGGAGATAATATTTGTCTAATTGTCCAAAAGTTTAAAACTAAATAGTACTAATATGCTACTAGTACTAAAAATTACACTCAAATAGCCCCACAAGTCAAAAAAGATTCTACACTTAAAACAGAATCACAAAAAGTAAGTTTCTTGAAAATGACCCATTATTATCCAAAACTCATTACACCATAAAGCACCATTTTTTAAACATAAAATGCAAAAATAAATGAGACCCATATCACCATTTAAACCAAAAACTAAAAAGAAAAGATGAAAAGGGTATGACCCAAATCACAAAAATAACATCATGCAAAAAAGCAATGTCATATTCAAGAACCAAAAAGCATCAACAGTTGATAGTGATGAATCAGAAAATGATATCTTTTGTTGACAAAGACATGATCAAAGTACAACACATTATACATACATGTATATGTTGGGTAATGTAATGTAGTGAAAGTGTTTTTATTTTTTTATGTTCAAGAAATAAAGGAGAGGACAGGGGGAGTTATCAAGATGAGAATAAAAGTGTGTGTGTGTGTTTTGGGAGAGAGAAAGATTGGAAACGTGCGTTTGATGTGAAAAAGGGTAGTAGGGAGAGAGAGGTTGAAGGAGAATGGATAATGTGTGTCGACAATTGAAACAAGATGCAAACAAGTTACAACACTCTTGACACAAGTACAGAGTCGAGTGGAAGTGAAAAAAAAGGGTTGTCTTATTGGTATAGTCTATAGAGTTGAGATCAATAATGATTTTCATATTTATCGATCCAATACTTACCCATTTACTTTTTATTAAAATTAATAAATAAAAAAAAATTCATTTTTACATTTTTTTTAAAACAATGTATCTTACAAAATAAATCTTCAAACTATAAAAAATATACCATCGCGAAGAAAATTAAATTATCTTTCTACAGATATGCATTTCTCTATATTTTCGATAATTTTTTTTTTCAAAATTTCGCCAAAAAAAGTCACATATGATTTGTAAAATCATATATGATTTTCAAAAATCACATATGATTCAATTTTTAAAAATCACATATTTTTCCAATCATATATGATTTTTCCAAATCGTATATGATTTTTACAAGTCACATATGATTTGCAAAAATCATATGTGATTTATAAAAATCGAATTATATGTGATTTTCACAATTCACATATGATTTTTCTGGGTCGAAATTTTGAAAAAAAAATTGTTAAAAATATATAGAGGTGCATTTTTATAGAAAGATAATTTAATTCTCGTCGCGATAGTATAATTTTTTTCGTAACGATTAACGGTTTGCGAGATATTTAATTTTTAAAAAAAGGTGAAAGTTTATTTATTTATTTTTATTAGACAAATGAATGAATATTATTGGTTCATTGAATTTATGGTAAATTTAAGATCTATATTGAACTTTTACCTATTGGTATTCTGCCAAGCAATAAGTAAAAAAAAGGTATAACTTTCACCATTTTTTTATCATTTGTTTAACATAGCTTTTTTATCGGTTTATATTCTGTATTTTTGTCAGTTTAATATTTTTGACTTATTAAATTTTATATTTTTTATTTCACATTTTTCGTTTCGCTTTAAAATATAAACAAAATTATTTAAAAAAAGTCATTCGGGTATCACTTATGGTTTTAAGGGGTCTTTATACTATTCCAAAAAAGAAATTAAAAAAGTTAGAAAAGTCATCATCCGTGACAAGTGTTATCTTTTAGGCTAAAAGCATGGGGTATGGTAACATTGTATGCGTGTTAAGGTTTAACTTGCTCCAAGTTAAGGGTGAGTTACCATTGCAAGGGGTGAGTTAAAGGCAAGCCTTAACCCCCATGTTAAGCTCATAACATGGCGTTAAAGGCTTTCATTAAAAAAAAAAAATCATTTCAACCCCCTCAATGAAGGGTGGTTTTTGTAAATTGTTGTTGAGTTAAGGTTTAACTTGGGTAAGTTATGATAAGGGGTGTTTTTTTGTTGAGTTAAGGTGAAATGTTAAAGCTGATGTGGCGCTGACGTGGCATGGTGTTAAACCTTAACCTAAGGCACCACACCTTGTGCTCTAAAGGGAGTGGTTACCACCTCTTCACCATCGACATCAGCGTCACCTCAACTTTCTTTTTTCTCTCACTTCCCTTCACTCCTTCTCAACTTTCACTCGTTTTGGTTACATTCCCCTCAACTTTTATTAAAATACTAACTTTATACAAACATATTCTACTAAATATCCCACATATACTCACAAAACAAATAAAAAAATATTACTTTTGAAATTAGGCCCCACATTTTTTGCACTCTCACTATGGTGAGCCGGTCACCATTCAAATGCAATTTCGACTCGACATGCGTTTGCTATTTTGGTGGGTCGCGAGTGACAAGGCTGTCACCGGGTGCATCTCATGATCACTCCGGTTAGTCTTACTTTTTTCAGCTCATTTTTTACTATTTTCACTTTTAACTGAAGAATATTATGATCTAATTGATGAATATTGTGATTTTTTTTTGAAGAACTGATGAACATTGTGATAAAAAAGAATGATGAACAACGTGTTTGATGCGTGGGTTCGGGGTCGAAAAGACTTCCTTTTCTACGAGCAAGTTTTTCAGCCCTCTAGGCAGTGTACCTAATCATTGTAGTGTAGTATGGGGTAAGCCCAGGGGGTTGATTCGTTCTCTAAGAGAATAGAGACGCTAGAAAGAGATGTATGACGAGAATTTAAGGTTGAAGGAGATTCTTTTTAGTAATATTTTGGTTTTTTGAAAGCAAGTAAATATCTCGAGGTATATGAGTGGGGGTGGTACTTCTACCAATTTTAACTACTTTTAATTACTACTTACTAATTGATTAACTAATTAACTAATGATAGATTATGCTAATTGTAGGTGTGCTCGTATGATGATTAAAAATGTGTTTACTTAGATGTTCTTACTCCCTAGTTATCTCTTATTGGTCGGTTGAATTGTCACATCCTCATCTTAATTGGTGCGTTGTATTCCGTTTGGTCATAAGGGGGTGCCTAATTCCCTAGTTCTATGAATTGTAACTCTCATCTAGACTAGCTGGGATCGCCAAGTACCTAAGTATCTCCCCCGAATACTCTACTATCAACAAGCTACAACTCACGCAATAAACACAATGAATGGCCTAGGTGCACTCCTAAGCTATTTTTTGCTATTTAGGACGTTCAAGCTCGCAACAACTAAAGAAGAAGCCAGTTTTTCTTACTCTAGGGTCTACCAATTAAGACAAGAGACAACCTAACAATAATTAACAACTAGGTTTCATAGATCTAAGCAAACACAAGGATAATTTAGCTACTCATGGTAAACAAGCAAGCATACACACATACAGTTAAACATGGGGTAGACATAATGATAATATGGATTAACAAACTTGTCTTATGATGTAAAGAAGGGTATGGAACCCTTAGATGCTGTCCAAGTCGGACTACAACTGAATTAGGGTTTGCTTTCTAAAGTTCTACCTCTTAAAATACAGAAAAATCAAATTCTATATATAGATTTACAAATGCGACGGTGTCACCTTTTGCTAGTGACGCTATCAAGTCGTCGTCATTAGGGTTTCGTTTGGGCCAAGTCATCGTTGGGACGACGTCAGTTGATATGTGTGACGCCGTCAGTCTTCATGAAGGACGTCGTCTGAGATTGGTTCTTGGGCGTATGGTGTGGAAAATGAGGGAGACGCCTTACAGAGTTTAGGTGTGACGCCGTCAGGTTGTAGAACCAGAATTTGTTCTGAGCCGTCGCATGTAATTTGATCAAAACTCTTAGATAGGGACGACGTCGCCCTTTGATTGGGACGCCGTCAGGCTTGAGAATCAGCTTGAATCTTGACTTTGCCATTTTCTTCATATTTTCGCTCCTTTTCGTCCAAATATGCTTCATTTCAGCATTTTGCTTCCAAAAGACTTAAAATGTGAAAATGAACGATTTTAAGTAGTAACGGATATAAAATGTGTCGATTTTGGGCGTAAATGACCCCCAAAAACGTATGTTTTAAATCCTTATCAAATATCCCTACACTTGGAATTTGCTTGTCCTCAAACAAATGTGCTTTTGGCCAATCAATTATAAGTTAGGGGGCATGAAGCATTGGTTTAAGATAGTCTACAACAAGTACAAGCGCCACAATAGTCATAACAAGCACGAAAATTATACACTATCACCTCACAATTGGTGTTTGGATTCTCGCATCTCTAGGGTTTATATGAAATATAACATGAATGGAAATGGAAGATAAACACTCATTACCTGGCATAGTACATAGATTACCATAGGCTTGAGAATAGATCAAACCTCCACCGCTTTGGTGTAAGCACCTAGGAATAACTATCTAAGAGGTCTTTACAAAGGGTTGTAACGTTAGGCTTAGGGTAGGGAAGTAAAGGGTTTTGTTGGATAGGGGATATTTAGTGGTGGCAAGTCAAAAATCTTATGTTACAAGCATGTAAAGCGTGGCGTTGTTAAGCCAAGACTCGACTCACTAACACTAAACAACTTGAAACAAAACAAAAACATAAACTTAAAAACATAAACATAAAGGTAGATGTAGGATGGTAGCCCGTATTTTTTTTTCAACAGCTCTTTTTCTCTTTCTTTTCATTTTCTTTCATACCTTTTTACTCTATCATCCTCTATGATAACATCAAAATAAAGGGATTTATAGGAGCATCCCTACACTTGAGTTTTTATTTCACTAACACTAATTGACCCGATTTGAAAAGATCAAAACACTTGGAGTACTTAATTACGTAGACAAAGGGAATTTGAATTTATCGTTCTTTCCCGTTACTCCATAAAATATTACTTTAACCCATGAGTCCCAATCGTCCCAAAACTATTTACAAATGATATGACTCGACTTAGCAACCATGCAAATAACTAGATAATTGAACTAAGGGTTTAATAATGATAACAATAATGCACTAAAGATGAGTGCATACAAGGTAGGCTAAGGTGATTTGGGTGTAACATTTGGGGTGGATTGTAAACAATGCTCTTCATTGATATTCGAGAAAACTGAAACATTACGAGAACCGCAAAAAGGATAGGCTCTGAGGGGTTAACTAGGGGTATCGTGTACTAAAGATGAGTATATCACAAGGGTGTGGGGAAAATTACTCAACCGATATGGAAGAGGTAATTATATTACATGTTTAAAACAAGGGTTATCCTAATGCCTCTTATCATTTAGTTAATCCTAACTACACAAATGTAGTCTCACTAGCGATCTCGGAATGCATCACAAAACAAGTTCTAGAATCTATTATAGTACCGGTACACTCACTAAGCATTAAAGATGAATGCTTTTATTCCTAAAGATCTACGGCGAACCTCACATTTTTGGGGTTGAATTTGAGTGGAAAACGGTTTTTGTGCTAGTCATATAATTCCTATCCATGAGACGCTTTATTAAGACTAAAGTTTAGCTCGTAAATATCATAAAATTTTTTAAATTTGGTGCTAAAATTACCTTAACAAATATTTCTCATAGTTTATTACACAATTTACCAAGGACAAGACAAAAATCAAATGAGTGAATAGTTTCTAAGTTCCCGTTTTATTCTCCCTCCCTAAACTTATACTGAACATTGTCCCCAATGTTCCCTGAAAGTATCAAAGTTATGATAAAGGAAGGTAATTAAAAAGATAAAGAAACTAGTACTCCCTGATTAGCTCGGTAGGATATATATGAAGTTGCGATTAAATCCTCCTCCAAGAAAAATAAATAAGTACTAAGTGTTGCTTCCTATATGTGTTTCTTCTTCTTGTCCAATATAACCTGCACACTTATAAGAAAATGAAACGAAACCTCGCATAAAATTGGTGGTAAAACTATATAAGAAATAAAACTAAACTAGAAAGCGAGTAAGATATAATGCTTGTGGAATGGATGTTTGTAGTTTTTCTGGAAAATTAAGAATTGAGAATTTCCAAAAATCACAAGTTACACAGAAAATAAAACTGATATTCTGTTTCTACATTGCCTGACGTCGTCAGGTGTTAATCCTGACGCCGCCAGGTTGTCCTGACAGAAAGTGGTTTGATGCGTTTATCTGAAAAAATTACCTCATTAAAACCTGGAAATATTTCTGCAAAACCTCCATTATGACTCGATACAAGCATTTGACTCTAATAAACACACAAATATATACAATTTCAATTATTGTTAATCTCATGTTCATGTTCTTAAAAACATATGTGATCTTCCCTACACTTATCTTTTTGTAAAATACCTTTATATGCAATTAAGACGTGGTTAAAAACAAAATAAAGCATTTTCACAAAGTCTAACATGAGAATAAAAAATAATGAAAAAGATATATAAACACACAAACAAAAATTGAAAAACAAAACAAGCAAACAATTAAGCATGGGTTGCCTCCCACGAAGCGCTTTTCTTTATTTATGAGTCCTGTAGCTAGACTCGAAGTCGTGCCCCTACGTGACTTCCTTACCGTCATCATCTTCTCCATGACGATTTCTATTGGGGTTTTCCATAGCGTAGATATTTCCGATTGTGCATCTTTCTAAGAAATCATCATGCCCCCATTTGGTTCTATATTCCGACCCTAATTTCACACATTCTTTATAGAATCTAAATATCTTACTCATCACATAATCTACTCCTCTCCTTCTATCCTCCTCATTTCTAAAGTAGACCGATAGCTTAAGTTCCTTCTTATTATTGGATAGTGATGAGAATTGCTCAATCTTAAATGGCATTTGGTAGGCAATGTCATCGTTCTCATCCTTAAATCTAACTATCCCTAACGATGGATCATAAGTTATCTCGGAGCTATCTATGAATGGCTTTCCTAGAACTACATGGGACAAGCTAGGGTCTATAGCTGTGCTAATATCCTCCACAATCACGAAATCCGTTAGGTACGTGAAGCTTCCTACATAGACGGGTAATCCCTTAATTCTACCAAGGAAATTACATCTTACTCTAGGATCATCGGGTCTTGCCTATTTGGGATAGGTTTTTTCATCACCCAATTATAGTACGTGCTAGTCATGATGTTTATTGGGGACTTGCGATCAATGTAGGCATTTGCCACGAAAAGATGTCCTATGCAACAAGGTAGTTGAGGTTTCTAGGATTTCCAAAGGTGATGTGTGGGCATCTCATAGTATAAAAGGGACGAAGGTCGCGCACTAGGTGTGGGTGGTATGAAAGTTCCTCATCCGTAGGAAACTTGTTGAAGTATTCATCACCTACTTCGTCTACTTCATTTGTTGTTTCATCATTCGGAGTCTCACTAACCTCAAGAAAATCTCATGTTTTGCTTCATCGTTATTCCTATTTGGTCTCACTAGGGTGATGGCATTGACCAAGTGAACGTGCTTTGATAAAGACGGGTCCCTAGTTTCATTGCCTAATTGTGAGTGAGCGAAGTACTTGCTCGGGTCCTTAATCTTTACAAGGGAAGCTTTTTCAGAGGAGTGAGTCGAGATGGCATTAACCTTTTAGGTTTTCGTCCGATCATGATTGGTAATGGCTTTCAAGAGGTTATCTATCTTCCTATCCATCTCGGCTTGTTGTTGATTAAAGCGATCCGAAAGCTTGGCTATTTGGGTTTCTTAGGATGTCGCGAAGTTTTGCATCATCCCTTCTAAGTTGTGTTGACTAGAGGCATGAGGCATTGAATTGTGTTGTTGGGGCCATGGGGAGTCGTTAAAGGTGAATTCTTTGGTTTGACTCCAATAATATGCGGGTTTTCCCTTCCATGCCTCTCGGGCTTCGTTGTAAGTACTAGGTCCGGGTATTGTGGGGAATCTTCATCCTGTTCTGTTGGTACGCGAGGATGTCTAGTCCACGAAAGCTTGTTTGGGGAGTCTCGTGCAATTACGAGTGTCATTGGGACCACTACATAACTCACACAAGGAAGAGACTTTGTTCACTTGGCGTAAAGGTTTAGGAGCTTCGTAGGAACTCATTAGGAATTTGACTTGATCTTCAAGTTTGAGCATCTTACGATTGGACGGTTATGAGTCAATGGGAGGCAAGGAGATTACCTTTACGGTTTTGGGTAACTCACGGGGGTCATTCCAACATTCGTTTTCATAGAGGGCAATGTCCTCTATCGTACCCCATGACTCTTACGCGGTAAGTTCACTAAGCTTACCACTGGCCGCTTGGTCGATGGTTTGCCTCGTGGAGATATTGACATGATCGTAAAATATTTAGACTTGAAGCCAAAGATCAATGCCGTGACGAGGGACTTTATGGAGTAAGTCCTTAAATCGAGTCCATGCCTCATAGAGATTTTCGCCTTGACGTTGTTGGAACATAAAGATGTCATTTCTTAGCTTGGTAGTTCTCCCCGGTGGTAAAAATTGGGCGAGGAAACAAGTGGTGAGATCATCCCAACTTGAGATGGATCCTGCGGGAAGTCCCTCAAGCCAATTACTAGCTTTGTCCCGTAGAGAGAATTGGAAAAGACGCAAGCGCATGGTCTCCCGTGTGGTAGCATCAAGGTCAATGGAGTCAACAATTTTTAAGAAATCCTTGAGATGCTGATTAGGATCTTCGGAACGAAGTCCATGGAATGCACATCCATTTTGCACCAACCGGATGGTGTCGGATCATAGGGCCATAGTTTAAGCTTGAAGTGGGAGCTCAATGGTGTTCCTATAGCCTTGATGGCTCGGTCTAGAGTATTAACCAAGAGTACGGCCTCTTGGCGGGTCGTGTGGTGGTTGATAGAGTGGAAGTGGTTGATGTGGTGGTGGATCGTTGTTGGGTGGGTTATCACCTTCCATGATGAAAAGTGACGAGGCTACGAACAAAAAACACAAAGAAAAAGATAGACTATAAGGAAGCTGAAAAAGAAAAAGCTCAAGATATAACTTTTCACATACACATCAAACCATAACACAAGGTGGCGAATAAGATGGAATTCTAGAGAGAAAGTTAGAGGTTTAGGAACTTAGTGAGAGAAAGTGAAAGATATTATTATGAGCTCCAACTCTACCTTGGAAGGTAGAGAGTATTTATAGTCTTACATAACTCGCCACACTTTGGGTCATGGATCGTGCATACAGTGGGTAAAGACCCGTCTGTCCTCCACGGTGTTACTTAACTAAATTACTACTTAACTTAAAAGAACTACGACTACGAGCTTTCTAACGATTACATATACTGAGGTGACCGACTCTTTAATACCGGAATTTCTAATTCCTAACAATCTCCCCAAGGAGGTCACCTCAATAATGTACCAAAATTACATTGAATACAAATAGATATAACATTTAACAATTGATCTTGCATTCTTGATGTAGTCCTTTGCTCCTAAGCTCGTAGTCATTGATTCTTCACAATGCATGTTTGGTTATTCCAAGTGGAGGTCTTTACCGATCCACGTGATGATAAGTTTGAGCCATCTTTGGAGATCATCGGCTATCAAAAATCTCGAGACATCCATTGTGGTGTTGTGACTTTGGGACCGACATGCTCACATTTTGGATCATGATTTCTTCTCATCGAGTAGCGGAAGCATTTGTTGAGTCATGATATTGGCGCAGCAGAGCGTAAGCATGGAGTGAAAATATCGAGTCATTGATGCACTAATCATGATTTCTTTTGAGATGAATGTGTTAAGTGAGCATGCGGCTATGGATTGACCGCTTCATTCGATCACCGCAAACGCCGGCGACTCGCATACAACAGCTTAGCAACAAATCGCACGAAAGTGTCTTTGATCACTTTCGATGAATTGAGGTACACGCCCACTTTCCTCGCTGATCAAGACAAGTATCGCCTGTGATCGTAGGATTCCTAAGAATCTCCTTGACAGGTTTCGCAAATGTTCTAGCTGTTCTCAAACCGAACATCTCAAAGAAGACAACACGGAGTGAGTGAACCAATAATTTTAAGTCCACCGATTGAAGAAAGAGATTTGAAAACAATCGTGTATTGCTCAATAGAAATTGTTTTTGCAATACAACGAAGGTTTTATTGAAAATCAATTATCAATCATAAAATACCTTTTGGTTTGAAAATGAGTACACGGTCGATGTGCTAAAGAAAAGAGTTTATAAGCACAAAGACCGGTTTTTCAAAGGTATCCGTCAATCCCTAACTCGAACCAGATTGATTCAAGAAATTGAATCGCCCATTGTTTCTGCTCGCTTGTCACATGGTTGATCTATATGATAGATCTCACATGCCACCTACCAGAGCTTGTTTGATGTTGGCTCCGAAGGCTTTCCATCTTCATTGTGAATGTGTAAACACATCACTCGGATGTTCCGCAATACCACAAGGATAATGCGTAGGACTCAAGATATAATCTCTTTCCACATTGTGTGAAACAGAGAGTCTTCATTGAAAGTGTCCTAATGAGATTTATTGATGATCTCGTGGCTCTAGACTCAATTTGTGCATATTTGGATCCTATAACGGAGACTAGGGAGAGGTCTCCTTCTTCAATATCAACCATCTCTAAGAGAAAGTCGATAGATAATGTCGGTTCCCGTGAGAATGAAACAAGCCCTTTAAGAGGAACTTGAGTGGTTTGGAAAGTTGAAGTGCAAGCGCCACCGGGTCCATGACGCCTTGTCTTCAATACCGATGTTACCATCGTAGTATATGAAGTGAACCCGTTTCGCCTAAGGTTGAATTAATGGAGGCTATTTGTTTTCACCCTATTTTCATTCAATTCTTTTAATTCTTCAACCCTTCAAGCTTACCGAGACTTCATAGCTATTACCTTGTTGGGTTTATTCCAAGACTAGCTCGCCTTAGTCCGCACTCTTCCCATATCTCACTTTTCTCCTTTTATCATCATACCTAAGGACTTCTACACTAACTAGTGGATTGTCCTCGGTAGATCCCTCCGGCTCAAGCGGATCATGGGAACCAATACCTAACCTTATCATCCTTATATCACCGCATATAAAGTAAAGTTGGTCGGTCAATTTGGTATTGTTCATCCGCCATTGGATCCAATTGAAAACCATTTGAAAATCAATTCGTATACTTGTGATATATAATCAAAGCATTTTGTACCGAATTGTTTTTGATATTTTAGAACGAGAACTCCCCTCAACATGTGCATCAAATATTTGAAAGAAATTTTGCACACGGAGGCAAGAGAAAGAATTAACTTTTTGATTACCATTTTCTAAAGATATCAACATCGCTTCCTCAACAGATCAAGTAAATATGGCATTTCCGGAAGGATGAGGTTTCCATAAATTTGCTCCCCTCAATATGTGCCTCGAGGTTTGAAAAGAGTTTTGCACATACTAGAGGGAACCCGCACATTGGGATAAATGATCACGCTTCAAGTCATAGGTTTAAGATAGGTGCTCCCTCAACATGTGCGTTGAAAAATTGAAATCGTTTGTCACATGTGGGAGGGACAAGATGTTCATACATGTGAAACCATTTACCTTAATATCGCTTTAAATCTAATTTAAATCACACATTCTCCCCGATCACAATTATCAAATCATTTGAGATTTGTGATCTCGTATAGATTTAAATTGATTTTGAAAGCTTTTAGGAGAATTGTGACTTGTTTGTGAAAGCGTTTGAACCGATAAGGATCGGATTTTAAGACTTTAAACTCCATTTATAAAACATGCATGTATATCTTTTGAAAACAATTTTAATGCCAAATAACTTTTAATTTAATTGAAATCATTCTCCCTCAATCAATGACGAGGTTGTTGATTGAGAGATAGAGATTTTGACAAATAAGTCCCGATGATTATCAAAATAGAGATTGAGTTAATTTTCAAAGCATTTAGTTTTCAAAGCAGATAGAGTTTATAGAATCGAGCATAAGATTTGAAAACTTGGTAAGATATGGCTCGTTTTTTCTTTAAAACCGGGTTATTGCCTGAAGATGACAATAAACCATTTTTTCTCTTTCTCCCAAAAATATTTTTGATTTTTTTTTTTTTTTTTTTTTTTTTTTTAAATTCGAACAATATCTAAAGACCCGTGTCATTCTTTGAATGACAGCACAAAGACCGTAGATATTATCGAATCGAGAGAAAATTGACAAAAAGACAATATTTTTGAAGATTTTTCGAATTTTTCAAATTTTTATGGATTTTGAAGGTTTTATATTTTTCTATTTGATTTTTGAAGTTTTTATAATTTTGTATTTTGATTTTCGAATAGATATATACAAGAGATAGATGAAGATAGACCTTTACTCCTCGTCTTCCTCCTGAAGACGTTTGAGAGTTTCTGGTTGAAGGCTTTTCAAACCAAGACGTGGAAGAATAAACTCAAAACGTTCTCTTGGAAGAGCTTTGGTGAAGATGTCAGCTAATTGATATTCAGACCTCACAAAATATAGTTCCACCACACCTTTTTCAACTTGTTCCCTGATGAAATGATGTCGAATGTCGATATGCTTTGCTCTTGAGTGTTGAACGTTGTTGCATGAGAGAGCAATAGCACTTTTATTATCACAGTACAGAGGATTTTGTTGAATTCAAAGCCATAGTCGATAATTGAGATCTCATCCATAAGATTTGAGCACAACAAGATGACATGGCTATGTATTCACCTCTCAGAGGAAATAGAAGTACTCATTTGCTTTTTTGAAGACCACTCACAAGCTTATCACCCAAAACCGAGCACCTCCCGACGATTTCGACGTGTATCTTGACAACCTCGCATGATCAAGATCTCGTGATAGGCCGTTAGTGACATACCGTGTCCTTCGGTACCATAGTCCCATATTGATGGTTCCTTGAGATACCGAAGACCCGCTTAATCGCTTCAAGGTGCTTTTTAGTAGGCTTAGCCTCGGTATCTAGCACACATGCACACAGAGAACAAAATGTCCGGTCTACTAGCAAGTGAGATACATCGTGATCCAATCATACTCCGATATTTTGTTTGGTCAATCATGATCCCGAGAGGTCCTCATCTAGTTTGGTTCGGTCAATCATGGGGTGTCAACAGGTCACATGAATCAAATCCAAATTTCTTTAAAATCTCGTTGCATATTTAGATTGATTTATGAAGATGCCTCCGGACTTTGTGAAATTTGTAATCCCAAGAAAATGACATTTGTCCCATCATTGACATTTGAAACTTTGAACTCATTTCATTAGAAAACGATCACATTCCATTGGGTCACGAGGCAAAAATAATATCATCAACATAAATTTGAACATGAGTTAAATGTTTGCCCGACTTCCGGTGAACAATGTAGGATCAATCGCCTTTGTCAATCCGTTGAAAGAAGAAACTTTGAGAGTGTATCATACCAAGCCCTTGGAGCTTGCTTTAAACCGTAAAGAGCCTTCTTCAAACGATAAACGTGAGTAGGATGCTCTTGATTCACAAATCCTTCAGTTGGTCGACGAGACGACTTCTTTAAGATCTCCGCTCGTAAATGCCGCCTTTACATCCATCCGATATACCACCATGTTCTTACTTGCAAGATTAGCCAAAAGATTCGATTGCCTCGATTCGAGCAACCGGAGCAAATGATTCTTCAAAGTCTATACCTCCTCTTGACGATATCCTTTAGCAACCAATCGAGCCTTGTTTTTCAACACATCACCATGCTCATCAAGTTTTACTTTGAAGATCCATTTTAGAGCTATAATCATAGCACGCCTCGAGCGGTACTAACTCCCATACATCAAGACGATCAAACTCATGAATTTCATCTTGCATAGCATTGAACCGCCTATCTTCATTCATGGCGCTTTAACGCCTTTTGGTTCGATCTTAGATAGTACGGAGTTGAAGAAGCACCATAAGGCATCGGTTGCGAGTTGCTTCCGGGTTGATACAGACGAGAGGATTACCAATGATGTTGTCTAATGGATGATCGTGAGTCCATTTTCCGAGGTGTTCATGTGGCATTTGCCGAGGAACCGAGGTAGTCGAGTCGATGTCTCCTCAAGAAGATGGTTCTCACGATGATTCGTGAGTAGCAAATATGTTTTCAAATGGAGCATCTTCAGAGTCGCAGGGATTAACTTCATCATTGATGCCGTAAACATTTCCATGATGTACATTTGAAGAATGATGATTTGTTGATGAGATCAAGGATCGCAGCAGTGCTTCTTGACTTACGATATTGAAACCGATGGATTGACTTCATTTATCGGAATCGAGCATCCTCTCGTTGTAGGGATCAAGACTTCATTAGTAGTGGACTCATACAGCTTCATCAAACATTGGATCAAACAATTTCTTTACATCATCTTCGGATGGAGGTACATATGGTGTTTCTTGAGAGGAGTTTGGAACAAGGGATGAACCAATAGGGTCATTATGAAGTGCGGGTCCCGAGTGGAGTGTCCAGAGCCATTTGACCGGTCACCATCAAACGTAACGTGAATTGTTTCCATGATATTTCGGGTTCTTTTGTTGTAGATTCGTATCCCTTTTGTTTGGTGCATATCCTACAAATACTCCAATGTCGCCTTTAGCTCTAAGTTTGCCCAAGTCTTGACCTCATTAGTTGGATAGCACAAGGCACCAAACACACGAAGGAAAGATAGATTGGGTTTCGTTGTGGACAAGTTCATATGGAGTTTTTCCATGAATGGTGTGAATCGTGAACGATTTTGTGTGTAACATGCAAGTGGCAATTGCTTCACCCGTAGAAACATTGGAACCTTTGAGTAAATCAAGATTGTTCTAGCAGCTTCAACAAGAGTACGATTTCGCCTTTCAACTACACCGCTCGCTGAGGGGTTCGTGGAACACTTCTTTGATGGTCGATTCCAATGCTTTCATAGAATTCACTAAGTTGTTTGTTGACAAACCCGGCCCATTGTCTGCTCGATAATTCGATAGCCTTGTTTAGTCTAACTCGCAATGTTTGATGAGTTTGATGATGATATCGAGTTTCATCCTTTGTCCTTAAGAACTTGACCCGTGTGAATCTAGAATAATCATCAACCACAACTAACACATATTTCTTCCCAAAGATATTCTCGCACCTCATTGGTCCACATAAATCCATATGAATCATATGAAGAACTTCGTGATGAGTTAGAAGGTTTGGGTTTATGGGCATACTTCTTGCTTTTTCCCAATTGGCAAGTCGAACAAAGATGATCCTTTTCATACTTTAGTCTAGGTAAACCTACAACTAAGTCCTTTCTCGAAAGATCGTTGATGGTGCCAAGTTCAAGTGATTGAGACGACGATGCCATAACCATGACTTTGTTTTGAAGCCTTTGATAACAAGCAGATTGGTGATGCTCTCATCATGTCATCGATAGAGATAGTGTAAAGGTTTGAGCCACGAGTTCCTTTCAACAGCCCTTTCCATTAAGATCTCTAACAAAGGTGTATGTTTTCAAGGCTACTTCTAGATCGTAATCACGAATTGACCAACAGAGAATGATTATGACCTAAACCTTCCACATAATACACTCGAGATGACACTATCGCCAACAACATAATCTCCATAACCCATAATAGCACCGAAATGATCATTACCAAATCTAATAGCCCCGATGAATTTGCTCACGGTTCATGAGCCGTGACCGGTCTCCAAATATATGCTTGAACAACTGAGTCCGTGTACCACGTAATCGATTTGAACGATCCGCAGCTGAACACGCATAAGAATGGATAATCGATATTTGGGATCCCCATGCAAGAATGGGTTCCATTTGGTTAGTAGCAACAGCTTGGACCACCCACATCGTAAATAGAAGCATTCATGTCGATGGTGAAGTAGTGGAATCATTGTGAATAGATGCAATACTAGTGTCTCAGATAGCCCTATTTACAAGGTGACCACTTCTTAAGGGAATAGTTCTACCAAGAGGCATCCATTTTCTAGTGGGCATTATCTCGATTAGTTTTATGACCAATGTATCCAATAAAAGCCTATTCTCATGAATGTTCTTCCTGGGTTTCCATTGTTTTCTAACTCTCTTCGCTTTTGCCTTTTAGCCTTTTTAGCATGAATTTTAGCATTAATAACATTAATCGGACAATTAACATCATTAGGCGTAACATTAACATCACATTCATGATTAGACACGAATTCAAGCAATCATCGCACAAGGTTTGCAAATAGTATCGAATTCAATTAATTACAAGACGCCTATGGCTAATACTAGAATCAACACGATTCGCTTTATTCGATTCAAACTTAAGGTTCCTAGATTGTTCTTCTACTCTCTCCAAAGGCACATTCTTAGCTTGAGAGGTCCTATCATTCCTTGTATTGTCTTGAGACTTTGACCGCTCCCTTTAATGTCACCGACACTCCTGTAGAGGAATGGGAACATTAGTTTGTTTTACTACTCTTTGCACCACCGCTTAGATGTGCCGATCCGAACTACATGCAGTGCACTAAGGTTCACTTTCTTAACATTAGAGGTACCGAGATTAGTACTCCTAGAAGGCACATTTGAGTTCACTTTCCTAGTATTGATGATCTAAAATCAACTACTCACCGTGCACTACTCCTCACATTCAAACCATTGGGAATCGAGTGCATGTCATGTTTGGCCTTAGGCATTGAGCATGGAATCAAGGGTTAACTCTCTCACCTAATGTTTTTGGGCATATAGTGATCAAACATTCTAAGATTTCTTGAGATCGTTTGGCATATAGGCATGCATGTCCAATTGCATTATCATGAGGTTTCTCTAGCTTATCCTCTTCAACAATCTCACGCAGCATTCTAAGCAATCCTTAAGGGATGAGAAATATGTTTGAATGGCAAGTTTGTTGTTCCTTAGGTGAGGGGACATATGTCACGATAAAGTAGATTTATTCCCGAGTGAACCTTAGATACAACATTCTCCTCATTGATCATTGGCATTTTCCCTTTTACCGACTCTTCGATTCTCAATTTCCTTTTGCAATGAAGTTATTTGTTCGTTGTTTTTGTTACGAGTGACTTTAATTGATTCAAACAACTCATTGAAATGACGTTTAACCTTTTCATTCTCTTCTAGAAAACTTTCGCTTTCCTTTGTAAAACATTTACTAGGTTTTGAAGATGAAACGCTTGAGAATTCGAGAATCTAAAGAGGAGGCATTTGGGAGCCCGTCATATTGTTCGCTTGACCCTTTAATTGAGAGATTTGGGCTTTCAACTTTCTCGATCGTGTTGGACCGAGCTTGAATCTGCTCATCACGCTTTGTTAATTTGAAAACCGCATCAAACTCGAGCATCCAAGATGTCTTGACATTTGAAGTTTTGACATTTTCTTTGAGATGTTGATATTTTAGTTGTAAATTAAAATACTCAACTTCTAGTTTAGAAAAGTGTTTAACCAACGTGTCGTGATCATCCGCTCAATTTTCTCGCTTAGTTTAGAATTAGTTTTTCAAGCTCAATGACACGATCATGGGAGACTTTCAGGCCACAGATAATTCATGAAATTTTGAAGCATTAATGGAGCAATTTGAAGCGGTGAAAACACATCTTGAGCAACACATTCAAGAATAAGATTCTCATTTAATGTATGCAAGTTCTTTCTCTCAATCTCATTATATTTTAGTGCACGCCATAATCACTAACTTCAAAGAACCATTGCATCAAATTCCTTTCCATACCCTTAATATCGCCTTCTACCCCTTTTAAGACTCTCAAAGTGATCTTTTAGAAGTTTAAAGAAAGGCATGACCTCGCTTAAATAACATTCTTTCATTTGTTCAAAACCTCTTTCACCTTCGCTATACCAGCTGAGTGATCCTTTTCTTGCAAGTTTTTTCAAAATCAACAAATAGTTGGAATATAACGATTGGCTAATTAATGTCTTGCTTTTAGTGGCAATTGTTCTAGGTACAAGATGCATAGGTGTATTAGGAGGATACACAGCTGCTTCAGGCATTTTCCGAAGGGAGGGTTTGTTTCTACAATATTTTCGGCTTTCGCTTATCTAAATCCATTTTCCGTAAGACTTGTTCGGAGTCAACAAAGTCCGAGGCTTAAACTTGTTTAATGCAATCCAGCTTTTCCTTTTGTAATCGTGAGGAGAGATAATTATTTTTTCTCTTTGCATTTAGGGTCATCTAGTTTTTGTTCATCCTTTCCTAGTGACTTCATCTCGATTTCTTATCTTCCTCGCACTCAACGCAACTAGGTTTCGCCTAGGCTTAAGAATTTCATTACCATCATAAATCACCTTATGAGCATTTCTAGCCTTTTGATTACCTCGGATTTGGTTCCTCAACAAGGGAATGCTATGCTTATCGCTTAAGACTCGATGTTTGGTGACCATGTGAGCAATCGAATGGTGTTTCCTTGTATGTACAACTTGTTTTCAAGTTTGTTTTTCAAAGTTTTCGATTAGAAAATCTCTTAAGAGCTTTGATTCTTTTACATTAAATTCTTGCTTAAGCATTTTCACGCTTTCTTGAAGTTCTTGTTTTTGCTTAATGTTTTAGAAAGTTTTTCTTGCAAAGAATTTAATTCTTGTTTCAATACTTCTTCTAAAATTACTTTTTCTAATTATCGACGCACTTGGTCATCCATTTCCGCTCACGAGTGGTCAACTCAAATTTTGCACGTTGTTCATAAATGGCAACACGCCCTTATAGGCATTTAGTTCGTAGATAATGGAATCATCGTGAGCACATGCAAGTATTCATCAAAGACATAGTCATTGTTGATCGCAGAAGATGCATCACTAGGTACAACTTCACTTTCACTTTGTTTCACGATTGATCATATGGGACAATATTGATATTACCCGTATTTTCAATATTTGATTCAAAAGTTTCGTTGGTTGTACTTTGTCATGCATCTGCTGCACATCAAGATCATCATATAGCTTTAATACCTCGTAGATGAGTTTGTCCTTTGATGGGCCACCAGTGGTGAAGAAGTGACCTTGGGAGACACCATGGAGAGATGCTAGCCATAAATATTGTGTGTGCAGAGGTCCATCATCCACATCGTAGTCGTAAGCATCGCAGCCACCGACTTGAAAGGCATTTTGATGATTGTGACCTATCTCCCGAATGGGCCGCTCATCTACATCTCGCATCATAGGTCTTGGCATTGCCTTCAAGAAGAAATGCTAGCCTCTTCATTCAAAGTAGCACCATTGTCCCGAGCTTGAGCCAAGAACATCTTATCTCTCAAGTATTCGGCATTTTGTGGACGCTTTGGAGATGTGCGCCTTGCAAAGTGTCCTCACCACCACGCTTAAAGCATTTGATTGGCTTAGCTTGACCGGGTTACCATTCCTTCCTCGATTCGTTTCCAACATAACCTCTCCCAGCCCACCTCGTCCCCTGCTCATACTGCCTTTCCCGAATCGGTTGCACCACGATCCTTCCATCTTTAATAGTGGCTTGATTATGTGGGTTAGATGCGCTCGAGGTTGTTGTTGGTTTGTGGAAGAGAATTCATGTTTTGACTAATGAGAAGAGCAAGTTGATTAATGATGTTACCCACGTGTGCATCAAAGATCGCCTTGTTTGAACCGAGGATCGTGGATGAGTTTGTGATTACCATTACCCAAGGGTATGACTTGTGATGCTTTGGTTGTGATTCCAATGTTTGAGTAGAAGGCGCTTGAATCATTAGACGAGCTTGTCTCTCCGGGTTAGTTTTGAACCGATTGAGAATCAATTTTTCAAACATGGCATGTCTTTCATTCTCAAGGAGGAAGGCATAGAGTTGCTCATAGTTTGTGTTCTTCAATCCTTTAGTGAGCTTCACAATGTAACAAACTTGTGCCATTCGGGATTCATGTTGTTCACAAATTTTGAGTTCAACTCGAATGTTAGGCATAGTCATCTTGATGTTCCTCATGTCATTCACTAACTTATGAAATCTCACATAGTACTCATAGACACTCTCATCCGGTTTCATCTTGAAGTGCTCAAATTCATCATAGAGTTGGGATTCCCTGCCTTCCATAGTTAATTCGAACCCGAGAGAAGCATCTTAACGTTATCCCAAACACCTTTGCATCGTTGTTATGATTGATCGCCTTGTAGATGTCTTTAGGAAGACCTTGAAGAACAATGTTTGAAGCCCCGATATCCGCATCGAATCTCTTTTTCTCCTCATTATCAAGCTCATTGTACATCTTAGGTCCGTCCATTCCGTAGACAGAGTACCATCTTCATTAGTATCAAGTATGTCTCTAGTCGCTTCAACCCGATATGGTCCTTCATCAATGGATTTGAGAATGTTTACACCATTTTCCTTTCCAAGGCAATACAATCGATTCGCTGAGCCCAAGAGTCGTAGTCGCCTGGCAAGCATTGGTGGACGAGTATCCGAGCCACCGCTTGAACATCCTCAAATGAATGGGAGATGACAAAGGGAACAGTGGGAATGTTGGTAGACATGTTAACAGATTATACGGATTTTATAACTCTATGATTAAACCGGAAATAGATTCTTTCACGGATTTTACTAAATCAAGAGAAACCGTAAACAATCACTCAAGTTGCTAGATGATAAAGTGCTAACTCGCTACCAAATAATGCACTAAGTCGCTAGAAATTAGTGCACTAAGTCGCTAACCCTTAACTCGCTACACGCCTAAGTCGCTAGAGTCCCAAGTCGCCAATGTAAAAGCAAGTCGCTAAGTAGTAACTCGCTATGCACTAAGTCGCTAGCCAAATTTGTGCAAGAATTGCCACACAAGTCGCTAGATATGCAAGTCGCTAAAGAGCAACTCGCATGCACTAAGTCGCTACCATTAAGTCGCTAACCGTAGTGGAGATTCCACTACTTGTATTTTAACTCGCTAGCTCTAACTCGCTAGCTTTTATAACTCGTAAGTCGCTACAAAACTATGAAGTAAGTCGCTACCAAGAAAACAAGTCCGAGAGCTAAGTCGCTAGCTTGAAAACCAAATAACCTTCACTTTTCAATCCAAAACAACCCAACCAAGATGATTCAAGCTACCAAATGAAAACCTAAACACTTTTGATGATTCTAAACATAAAAGTACCAACAAAATTCAAACTTTAACACAAGAAATCAACCAAATGATGCAAAACCACTAAACTTTTTCAAACTCAAAACCACCTAAAACCACTATAAATCCAAAGATGTGCAAGATATGATCTAACCATGGCTCTTGATACCAATTGTAAGATATAACTTTTCACATACACATCAAACCATAACACAAGGTGGCGAATAAGATGGAATTCTAGAGAGAAAGTTAGAGGTTTAGGGAACTTAGTGAGAGAAAGTGAAAGATATTATTATGAGCTCCAACTCTCTACCTTGGAAGGTAGAGAGTATTTATAGTCTTACATAACTCGCCACACTTTGGGTCATGGATCGTGCATACATGGGTAAAGACCCGTCTGTCCTCCACGGTGTTACTTAACTAAATTACTACTTAACTTAAAAGAACTACGACTACGAGCTTTCCTAACGATTACATATACTTGAGGTGACCGACTTTAATACCGGAATTTCTAATTCCTAACATTGTATTCCGTTTGGTCATAGACTCATAGAGGGGTGCATAATTCCCTAGTTCTATGAATTGTAACTCTCCTCTAGACTATCCGGGATCGCCAAGTACCTAAGTATCCCCCCCCGAATACTTTACTATCAACAAGCTACAACTCTTGCAATAAACACAACGAATGGCCTAGGTGCACTCCTAAGGATTTTTTTGCTATTTAAGACGTTCAAGCTCGCAACAATTAAAGAAGAAGCCAGTTTTTCTTACTCTAGCATCTACCAATTAAGACAAGAGACAACCTAACAATAATTAACAACTAGGTTTCATAGATCTAAGCAAACACAAGGATAATTTAGCTACTCATGGTAAACAAGCAACCATACACACATACAATTAAACATGGGGTAGACATAATGATAATATGGATTAACAAACTTATCTTATGATGTAAAAAAGGGTATGGAACCCTTAGATACTGGCCAAGTCGGACTACAACTGAATTAGGGTTTGCTCTCCAAAGTTCTACCTCTTAAAATACAAAAAAATCGAATTCTATATATTGATTTACAAATGCGACGGCGTCACCTTTTTGCTAGTGACGCCGTCAGGTCGCCGTCATTAGGGTTTCGTTTGGGCCAAGTCATCGTTGGGACGACGTCAGTTGATATGTGTGACGCCGCCAGTCTTCATGAAGGACGTCGTCTGAGATTGGTTCTTGGGCGTCTGGTGTGGAAAATGAGGGAGACGCCTTCGAGAGTTTAGGCGTGACGCCATCACGTTGTAGAACCAGAATTTGTTCTAAGCCGTCGCATGTAATTTGATCAAAACTCTTAGATAGGGACGGTGTCGCCCTTTGATTGGGACGCCATTAGGCTTGAGAATCAGCTTGAATATTGACTTTGCCATTTTCATCATGTTTTCGCTCCTTTTCGTCCAAATATGCTTCATTCCAGCATTTTGCTTTCAAAAGACCTAAAATGTGAAAAAGGAACGATTTTAAGTAGTAACGGATATAAAATGTGTCGATTTATGGCTTAAATGACCCCCTAAAAACGTATGTTTTAAATCATTATCAGTGTTCTAACTAATGAACATTATGATGTTATTTGAAAAAAATAAAATAAAATAATTGCTGAACATGTATTGCAGATTCGAAGTCTTATTCATTATAATTTTGATTTTTTAAGAAAATATTGAAGCTTTTTATAAATTACTAAAACATTATTATTATAATTAACACTTTCAAACTATTAAATCATAATTTTTTTCATTGAGATATTTCATCGAATACTTTATGGGTGTTTTCATAAACACATGATTTTTTTGAAAATTTATGAGAAAATTTTTATAAAAACAAAAAAAATGAAGAATTGATGTTAATTTATGGTTTTTTAACCCGAAATCACAATAAATTTTTGTTTTTTTAATGAAAAATTAAGAAAAAAAATAAAGAAACCTACCGTATAATCGAAGAAATTAAATCCCGAATGAAAAGAATTAGATCTTGAATTGATGTTGTTAAATCACGAATTGAAATAATCAAACATTGAATCGAAATATTTGATCAAGATTGAAGAAATTAGAAATGAAGAAAATGGACCGTAAGAATGTAAAGAGGGAAAGAAGTTGGAGGGAAAAGTGAGGGGTGGAGATTTAGATCAATGAATGATAAAGATTACTTTTTATACTTTTTATTATTTGATTACTTTTTATTTGGTCCCCTTCTTACAGAGTCAAATACTAATGTAAAATTGTACCTTTTTTCTCTCTTTTTTTTTTTTTTTTTTCAAATAGTTTAATAAACTTTTACTAGTTTATTTTACTATGTATATCACCTATGGGTAAAGTTTCATACATTTGAATAAATATTCATTACAACCCCATCAATATTGTTTCAATCACCATGAGACACGTTAAAGAATGATCGATCAAGATCAATACATTTCCGAAGCATTTTCTTGTGCGCCATTACAGTTCTTTTTGGCTAACATGAGAAAAACAAGGTTTTTGATAAAATAGCAAACGATGATGTACGTTGAGTTGACAGTGACTAAAAGATTTTAGACAGGCAAGGACTACACAAAAAGAGTAACATACTAATACGTTTTCAAAAGTAACTAGAGCTAGTGAAAGTTCAAGATGAAGATGTAGCTAATAAAGAACTAGTTAATAACCATACATTTACTCCCGACATTCTTTCTTTTTTTTTTGCGACTTGT
Source organism: Chrysanthemum lavandulifolium (assembly GCA_022545495.1). NCBI lineage: Eukaryota > Viridiplantae > Streptophyta > Magnoliopsida > Asterales > Asteraceae > Chrysanthemum > Chrysanthemum lavandulifolium. The sequence continues at coordinate 147,987,394 of CM040246.1, forward strand.
CTTGTTGAGTTCTAAGATGTCGAAGAACCTCACAACACGATCCGATAGGATGTAACGGTGATTTCTCAACAAGATTTTCAATACAGTTTATTTTGTGAAGTGTTTGGTTATGGTGGTTCCCGCATGGTCAATAAAACATGCAGCAGCGGCATAAAACACATAAGTGGCCATGCAGCCAGACAAACCCTACTAGCAAGATCTTTCCTAATTAGTGATATAACCTAACCCTAAACACGTATAAAGGGTGTTTATAGAATACTTACTTGTTTTCTGCAATTTTGTAAGTTTCTAAATCAGTCTAATGCAAATCTGCCTTTTTTAATCTTGATGGACCAGTTTAGGATTTTCGGAGGAAAACCACTCTTCAGGTTGCGTCAAATATCCAACGATACTGCACATGTAGAACTAGGGCTCGAACCTACGCAAGTTAGTAGAGGTACGAAACCGAGGTAAACCAATCGACTAGAAGTCGATTGTTATAAATCGACTAGGGTCGATTTAGGTTTCGGTCGAAAGGGTAAAACCCTTTTGTCGACCGATCGGTTGGAGAGGGTGAGAGGAGAGTGATTTTAGGGTTTAGGAATGTGTTGTGTGAATGCATAGGAAAGCCTTTGCATTTATAGGCTTCTCAGGAGCATTCTAAAATACTTGTAGAACAAGTATTAGAGTTGTTTAGGAAACAAACTCCTCCCCTAAAGGGATTCCGCCGAGCGACCTACATCAACCCTTAGGGGTTTATTGTTTAGTATTTTGTCAATTTATTACCTCTATTGTTTATCCCGGATAAATATTAAGCTTTAGGTAATTACCGTTTAACCCTTTAATGAAAATAACGTTGTATTTTAGTTCCTCATTTACTACATTTCATTTTGTAATCTCGTTTCTTATTTTCTCTTGCATGTTTTATTTAATGTGCACCGGTGTGACCCTTTGGCATTTCCGTGAAGACAAGTGTGAAAGCTTGTTGTGTGGTTTTCACACAATCCTTTCATACAGTAATATAAAATGTATTGATTTCAATAAATAAGTGTGTTTTGATCAAACAACATAACTTATTTGTATGTAATAAATTTTTAATTAAGACTAAATTTTATTCATTTTCTCTTTATATGTAGTAAAGCTAAAATTTAACATTTCTAGAAGTTAATGTAGTTTCCGTAAGCTACATTCAAAAGGCTTTTACTTTATTTTTTTTGAAAATTTAAACTTATAACATATCTGCTAAAATACCAAATGATAATGGTAATTAAGATCATATTCCATCTTTAAGTGAGTAACTATTTTGAATTATATTACAACAAATCATTTTAGAATATACAACAAAACAAGAATATGACCTTTAACGAAAGGCACCAACACAAGCCTTGAGTTAAGGAGTTTTGCACTCGACTTCACGCCTTGTCTCTTATGTGATGAAGAGTTGGAACCTCTAGAACACTTATTTGTATTACGTGTGGTGAAGGAGACTTCAAAAACCATTGTAGATCGATTCAAACCACTCTAAAACACTGTCGAAATGACACAATTTTTTCCTCCAATAGACCGACAAACAACTCATCTCATCTATGTGATGCTTTCATCGTTTAATTTGATTTTCTGTAAGCAAACATTTTTATCTAATCAACTTATGTCTTAATAATGTAAGTTTAGCTTCACAAAGATAAGTAAACGCATAAGTAAAACACAAGGACATTTTTCAACGTTTAGATTCTTATTATAAGTATAAAAGAAGGTTGAATGGCAATGTATTTGGTGATCTCCTTACTAAACTTAAACAAAAACTTAAGTTATTATTTAAGTAATAATTATGATTATACCAACTGAATACCACTTTGGCACTTTCCATTCAGGGACTTGGTTCTATTTGAAAGAGTAAATGAGCTAATGAAAGTGTTATAACTTTTGTTAACATAACATGTATACTATATTTACCCATCATTTATCCCACAATTATTGCTCATTTATTATATGTTTATAACTGAATTGATACTTAATTCATTACTTTGGTCATTTTCAGTATTTATGGAGCAATTTAGGTAAAGACACGAAAAACAACGGGATTTAGAGCATTAATGAAGAATCTGTATGTAAGATGTGAAGAGCATACGGCGTAACCACTTCGGAGATACGTCGTATCAACATTTAGAAGAATTCACTAAGTATTGGTGAAATAGAAGACATAAGGCATATTAAACTCTGGCAATCTAAAGCACTGCAGTCAAAGCCCAAGCCAACCGTTGAAGGCATACGGCGTATGAAACTCTGGCCATACGCCGTATTGAAGATCTTATCCCCAAGTTAGAGATGTCAATATTATTGAAGAATACGACGTATTACTCTTCATCAATATGCCGTATTTAAGGATACACACATACATGCTGGGAATATTCTTTCTTATTCCCCACTCAAGAATCCTGGATATGTCGTATCACAACTCAATATGCCGTATCGGTGCCCTGGACAGAACACTATAAATAGAACCCTAACATTTGGGTTTTATATACAAGTTTTTCCACATCAGCTGAGTTCCAAGCCTCCATCACCAAAGTTTTCAGTCCCAAACACAAGAATATCAAGAGGAAAAGGTCTCGAATCATCATACTTAGGATAATCATTCGGTTTGCATATCGAATTCATTATGATTTCCATTTGCTTATCGTTTATTATCACTTTGTCTATTTTTGACATTATGGATTAACACCTTTAGGTGTTGGCCATGTTATGACTATTACATTTATGTTATTCCATTTATGAAGATTTGATGAATTGTCTTGGATAATTTATGTATTTATTATTCAAATAGTATATTCGTTTATTTGTTTAAGCATTTGAATTCTATTGTCTATATCATTATAGTGTAGCTCTCTAGCTATGTAGGGTTTCCATATTACTATGGATATAGGCGTATGAAGGTGATGAAATGGATCACGAATATCCTTCCTTAGGACTTGAGGAGTAGGAACCCGAGGTTAGATAGATAATGCTAAAACACTTAAGTTAGTATAGTGCTCTTCAATAAAGTGATCGCGTGAGAAGGGTAGGTATCACCAGGACCAATGGGGTACTGTAGATAAATCACATAGATTAGTTGATACCACTTAATGCATGTTTGTAACTGAGTAAAGCGATAAATTGCTTCAGGGATATAGGTTGCATGCATATGACTAGGTAACCGAGAAATCTGGCCTTGTTAAGTTAGAAAGAAATGTTTGTCTGTGCATGATAACGCTCAGAATGAGTATGTTTTTAGTAGCGTTATTGTTAGTTTTGTGTATGATAATCACTTATATTTACACATAATTGTCTCAAAATTGCAAAGGAAGCGTATTTGTATGTAAATATAGCCAGGTATCGTAAAAGATAAAGAAATGACGAATTCATGCACATTTGGACAATTCCCGAGAAAGAAAAGAAAGAAGAAAAGGCTCAAGGACTCGATGATTGGAAGCACGATGATTTCTAAGTATCTAACTCAAATAATTATCAAGTTCTATCTTGGAAATCAACATCGGAAGCAAGGAAAAAGGCATGCGTCGAGAAAAGTCAAAGAAAGTCAACTTTTGCTATACGGAAGGCATCCAGCCGATCGGTTGGAGCCCGCAACCGATTCGGTTGGACATAGTGTCAAAGGAGGAACCGATCGGCTACTTCGCAACCGATTCGGTTGGGAAGTGCTGTAGCTACAAATTTCTCATTTATTGATTCCATTACTTCCATTAATCATTGGAGTCCGATCATTTCTTGTTAATAACTCCTGGAGAACATTTTTGGCTTGTTGGTGAAGAGTTCTTAGCTATATATTGCACCTAGACTTATGTTTTTAGTGTGACACACCCCAAGGAGTAATAGGCTTACACCAAGACTATTACCAAACACTTTTATTCACCCCAAAAGTCCTATTTAGTCTGTAAAACGTCCAGGAACTTTTTGAGCATAATTCTCAACCATTTTGTAGTCATTTGGAGTTGTACGGGTAGTAAAAGGCAATTGGAGGCGCGTGGTTGCTATAGTTCCACATATTCTAATTCTTGTAATCCGAAGTATAGGTATTCTTATGTACTTTGTCATGAATTTCTATTCTTATGAGTTATATGAATTACATGGTTACTACTTGTGTTTTGTTATGGTTTTAATGGAGTAATTCTTGAATATACTTGTGTGCAAGGATGTAGGCAATTTTTGGGAGAGTTCTTATATATGTGATGCATGTAAAATATTCTTGTTTAATGAGTTTGTTGGAATAATGACTAGTCTTGTTTAATTTGATGGTATAACATTTGTAAGATAAATGGCCGAAAGGATTTCTCTTTATGTTTTATTCCAAAACGTTAGTGACAAACTAGTATGGGGATATGATGATTGACACTCATCATATTTTCTTGTTAAACGAGACTAGAAATGATTTCATCACGTAAAGGCCGAAAGTGTTCGTAAGAACAAGTTAAATAAGAATCATTTACAAACAAATGGATTTTCTAAAGAATAATCAATTGGTTAAGGACCGAAAGGATTACCTATGTGATTGTATTCTTAAAATGATTTTTACAAAACATAAACCATGGATTGTGAATCATTTGCCTATGATTTGTGCATTGCATCAAGTTTACACCAAGCTTTCATGAACACTCTAGATAATTGACTGCTACACACAAGTATATGTTTCTTTGTAAAATATTGGTTTTCATAAACACATCATAACATAATCCAATTGAGGCGTATAGTTTAGAGTTCTAGAGTGAGAAAGTGAGATGTTCTTGAGAGATAAAACAAAGGAAAGGTTAGATTGCCAAATGAACATCCAACCCTCTCCCTTGTGGGGAGAGGGCTATTTATACAAATGACTCCGCCCTCCTTCGGGCTGTGGATCAGGCATACAGTAGGTAAAGACCCGTCCTTCTTATAAACTTTGTCATGAATTTCTATTCTTATGAGTTATATGAATTACATGGTTACTACTTGTGTTTTGTTATGGTTTTAATGGAGTAATTCTTGAATATACTTGTGTGTAAGGATGCAGGCAATTGTTGGGAGTGTTTTTATATATGTGATGCATGTAAAGTGTTCTTGTTTAATGAGTTTGTTGGAATAATGACTAGTCTTGTTTAATTTGATGGTATAACATTTGTAAGATAAATGGCCGAAAGGATTTCTCTTTATGTTTTATTCCAAAACGTTAGTGACAAACTAGTATGGGGATATGATGATTGACACTCATCATCAGGCCCGGATCTCAGCAAGTGCAGGGTGATCAACGGCACAGGGCCCTCTATTTTTCAGGGGGCCTCTGATTTTTAAAATTTAAAGTTGTATTAAACTCGTTTTCGGATGATTTTATCTTATTAACTGGCGTTTTATGATGGAAATTCTATGTGATATATAAAAATTTATTGATTATTGAAGGAACAATGAAAACTAAAACTTGTAGGTGTGCTTTAATGGTGGATGGCCAGTTGGTGATGAACTGATGGAGAAGACGACCTTAAATGAGTTTTGCTTGTGGGGCCGCTATTTGTTTTCTTTTTGTAACTTTATTATTATAAATTTCACTTTAAACCTTTGACCTTTTATAACTTTTAATTTTAAACCTCATGTTAAATATGTAAATGGGTTCATAATCGAAGTAACTTTGCGCTTTTTAAAGTACCATTTTAAATCCAAATGGCTTAATGTGATATTTATAGTTTAAAAAGAAATGAACAAATTACTATTGCTATCCTAAGATATAATGTAAAATCGAAGTAATATTAGTCATTCCTAACGAATAATTATACTTTTGTAATTAAGTTTTTATTTTAAAATTTTGGCACAGGGCCCCCGAAATCCACGGGACGGCCCTGCTCTTCATATTTGCTTGTTAAACGAGATTAGAAACGATTTCATCACGTAAAGGCCGAAAGTGTTCGTAAGAACAAGTTAAATAAGAATCATTTACAAACAAATGGATTTTCTAAAGAATAATCAATTGGTTAAGGACCGAAAGGATTACCTATATGATTGTATTCTTAAAATGATTTTTACAAAACATAAACCATGGATTGTGAATCATTTGCCTATGATTTGTGCATTGCATCAAGTTTACACCAAGCTTTCATGATCACTCTAGATAATTAACTATGACCTACACACAAGTATATGTTTCTTTAATTTGGTTTTAGAAAAACATCAATTTCGTGGAAGGCTTGACAAGCTTTCTTGTCTCAAACAACTTAACAAATTAACCGCAAATCCCTTGGGACGATCTCGACTTACCCACCTTTGCTATCACGAACAAGTATAGTTGCTCGTATGTGTTAATGTAATTGTCCGGTAAAATCATGTTTATAAATTTTTAAAACTTGCACACGGTTAGCACATCTGTGCGTTTCTGATATCACTAATGCATTTCATTAAAATCATTGCACGAATAAACGGATAAATAATAATGTAGCAGAAGTAACATGGTTAGCACTCACTTCTCCAATTGATCACAACCTTAGCAAAATTAGTTTATTTTTATTTCTTGTTTTTAGTAGTTTAATTAATCTCAAAATTAAAACTCCCTTTAAAAGCTGTAAAATTCACTAGGTTAGTCTAGACAACACTACTCTAGCGAAGGACTTGTACTAACCCTACTAGCTATATTGATCGAGTACATTGCCCATTGGTGTTTTTCTATATGTTAGTTCGGAGAAAAATAAATTTAAAACTTGGTAAAATAAATAGACTATAACGGACACATCAACTTTGAATACAAGAGATGAGCTTTACCCCTTTACAACATTCCTATTTATAGGCAAGTGCGAAGTCCATGGGGTAAAAGATATGTGTCAAGTATTTACACGTGTAGTACAATCTTTCTATTCCCAGGATATGACTAACCTTACTTTTGGGAACATTGTTGACAATTGTTTGTACATTTTATACCAACTTTGATACTTTCTTGACTTTTGATAAGTGTTTTACATTAATCTTCTCAAGATAGTTCCCGCTTATTATTCGATGACTTAGATATTTTTTAAAAGTATTTAAGTCTCAGAATGTCTTTATCGTAGAGGAGATTTTCATGGAGTCAGTGAGTTACTGTCATCACTCATTGACTCTATCATGTTCTTCTTTGTTCTTGTCTTCACTTTATGAGTTCCTCATTAGGTTGTGTCGAGTCTTTTCATAGACTCTGAAGAACATCTAAAAAATGAGTCCTTAAATACTGCTTTCTATCCGGGGACTAGGTTACACTGAATTAACTCAACAATTTGTAATTCGTGTAACGGTCCATCAAACACTATGTACTCCCTTCTAACATCTTACTAACGTTTTAATGTTTTCTTTAGTCACTAAGAATACATAGTTTGCTAGACATCTAGCAACATCATACTCTTGTCACACAAATTGTCCTGATAAGACCTTTAATACTTCTTAGTATTTAATAAACATAACATCTTTGTAAACTTTTAACTACCACCAATAAGTCTCGGGTTAAATGTCACTTTGTAAACATATTAGGGTTGCCAAGAAAAGGGCCGAAAAGAGTTATGAGTTGAAGATGAAGTCAACAAAAAATCAAATAATTCAAAGTTAAAGAGTGGTTCGGGACAAAGAAATGAAAAAAACTAAAGTTGTATGAATTAACAAAGATTTTCTCTGAGAGAAACTAATAAAGAGATATCAAAGTAGTTTTGATAATTCAAGAATGTTAGTACAGTAAAACCTTTATAAATTAATACTCGATAAATTAATAATCTCGATAATATTAATAATTTGTCTAATCCCAACTTGAGACTAATACAAATTTGGACCACAATCGATAAAATTATAAGATAATAATATTTTTGAAACCCCGATATATATATATATATATATATATATATATATATATATATATATATATATATATATATATATATATATATATATATATATATATATATATATATATATATTAGTCTTAACGAAACTATAAATTAATAATTACTAAAAATTTCCATATACTTATAAAGGTAATACATAATTGAAACTTGTATTAGTTCAATTAACTCAATTAAGGCCGTATGTAATTATAACTTATCCTAACGAAACTAACTTTTTACTTATTCAAAAATAATGAACTTGACAAATTCAATTAATTTATGAATATGAATTCATAAAATGTTAATTGGAACTTATTTTTCTAATTTATTTTTCATTCTCTAACTAATATACATTATAACTAGTATATTAGACTTGAAATTTTATAGGTCATACGTCTAAATTAATAATTATTAATTTATTGATATGATAATATCTCGCTAAATTAACTTATTAAGTGTCTAAGGAGGAAATCAAGAGGGCAGTATGGGATTGTGGTACGGAGAAAGCCCCCGGGCCGGACGGATTTACTTTTAGGTTTTATCGACAATTTTGGTATCTCATTGAAAATGACGTCTATAAAGATGTGATGTATTTTTTCTCGCACGGAGAAATTCCCAAAGGTTGTAATTCATCTTTTATCGCTTTGATTCCTAAAATTCCGGGTGCTAATGTGGTCAAAGATTTTCGCCCTATTAGTCTTATAGGAAGTTTGTACAAAATTATCGCTAAAATTCTAGCTAACCGGCTTGTTGACAAGTTGGGTTCGATTGTTACCGAGGTTCAATCAGCTTTTATTGCGGATAGACATATTTTAGACGGTCCGTTTATTCTTGACGAATTGATTCAGTGGTGTAAGAGGAAAAAGAATAAGCTTCTAGTGTTTAAGGTCGACTTTGAGAAAGCGTTTGACTCCGTTAGGTGGGATTTTTTGGACGATATTCTAATAAAATTTGGGTTTGGAAATAAATGGCGTAAGTGGATTCAAAGTTGTCTTAGATCTTCGAGAGGTTCGATTATTTTAAATGGGAGTCTCACGGAGGAGTTTCAATTTCACAAGGGTCTCAAACAAGGTGATCCTCTCTCTCCGTTTCTTTTTATTTTAATCATGGAAAGCTTGCATTTATCATTCCAACGTGTGGAGGAAGCAAGTTTGTTCAACGGTATTAAGTTAGATAATTCGGTTTCTATATCCCATCTTTTCTACGCTGATGACGCGGTGTTTGTTGGACAATGGAGTGAGAAAAATATCAATACCCTTGTACATGTTCTTGAGTGTTTTTTTCGGGCTTCTGGCTTGAGAATCAACATGAGCAAAAGTAAATTAATGGGTCTTCATGTGGACAATGATAAGATCAAAGGGGCCGCTTCAAAGCTTGGGTGTCTTACTTTCAAACCTCCTTTACATACCTTGGTTCGATGTGGGGGTTCTATGTCACGTATTCGGATCGGATGATGTGGTGGATCGTGTTAGCGCGATTGTCTAAATGGAAGATGAAAATGTTGTCGATTGGGGAAGACTTACCTTACTTAAATCGGTATTGGGATCGACGCCTATTTTCCATATGTCAATATATAAAGCTCCTTAGGTGTTCTTCAAAACTTGAATCAATAAAAGTCACTTCTTTAATGGTTGTGCTCCAAATTGTAACAAAGCCTCATGGGTTAACCGGAAGAATGCCTTAGCTTCCAAAGAGAAAGGTGGGCTCGGAATCGCTAGTCTTTATGCTTTAAATAGGGCTTCATGTTCAAATGGTTTTGAGGTTTTATACGCAAGACTCATCTTTATGGTCTAGGGTCATCAAGGCTCTATATGGGGAACCGAAGGCGTGGACGGTAATGTGAATTCGGTCCCAAGTCTTGCTGGATGAATATTGTTAAGGAGGTTAACTCCTTGGTTGGCAAAGGTATTGATCTCCGTAATCTTATTTGTTTTAAGCTGGGGAATGGTGAGAAGGCTCGGTTTTGGGAAGACAAGTGGTTTGATGGTGTGCACATTAAAACGCGTTTTTCGCGTTTGTATGCCCTGGAGTTGTGCAAAGATATAACGGTTGCGTCTAAGGTCACTCATCATAATTTAGTTTCCTCGTTTCGTAGAAAGCGAGAGGGGGTGGAACAAGAACAATTCGAGGAGCTTTGGAGTCGGTGTTGATATTCGTTTAGCTCCTATGGGGGACCGGTGGACTTGGAATCTCTCTAGTTCAGGAGAGTTCTCCGTGTCATCAGTAAGACGTTTGATAGACGACAAGACTGTTCCAGATGATGTTCAAATAACCAGGTGGGTGCGATTTGTGCCTATCAAGGTTAATGTGATTGCTTGGAAGGTTAAATCTAATTCGCTGCCTACTAGATTGAACATTTCCCGTAGAGGTATTCCCCTTGATTCTATTAAGTGTGGCATTTGTGATATGGGAGCAGAGACGGTTAGCCACTTGTTTTTCTCCTGTGCTTTGGTTCGTCAATTAGTCAGTTTGATTGTTCGTTGGTGGAACATTCCTTATGTGGGGGTCGAGTCATATGTGGACTGGATGTTGTGGATGGACAATTTACGCCTTCCGATTAAGAATAAACTGATGTTAGAGGGAGTGTTCTACGTTATGTGGTGGTATGTGTGGACGTTCCGTAACAAGATGATCTTTGATATTAAGAGACCGAGGAAGGCGACTTTGTTTGATGATATTGTGTCTAAGTCTTATTTCTGGGTTCGTCATAGATGTAAAGCCTCGTTTAATATGAACGATTGGCTTAAAAATCCTTGTAATATTTATATGTAATTTGCTAGTTTCTTGCTAGTGTTTTTCCAATAAAATTGTCGTTCAAAAAAAAAAATTAATAAAATATCATGGTCCCAACATTATTAATTTATAGAGATTTTACTGTACTTTGAATTTGAAGTTTGTAGTTACTTTGGTTGGATGAATCGTAGCAATCGAATAAATAAGTCATAGTTTATTGGATGAATGTATCATTAACATTTTTTTTATATGAGGAACTTGTCATGAATCCATTGATATCTGCCGCTTCCGTTATTGCTGTTGGATTGGCTGTAGCGCTTGCTTGAATATTGTCGATTAAGTTGTGTGCATTTGCGTAACACAAAAATTTTCACACAACCAAGATATGAAAAAAAAACTCATATGCCTACACTTTTTGAAATATTGTATTGACATAATAAAATGCCTAATGATATCAATTTGTCATAATTTGATATATGCTACTGTATTTAGAAGGTATGACAAAATATTTGTGAAGGGTAAAAATAATGTAATCTATCTATTTACATTCATAAAAATCACAAAATAAAGATCCTATATGTCCAACAAAATAAACAAAGGGATGCGTTATTAAGATGACGATGAGTTAGACGTCACTATTATTGGAAAGTGAGCTTTTAATTTATCAATTGTTTGGGCGTTTCAATTATTTTGTTGCTTTCATTTGGATCGAACACATTCATTTATATATATTTGACTATTTGTTACCAACAAATCATTTTTAAATGTCGAAATTTTACCCATGAATCATATAGTACATTCTTTAAAACTCATTATCTGCATCTAGTATTAATCAGCTTGAATTTGGTAAAACCGATACCCATATATACCTAAATAAATGGAATTTATTAAGAAAATTGTAAACTGGGCCTGGGCCCGGGCTTGGGCTCGAAATAAGTATTGTGTCAAACTACAAAACCTCAAGGTTTTATTTTGTTAAAGTTGAACGAGCTCATGGCGACTCATCTACACATCACTATTTTGTAAGGGTGTTCGTCGGTTAGGTTCTTGAGATTTTATTTTGAGTTGTTCGGGTTAAAACGCATTTGAGGCAAAATCAAAAATTGAATCGAAAACCGAATTTAAATTCGGATCGAATTTTTGGCTGACCTGAAAAACCCGAAATATATAATATACATATATTTTGTTATTTTAATCATATAGATCACCAAATTTATTTCATTAAAAACCTAGACAATGGATACTTAAATATAGTGTGAAAAAGATAAATCACTAATAAAAAGATTTATAAGTTTAAAAAATGTTATATTTATACTAAAAAATAGTTTTAATGGTATTTTATGTATATAAATATATATTTATTTGAATTCGATTTTTGGTTCGGTTCAATTTACGTTTTGTCAAACTCATAGCGGTTCAATTTACGTTAGGTCTAATTCATACGTAAACCGAAAACCAAATAACTAATTCAGTTTGGTTTGATCATGACAAATTCGATTATAAATTGGTTCAATTTGATTTGGTTTCCGGATCCTGCGAATTATGAATACCCCTACTATATTTGTGATTGTCATGGCATCGACAAACTCAATTACACAACCACAATATATGAACATTTTCACATAATCTTAAAATTCCCACTTTCATTATTTACGAGATTTAAATAATAATCATTTGGTTAGAAAATTAATGGTGATGTTATTGGTAGTCCACATTTGGTTAGAAAATTAATGGTGTGTTATTGGTAGTCCACTTATACCTATTTTATTATTAGTACATGATTTTTTTTTTCATATTTTATGTTTGGTTTCACATTTTATGTCTTTTAAATTGTTTTTGTCAAACTTTATATTTTTTGTTCTGTATTTTTATTTATGTAGTTTTATAATAAAAATCATTATTATAAGAATAAAATAAAATAAATAAGAGAAAGGGCGGGTATTAGAATAATTTTAAACATCTAACTTGTCCCGAAAATTATACATCTCACGGATATTGATAAGTTAAACTACACATTAACTTTTGGTGAAAAGGTAAAATAAGATAACTTTTAATTGTAATATCAGTAGTTGTGACGTTGTGATACGAGGTTATAGAGATAAATTTAATTCAAATTTCATTTTACTATTTTACCGTAAAATAGTAATATTTATATATATACTAAAGCAACCATAAAGTAGGTCGATTGGTCCTCTTAACATCCATTTTTATATTGCTATATATACTAAACCCGGTACAAAATGTATTATTATATTGAAATAAATATTAGCCCATTACTGGCCTTTTTTTGGTCTAGCAAGACTTTCGATAGTCGGTTTTATTTATTTGCTCATAGTTCATAAACCCCATCATACCATGCAGCGGACTTTTCAAATATTCCCAATGATTGCATTTTTTAGAAGTTGTTTTTTTTAACCCAAAAGATAGCAACATAAAAAAAAAAAAAAAAAAAAAAAAAAAAAAAAACATAATTCCTCCGTCTCAATATTATTTGTCCACACTTCATTTTTAAGATGTCTAAAAAAATTGTTAATTTTCTATTTTAAGCAATAAAAAAAATATTTAATGGAGGAATACTCTATTTGAATGGTTTAAAAACGTAGTAGTCCTAAAAAAAAGCGTTTTTCAACCTTTTTTTTGAATAAAATATCTTTTAAAATTTGTGACTGAAAAAATCACATATAACTTACATGTTAAGAATTACGTGTAATTTCAAAAACCCAAATGTTTTAAAAAAACTTATGGTTGTTCTTATAACCGCATTATTTAGCCATGAAAAATACATCAACATTGCATATATACTTTCATTCATACCTGTTCAGTTATTTGTTACAATAACTTAGACAACTCTAAACAAGGTCGACCTATGACAAATCATCGGCATAAAAAAAATTACAAACTCGCCGCAACGCGGCGAGCGCTTTTATCTTGTTACTTTACTATGATAACCTTGGCAACTTATTTTTTATTTTTCGTTATTTATTTATTATTTTTTTCAAACATGTTATTGAAGTTTGTAAAATAGAAAGATTATTGGTAACCCAAAAAAAATCTTTTAAAAACTTCATCTCTTTCCTATGGGGGTGTTTGTTTCGGCTTATTGATTATTTTGTTTGAGCTTATGTTTCATAAGCTCCTTTTTTGTGGCTTATTTTAAAACCTTTCGGCTTATGAAACATAGGCTTAAAACCGAATAAGCCATAAGCAACTATATAAGCCAAAATAAATACCCCCTTAAGTATAAACAATACTCAAGAATGCCACTCTAACAAACCCACTTTAAGTACTGTAATTTAGTTTTTGTTATTCAGGTATTGACAAGACGTTGTTTGTTTCATTAAGATATATTGAGTATGAATTTTACTATCACATCTTATTGTCAAAATATGATTGAAGAGGTTGTTGAAGAGTATAAATATGTTGTTTGTTCTTTGGTTTTGTAAAATGTGTGAATGATGCCAATCATCGAATTTTGTAACTTAAATATAAAAACATTGCTTTTTATTATATTAAAAAATTCTTTAAACGTTTTGATGCTTCCCGTTTTTGGGTCCCTGCATCAAACGCTCTACTGCATCCCATAGTGCCTTTTCATTCATGTAGTTGTCTACATAAACGAAGATTTCACTTGGTAGTCCCTGAAACACAAGATGCAAAGCCCGTCTGTCTGCTTTGACTTGAGCCATTTCATCTTTGAGGTCAGTGTTGATTTGTTCATGAATAATCTCAGCAGTTGGAGGTGTAGCATTAGGATTAGCAGGAATGGTGACGACCTTGAGAATGTATGAACCTTGCTCAATTGAGTTCCAGATAAGATCACCGTCGGGTTTGTCCTCGATAAAATGTCGTATTCGATTTGATCATTGTATATACAAACCCTTGACAAGCATTGGTGGGCGATTATCTAAACCGGCTTGAGCAACATCGGATTGAGAGAAAAACATTTGTAAGTTGATTTGTGAAGTGGGTTGTGACATCATGATGAATGATGTGTAAATGATTTTGGATCAATGATGGTAAAGAAGTGATTAGTGATTTATGATTTGAATTAATTAAACTTGGTTTTGTTTCTTGGTCAAACTTTATTGGTCAAAAAAGTCAAACCTCATTGGTCAACGGTAAAATCGAGCTAAAAAGTCAACTATGTCAAACCTAAGTCAAACCTCGCTTGTATGAGTCTACCTCGTTGGTTTAGGGTGAAGCGTGGTAGGATCAGCTCGGTAGGATCAGCTTAGTAGGATCAGCTCAGTAGGAGTAGTTTGGTAGGATCATCTTGGTAGGTAACTCGCTGGTTTAGGGTTTAGCTCGGTAGGATCAGCTCAGTAGGATCCGGACACAACACAAACACCTAAAACATGACTAAAGACCTAAATTTAAACGTTTTCCTTCCAAGATTTTTGTACAAACTCAATCCCTAACTTGTCTAGATCCTTAAAAACCTTTGATTTTAGAGATTAACACAAAAAGTCTTTAGCTTTTTAGATGATTTTCGTTCAAAAGTGCTACCTCACTAAAAAAAAATTCAAGCTTCACGTTTTTGTTTTCTTTTTGATAAAATTTTTGAACCAAGCTAGTTTTTAGTACATAAACACTCTTCTTACTTCTGTGAACAAGGTGTGAAAAGCAAAAAAAAAAAAAAAAAAAAAAAAACCTATAAACAAAAACAATTGTGACCATGGTTTGAAACTTTGTACCTCGCTAGACCAAGAAACATAATTTTTCGAATCAAACTCACTTACAAACCTTCATTTGGCTAATGATTCCACTTATAGGTCCTACTATGTTATAATTTACACAAACTTAGATTTTAAAGAAGGGTTTAGTAGCGATGTAGAAGAAAAGAGAAAAAAGAAAAGGACGAGGTAGTAGTACATGCGAAGCAGGGAAATGGACCACACACTAAGCACACCCTCACTTACTCACACAAACTATCACACTTCTAAATGGAGTGATGGTATGCTATTTATACTAGTTCTCCAACCGAGGTAGACTTGGTGAGCTTGGCTAAGTGTTTGGACTTTTACAAGGTTACATGATATAGAAATAAGCCTAAACTTTTAACCTATTAGCCTAACTATTTTTCTAAGCCCGCCATTTAGTCTAAACTAATCTATTACAAAGAAACAAGGTTCATGTGAACAAATGACCATCACTTCTATAAACTATAAGCATTAGACGCAATGCTAACAGGTTAGTTGACAAATAAGGGAGTAAACTCGTTATGTGATTAGCAAAGGCATACATAAGCATTATAGCCATCTGAATACTTTCATTTGAAGGTTTAATGAAGGTATTAATCTCCTAGGTTTGAGAAGAATATTTTAGACTTGGCTAATGGTATTCAAAAAATATTTTTGAGTTGGCGTTTTGTAAAATGAGAAGAAATATTTTTGGTCCTCTCTCTAAGTCCAAATCTTGTTGCGAGTTTACCAAATATCTTATATTTTGGTCATCTCTCTAAGTCCAAATCTCGTTGCGAGTTTCAAACATCTTAAATATCATATACGGACCTGTATTGAAAGATCCATTTTAGTCAGGTAAGATGAAACCCGACTTGAAAAAACGAACGTGCCAAACAGTCCTTTGCGTGCTGGTCTGGCGTTCCAGGACTGGAATTGGCTCGTTTTCGGTTTTAGCTATTGTTCGTGATTTTTAGTGTTTTCTAATATATTTGTCATCATTAAAAAATAAGACCTTGGCCATCACTTGCACCAACACACTTGCCTATAAATACAAAGCGAAACAGCACAAAGGGTAAGGTTTTTATGGGTAGAACACACACACACACACACACATACATACTCTCTCTCTCTCTCTCTCTCTCTCTCTCTCTCATACCCGAGGCTAATCCTAAGATCCCCCTCCATGGTGAGATTAATGCTCTCTTTTCTTTCTAGGAGATCTCAAATACTATCACTTAGTTCAAATTTCTCCAAACATTTCAAAAACTCCCGTTTTCTGTAAGTCTGACTTGTCTTAAACAACACCCCAAAATTTTGTAATAACACATAAAATCAAAATCATCTTCTTCTATCCTTCGCTTACACCATACCATACATAAAAAATATATTTGGTTACATATAAATTTTAAGTTTTTTTTATAAGTTATTAAAGTCATTTGAATTTGTTATAATTTTTTCTTAATTACTTTCCTCACAAATCATTTCCTGTGAGATGAAAGATTTCAACTAAACTTTTTTCTTCCTCAAAACTACAACTTCAACATTGAAATGAGGTTTGAGCTGATAAGGCAAAATAATAGGCCGGGTGATAAAAAGAGGGGCCATTTCAATTTCAGACAATCTCACTTTGAAACTTCTCAAAAAAGACGTAAATTTCATTTTTTTTCCAATTTTATTTTGTATGACTGTTATATCGTGCGATTTCACTATCTTTTTGTCAAGTGTCGCATTTGGTAGGTGGATGTTTTTTTGTGTGACTCCACTAGTAGTATTTGTATGGCTAAGTGATGAGTGTCTAAATACTCATCATTTTATCTTGTAGAATGCCAAAACATCCTGAAAACACTCGAAATGCTTCAAATGATAAAAATATCACAAAAAGTGTTTTATATGTTTTAAATGCAAAAACATCAAAATCGATGAAAAACGTATCAAGTTTGCATAATTGGCGCTTTAGTCCCCAAGTTACAAAAGTTGTCAAAAATAAGGTCCCGGTAATTCAAAAACTTGTAAAATGTCATTATAGGTCCATGAGATTCAAAAGTTGTCAAAACAAACCCTTTAAAGTTTAAAGTTTACAAAATGACAACTTTAGTCCCTAAACTTTGAAAATTATCAAATATAGTCCTTGGTTAATTTAAAAAGTGAAAATTATCAAATATTAACCTTGTGCTATTTATAAATGACAAGAATGGTCCTTATGATAAACTTTGAAGAAATTACAAGATTGGTCCCTGGAGTTTGAAAATTGACATAAAAAGCCCTTGGATTTAAAAAAATGGAAAATAATCTACAATGGTCCTTATACTATTCAAGTATGGCAGGTTTGGTCCTTGTTTAAACTATAAAACTTTGGCAGGTTCAACCCTTAACTTTTGCAGAAATTACACAAATGGTCCTTGTTGTTAACTTAAACCAAACCGGATCCTTTTAATTAAACAAGCCCAAATCCAATCCATTACCCATGACCCGCCCAAAATTTAAATAAAAGAAAAACACTTTGTCTCGCTCAATCGCCTCTCCCAAGGTCAGTTTGAGCCAAAACCGATGGTTTTAACCACTTGATTTTCACTCCACCACCCCAAACACCTTTCCACCCTCCCCTCCACCTCTACATACAACCAAACCCCATTAATGCAATAAACCTGCTCAATTGAAAAATGGCGCCAAAATTGACAAATGGCAAAAATGGTGATCTGGTTTAATCCAATGGCTAGAAGTGGTGGGATTAGTTCAAAGGTCGACACAAAGCTGAAAAGATCTTTATATATCAAGTGGGAAGCAATGTTGTAAAATATCTAGTGTAATCTTTAATTTTAATGTCGTTTTAGCTTACTTTTCAAATTTCAGTGTATGTTTAGCCTTAAAGCTTTGTATTTCAAGTTTTCTTTGTGCAATAAAACTTTTGTAATCATCAATTTCAGTTTCAAGTTCCATTTCTGTTTATGCAAAAATTTACTCTTGATCAAAAATCTCAATATGGTTGAATGTTATTAGCAGTTGTTATTTTGGACTCAGTAGCTAATATAAGCTCCTAAGATAGCTTATAAAAGCTATTAGAAACCTTAAAAGTCTGTGTAGTATCATAAAGTAAAAATTCACAAAAATACCAAATAAATTAGTGAAAATTCAAAAATCCATGGTGAAGAAGGTCAAAGCTGGAGCAGGGTAGCTTTTGGATTGCTTTTTGGTTTAGAGCTTATTGGTAAGCTATAGGAGTGTTTCTCAGTCCTTGGTTCCATGTCCTGTGCTTGAATTTCAATTTGTAAGCCATTCTTTGAAATTTGCAATTCTTAATATTAGTTCTGTAATCTTGATAATTCTAGCCTAAATCTGTTTAAATATAGTTTATATCAGTTAATAAATAGAATTCTTAGCTTAAAAATTTGTTTTAGTGATTAACTCTTCAAAAATAGTTAAACAAGGGATGTTTGGATTTGCTGTCTTAAGTAAGCTAGAAACCAGTGATGTTGTTGTTTATCATTGTTCTAAGTCACATTAGGACTGAATAGCTCAATTTTACCAATAAAACCAGTTTTCCTTAGTTTAAAAGTCAAAATCACATTTAAAATCTCCTTAATAAGTTAACTGTTAGGAATTTGATTTGCTTAATTCATCTCAGTAGCTTAAAAGTTGTTACCATAGCTTAATTTCATATTATAACAGCTTAATATAACATAATTAGTGAGTAAGATCAAACCAAAGTTCATTAAGGTCAAACTTTCATTTTGTTCAAAAAGTCAAAGAAGTGCCACATTACGGTTGTGGTACCCATTTGAAGCTCTTAGAGAGCTTATTAATAGCCACTAGCTTATGTGTTTTAGCTTTTGAGAAGCTCATCTAGTGACTCAAGGTTCCAAGTTTTATTTTTCCATTTGTAGCTTATTAGGTGAAATGCACTCGACTTATTGTTTTGTCCATTTTGATCGAAGATAATCGAGTTATACTCGATGGTTTTTCCAGTTTTTAAAAGCTTCTCAAAAGCTCATTAGTATAAGCCAATCCTTGTAAAATAGTTTTTAGAGAGCTCAGTTGGTCTACTTGTTGGTCCAAGTTTTTATTTTCATTCCCTAGCTTATTACAGTGCTTAATAAGTAGCTTAAAGGCGCCTAGTAATTTACATAGTGTCCTGTGTATATCAGTTATATATAAGTGCTTATTTTTGCTTATTTGGTGCTTATTTCTAAGTGCTTGAGCTTGTTCAGTTGTAATATTAGCTTATCATTAGTCCATTAGCTTATTTCCATTGTAGTTGTGCTTATTTAATAGCTTAAAACCATTTTGGCTTAAAACTCTTTAGCTTATTTCCATCTTATAGCCACTGTTGAGATTTTAAGCTTATTCAGAGCTTAATTAGTACTTTTCATTAAAAGTTGTAGTTAAAGAAAGTGCTTATTACATAGTACTTAATAGTTTGCAAAAAGAAAATCAAAAAAATAAAATGTTTTTGCAAAAAGGTGGGAGGCAGGCTCGAACCTGAGACCTCCACCTTAGGAGAGTGATAGTGGTGTACCTGTATGCCATTGCGCCCTTGGGTCTTTCTTGGTTATAGTTTGCATAATTAAATACATAACCATCTTTGTCTCATATAGCTTATTCGTACTTAATTGCTTATTTACTGACTTATTTAGGCGGCTTTTTCGGTTTTGTATTTTTATACAATTGTATTAGTATTAAGTATTTTATAAAAAATTTGATTTTTCTCAATAGTTTTAGTATTTTAAACATTTAATTAGTGTAAAATCTTAATTAATTCATAATAAAAATATAAAAGTCTAAAAATATAAATCTTTTTCTAAAATTTTCTTTTGTCATATAGTACGTAAAAAAATTATTTTTACACTTGTAGGACTTTTATTTCATAAAATTTACGTTTTTGCTTGCGCACTCGCGTAATTTTTAGACTTAATTTACGTTTTCATTTTAAATCTAGTTTTTAGATAATTTGAGTTTACGTTTTAGTTAAAATAGTTTATTTAAGATATTTTGTTTTATAAAATCACAAAAACATCATTGTAAAAATAGTGATAGCGTTTATTTAATATAATTTAGCTTTTAATTTTATTTAATTTGCATTTAAGTCGCTTTAATTTACAAATCTTTTCTTTAGTTAATTATCCATCAAAATCCTTACTGATCACTATCCTTAGTGATCATTCTATCATCTGATCAAGTGTTTATACACCAATTCATCCTCCGTGGGACTTAATGACCCAGGAATCCACTATATTCCTCTGATCTTCACTGTATTGGTTTCGAGCGGTTTTAAGTTTATTACGGTTAGCCATTCACAAGTGGTTAGCTTGAGTGATATAGCTTGATTTGCTTAGCACCAATCAAATTTTAGCGCTTGCTTGCCGGGGTAAGCGTGTTCTAAGCATTTTCGGACCCGTGCTTGCACATATACCACAGTTTGTAAAAGTTTTACGTAAGTTAAATATAAATCAAAAGTTCATTAACACTTTTCCTAAAGTGTTAAAACCCAAAACAATATAAAACAACAAAACAATTGTAACGTTTTCTAGCTTGTATTTCTTTTAAGGTGACTCTTAAAGAAATACGATTTGGTTGAACGAGACGATACCAAAATATTTTCCAAAGTTTTTAAACCCCTTTGCACAAATCATACCTCGTCTTTTCGGTGGTACTTAAATTATACATAAAATCAACCACCGCAAATCAAGGCGGTACACCTACTAACGGGGTGTGACCATAATAAGTTCCGAACATCGATTTAAAACTTGCCTTTGTGTCCTTGTGATTTGGTGTACCTTTTCAAAGAAGCCATTTCATTTGAGATTATTGGTTAAGTTCACTTGTCGTTTGCCTCATTTGTTTTGAAAATTGATTTTATACTTAGTGCATGCTTTTCGTTCTTCCAGTTCTACAAGTCCACTTTCGAACTTGGAAAGATTCCTCGTGAGCGTGAGGGCGTTCACTCCTTCACCGTGATCGAGGAACGTCTACCACCACCACCACTGTCGAAATGGCGAAGACAAACCCATGAATGAGCTTCTCCAAGCACCCATCGAGGGTTACGGAGATGCCATTGTTGTCCCGAGCCATTGTGGTCGATACCTTCGAGCTCAAACCGGTTGCTTAATCTAGTAACCCAAGCCAATTCTATGGTTTTGGCGGGATGATCCTCATGCACACATTCGATGGTTTAACAAGATTGCATCTACCATCAAGTACAAGAATGTCCCACATGAAGCTATCAAGCTTCTTACGTTCCCATTTTCTCTAGAGGACAAGCCGGAATTGGCGAGAAACAACCCCTCGTTCTATTGAGACATGGGAAGATCTAGTTACCAAGTTTGTTAACGAATTCTATCCTCCATCCCGAACTACAAGTCTTAAGAATGAGATAATGAAATTTTCTCGGAGATTTGATGAATCATTCGGGAGGCATGGGATCGTTACAAAGAATTGCTCATGATGTCCACATCATGGTTTTACCGAGTTAATGCAAATGGATACTTTCTATAATGGTGCGAGACAAGTGACCAAGACTCTTGAATGCCTCCATGAGGTAATTTCCTTAGCAAAACCACCAAAGAAGCCTTACAAATCATTGAAAACAAGTCCCGGTCCGCCTCTTTCCGCACAAAGACATATCGGACTCGGTCTAATGTGGGACCTTCTCTTCATCTCATGTGAGTACATCTAGCGATCGATGCTAAGATTGATAAACTCACCGATCTTTGTTCGTGCTTTGGTTCTTGCTAACCAAAGAAAGTCACATTCACTCGACACCATCACATGGTGAAGTGAAGAAAGTTGAAGTTTGTGTTACTTGTGGTGGTCCTCATGCATACTACAACTATCTTCGCCACCGATGGTAGTCCGTTTGAAGCTAATGCTATAGCCGGTACTTCAACTCGTGGAGGTAATCAATACCGTCCTCAAAATGAACCAAACTACCGTGCTAACACTTATCGGGCACCACCGGTTTTAACCGTAATCCTAACGGAATCGAATCAACCTAGAATGAACCAAGGTTATCAAAACCAAGGTAATTTCTATCTGGACCCAATCAAGGTTTCCAACAACAAGGAAACCTTCATCAAAACAATTTCAATCGAGGAATCAATTTCATGGGAATGTGAATCCTAATCAAGGAATTTTCAACAACAAGGTCCTAATCAAAACATCCGACCTCGAATTTCCTCCACATCCTCCAGTACCATCATCGATGAGTTCTTGAGCGATTCATGAAATCCAAGATGAAATGAGCAGGTTGTTGGTCGACCAGTTAGCGATCTCAAGAAATCTTTAAATGATCAACCCTCGGGCTCGGGAAAACTTCCGAGCAACACGATCGCTAACCCGAGGCGATGCTAAGGCGATCACAACCAGAAGTGGTGTTTCATACAATGGACCCGCTATTCCTACTACCTCTTCATCTTCTTCTCTCCCGAAGGTAGTAGAAAGTGAACCTAGGACACACAATGGACCTTCGACTCCAATGCCTCCTCCACTAGGATAAATGAGTCAAGTTACCAAGGCGACAAAGGACACGGAACTTCCTATTGATAATGGAGGTACCACCAATGTCCAGCCTCAAGTTGTCCAGAAACCCAAGTCTAATCCAGGAGTTGTCTTTGAACCACCTGTAGCTCCCGTTGAAAATACCAAATCCAAATCTTCTATTCCTTACCCATCACGTTTGAATGAGCAAAAGCTCCGTGAAAAAGCTAGTCATCAAATGGACAAATTTTTTCAAATTTTCCAAGAGTTACATTTTGACATAAGCTTTGTGGATGCTATCATGCTGATGCCCAAATTTTCATCAACTCTCAAACACATGTTAAGCAACAAGGAAAAGCTGTTTGAAATGGCTAAAACTCCTCTTAACGAGAACGCGCTGCGATTATCCACGAAGAAGCTTCGAGAAAGCTTGGAGATCCCGGAAAATTTCTCTTACCTTGTGTATTTCGGTGAATGGTTGAATGCTTTGCCTAGCAGATCTTGGTGCAAGCATCAATCGATGCCTTATTCGATTATGGAAGAAACTTTCTTCCGGAACTTACTCCACATGCATGACTCTCGAGCTTGCGGATCGTACAATATCCCGTCCTCTTGGCATTGCCGAGGACGTATTTAAAAGTAGGAAAGTTCCATTTTCCACCGACTTCGTGGTTGTTGATTTTGATGCCGATCATCGGGTTCCTCTCATTGTTGGTCGAGGATTCACGAGAACGGGCCGTGCTCTCATTGATGTATTTGAGCAAGAAATCACATTACGTGTTGGTAATGAAGTCATCACTTTTAACCTTGATCAAACTTGAGGTACTCGCAAATTATGATTCCGGTCGGTTAACCGAATAGATATCATTGATGTTGCTTCGAAGAGTACTCTCAGAAGTTCTTGGTTATGATCATAATTCTTCGAGTGATGATCTCACTCATTCATCTCAACCCATCATCGCTAATTCTACTCCTTCTCTTACCCCATTTGAGGAAAGTGACTTCATCTTGGAAGAGATTGAAGCTTACTTGTCTAGTGATTCTGTTCCTTGGGAAATTGATCACGCTCCCATCGACATTGAGGGGGACATACTTCTCATTGAGAAGTTGCTTAACAATGATCCATCATCATCATTCCCTCCCGTCGAACTTCATAACAAGGAAATCAAATCAGTTGAGAAAACGAAGAATTTCTGAGGTTGAGCTAGGACTTACCTCCTCATCTCGAGTATGCATTTCTTGAAGGTGATGATAAATTACCATCATTATTGCCGAGATTTGAGTAAAGATGAAAAAGTCGCTCTCATAAAAATCTTGAAGTCACACAAGCAAGCAATTGCTTGGAAACTCTCCGACATTAAGGTATCAACCACAATTTTGTACTCATAAAATCTTGATGGAGGATGACTTCAAGCTGCTAGTTCAACATCGAGAAGAGTAAATCCAAAAATCCATGATGTTATCAAACAGAGGTTATCAAACTTCTTGATGCGGGATTGATTTACCCGATCTCGGATAGTCCTCGGGTTAGCCCAATTCATGTGTTCTAAGAAGGGTGGCATAAATGTTGTCACAAATGAAGATAACGAGTTAATTCCAACTCGTCTGGTTACGGGATGGCGTGTTTGCATTGACTATCGTAAGTTGAATGACGCCACTCGTAAAGACCATTTTCCTCTACCCTTTATGGACCAAATGCTTGAGAGATTAGCAGGGAATGAATACTATTGTTTCCTTGATGGTTTCTCGGGGTACTTTCAGATCCCCATTGATCCAAAGGATCAAGATAAAACCACATTCACCTGCCCATATGGAACTTTTGCCTACAGACGTATGCCTTTTGGCTTATGTAATGCTCCTGGCACGTTCCAACGATGTATGATGGCCATTTTCCACGACATGATCGGGAAACAATGGAGGTGTTTATGGATGACTTCTCGGTCATTGGGGATTCTTTTCAAACATGTCTCTCCCATTTAGAAAAATGCTTCAAAGGTGTGAAGACACCAATCTTTGTCTAAATTGGGAGAAGAGTCACTTTATGGTCAAAGAAGGCATAGTCCTTGGCCATAAGATTTCAAAGAACGGATTGAGGTAGATAGAGCAAAGTAGATGTTATTGCTAATTACCTCATCCTACTACCGTCAAAGGTATTAGGAGTTTTTAGGTCATGGGTTTCTATCGTCGATTCATACAAGATTTTTCTAAAATCGCCCGACCTATGACTCATCTTCTTGAAAAGGATGCTCCTTTTATCTTCTCACCCGAGTGCATCATAGCTTTTGAAACATTGAAGAAAAAGCTATCGACGCACCCATTCTCGCTGTTCCCATGGGACTTGCCTTTTGAGCTCATGTGCGATGCAAGTGATTTTGCTATCGGTGCGGTCTTAGGGCAACGAAGAAACAAGCATTTTCACTTATTCACTCGCAAGTAAGACTATGACTGAAGCTCAAACTCATTACACCACCACGAAAAAGAGCTATTAGCAGTTGGTGTATGCATTTGAGAAGTTTCGCCGTATTTAATCTTGACCAAATGTGTAGTGTATACGGATCACTCGGCTCTCAAATATCTCTTTGCAAAACAAGATGCAAAGCCGAGATTGCTCCGTTGGTTCTCCTCCTCCGGAATTTGATATCATCATCGTGATAAAAAGGAGCCGAGAACACGGCTGCGATCATCTGTCTGATTAGAAACCCTCACCAAGATGTTTTCGAGAAAAGGAAATAAATGAAACATTTCCTCGAGACACTCAATGCGGTTTCTTTTTCGTGGAAATTCTTCTCGCCCCATGGTTTGTCGACTTCGCAAATTACCATGCGGGTAACTTCATAGTGAAAGGATGTCGACCCAACGAAGAACAAATTCTTCAAAGATGTTAAACATTACTCGGACGACCCTTCTTATTCAAAATCTGTGCGGATCAAGTCATCCGACGGTGTGTTTATGGACGGGAAGCTCTTGACATTCTCAAAGCTTGCCATCTTTGGACCCACGGGGCCATCATAGTCAAACTACACCGCCAAAAGGTGTTTGATTCGGGTTTTATTGGCCCACTATCTATAAGGATGCTCACGATTTTGTCAAAGCTCGTGACGCTTGTCAGCGTCATGGAAATATCTCTCAAAGAAATGAAATGCCACAAATGCCATTCAAGTTTGTAGATATTTGACATCCGGGGTATTGACTTTATGGGGCCATTTCCTTGCGTCTCGTGGTAACAAATACATACTCGTGGTCGTTGACTATTTGTCAAAATGGGTTGAAGCGAAAGCTTTACCTACAAATGATGCCCGAGTTGTTGTGAAGTTTTAAAATCTCTTTTGCCGTTTGGAACTCCTCGTGCTATAATCGGTGATCGTGGTACACATTTTTGTAATGACCAATTTGATCGTGTCATGCAAAAGTATGGTGTTACCCACCGCCTATCTATCGCATACCACCCCAAACAAGTGGGCGGTGGAAGTTTCCAACCGTGGTATTAAAAGAATTCTTGAAAGGACGAGAGGCGAAAATCGTGCATCCTGGTCGGATAAACCGGATGACGCTTCTGGGCCTTCCGTGACGCGACACAAAACACCCATCGGTGTACTCACTTACAAGCTAGTGTGCGGAAAGGCATGTCATCTTCCGATTGAACTAGAGCACAAAGCTTTCGGGCCTTAAAACATGCAAACTTCGATATACGAGGCGGTACGGTGATCACGAAAAGTTCAAATGAATGAACTAAATGAACTCCGTGATCAAGCTTACGAACTCTTTGATCTATAAACAAAGACAAAGAAGATTCATGACTCTAAAATCAAGAACCGCGTTTTCAACGTTGGTGATCGAGTCCTTCTTTTCAATTCAAGATTGAAGATTTTCTCGGAAAGCTTAAGTCCCACTGATCCGGTCCATTTACCATCACTAAGGTTTATCCTTATGGCACCATTGAGTTATCTCACTGATGGTCCAAATTTTAAAGTAAATGGTCATCGATTAAAGCATTACTTTGGAGAGGACATTCCACCCGTGATTGTCCCGGATCTACAAACATTCCCTATGAACCAATGAATGCGGGATCGAGTCAAGCTAGTGACTGGAATCAAAAATAGTAGCACACACCATATGGGTTTTCATCCATATTTCGCCTTCTTACCTCCTTTCTACCACCCTAGTGTGGGGAGTTTCCACATCGCTGTATATAATTATCTTAAAAAAAAAAAAAAAAAAAAAAAAAGAGAAAAAAATGTGTATATATCAAAACAAAATAATGGCGTAGTATTTCCTTTTATGTTCTATGTTTCGCATAACCGGTGGTACTTTGAATATTGAGGGCAATATTCATTTCTAAGTGTGGGGGAATTCTCACAATTTTATCATGTAATTATCCACCCAATTCCGTTTTGGCCAATTTTTTTTTTTGAGTAAGTGTTTTCACTTACTCAAGAAATGGTAATCATCCGCCATGTCTAACCCACATAAGGATTGGCTAATCCAGAGCAAACGGCTCTTGGTAAAGATATCTCAAATCCGCTTATGGCTTACAATTTGCCCAAAATTGTATGGTGTTCAACTCACCATATCTTTAAACTAGTAAAAGTTGGCTAGCCCGCAAGTTTATGGCTTGGGTAAAGGCGCTTGAAAATCCATAATTGGTAATCGGCTCACCAAAGATAATATTGATAATTTATCTAAGAGTTGGCTAGTCCGAAGCAAACGGCTTCGGTAAAGACAAATCAAAACCGTTGAAAGTCGGTGATTTGCTCAAAATCATTTGGTTATCATTGTACCAAGGTTCTTACTTGAATCAAACAATTGGCTACTCCGAAGTAATGGCTTTTGGTAAAGAGATGAAATCCATTAATTTTCTCAAATCATTGCTAGGGACTAGCAATATCTTAGTGTGGGGATTGATGAGTGTCTAAATACTCATCATTTTGTCTTCGCTTAGAATGTCAAAACATCCGAAAACACTCGAAATGCTTCAAAATGATAAAATATCACAAAAAGTGTTTTATATGTTTTAAATGCAAAACATCAAAATCGATGAAAACGATCAAGTTTGCATAATTGGCGCTTTAGTCCCCAGTTACAAAAGTTGTCAAAAACAGTCCTGTAATTCAAAAACTTGTAAAACGTCATTATAGGTCCATGAGATTCAAAAGTTGTCAAAACAAACCCTTTAAAGTTTAAAGTTTACAAAATGACAACTTTAGTCCCTAAACTTTGAAAATTGTCAAATATAGTCCTTGGTTAATTTAAAAAGTGAAAATTATCAAATATTAACCTTGTGCTATTTATAAATGACAAGAATGGTCCTTATGATAAACTTTGAAGAAATTACAAGATTGGTCCTGAGTTTGAAAATTGACATAAAAGCCCTTGGATTTACAAAATGGAAAATAATCTACAATGGTCCTTATACTATTCAAGTATGGCAGGTTTGGTCCTTGTTTAAACTATAAAACTTTGGCAGGTTCAACCCTTAACTTTTGCAGAAATTACACAAATGGTCCTTGTTGTTAACTTAAACCAAACCGGATCCTTTTAATTAAACAAGCCCAAATCCAATCCATTACCCATGACCCGGCCCAAAAATTTAAATAAAAGAAAAACCGCCTGTACTGTTCACTGTCTCTCCCAAGGCTGTTTGAGCCAAAACCAGTGGTTTTAACCACTTGATTTTCACTCCACACCCCAAAACACCTTTCCACCTCTCCCCTCCACCTCTACATACAACCAAACCCCATTAATGCAATAAACACCGCTCAATTGAAAATGGCGCCAAATTGACAAATGCCAAAATGGTGATCCGGTTTAATCCAATGGCTAGAAGTGGTGGGATTAGTTCGAGGTCGACACAAAGTCGAAAAGATCTTTATATATCAAGGGGAAGCAATGTTGTAAAATATCTAGTGTAATCTTTAATTTTAATGTCGTTTTAGCTTACTTTTCAAATTTCAATGTATGTTTAGCCTTAAAGCTTTGTATTTCAAGTTTTCTTTGTGCAATAAAACTTTGTAATCATCAATTTCAGTTTCAAGTTCCATTTCTGTTTATGCAAAAATTTACTCTTGATCAAAAATCTCAATATGGTTGAATGTTATTAGCAGTTGTTATTTTGGACTCAGTAGCTAATATAAGCTCCTAAGATAGCTTATAAAAGCTATTAGAAACCTTAAAAGTCAGTGTAGTATCATAAAGTAAAATTCACAAAAATACCAAATAAATTAGTGAAAATTCAAAAATCCATGGTGAAGAAGGTCAAAGTCGGAGCAGGTAGCTTTTGATTGCTTTTGGTTTAGAGCTTATTGGTAGCTATAGAGTGTTTCTGGTCCTTGGTTCCATGTCCTGCTTGAATTTCAATTTGTAAGCCATTCTTTGAAATTTGCAATTCTTAATATTAGTTCAGTAATCTTGATAATTCTAGCCTAAATCTGCTTAAATATAGTTTATATCGCTTAATAAATAGAATTCTTAGCTTAAAAATTTGTTTTAGTGATTAACTCTTCAAAAATAGTTAAACAAGGGATGTTTGATTTGTTTGTCTTAAGCAAGCTAGAAACCAGTGATGTTGTTGTTTATCATTGTTCTAAGTCACATTAGGACTGAATAGCTCAATTTTACCAATAAAACCAGTTTTCCTTAGTTTAAAAGTCAAAATCACATTTAAAATCTCCTTAATAAGTTAACTGTTAGGAATTTGATTTGCTTAATTCATCTCAGTAGCTTAAAAGTTGTTACCATAGCTTAATTTCATATTATAACAGCTTAATATAACATAATTAGTGAGTAAGATCAAACCAAAGTTCATTAAGGTCAAACTTTCATTTTGTTCAAAAAGTCAAAGAAGTGCCCTGTGCATAGTTGTGGTACCCCATTTCACAAGCTCTTAGAGAGCTTATTAATGGCCACTAGCTTATGTGTTTTAGCTTTTTGAGAAGCTCATCTAGCTGACTCAAGGTTCCAAGTTTTATTTTTCCATTTGTAGCTTATTAGGTGTGGTCGCACTCGAACTTATTGTTTTGTCCATTTTGATTCAAGACACCGAAGTTATACTCATGGTTTTTCCAGCTTTTAAAAGCTTCTCAAAAGCTCATTAGTATAAGCCAATCCTTGTAAAATAGTTTTTAGAGAGCTCAGTTGGTCTACTTGTTGGTCCAAGTTTTTATTTTCATTCCCTAGCTTATTACAGTGCTTAATAAGTAGCTTAAAGGTGCCTAGTAATTTACATAGGGTCCTGTGTATATCAGTTATATATAAGGGCTTATTTTAGCTTATTTGGTGCTTATTTCTAAGTGCTTGAGCTTGTTCAGTTGTAATATTAGCTTATCATCAGTCCATTAGCTTATTTCCATTGTAGTTGTGCTTATTTAATAGCTTAAAACCATTTTGGCTTAAAACTCTTTAGCTTATTTCCATCTTATAGCCATCGTTGAGATTTTAAGCTTATTCGTGAGCTTAATTAGTACTTTTCATTAAAAGTTGTAGTTAAAGAAAGTGCTTATTACATAGTACTTAATAGTTTGCAAAAGAAAATCAAAAAATAAAATGTTTTTTCAAAAGGTGGGAGGTGCTCGAACCCGAGACCTCCACCTTAGAGAGTGATAGTGGTGTACTGTATGCCATTGCGCCTTGGGTCTTTCTTGGTTATAGTTTGCATAATTAAATACATAACCATCTTTGTCTCATATAGCTTATTCGTACTTAATTGCTTATTTACAAATTATTTAGACTAGCTTTTTCGCTTTTGTATTTTTATACAATTGTATTAGTATTAAGTATTTTATAAAAAGTTTCGATTTTTCTCAATAGTTTTAGTATTTTTAAACATTTAATTAGTGTAAAATCTTAATTAATTCATAATAAAAATATAAAAGTCTAAAAATATAAATCTTTTTCTAAAATTTTATTTTGTCATATAGTACGTAAAAAAATTATTTTTACACTTGTAGGACTTTATTTCATAAAATTTACGCTTTTGCTTACACTCGCGTAATTTTTAGACTTAATTTACGCTTTCATTTTAAATCTAGTTTTAGATAATTTGAGTTTACGCTTTAGTTAAAATAGTTTATTTAAGATATTTTGTTTTATAAAATCACAAAACATCATTGTAAAAATAGTGATAGCGTTTATTTAATATAATTTAGCTTTTAATTTTATTTAATTTGCATTTAAGTCGCTTTAATTTACAAATCTTTTCTTTAGGTAATTATCCATCAAAATCCTTACTGATCACTATCCTTAGTGATCATTCTATCATCTGATCAAGTGTTTATACACCAATTCATCCTCCGTGGGACTTAACGACCCAGGAATCCACTATATTCCTCTGATCTTCATTGTATTGGTTTCTGAGCAGTTTTAAGTTTATTACGGTTAGCCATTCACAAGTGGTTAGCTTGAGTGATATAGCTTGACTGTTTAGCACCAATCACTAAGTTCATTCTCTTAGTTTAGAGATTTGGTTGTTTATCTCTTGTTTTTATTGAATGAACACTTATATGCTATATTTTGTGCGTTGTGCTTTGTATTTCACATATATATTATCCTCATAGTAGCATTGTTTGACACATCTTCATTGTCAAGAAACCGTCAGCGCATACCGGATCCTCCATAATTCCTAGACGGATCCTCCAAGAAGGGAACCATGGGATCCGTGTATCAAGCACAAATTTCTACTAACTCGAGTTTTACTTGGAAATTATGCATTATACTCTTGTTTTCTAACCTTTACTTTGTAGATTTTCAAATTAGCACATGAAGATTTTGACACCATAAAGCTAGGGGAGCTTTGTGTCAAACGATATTGCAAAACACTTGCAACATTAATCCGTTTTTGATTATACTTCATGATACCCCATTGCATCTTTGCAATCTTCAAGGGAGCACATTTTCGTCACTTAGATTTAATCATTTGCAAACTTAATTGCAAACACAATTAGTTCATTTTACGTCATGTCCTTGACGCCCTTTTCAAAGGGATGGACTCGTCAAGGGGGAGTTAAGACGAGTACCATTCCCGTCACTTGCTCTCTTTACATTTTTACATACCTTTTCTTATAAAAATTGTGTTAGTTTATTTTAACACTTTTTGTTTCGACAAAAAGGGGGAGAAGAAAGTAAAAACTACAAATTCAAACTTTTACGAATTTTTAGATTTTCCTTAAAATAATTTCATATTTTGTCATCAACAAAAAGGGGGAGATTGTTAATACAAATAAGCCGTAAAAACGTTTATTTATATTTTACGATCTTCTAATGTTTTGTCGATAACAAACGTAAAATCATATTAACGAAACAAATAAGAATACATAAATAGTTTGAGTTAATAGTTTCCTAACACACTTACGTTTTCACATAAAACACTAAAACAACTATAAGTGTTTTTATAATTTAAATATATATGTACAACAACTAATGTTTACATATCAAGTTAGTACATACTTAAATCAAGTATACTAAATGGGTAAAACATGTAAATACTAAAATGGGTAAAACTAGCAAATGGTATTGACCCATAACCCATGGTTTTGTATATATCACTTAACCAAGTTCATTGTATCTAGAAAGAAAACCATGGATCAACCCATAACCAATGACCCATGACCCATAACCAAAAATACCCATGGGCAAAGAGGAGCTGCCCACGGATCCCCGGTTTTGTGCTAGCCGATCCCAAGTGGAAGGGATCCTGGGATCCGGGAACCGTGAGAGAATTTTCTATAAATAGAGAGCCATTTCTTCCTTTCTAGGCATCACTTTACACACACACTTTCCCCAAGTATTCTAACCCTTTAACCTCGATCCAAAGTGATCTATGTAGTTTGTCTTTTGTTTTGTGTGATCTTCTAGGTTCCTCTTAAAGGAGAGATCACCACTTGAAGACGCAAGCTCAAGTCCATGAGTCGCCATGTTGTCATCATCAAGACAACTAAAGTTCTCTTGTTGATAGTTCTTCCTTTCTCCATAGATGTTGGGTTGAAGGCATTAGTGAAGAATGCCGAAGTGTCAAAGATGAAAGCATTAGTGAAAGATGTTCATCATCCGTGTTCAAACATTATTGAAGAATGCTAAAGGTGTCAAGACGAAGGCATTAGTGAAGGGTGCCAAGCTTTGTGTCAAAGGCATTAGTGAAGGATGCCGAAGAATCAAATCAAGTAGCATTTGGGAAGAATGCCTAGGTCGTATAATCGATGAGGTGCATCATTATACATACAAGTATTTGTTTACTTACAAGGAAGGTGATATCCTTGATAGTGTTGTAACAAGGAGTAGATCTCCTTGAGATTAGGTGTTGTGTTGTGAAGGGTAGTAGTTCCTCCATAGTAATGGAACTAGGTGCTTAGCCTAGTACCTAATAAAGGGTAGGCGACGTTGTGATAGGATTGGTTCTCCTTGGTGTGAAAGAACTCGGTGGTTAGCCTAGCACCGTATAAAGGGTAGGCGATGTTGTGTTAGGTGTGTTTCGCCTTGGTGTGAAAGAACTCGGTATTTAGCTTTGTACCGGAAAAAGGTTGCGACGTTGTGAAGGCTTCTCCATATAGGAGTTGGTGTATCGCTTACGAACTCGAGTAGGTGACTCGGGAGTGGAGTAGGGCAAGGAAGGTGTCCTTGTAGCCGAACCACTATAAATAACTTGTGTCGTGGTGATGTGCTTCTTACTCTTTATCTTTCATTACACGTTTATATATCTATCTATCAACGTCCAACATAAACAACTAAATAGATTGACATAAGTCGATCTAAATATTTAAAAGGAAGTTTTTAATTGGTAAAACTATTCAACCCCCCTTCTAGTTTTCCACATAAGGTGTACATTCGATATGGTGTGATTCGATGTACAAGATAGATTAGTATTGGGTCAAAGGATATTGATATCCTTGTTGATATTGTTATAAGGAGTGGATCTCCTTTGGGGTTAGTTGTGGTGTAGTGTTTGGTAGTAGTTCCTCCATTGTAATGGAACTCGGTATCTAGCCTAGTACCGGATAAAGGGTAGGCGACGTTGTGATAGGTTTGGTTCTACCTTGTGGAAGAACCCGGTATCTAGCCTTGTACCGGATAAAGAGTAGGCAACGTTTTGAAGGCTTTTCCGCCATAAGGAGCTGGTGTTGTGTAGTGTTTACGAACTCTCGATTAGGTGACTCGGGGAGTGGAGTAGGGCAAGGAAGGTGTCCTTATAGCCGAACCACTATAAATACTCGCATTGTGGTTTTGTGCTTCTTACTCCCTACTCTCTCATTACATATTTATTTATGATTGTCTATCAACATCTAACACACATGTTTAAATAGATTGACATAAGTCGATCTAAATAGTTTAAAACCAAGTTTTAATCGGTAAAACTATTCAACCCCCTTCTAGTTTTCCACAATTGGCATATGAGCTTCGTTACCAAGTTTCTTAGAGTATGTTGTACTTTAAAAACTTGATACGATCCATGTTTATTTGAAAACATTATCTTTTCACATACTCATATATTACATGTAACTTTGTTAGGAAACTTTTCTTGCATACGTGTTACTCTTTTGTCTAAAGTCTAGGTTTATAGAATTTGTGTTTTATTTCACTTAATCCGAAAATCATATCTTTCTAATAATAAAGCAAAACACAAATCTCAATATTTCCTCCTTCCCCATAAATATCCCTTCCGATCGCTTCCTCCACCAAACCCTCATTTTTCAAATCTTCCACTTTCAAAAATTACCTCTCATTCAAACTTCATCTTCCTTCTCGTCTCATCTCATCTCAAACCAAAACCAAGAAGGATATTCATCAACATGGTTTACATCGCCCTCATACTCATCGCCTTAACACTCATTGCTCTCGTGTTCCCCATGATTAAGTTTTCTTATGGAGACATATACTTTGTGTTGTTAATCTACATTGTCATATATACCCAATCTTTTGTATCGTTCTTAGCATTGAAATGAAATATTACTAATGTTCTAGTCTATCTAGTTTATTTCTCGTAATATGTTTGTCATTTCGCTTACTTTTATCTTCGTATTTTGGTATTAAGATACATTAGAAACCGACAATGCATGCTAAAGTAAACATTGGCTAAAATACATATTTTGTATAAACATATAAGATGCAAAAATCTCTTTTCGTCAAAATCTTGTGTCATCACTCTGATCCACGGATCCTCAGAGATCTACTAGCCGGATCCCTCATGGAGGGGAACCGTGAGAACCGTCCTTCTAGAAAACAATTTTTCATGCAAATTAAAAATCGTTTCCCTCTTAAAAGAAATATTCCACTAGAATGTCAAACATTAAGTGAGTTAATTATCATTGTTAATAAATATCTAGTAAAAACGTTAGGCAATCATTGTTTGCCTTAAATAGGTCTCATCTTATTAACTCTTCACTTCTATAAGTTTCGTCATGTCGTATGAGTATGAGTTCGACTTTTCACTCACTTGCGTTTACACCACTAACATCTCTCTTGAACCCAACACACCTGGCAATCATGTCCGTGGGTTCAATAATCTCGAAACCCGTCACTTCCAAGAAGGACGTTGATAACGCTACATGCATCGTTCGGGGTCAAAGGAACTTCCTTTTCGTCGAGCAAGTTTTTCAACACCCTAGGCAGTGAACCTAATCATTGTAGTGTAGTATTAGGGTAAGCCACGGGTATTGATATCGTTCTCTAGGGGAATAGGAATGCTAGTGAGAAGTTACTACGCTAAGGTTGGGGTTGAGGAAGATTATTTTTTATCTTTTTATAATTTTGTAAGGAAAGGAAAGGTACGAATCTCGGGGTTTGGATTTGGGGGGTTGATATTGCTACCGATTACTCTAATTATCTAATTATCTAATCTAAGGTGTATGTAGTCTATGTCTAATTATTGTGTGCTCGTATGATAGTTTAAAGATGTATTTACTTAGGTTTTACTACTCCTTAATTATATCCTATTGGTGGTTGAATTGTCACAACCTTATTCTTAGTTGCGTTGTGTGTCTAAAATTGTAGGGTATGCGTTTCACCCTAACTCTTCGAACTTACCAAAGGGTCTCGTCTACAAAACCCACTAGGAATAATAAACTCTTACTCTAAGGCACTCTTTGGATGGTTTAGCTTACAACTACTTAAGGAGTTATATTCTAAGGTTCACAAAGATTTAATCAAGCATTGAGTACACAACGAATGACCTATCGCATTACTAGATCATTAATTAACTAAGATAAGAGACAACCAATCAATATTCAATAATTAAGTTTCATATTCCCTAAGCAAACACACAAGTAAATTAGCCGGACATGGAAAACATGCAAGCATACACACAAATAATCAAAGACATAATTGTATTAATGAAGTAAAACACTTATCTTGGTGTAAGATAGGGTTTGGAACCCTAAAATATCGTACAAGACATCCTTGGTTCGGTTTTGGTTTTACTCCAAAAGACTACACACAAATACCGAAAAATTCGGATTCTATATATAAGATTACATCTGCGACGGCATCACCTTATGTTTTGTGACGCCGTGTCGCCGTCATTAGGGTTTTGTCTTGGCCACGTTAGACTTGCGACATCGTCACCTTATGCTTGTGACGCCGTCTCTTCGACTTCGACGCCGTCTCGATTGCATCTAGGCCGTCTAAGTTGCGACGACCTACTTTTTATAACTTGACGTCGCTTGAAAATAGGAGTTTTGGCTTCGTCCGTCACAAAATCCTCGGACGGCGTCATAGCTTAGCGATGGACGCCGTCACCTTGTGTTTTCAAGCATTGGAGTGTCTCGATTCTTGACTTTGGCCATTTTCTTCAGATATTCGCGCTTTTCGTCCAAATAAGTGCCATTCCAAGATTTTGCCTTTAAGAGATCTAAAAGTGAAAAGGAACGATATTAAGCAATAACGGATACAAAAGTGATCAAATAAGGGCTTAAACGACCCTCAAAAGGTACCTTTTAAAACCTTATCAAATATCCCTACACTTGGTATTTGCTTGTCCTCAAGCAAATGTGCTTTTAGCCAATTAATTTATAAGTTAGGGGTCATGAAGCATTGGTTTAAAACAGTCCACAACACATATAAGCCCCGAAAAAGTCATAACAAGCACGGAAATTACATACTAGCACCTCACATGGGGTGTTTGGATACTCACATCTCTCTCGTGTATATGAAATATATAACAAATTGAAATGGAAGATAAACACTCATTAACCGGTCATAGTACATAGATTACCATAGGCTTGAGAATAGATCAAACCTCCATCGCTTACGTAAGCACCTAGGAAAGACTATCAAAGAGGTATTTAAAGGGTTGTAACGTTAGGCTTACGGTAGGGAAACAAAGGGTTTGGTGGGATAGGCTATTTAGTGGTGGCAAGTCAAAATCTTATTGTTACAAGCATACGAAGAATGGCGTTGCTAAGCCAAGACCGGACACTCTAGACTCTAGCTAACCGAAATAAACAAACATAAATTTAAAGGATAGATGTAGGATGGTAGCCTCGTTTTTTTTTTTTTTTTTTTTTTTTTTTTTTTCACTCTATTTTTCTTTTTCTTTTTTTTTCTCTATTTTTTCGATTTTTTTCATACACTTTTACTCTACCATCCTCTACGGTAACATCAAAATGATAGGGATTTATAGGCACATCCCTACACTTGAGTTTTATTACTCTAAAACTAATTTGACCCGAATTGAAAATATCAAAACACTTGGGGTACATTATTATGCAAATAAAGGAATTTGAATTTAACGCCCCTTCCGTCATTTCATAAACTTTAACTTTTCCCATGAATCCCAATCGTCCCAAAATCGTATACAAAGGATATGACTTGACTTAGCAACTCATGCAAGCAACCGATAATTGAACTAAGGGTTTAGGGTGATAACAATAATGCACTAAAAGTGAGTGCATACAGGGTAGGCTAAGGCGATTTGGGTGTATATTTGGGGTGGGGTGTAAACAATGCTCTTCATTGATATTCCGAAAACCGAAACATCACGAGAACCGCGAAAAGGATAGGCTCGAGGGGTTAACTAGGGTATCGTGTACTAAAGATGAGTACAACGCAGGGTGTGGGGAATTACTCAACCGATGTGGAAGAAGTAATTATATTACGGTATCAAACAAGGGTTATCCTAATGCCTCTTATCATTTAGTTATTCCTAACTACACAAGTGCGATCTTACTAGCGATCTCGGATGCATCACAAAACAAGTTCTAGAATCTAATATACTACCGGTTTACACTCTAAGCATTAAAGATGAATGCTTTAATTCCTACTAATCTAAGGCGATCCTCACATTTTGGGTGGAATTTAGGTGGTAAAGGGTTTTGTGCTAGTCATGCAACTTCCTATCCATGAGACGCTTTTGTTAAGACTAATGGCCCACTCCTATATGTCATGAAAAATTTTAAATTTGGTGCCGAAATTACCTTAACCGACATTTTCTCATGGTTAATTACACAAATACAATTGACAAAGCAAATAATCAAGGATAAGCATAGTTTCAAAGTTCCGTTTTATTTTCCTCCCTACACTTAAATTGAACATTGTCCCCAATGTTCCCGAAAGTATCAAAGTTATGATAATGGAAGGTAATTAAAACGAAAGAAACTAGTACTCCCGATTAGCTCGGTAGAATCCGTGTGTGAGTAGTGGTTAAATCCTTTCCAAGAAAAATTTATGCGTGAAAAGCTCCTTCCAATCTTATGTAACTTCTTCTTGATAAATTAAACCCGCACACTTGAAGAAAACAAACGAAACCTTCGCGTAAAATCGGTAATAATATATATAAGACTCGATTTAAACTATGATATAATGCTTGTGGAATGGACGCTACAAATTTTCGGAAAATTAAGACCGAAAATTCCAAAATTTATAAGTAGCTCGAAAACGAGAAAAGGTAATCTGTTGTTTTACTCCTTCCCGACACCGTCAGTTGCGATCTCGACGTCAAAGTTATCCCGACAAAAAGCGGTCTGCGATTTTCGAAAAAAATTCGGAAAATTTACATCTTTAGAATCTGGAAAATTTCGCAAAACATCCATTATGACTCGATACAAGCATTTGACTCGAACAAACACATATATATATCTTTTAGTTAATTGTTATTCTCATGTTTACGTTTCTTTTGAAAACGTGTGTAATCCTCCCTACACTTATCCCTTATGTAAAATACCTTTATATGCAATTAAGACGAGGTTAAAAACAAAATAAAGCATTTTTACAAATTTAAACATGAAAATAAACAATCAATAAAAGACATATGACACTAACAAGCAAACAATTAAGCATGGGTTGCCTCCCACGAAGCGCTTTTCTTTATTTAAGAGTCTTGTAGCTAGACTCGTAGTCGTGCTCCTACGTAACTTCATTACCGCCATCTTGACGGTCTCTAATGGGGGATTCCATGTTGTAGAAGTGCCCTATGATGCACTTCTCTAAGAGTTCATCCTCTCCCCAATCGGTCCTATATTTCGGTCCTAAGTTCAAGCAATCCTTATAGAATCCGAAAATCATAGCCCTAACATAATCTACTCCTTTTTTCCTATCCTCATCATTCCTATAATAGACCGACAGTTTAAGTTCCTTTTCATCATTAGAGAGTGATGAAAACTTCTCAATCTTAAACGGCATTTGGTAAGCTATGTCATCGGTCGCATCCTTGAATCGCACTACTCCTAACGAGGGATCATAGGTCATCCCGGTGCTTTCTATGAAAGGTTTTCCTAGAATAACGTGGGACAAGCTAGGGTCTATGGCCGTGCTAATATCATCCACAATTATGAAGTCCGTAGGAAACGTGAAACTACCTACATAAACGGGCAATCCCTTAACTCTACCGAGAAAATTGCAACTAACACTAGGATCATCGGGGTCTTGCCTAGTTGGAATAGGCTTCTTCATTACCCAATTGTAGTAGGTGCTAGTCATTATGTTGATTGGGGATTTGTGATCAATGTAGGCCTTTGCCACAAAAAGGTGTCCTATGCAACATGGTATGTTAAGATTCCAAGGGTTCCCAAACTTGATTCTAGGGCTTTTCCTAACATACATGTGATGGAGGTCACGCACTAAGTGAGGGTGGCGAGATAGTTCTTCTTCCGTAGGAAACTTATTGAAATAGTCATTGTCTACTTCATCTACTTCCTCGGTTGTTTCATTATTCTCAAGTGTATGGTCCTCTTCGTCATTTGTTCCATTAGGTTTCACTAAGGCGATGGTATTGACGAATTGAACGTGCTTAGCTAGCTTACTTGGGTCCTTAATCTCTACATCGGAAGGCTCGGGAGTTGAGATAGCACTAACCTTCCTATCACTATTGGTTATGGCTTTCAAAGGTTGTCTATCTTCCTATCCATTTCGACTTGTTGTTGGTTAAAGCGGTCCGAGAGCTTAGCTATTTGGGCTTCTTGGGATGCAACTAGGTTCGCAACATCACTCGATGTTTTGTTGGTTCGGACCGTTAGGTGGGGCCATGAAAATCATTGAAGTGAATTCTTTGGTTTGTCCCGTAGAAGTTGGGCTTGCCTTTCCATGCCTCTCGGGTTTCATTGAAATTCCTAGGTCCGGTATTGTAGGAATCTTCCTCCTGCTCCATTAATACGAGAATGCGTAGTCAACGGAAGCATGTTCGGGATCGGTGCTAGTCGCGTGTTATGAGGATCACAAAACGGCTCACACGAGGAAGAAACTTTGTTCACATGGTGTGAAGACTTAGGATTTTCGTAGAACTCATTAGGAATTTTACTTGATCTTCAAGTTCGATCATCCTACGCCGGAAGGTTGTGAGTCAATGGGAGGCAAGGAGATTGCCTTAACGGTTTTGGGCAACTCACGGGGTCATTCCAACTTCGCTTTCATAGATAGCAAGGTCCTCTATTATTCCCCATGATTCTTCCGCGGTGAGATCACTAAGTTTTCCACCGCCGCTTGGTCAATGGATCGCTTGGTGGGAAGTTGACATGATCATAAAAGATTTGGACTTGGAGCCAAAGATCAATACCGTGATGAGGGACTTTATGAAGTAAGTCCTTGAATCGAGTTCATGCTTCGTAGAGATTCACCTTGTCGTTGTTAGAACATCAAGATGTCATTCCTAAGCTTAGTGGTTCTCCCGTGGGAAAAATTGAGCAAGGCGAGAGATAAGATCATCCCAACTTGAGATGGAGCCATGGAAGTCGCTCAATCCAATTACTAGCTTGGTCCCGTAGAGAATTGGAAGAGACGCAGCACGTGGTCTCCCGAGTAGTAGCATCAAGGTCGATGGAATCGACAATTTTAAGGAAATCCCTTAGATGTCGATTTGGATCTTCGAACGAAGTCCATGGAATGCACATCCGCTTTGCACCAACCGGATGGTGTCGGATCGCAGGTCGTAGTTTGGGCTTGGTCGGAAGCTCAATGGTGTTCCTATAGCCCAGGTGGCTTGGTCTTGAGTATTCACCAAGAGTACGGGCTCTTGGCGGGTCAATTGGTGGTGGGTTGATGAATGGTGGGTGGTTATCACCTTCCATGATGAAAAGTGATGGAATTACGAACAAAGGTCACGAAGAAGGGGATAGACTACGAGAAAGCTAAAATGAGAAAAATTTACTTGATAGGAATCAAGTAAAGGAAACCTAAACGAGGTGGACTACTAACTAGCTATTCTATTCCCCGCAAATACGCCAAAAACTTGATAACGCTTATACGCGTCGTTCGTTAAAGGAACTTCCTTTTAAATGAGCAAGTTTTTCAACACCCTAGGCAAAGGAACCTAATCGTTGTAGTATAGTATTAGGGTAAGCCACGAGAATTGATATCGTTCTCTAAGGGAATAGGAATGCTAGTGAGAAGTTACTATGCTAAGGTTGGGGTTGAGGAAGATTATTTTTTATCTTTTTATAATTTTTTAAGGAAAGGAAAGGTACGAATCTCGGGTTTTGGATTTGGGGGGTTGGTATTGCTACCGATTACTCTAATTATCTAATTATCTAATCTAAGGTGTATGTAGTCTATGTCTAATTATTGTGTGCTCGTATGATAGTTTAAAGATGTGTTTACTTAGGTTTTACTACTCCTTAATTATCTCCTATTGGTGGTTGAATTGTCACGTCCTTATTCTTAGTTGCGTTGTGTGTCTAAAATTGTAGGGTATGTGTTTCTCCCTAACTCTTTGAACTTACCAAAAGGTCTCGTCTACAAAACCCACTAGGGATAATAAACTCTTACTCTAAGGCACTCTTTGGATGGTTTAGCTTACAACTACTCAAGGAGTTATATTCTAAGGTTCACAAAGATTTAATCAAGCATTAAGTACACAACGAATGACCTATCGCATTACTAGATCATTAATCAACTAAGATAAGAGACAACCAATCAATATTCAATAATTAAGTTTCATATTCCCTAAGCAAACACACAAGTAAATTAGCTTGACATGGAAAACATGCAAGCATACATACAAATAATCAAAGACATAATTGTATTAATGAAGTAAAACACTTATCTTGGTGTAAGATAGGGTTTGGAACCCTAAAATATCGTACAAGACAGCCTTGGTTCGGTTTTGGTTTTACGCCAAAAGACTACACACAAATCCGAAAAATTCGGATTCTATATATAAGATTACATCTGCGACGCCACCTTATGTTTTGTGATGTCGTCGTGTCGCCGTCATTAGGGTTTCGCTTTGGCCACGTTAGACTTGCGGCGGCGTCACCTTATGCTTGTGACGCCGTCCTCTTCACTTTCCGACGCCGTCTCGATTGCATCTAGGCCGTCCGAGTTGCGACGGCCTACTCTTTTATAACTTGACGTCGTCACTTGAAAATAGGAGTTTTGGCTTC
Source organism: Chrysanthemum lavandulifolium (assembly GCA_022545495.1). Lineage (NCBI taxonomy): Eukaryota > Viridiplantae > Streptophyta > Magnoliopsida > Asterales > Asteraceae > Chrysanthemum > Chrysanthemum lavandulifolium. The sequence continues at coordinate 148,029,898 of CM040246.1, forward strand.
GTCCGTCACAAAATCCTCCGACGGCGTCATAGCTTAGCAATGGCGCCGTCACCTTGTGTTTTCAAGTGGAGTGTCTCGATTCTTGACTTTGGCCATTTTCTTCGTATATTCGCCTTTTCGTCCAAATAAGTGCCATTCCAGCATTTTGCCTTCAAGAGACATAAAAAGTGAAAAGGAATGATATTAAGCAATAACGGATACAAAAGTGATCAAATAAGGGCTTAAACGACCCCTCAAAAAGGTACCTTTTAAAACCTTGTCAGACGTATTGTCGACACTCCTCTACAATACGAAGAAGGTATCAATACCTCCTTCCGAACCATAGGACTAGAATGTCTTCTCGAAATTAACGAGAAAATATGTCTGAGGTTTGTATTGGAATTCTTCCGTCAAGTTGAACTCGTTCGTAACGAGGATCGCTCTCTATCTCTTTGGTTTTGGATCAAAAGCCAAAATTTTGTTCTAACCCTTGGGCAATTTGCTCACATCCTCTGAATTCCAATTCATGAACAATGTGCCTTCACTGAAGATTGGTCTCTTGATTCTCTCTTTAACCATCGTGAAGAAAATAGTCCATATTGTTCACACATACCTTCCCCTCAAGACTTGACTCGCATGTTATGCAAACCTCGACCCTATTACTCTAATCCAAACATTATCTATACACGGGATATCCGAGAAGAGTACAAGCCTCTCGCACTCATCCTACATGAAAATGTTTGGAGTCTTAGGGGAAATCGAGAAATTCTTCCCGCTTGTTGTGCTCACATAATGTCTTGTTTGCTAACACAACAACCATACAATCTCTCCTATTTCTTCGCAAGGCGAATTGTAAATCTTCAAGGCGCCAAAAACAAAATAATCCCTTATGGAATGTTCTTGACACGCCTTTATCTTTACATCATGTACTTCCACCCTCAATTTCAAAGTCCGTTGTACGTACTTGTGAACAAGATGATGGAACCTCTAAACACATCTCTTATGAAGACTTTCTTCATCCCTGAATCGGCAAATACTCATCAACCATTTGATGATCCATCTAGCGAAAACGCTCAAGAAACTTAGTTTCTTTTCATTAGGGTCAATCCTTAGTACTAATTCTCTATCAATGTAATGCAATTTCTTTCATGAAATAAAACATTTAACATTTTATATCTCTACTATATTAGTGTTATAACTTCTTAGAAAACACTAGCTTGGAAATATGATGCTTTGTGCCACCCTTACATACCTTTTGTAAAGGTGCTGTTTAGCAGGAAGACGGATCCCTAAGTTTCTGCTAGACGGATCCCTCTTTCTAGGGAACCGTGGGATCCGGGCAAACAGAAATAGAGTTGCAATCTTTATACTTCAAACCATGTATTTAGATCACCCCACACTAGCCTAACATAGTGTATTAGGACCATTTAAGTCCTTATCAAGATGAGTAAAAGGTTCATACTCACTCATAACTCACTTAGATCACTCTCAAGGCGCTTGTAGATCTATCGTTTCACCAAAACTCATTACTCTTCCGCTCTTATACTCACCCATCATCTCTCACATGTTAATACATCTAGCTCTAGAAATCTCTCAACTTTAGCAAATTGATTTTAGCCATCCTTACCTCAAAATGGGTCAAATTCTAGTTTTTCCATTTTCTATAAATCTTTAAGATATCTTCCAAAATATTATCTTAAGTTACTATCTAATCTCTAGGATCATTTAGCTCCATTTGACACTCTCAAGTTTTTAGTGTCATCTTTGATCATTCATTGGTACTCATAAAAGTTCCATTTTCTTCCATAAAAGGCAATCATTAGCTACATCACTCATTGCCCTTGAACATTTAAGTACCCTTTCATTTAAGATACTTAGGAGGACTGAAACACTCAAAAAGGTATAGGCATTAGACCTTACAAACATTATTTTTACCCTTTCCTAGTCACGAGAGCGGATCCCTAGGATTAGCCTAGACGGATCCCTCATTGGAGGGAACCGTGGGATCCGAGTGACAGATTCATGTCAAACTCTAGCTAAAACAATCATTTCAAGTTCATCTTGCTAACTTGAACACTCCATCTTATCTTAATTAAGATTCTAGATCAGTACAACTCTGAAGTTGACTCTTGCGCATGCTAATCATCACATTCCAAGGGATCTTAGTGGCTTAAGTCTTGAATGCACTTGCCAAATCTCTTTCTTTATAAACCACATTGTTAAGACTCTTAAAGTCATCATCTTCATCCTCATTTTCAGCACTTAGAAACCTTTACAAATCTCTTTGAATCATCTCATCATGAGGAAAGCTCCTAGTGGTAATTCATCTACTAAAGGACCACCCAAGAAAATTGCTCGTGTTGTACACGAAATTTCCTCAACCGAATCATCTCTCGTTAAATCCACAAATGGTAGGATCTCCCCTCCACCTATCAAACCAATCCCAAAAAGAATTGTACCCACAAAACTACCAATGCCAAACACCACCATACCTCCTAAACCAAACAACCCCATTTCCACTAAACCATCACCATTGGTGCCTAGAGCCCTATCATTCACCACTCCACTCTCATCACCACACCTCTACAATCTAGAATATTTGCCTCCTAGGCCATCTCATCCTCCACCACCGACAACATTCCCCTCTTTAGAAGGAATAGTGGATCAAAATCAAGGTTTTGAGTCAACACTAGCTCCAGCTTCTTTTTCTCCATCACCATCAAATAATCCTTTTTGGATTATGAGAAATCATCAAAGTCAACCACTCGACCACATTGAAGTTGACACCTCTCTACCACCACTCGACCACATTGAGCCATCATCGAATGCGCCTTCGCCAACCCTTCCCTCTTTTGAGGCTCCTCAACCCGCATCACTTGATCCTTCACATCAAGCAATTTCCTTTCTTCCATCACCACTACCGAGCCATGAAAAAGATTGTTATCATTGTCAACATGTTGAAAGTTTGATACATGAAGTACGTGAAGATCAACGTTTCATGTTTTATCACCTCCCCGAACGTTTCGACGAGATTAAACCTAAACAAACTTGAGCTAGAGGATTCTAGTGGTGTCCTAGTATCTAGCGCGACTTAGATAGTCTAGTAATTCAAAGTCATGTATTGTTCATTTTCTTAGTTTTTAGAGTCATGTGTACCATATCTCTAGTTTTATTAAATAAAATTACATGATATTTGCTATATTGTTCTGAGTATATGATTATTGTTCTAATACATATATCATTTTGATGCTAACATCTTTTGGTACAACACCTTTGCTGTATTTTAGTTATAGACAGACAGATCCTTACGTTTTGCTTAGACGGATCCCTCCAAGGAGGGAACCGTGGGATCCGTGCAACAGAAGACTAGCTTTCTACTAACTTGAGTCTTATTTGCAGGAAATTATGCATTATATACTTGTTTTCTAACATTTGTTTTGTAGATTTTCAATTTACACATGAAGACTTTGACACACTAAGCTAGGGAGAGCTTTGTGTCAAAGCAATACATTGCAAAATCACTTGCAATATTAGGATTACATTTCGTGACATCCCCTTCCAAAGTTGCAATCATCAAGGGGAAACATATTCGTCACATAGACGAAATCTTTTGCAAACATAGGGGCAAATGAACTAGTTTTTATTACTTGACGCCCTCACAAAGGGATGGACTCGTCAAGGGGGAGTTAAGACGAGAACTCCTCTCATTAATTGCTCTCTACTTTTTCTTATTATATTTCTTTTCTTCACATGTTTTTTTTAAAACAATTTGTTAGTTTATTTTCGAAGCTCTTTTTGTTTCGACAAAAAAGGGGAGAAGAGAGTAAAAACTACAATTCAAACTTTTACGAATTTTAGTTTTTTCCTTAAAATAACTTTATGTTTTGTCATAAAAAAAAAGAGGGAGATTGTTAATACAAAAAAGCCGTAAAAACATTTATTTATATTTTACGATCTTCTAATGTTTTGTCGATAACAAACGTACAATCATTTTAACGAAACAAATAAAATACGTAAATGGTTTGAGCCAATAGTTTACTAGCACACTTACATTGTCACATAAAAACTAAAACAATTATAAGTGATTTTATGATTTAGTAATACATATGTACAACAACTAGTGTTTACATATTGGGTAAATATATACATAACTAGTATGTATTATAATGGGTAATATAAATGGGTAGAAACTTAAGTATTTGACCTATTGACCAAATACATTGAATGTAGTTGGGTAAAACCCAAAGTCCATGACCCATACCCATGGAGCATAACCCACAACCCATTGCATGACATCATGCACAAGTCATATATGGATATTATACATGACCCATGGTTTTAACCCATGACCCATGGACTAGATGCATTGCATCTTGCAGATACATTGTATCTAGTTGGATATCCATGGTCATATGTCTAGGACCCATGACCCATGACCCATGACCCAAAACCCAGAGGCAAAAGGGAGCGTCCCACGGATCCCCAGTAATACATTGGACGGATCCCTCAAGTGAGGGATCCGTGGGATCCGTGGAACAATAGCTATTTTTTCTCTATAAATAGTGAGCCATTTCCTCATTGTTTCTCACCCCTTTCATATAGATTTTCTCTTTAAGTTATAAACTGTCTAACCTCATATCCAAGTGATCTATGTATGTAGTTTGTTTTTTGTGTGATTCACTAGGTTCCTCTTAAAGGCGAGATCACCACCTTTTGAAGTCGAGCAAGCTCAAGTCCATGAGTTGCCATGCTTCGTTATCATCAAGACTACTGAGGTTCTCTTATTGATAGTTCTCTTCTTTCTCATTAGAAGTGTAGTGTCGAAGACATAAGTGAAAGATGTCTAAAGGGTCAAGACGAAGATATTAGTGAAAGGTGTCGAACGTCCGTATTGAAAACACTAGTGAAGAGTGTTTAGAAGTCAAGGCTAAAGGCATTAGTGAAGTGTGCCTAGAAGTCAAGTCACAAGGCATTAGTGAAGGGTGCCTAGAATACAAGCCAAAGGCATTAGTGAAAGGTGCCTAAGGTATACATTCGATATGGTGTGATTCGATGTACAAGATAGATTAGTATTGGGTCAAAGGATATTGATATCCTTGTTGATATTGTTATAAGGAGTGGATCTACTTTGGAGTTAGTTGTGGTGTAGTGTTGGGTAGTAGTTCCTCCATTGTAATGGAACTCGGTATCTAGCCTAGTTCCGGATAAAGGGTAGGCGACGTTGTGATAGGTTTCGTTCTACCTCGTGGAAGAACCCGGTATCTAGCCTTGTACCGGATAAAGAATATGTTAATACAAATAAGCCGTAAAAACATTTATTTATATTTTACGATCTTCTAATGTTTTGTCGATAACAAACGTAAAATCATTTTAACGAAACAAATAAAATATGTAAATGGCTTGAACTAATAGTTTCTAACATATTCACAGTTTTACATAAAACTCTAAAACAAGTATAAGTGATTTTATGATTTAATATTACATATGTACAACAACTAGTGTTTACATATTTGGGTAAAATATACACATAACTAGTATGTAGTATATTGGGTAATATAAATGGGTAGAAACCTAAGTATCATAAACCATTGGGCAAATACATTAAATGTAGTTGGGTACAACCCAAAGCCCATGACCCATGGATCTTGACCCATAACCCATTGCATGACATCATGCTTATATCATACATGGATAATATCCATAACCCATGGATCAACCCATACCCAAGTGACTAAGTGCATTGCACTCAAGAGATACATTGTATCTAGCCAAAGATCCATGGATCAACCCATGACCCATGACCCATAACCAAAATACCCATGGGTAAAAGGGAGCGTCCCACGGATCCCTAGCTTTACGCTAGACGGATCCCTTGTGGAAGGGATCCGTGGGATCCGGGGAACAGTAGATTTTTTCCTCTATAAATAGTGAGTCATTTCTTCATTGTTTCTCACCCCTTTCTAACATACTTTCCCCTAGAGTTGAAAACTCTCTAACCTCGGATCCAAGAGATCTATGTTTGTAGTTTTGTTTTTGTGTGATCTTCTAGGTTCCTCTTAAAGGCGAGATCACCACCTTTGAAGTCAAGCAAGCTCAAGTCCATGAGTTGCCATGCTTCCTCATCATCAAGACTACTGAAGTCTTCTTGTTGATGATTGTTTTTCTTTTCCTAAGAAGTGTTGAAGACATTTGTGAAAGGTGTCTCAAGTGTCAAGACGAAGATATTAGTGAAGGGTATCTATCGTCCATACCATAAGCACTTGTGGTAGGTGCATAGAAGTCAAGACTAGAAGCATTATTGAAGGGTGCTTAAAAGTCAAGACACAAGACATTAGTGAAGGGTGTCTTGAAGATCTAGTTAAAGGCATTAGTGAAAGGTGCCTTAGATGTACATTCGATATGGCGTGTTTCGATGTACAAGATAGATTAGTACTAGATCCAAGGATATTGATATCCTTGATGATTTTGTAAAAAGGAGTGGATCTCCTTTGGGATTAGTCGTTGGTGTAGTGTTGGGTAGTAGTTCCTCCATTGCAATGGAACTAGGTGCTTAGCCTAGTACCTAATAAAGGGTAGGCAAAGTTGTGTAGGTGTGATTCACCTTGGTGTGAAAGAACTAGGTACTTAGCCTAGTACCTTATAAAGGGTAGGCGACGTTGTGTAGGTGTGGTTCACCTTGGAGTGAAAGAACCCGGTGGTTAGCCTAGCACCGGAAAAAGGGTAGGCGACGTTGTGAAGGCTTCTCCACCATAAGGAGATTGGTGTAGTGTTTACGAAATCTCAAGTAGGTGACTCGGGGAGTGGAGTAGGGCAAGGAAGGTGTCCTTGTAGCCGAACCACTATAAATACGCGCGTTGTGGTTTTGTGCTTCTTACTCTTATCTTTTCATTACATACCTATATATATTTGTTTATCAACATCCAACACACACATCCAAATAGATTGACATAAGTCGATCTAAATAGTTTAAAAGGAAGTTTTAATTGGCAAAACTATTCAACCCCCCTTCTAGTTTTCCACAGAGTAGGCAACATTGGAAGGCTTCTCCGCCATAAGGAGCTGGTGTTGTGTAGTGTTTACAAACTCTCGAGTAGGTGACTCGGGGAGTGGAGTAGGGCAAGGAAGGTGTCCTTATAGCCGAACCACTATAAATACTCGTGGTTTTGTGCTTCTTACTCCCTACTCTCTCATTACATATTTATTTATGATTGTCTATCAACATCTAACACACATGTTTAAATAGATTGACATAAATCGATCTAAATAGTTTAAAACCAAGTTTTAATCGGTAAAACTATTCAACCCTCCTTCTAGTTTTCCACAAAAAACTATAAACTAAAAGTAAAGAATATAAAATATAAAGTTTAATAAATCAAAAGTATGAAATTGACAGAAAATATGAAACAAAAACTGATAAAAAGTTATATTATATTGTAAACAGAAGTGAGCCAAAATATGAAAAATGTAAAAAATAAGACAAAAGTGGTAGCCCTAACACAACCTTAAAAAAAAGTCAACAACATAAAAATGATAAATGAGACCGCCACTAATTAAAATAAAAGATTTGCTATTTTGTTTCATCTCACATTTTCTCTAACATGAGAGAGTTAAACAAACACTAGAGAGAGAGAAAAAAATATATATATACACATAAAAAAAAAGAAAGAGAACGTCATCGTACCCTGACACTTAGTTGCACTTAAGCACACGGTATGTAGCACATTTAACGTGCCAACCATACCGGAGCATCGTTTCATTCGTGAGCCAAACGTTTTGAGCCAATGCAATGGCTCACACCATTTGCATTCTTGTGTGTGCGTGTGTATTTTTTTTTTTTTTTTTATTGTTAGTGAGTGAGTATTTTTAGTGGGGTATTTCATAAGACCCAATAACATGTTATTGATGTGTTATGAGAAAGAGTGTTTTAGTTATTGGCGTATTATTAGAAGATATATGATGTAACGCTGAGATAACATATCAATAACGTGTTATTAATTACTTGCATATGCTTTTAGTAATAGTGAAATACATAATAACGCTGTTATCAATAACGTGTTATTAACGCTGAAATACATGTTTTATCAATAACGTGTTATCAATAACATAATAACGTGTTATCAATAACGTGTTATTAACGCGAAATACATGTTTTACTTTCTTTTTATAACCCTCGTTATACAAAGTACAACAAATGATCGAGACCCTTTCTTTTTTTATATAAACGAGATAAAAATGGATTCTCTAGTTTAAGCAATTAGAAAAAAGAAGATGGTTTTTATGTGTTTGGCAGGTTGCTCTCCTTGGAAAACGTGCTTCGATTCCTTTTAGCTTTTTTCCTTTGCTTTTATCTTTCAGTCCTTTCCATCCACAGATACCCTCCCTACCTTTGTTCCCCGTTAAATATATACATCGTTTTCTATAACATGTTTCAACTTTCAACTACTACTACAAAGTCACGATCCAACTATAACATTTTTATAAAGATTTCTTTTTCTCTCTTACTGTATTGCATTTTTACAAAAAGTTGCACAAACTTATCATTATTGAGTCGTAAACTACATAACATTTAAATCAATCAGCTAGGTTGATTTCATGCATACCATATTCACATATGTTCAATATTCTTACGAGCATTCCTTACCGAAAATCAGGTAAGGAGAAGTTTTGTACTTATCGAACAAGAAAATGAAAAAAAACTTGCGTTGTATGGTTTATAACTTTATATATTTCTTGATTTTTCTACAAATGTTAATGATCGGTTACATTTATGTTGGCTGAATGAAAGAAACCGACATGCTTGATCGAACTAGCTTCTTAAAATGATATGAGATTGTGAACTATAATTCATTTCATATGAAGAAAATGTTTAGAATAAATGAAAATATAATTCGAGAAATGAAGTGATACCCTACATATAGTCACGTACAACTTTCTAAATCACCAAATGGAAAGTTTACAAATCAAGCATGTCTATTTTTATGATCCTGTAATTGCATTATCACTTTTAGGTCACAAATGCACATATGGCCATTTCAGACATGAATATCCACCAGAAAAACGAGAATTCCAAAATGTGAGATGTAAATATTAAAGTTGTCCAAGATGTGGCTGTTCAGCATCCTAAGGACGGACCTTCATAGAGACCCGGGAGGGGGGGCACGGCTCCCCCAAAATTTGCGGCACCTGGTGTAAATATTATAAGTTTTAGGGGTAATTTAATTGAGGTTACAAACAAATCTCCGATTCGGCCCTCCCAAAATAAATTCGGCCCAAAAAAAAAATGTTCAAGTTCCGTCTATGACTACACCTTTGGTTGAAAGGATTAATAAACTGGAAAGTCAGATGCTTGGGAAGCTTGTGCTAGTGGGTGATGATGGAAAGCCGCTAAAAACCTTGTAAATCAACGCTTCCTAGTTCTTCTAATGTTGCTTCTAAAAAGGTTAATGAGGATAGTGATAGTGAAGTGTTCGAGGTATAGCTTCTACGAGCTTCAAGGTTAATAAAGCTTCTAAAAGTAGTAATGGAGTGAAAAATAAAAGCTTGTATGAAAAATGAAAAGAAACATATGATGAAGACCCATACGATAATGATGATTGTGTTGATCTTGGTTTGATTGATGCTCAAATGTAGTTTGCTAATACTTTTTATATTGATTTTCGTGGTCAACTTAGATATCACTTTGTAGTAGGTCTCATTTTTTTGAACGACTGTTATATTAAAAAGCTAGCACGAAGCTAGAAAAAATTACAAAAGTGGAGGTGAAAGAGCATTACACGGATTGTTATACCACTCAATCCAGTTAAGAAAAGATTCTTTACATCTACCCAAATCCAGTTGTATGAGAGCATCTTCACCTCATTGAAGAGAAGGTCTTTGTTCGATCATTTTTGGGAAAAAATCATGTTGTTTTTAAATTTTCAAATGGACCATAAGGCTGTTTGAACAACCACGTTGAAGAAGTTAGAGTGATTAGGCTCAAGAGGTACTCGATTTGCCAAATTGATAACATCACAAAGGCTATTGATGTACGCGTTCTATATCCTCCACCAATTCAAGATGTTCTTCCAAATGTCTACCGCAATCACACAAGACAAGAAAAGGTGGTCTTCTGATTCCAAATCCCCATCACATATCAGACATCTAATAGAGTCTATATCTATGCCTCTTCGATCGATGTTCACTCTAGTAGGCAATCTTCTATTTGAAACACGCCAAGTGAGGATATTAACTTTGGATAGAAGCCCCTTGTTCCATCTGATCGGTTGATCCACTAAAGAGTTTGACATATGGGTGATAAAGGAACACATGCTCTTAACTGAGAACAATCTTGTAATATGTCTCATAAGTGCATGTGATATGTTATTTTTATGATAGTTTAAGTTTAAAGCATAATTGGTGTATTTGTTTTTGCCTAGTTTTAGTTTGAAATGTGAGATTTACTCACATTCGTTGTAATTAATTATTTTTTTTTAGTAATAAATTCACCTAGAAAAAGTTTTAGAAAAAAATATTAAATTTCTCCTGTAAAATAAAAAAACAATATCATTATAAACACAGAAAAACCATCAAATGTTTGTGCTTTTTGGTCTTTTGTTTTGCTCTATTGATTATGTTAGTCATCAATAATTAGATAGACCAAAACGAAACATATAATTTAAAAATTAAACATGTCACATACTCACATGAATCCCTTTAAATAAAAAATTATATACTCCGATTTAATTTATTCTCGTATCATGCTATGTTACAAGAATTAAATGTTTCAAACTACAGCAATTACAAATTGAGACGTATTTTAGTTTTCAATTTTCACCTCTTAATAAATTAAAATGAAATGCACATAATTCAATTCTATACACCAATAAACATTGCAAAATGGGTGCTTGTATCAAATTCAAAACGAAAAAATAATGGATTTTTGTGGGAAAAAAATCCAACTTCAGTTTAGATGTTGAGAATGCTGCTCGGGCCATGGCCAGAACGACGGTTGATCTTCGATACCATTAAACATGTTGCAAAAACCTTCGTTACCGACACTTTGGTTTAATCGCTGACTGAGGAGATCCGTTGTGGCTTGGTTTTGTAGGAGTTGTGTTAGGCTTGAATTCGGGCCTATAGATGACATGTTAGGGTACATGTTGTTTGAAATTTGCGTGTAAAAAATTGGGCTCTCTTCTGATGGTGTCATAGTGCCTGTCACTGTGTTGAGATCACAACTGTTTTCACTTCCATTACTCCATGATCCTTCTGTCTCTTTGTTTAGGTTTATGGGTCTAACACCATTTGATTCTCCACCTTTTACAGCTAATAACTGAAGAACAAAAATGGAATCTTGATAAGTATATGAAATGTGTAATAAGTCAATCTAGAACTGCCCATTTGATAGATATTTGACTTTTGAAATAATTTTGTATCAAACTAAAGTTTTTAAAATTGCCCATATGATAAAGTTTTGCTAAAATTTTGATAATTGAGAAAAAAAAATCAAATCTTGAAAATTGGATAGAGGTACGTATTAGTAGAGCGAAAAGGTGACGAGTGTTACTAATATATTCTAATTGTTGGGACGAAATATTTATAGGATATGATTTTCTACTCAAAATTTTAAGTGAACTACAAAATTGAATTATGCTAGAGCCTTGCATGTTACTACTGACCACATGAAATCTTGAATCCAATTCAAGAATTACCCATGTGGTAAAGACTTGGCTTTTTGTAAAATTATGGAAAGATTATAAATGAAACTATAGATTGTAACATTAGCCATGTGATAAGGTAGTGATCATTTAGGGAAAATTTTGGAATTTAATTGTAAGCTTTAGCTAAACACAAAATGCAAGAATATGGAGTGTAATTAATTATACCTCTGCATGAAGTTTCTTGTTTAGGTTCTTGAGAGCATCATTATCAGCCTTAACAGACTCGAATTGTCTCTTCAAGACATCATAGTCTTTCTCCAATTGTTTGGTCTTCCATCGTGCCCTTCGGTTTTGAAACCATATAGCTACTTGCCTTGGCTGCAACCCAAGAGCGCGAGCCAGTTGAGTTTTCCTTTCTGGTTCTAGCTTGTTCCCCAACTCAAAACTTTTCTCGAGAGCTTTCACTTGTTCCAAGTTGAGCCTTCTCTTCTTTTCGCCGAGTTGTGATCCATCATCCTCTGATAAGTCTTCATCGGCTGCATTACCACGCGTTTCTTCACATCTGTCCATCCCAGAATACGACATGGATCTCCTCACTAAGAGTGTTCCAACACCTGCATACAGACAATCAATTTAACAACTGTAAAAACATTATAAACCCTTATGGCCGTCCCATGAATTTTGGTGACATATATTTCACAACCACAAAGTAACTCATATAAGTAAAAACAGTTCACATATATTGCAAACAATGTTTTAAGTTTCTAAAAACCACTTCCTTATCTTATAAGTTTAGTAATTTGCACTTACAGAATATTGGCTATAGAAAATGTTGGCCATATATTATTAACTAAAGTGCACTTACTAAAATACTAGTAGTTACCTAGTAACCCTAATAAATTATGCTTGATGATCAAGTAAACCACATGCAGATCTAGAGAGAGAGAGAAAGAGAGATCTAGTGAGAGAAAGAAGGAAAACCTTGATATTGCTCATGAGGAGGGTGGTGGTCATCTTCATAGCCAAAAAACATGGGTTCAGGTGGAAGGAAGGACATGTCAGTGGGAGATAAAGGAACCCTTTTTTAATGTGTAAAGTTAGGCCAAAGTCACAAGGCTCTGATCTAACACCTCAAATGATAGCTGTATATGTGCGTGTGTTTGTGAGTGTGTATGTTTTTTTTTTTTTTTTTGGTTTTGGATCTTGGATGTAGAAAGGAACATGGGGGTGGCAAAGACACTAGAGAAACATCGATAAGCTCTTTTTAAACCTCAATGAGATAAGAGATGGGAGTGGGGTGGCTTTTACAAATATTTGATTTTATTGCAATTTCCATACAGATTCTATATATTCACCAGCAATGTGATGCTATTACTTTATACTAATAATAATGATAAAATAATTAGTTAGAAAACAAGCTCACTAGTGTCATTATCTTAATTATTTGATAGCTTTTTAACTTGATTAATATGCTAACCAACTAATATATTTTATGTTTTTTGGAAAATTAAAATAAAAGTAACCTAGCTAAGCTGATGAGGATATTAGGACTTTAAGCACGTATACGAGATGTGATTCACACATTCTGGTTTTTGATTTGCACACACCATTGAACAAGAAGCTAAAACCTTTTATAAATATCTACAACTTAACTCTTCAATGCATAAAATGATGAAAAAAATGAAAGTTTGCAAAATTATTACCTTTATAAATTTTACACAGTTTTGAAGCTAAAACACAACGCATTGGTTGATTAGATCAGAACAAATATTGGCATGTTGCATTTAATATGCAACTTTTTGCTATGTGGGTAATTTGAAATCTATAGGAGCATTATTTAGAAATGGCTTTTTTAGCTTTTGGGATAGGCAGAATTCAACTACTACCAAATATGTTTGCCTAATGATAAAGTTCAATAACAAACAATGCCTAACTAAAGTTCGAACTCCATAGTCATCAATCATGAGGTCTCCAACTCGTAAGAAAAAGGATTAGCGTGAGCCGACAATTTGCTATATATTTTGTCGATAATTAATGTATGGAAAGCGAAAACCTAATTTGATTTGGTTGATGAGTTGGACATCGTATCCATTGACAACTTTTGTTGAAATGATAATACATGAAAAACATTGACGACGTGACATAGGTTTTTATTAACAACACCAGTGACATCGATCATGTACTATAATAAGAAAGGAAGCGTAGCGACTAAAATGACTCTAAGAACAAGGGTATGGTGATTTGAGTCATTTTGTCGTTTCAGCACCACCTCAACATTCTCCTTTTTAATATTCACACTATTAGAGATGGCAACGGGGCCGAGTTTGTGGGGAATGGTCGATACTATACCATCCCCATCCCCAAAGTTCAATAGCTATTACCATCCCCATCCCCATCCCCGCCGGGTTTCACAAATAAGTCCCCATCCCCGTCCCCGATGGGGAACGGGGATCCCCAATGGGGAATCGGGGATTTTTCCCCGTTACACAGTTGACATATGTAAACCTTTTATGTGTTTTGATCAGCCGTATAGACCAATACAAGCCATACTTTCCATGTTTTCAAAAGTTTGCAAATCTACACTCTACACCATATTAATTTGTTTATAAAGTAAAGCTAACTAATTATTGAACAGTGTTGCAAAAAAAGTTCTACAAGGCCGATTAATCACCGGTTAGGTGCTACTGGGCCATCGACCTTGCCGATTCTTTTAAATCGGTCAACAGTGGTTAACGATGGTCAAACTTGCCGAAACTTATAAATCTTACTGGAAATACCCTAAAATCACCGTAAATTAGTTTTAATCACTTATAGTCACTATTCGTATCTATTACAAGATGTTCTTTTTAAAGAAAATTTTGCCGGAAATACAAAAACTCGTCGTAAATACCCAAAGCTTGCCAAAAATGCCAATACTATTTATCACCGATTCACTATTATTGCAACCCTGAACAAATGTGATCACTTATAGTCATTGTTTATATCTATTACAAGATGTTTTTAAGGAAAATGTTTATGGAAATACCCAAAACTCGCCAGAAATACCCAAAACTTGCCAAAAATGCCAATCCGATTAATCACCGATTAATCCCGCCTAGACCGATTACAAGCTACAAGGGGGGTCGACCGCCTCACTACCGATTCACGATTTTTGCAACCTTGTTATTGAATAATGAATTCTATGTACTTAGTGTTGTTATATGATCATAATAAGTTGGCTAAACATTATTTGTTTGAATATGACATATTATCATCATTACTAATCGGGCGATAACGTATAACTTGAATGGTGAGACGAAGTAATGAAATTTTAAAAAACTGTCGCAGACTTGTTAGTTAAAAGACCTATCAATATCAATACATTTCGCAACTTGTAAATCATATATTGTCAACTTCGTAAGAATAGAATTTACCAAATTCTCTTTCATAATATATCAATTACAATCTGTTAAAAAAATACTTGCTTTTATGACCCTTTTTAAGTCAAATTTGGTACTAAAAACAATTTACGACATCTTATTGAATATATATAATTCAACTAGTATTAATATATTGATATCACTTGACAAGATATACACTTGTATTTATACTGAAAAGATATTCGAGGACAGGTTCGGGGATCCGAGGGTATTACCATCCCCGCCTCCATACCCGCTTTTCAGTATCGGGAATTCCTCACCCCCATCCCCATACCAGGTCAACCCGGGGATTCCCCGGTTAAATCGGGGTCGGGTATCAGATTCTCCATCGGATTCGGGGTTTTTTGCCATCTCTACACACTAAAATAACCACTCACTCATGAGTAAGCCATCTCACCATTTGGGACATATCATTTTATTTTATTTTTAGTTTTTTTAAACTAACTAATTTTTCATTCAAATAAAAATACAAATTATAATAAAAAAATTAAAAAAAAAATACAAAAAAAACCTACGAAATTGTTTAAAAAACAATAGGAAAAAGTTACGATACAAGACGATAATAAAAAAAATACAATACGATAATTAATTGTCACGTATATATTTTTGACGGATTTCTTCTTATTACATATTGACGAAGATGATTGTTGCGATATACCGAGAAAATTGTTGAAAAACAGATCATTTAGTTGTTGAGGCATTTTTTTGATATATTTTGTGAGTAAAGAAATAAAAGTAGAAATGAAAGTAATAAAAATGGTTGTGTATTAGTTTATTTTTTTTATTTTCTTTAAAGTAGCCGTTGGAATCAAACGGGCAATTGTTTGGGTCTTTTCAAATTGGTGCCGCGTCAGTTAACTCATCTCGGAAATGGTGCCGGAGAAGTGAGGGTGGGGGAGCGGTGTGGTAATGCCAGAACGACGGCACCGTTGGGTCTTCCACGTGGGAATGGTGCCGGATCAGCGATACGTCACACATCCCTCTAAGAGGGAAGGGTATGGTGGCAGGCCGTTTTGCCAAATCAGCGTCACTTCGGCATTTCATATTTCACATTCACACACCAAAATCTCCCCTCTTCAGTGGCTCAAGCCATTTGGGTATCGTTTCGTAGTTTTTGAGCCCCACCAATTTTTTTTCTTCATTTTTCAAACAAACTAAATTTTCATTCATTCATTAAAAATACAAATTATTATACGAAAAATAAACAAAATACGACAATGAAAAAACATTACGACAATCTGAAAATACATCAAATTATCAATAAACTATTATTCGTCTTCTTGTTGGTCGTTGCCAAAGACGATCTATAAGATCTCGTTGAAGATTTGTATGTATTGTTTTATCAAGAAATTATATCGGTTTTTTCATTGCACTGCATCTCTCGAATCAATTTCATTGTATATGTGGTCGCAGACTAATATACAACTCGTTGCTTTCACTTATCGCATACTTTTGATCTTTCAAAATCATGTTATAAGTATGATGCACGATACTGAGTCTTCGTAGTTTGTTAATAAGCATAGGCCGCTTGTTGTATAATAGTCCAAGCAACGTCCTGGAGGACACAAAAGCTCGTTCAATATCTTTTCTTGCACCTTCTTTTCGCCTTTTATAGTGTCCATGTTTCTCGCCTCGTGTCACCGTAATAGATTTGACAAAAGTGGCGATATTGGGTAAATGTCATCCGCTAGATAATACCCTTTTCATACGTAACACCGCTTACTTCAAACGGAGCAATAGGGCTCGTTTTCTAGAAGGTCGTCAAATAATTGAAAATTATTTAAGACGTTAACATCATTATTCGCACCGCAACTTCAAAAATGCATGGCAAAGCCACAAATCATAAGAGGCAACAACGCCAAGCATTATAGTTGGATTTTTTATCACCTATGTGACATTGAATGTGCCATGATTTCGTGTATTTTTTCCACTTCCAGGCATACAATCAATGCTTCTAAGCCTACCCATAAGCCCATGAGTCCTCTCATGTGTTGCGTATATATTTTGAATGTTATTATAGTCGGGTTTCTTAAAAACTCAGGCATGTATAAATCGATAATGAACTTAATAAAATGATCTAGACAATCGTGTGTACAATGTTGACCAACTTGTAAATATTTATCAAGTACGTCGGGTGTTGTGTCATATGCCAATTGGCGTATGGTGGAAGTGCATTTCATAACTATACTAAAACCCATTAGACCCGTACAATCGGGTTTTACTACAAATAAATCAAAATGATAAGGAAGAGGAACGTGAGTTTCAAATAAGTTTCAATACCTTGTACTATTTTTAAAAATAGTTTATTACTCATACAATAGCGGCTCCTAAAATAATACTCCAGATAATTTGTATTATCACCAAAATAGTCGTCCGACAAACGTTGTTCAACAACCTTACATTCATGGCATATCGACGTGCGTGTAAATGAAGTTTGAGCTTGAGTTTGCAACGATTGTTGATACTAATAAGCTTGCGTCATAAAGAATATATTACTTTCATCACCGACGGAAAAGTTAACATATTCCTCACCGGAATTCATTTTTGGTTTTGAGAATGTATGTTGTGATAGAGAGAATTAAAGTGGAAAGTAAGTAATTGTGTGTAAAATTGATTGTATATTTGGGTTTATATAAAGTGGTAAAATGTATACTTTTAGTTAAAAATAAATAATGCAAAATAGCTGTTTGAAGGCCAAACGGTCAAATTTATGAATTAAAGTATGCAATTGACGAATGTAGAGTAACTCACATTTGAAACCGTGAGCGAGACCTTCGGTGTGGTAACGTGCATTTAGCGGCGCCATTTGAACCTCCACGTAGGTATGACGAGCTTCCCAAGCCACCATACCCTTCCCTCGAATAGGTTAATTTCCTGAAAGTCATACTCGAAATTAAAAACTTCAAAACTTTCACCGCTTTTTATTTATTGGTCAATTTAAGCTCTCATTCATGGTATGCTGTATATAAATGCAAAAATTATATTCAATGCTCAAACAATGACCAGTTTAGATTATGTTATATGTCTGAACTAAAGAATAGTCGTCAAAGAATTCAAGATGGTTAATTTAATTTGTATAAAATTCAAACAAGATTAAGAAATCATGAAAACTTGCAAAACTTTTGTGACTTACCACTTAAACGTTTACATGATCAAGTTTCATACTAAAGTCTCTAAATATAGGCCAATTAAGGTTATTGTAATGGGATTTTCAAGATTTTATTGATATTAACTAATAATTTGTTTAATTTTCATGAATAACCAATGTTGTAAATAGCGTGAGCGTGACGTATGCGGACGATTTACTCAGCCTCACGCTCATGGCCAAGCTGTTTTTATAAAGCGTGGCGTAAGGCGTCAAAAAGATGAAAATATTTATATATTTATATTATAACTCATAAATATCGAGTTTATAAAACACGCTTATAAGGCGGCATGGCGGCGACGTGACGACGTGATCGACGCCTCACGCCATGGCGCTTTCATGGTTTTCATGAACTTTTTTAGAACAGTGTGAATAACCCACCTCATTATTGTTGTGTATTTTGTTAAATTTAAAAGAATAATAAAAAAAAGAAAAGAAAAGACAGTCTCTTGTCACAACTCACATGGGACCCAACCCCATTAGTTGGAAGGTTGGCGGGGTACCCCCTTCAAAATAGGGTTTAGCATCTTCCATGCAAATTCTAGTTTCAAAAAACCAAAAATAATACTCTGGCTTCACATGCCATCGTGTTCCCATGTGCATCTCTCTCTACTCCCTCGTTCTCTCTCTCTCTCTCTCACTACATGTTTCAACATATGCATGTATACACAATATCTACATTCATACAATCATACACACATATATTTTCCTTGTATAACGTTAATAATCAGCAACGTACGCTAATTAGCTCCTACGGCCTGACTCAAGAAGAATGTTCGCCCATTTTGGAATACATGACAATTTTCTTTTAAAGTCATCTTATCCGAAACCAACTAAGCTAGACACTAGCGTATCCCAAAGTTACCCAGTCGAGAATTGCAAACCCCCTACTAGCTAGGCTACAACTAAGGAAAATCCCATTCACATATACTCTTAAGAAAATATCAGAAATTAACCAATATTGTAACATTTTACTTTGTTCACTTTTGTTGTATATCTAAGATTAATTGATTCTTTGTAAAGTGGCTTAGCTTGTAAGTTTATTTTTCAGTTTTAACAAATGTAATTTAGTTACGTTTATGACTTTGGTAGTAATACAACAATATAAAATGCATGTCGACTATAGTTTTGTATGAGAGAGATTAATGTGGGTGGTATGCAAACACTTGTATAATAGTTTATGGTTTTATTTATATAAAAGCAAATGTGTTGGAGAGACAAGAAGAACAAAGGATGTTGTTTATGTGATTAGTTTATTTGTGGTTTTGGCCTAAGAAAGTGGCAAGCATAGATTATTCTTGGCTGCTAATTCAGAGAATGATATATAAGGTTTGTTTCCTCAATTTGACATTTATCTTTAATTTATTTTCGTGAAAGGATTGGTAAATATTTGTCTAGGGGTTCATTAATTATTGTCATGATCTAGATAAAGTTTTATCGGTTAAACAAGTCCATGTGAGCATCATAGTTTTCATTATTTTTCCTATTTATTTTCTAACAAGTAGACGTCTAGTACTATAAAGAAAAGGTCATATCAGATACCGTTCGGGCTAAATACCAATGGTTGTGTTATTTTATATTGTTTTCACTTCTATGGTGGATGAACATTGTCATGTTAATTAGTTTTGTCATTTTAAGAAAAGACCCTACAATCACTAGGTAAGTGTGGTCAATGGTCTGATTCCAATATCAAATTGTATAAGGATGAACTTGTTTGTATTGAGTGATTGTGTATGATCACAGAATCTACAAACGGCCAAAATACTCATCGAATCAGAACAATTGTAATTCTAAAGATATCACAATACGGTTTCATATCGTAACTTTAATAACTAAACAATGGTATAAACCTTTACAAAATATCCAAAAGAAAACATAAGTAACTAAAACTTCAAAATAAATCTAAGATCTCTATGGTAAAGTCTTGCTCTCATCTCTACTCTCAAACCCGGATCGCCTATCCCATAAGCTCATCTTGAATGCTAAATACCGCCGTAGAAAAGAAAAGTCATACGAGCTTACAAAGCCCAAATGAACGGATATAACGAAACAAAAGCTAAAACAAAACAAATATACGAATAACGAAAATAAAATGAAATAATGACGAAGGATCTTTTAGAATTCTGCGGAAGCACACATATACAGAAATCCAAACAACCACATATCAATTTAGACATCACATAGCAAATTAATGACACAAACACGAACATATCAGAACAACCAAACACAATTCATACCAAAATAACAGATTACGTATAAGCCAAACGGAAAGTCTCAAAACTAACAGAAACAGTTTCTAGTAAATAATCATGGCATTCACATAAATCCATTAAATCAACATTTATAGCACTTAACTCATTAACATAGCAGCGGAAGAAATAGCAGACAGTTCATGGCAGACATAATAGTTAAACCAGTTCTCATATCAAATCTTAACCTTAGCAGAGTTTTAAACATGGCAGGTCACATATACAGACAGATAATTAACCAATTGACAAGGTTTACAAATTTAGCTGAACCATCATACATGTTAACCTTCAAAACACTCAAATAAACACTAGCACATTCATCTCGCAGATCAACGCATTCACATAATGATAACAAATCATAATATCAGATATACGAATCATGTTTAAACATATTAATCCTAAAATCGTGGCAACTAATAATCACTTAAACAAATACGCTATAAGCACATTCACTAACATATCATATCGAAACATCTTTCTTCTTCCAAAGTAACTTCGAAATAAATGTACATATATGGAGTAGCTAGCTCCTGAATTTTGTGAAGACGCAGATTGCATTACCGACATCATTCACCGATAACATATCGGATAATGTATCGGATCTAGGATGCATCCATACGCCCTTCCTACATATTCACAAATATGCTTCACCATCCGTAGACGTGGCGTAACATCACTCTCGCCCTAGAGTCATATCGAGGTGCATCATCGACACGGATACGGAACCCCATGACTAGTTAAATATTTGGTTATAGTCAACCAACTTAAGTCAAACAGATTTTCGGATATAACACGATTATAGTCAAACTCAAGGTCACGTAATCATATCGATAGTTCATATCATAAGGTTCATATTCGGATAGTCGAAATCATAAGTTCATATCATAGTGGCATATCATATGTTCATAAACGTAAGTTCATAACCGAGGTTCATAATCATAAGTTCATAATTCAATATAGCAGGTTCAACAAATGTATATATCAAAGTCTTCCTAACATAAGTTCACATCGATATTTCATAGTTCACTAGAACATCGCTCATATAAGCAATGCATCAAATATTCGTAAAAGGTTCATAGCAATGGCATTGGGAATCCTAATAAGCATGAAAGATATGATTAAGAAGGAAAACATGAGGACCTTTACCGAAAAGATCGTAACTCATGTATCGTTAACATAAGTGTCTTAAAGTAAGACGTAATATCCGCACCTTAAAGCAAATGAGAAGAAAACAAACGAATGAACGAGTACGAAGATGTGACGTCGCGCTCCTCCAACGAATCTACACGGATTATGATTATTTAATACTTAGTATAACGGATTAATCTCATTAATACTTTTAGGGTTGTCAGATTATTAATTAGCCAAACGTATGGGTTTAATATGATAAATATCTTCTTTAAGAGCTTATATGATCATCATTCATAGCATAGGGTTTACAAATGTCAAAGACGGATTTTAAGACTCTCTTTCAAAGTAGTTTACATAATTTATAACTCACATGAAATAACGAATTTACACAACTAACTTTTAACCCTTAATCAACTTCCCATTTTTAGTTCTAGGGTTTCCATACTTTTAACATCATTTATTACGCATTCAATTAACATGTTACTTCCTTTAATGATTTCCACTTTGACCTAGAACGTATATGGAAACAACCCGAAGTTACCTCAAAACTCATGCATGTCCTTACGTAATTCATTTACACATGTTGACCCATAGTTACCCAAAATTACATTTTGCACCTTTAACATCTTTAATTATACGATCTAACCTTCTATTTTCATATTTTACACTTTTAGCCCAAAGGTTTTAGAATTTACAAAACATACCCTTTTAGTTAAATAAAATTGAATAGCCTCTAATTATCCAAAATCACACGCTTAACCCCACACTTATTTTTATACGCTTAGTACAAGTATTTTACTGTTTACAAAAATAACCTTTAAGTTTCAATATTTACAAAACCAACCCAAACCTTTTAATTAAGAACCGAATAATGTAAAATTTAAGTACAAGCCCTAAACCTAGGTTACACCAATCATTAGCTTATCATTACTACCTCATTAATTACCTTCCATGATTATAAGGAAACCCTAGTTTATACAAAACCCTAATCGCCCCTTTTAAAAACCTTTCCTTTTTATGTGTTTCGAATCAAGAAAAACCCAAAACAATCCACCCAAGCTTCGAATTCATGATTATGCATTTTATTCAGGTCTTATAACATGTAATAGCTTCTGGAAAAATAGATTCATGATATCTAAAAATATTATAAGCTCATTCGTTAATTATATACGCTTTTTAGGGTTTTAGGTTTCAAATAATTTCATACGACATATAAATCATGCATGGCTAATTTTTATGTGTTATATACGACTTATAGGACTGAATTCATCATTAGAAACATACCCTTGAAGAGCTTGGATCGTTGGAACAAAAGAAGCACAAAACCTCTCTTTGTCGAAACCCTAATTCTCTCAAAACTCACAACGATCACCACAAGAACTCGAACTCAAACACTATTTTCCCACCTTCTATACCTTGAATCTCGTCCAAGAAAAATGGTCTCAAGCTCTGAAACTAGAATTCGATTTGTGAGGGTTTTAGGTCGGTTTAGGTTATCGGCAATAAGGGATTATAGGAACCGAATATTTGTATATATACTTGAGCTATTATTTTCTTGTGGGCTTTATAATGCATTGGACTTAAATTAAATGGTCTTTAATAATATAAATTATATTGGGCTTTTATTTAGTTTTATTTCTTTATAAAGTTAATTAAATATATTCTAGGTAATTATAAAATACAAAACTAATTTTTATAAAATCATAAACTATAAAATTACCTTTACAAAGTGTTTAATATTTATTTAGGTCATGTGTGATATTCCTTAAAATTTTCTGAATTTACATAGCTTACTCTGTATTCTTTTGAATTAATTTTTCATACTTTTAATTGTAGGGTTATTTTGGTCTTTTTGTGAACTTTAGAAATTCAGGTATTACAATTCTTCCCCTCTAAAAGAAAATTTCGTCCTCGAAATTGGACAAGACGGAACAGAGCAGAAAACGAATCGGATTTCAGAATTTCTAGGAATATAACGAACGTTAATCTTATCTTGGAATAAATGGATTTCTTATCAGAATATTCAATCTCATACTTATTCAGAAATCAAATAAATAGTCAAATACTTATAATAGATAATTATATACTCATTAGAATAATGTTGGAGAACAGATGAGACGCAGAAAGTCAAACGACAATTTCTAACTTATTCGATATCTAAATGATGAGGACATCATATGCATAGATCGAAATAAATCCTATCGGCCAATAGTCGCGAAATATGGGAGACATATATGGTTAAGGTGATCATAGCAAATCTATAGATTCGCATGATCATAACAACTTCGGATTCCAAACGACAAAACTTATATGAAACAGATATCGATTAAAATCTCGCAAATAGGTACGAATTCAAACGAATACGGGAAACACCAAATAATGTATACTATCCAAGGTCCAATCACACATCAACTACGTGCATTTCCGGACTTTGTATACCTTCAATAAGTTCGATTATATGATCTCAGATTATTACGCTGATCAAAGGCCATAATACTTGCATCACATAACAAGTTCTTATTGTCATTATATTCGGTCTCGGGTCATGACAAAACACATAACTAATATCATAACAAAACATACCATATACGGATAACACACGATATCAAGTAACATACTATAACAAACCAGACATACATGAGTATACCATCATGATGGTCATACTTCATTCAAACGGAAATAACATCATGAAGAAAATAAATAGCGACAAGACTTATGAGGACTAACTAAACTTAACGAATCTAATAAGAAACAACAGACAGAAATATACTTCAAAATTTTGTTTTATTTCCATTAATCAAACAAAATTTGCAGAATCGTCTTAGGATGAACTTCCAAAACAAAACTTAAAAATCCCAGATTCAAACGTCAAATGAAAACAAAAGACCTAGCTCAAAATCAAATGTCAGAAAATTTCATAAAGAGAGTAACAAATCAGAAACGAAACTCCTATTCTTGTGTCGGATTGAACCTACTAGTGGCCGTAGACTCCGTTTCCGACTCCACCTCATACTCTTCCTTAGGTTCCTCTTCTTCCTCCTCCTCCTCGCTTATCCATCCGTTCTTGTTTCCTTCAGGCTGTGGTAGTACACGACTAGCAAAGCCACCTTACGCTTCCTCTCTTCCTCCTCCCAAGACACGATCCACAAAGGCGCATGATCGCGACTCTCACTCGTCCCTACTCCTTCATCCTCAACGAACTTGGGACACCTATCATGATATGTAGTAGTGAAACCTTCGTTGTCCACCACCTTAGTTTCATATTCTTCCACCACCTCTCCGCAATGGTCCTCAAAGTCGCCTTCTCCTCGATGGTACATGGCCACATATTGGCGGAACTTTATCCTCTTATTAGTCCTCTTCACTTTACCATACCTCGCAATTTCTTAGCAATGATAACGCCCACTTCGCCTTCTCCTTATGTTGCCTAGCCGGTCCTCGATTACTCCTATCGATGAACTAGCGACGGGAATAACCATCTAAAAGAAATTCCAACCATCAAGAAAACTTAAATACGATAGTACGCAGAAGTACGCAGAAGGAAAATCCTAAATCTACCCACTTCTCACAGTCATAGCCTAAGCTCTAAGTGGTCCTAAAACCTAGAGCTCGATACCATAAATTGTAACACCCGACCGACAAGGGTAAAGATATCACAATACGGTTTCATATCAGAACTTTAATAACTAAACAATGGTATAAACCTTTACAAAATATCCAAAAAGAAAACATAAGTAACTAAAACTTCAAAATAAATCTAAGATCTCTATGGTAAAGTCTTGCTCTCATCTCTACTCTCAAACCCGCATCACTATCCCATAAGCTCATCTTGAATGCTAAATACCGCCGCAGAAAAGAAAGGCTAATGAGCTTACAAAGCCCAAAGGAACGGATATAACGAAACAAAAGCTAAAACAAAACAAATATACGAATAACGAAAATAAACGAAATAATGACGAAGGATCTTTTAGAATTCGGAAGCACACATACGTAAATCCAAACAACCACATATCAATTTAGACATCACATAGCAAATTAATGACACAAACACGAACATATCGTAACAACCAAACACAATTCATACCAAAATAACAGACACGATAAGCCAAACGGAAAGTCTCAAAACTAATGTAAATGCTTAGTAAATAATCATGGCATTCACATAAATCCATTAAATCAACATTTATAGCACTTAACTCATTAACATAGCAATGGAAGAAATAGCGATATCATGGCGTATATAATAGTTAAACCGCCTCATATCAAATCTTAACCTTAGCGTAGTTTTAAACATGGCGTGTCACATATACGCATGATAATTAACCAATTGACAAGGTTTACAAATTTAATAACCATCATACATGTTAACCTTCAAAACACTCAAATAAACACTAGCACATTCATCTCGCAGATCAACGATTCACATAATGATAACAAATCATAATATCGATATACGAATCATGTTTAAACATATTAATCCTAAAATCAAGCGCAACTAATAATCACTTAAACAACACGCTATAAGCACATTCACTAACATATCATATCGTAAACATCTTTCTTCTTCCAAAGTAACTTCGTAAAATAAATGTACATATATGGAGTAGCTAGCTCCTGCATTTTGTGAAGACGCGATATGCATACCGACATCATTCACCGGATAACATATCGGATAACAGATCGATCTAGGATGCATCCATACGCCTTCCTACATATTCACAAATATGCTTCACCATCCGAGACGTGGCGAACATCACTCATCGCCCTAGAGTCATATCGTAGGTGCATCATCGATACGGACATGGAACCCCATGACTAGTTAAATATTTGGTTATAGTCAACCAACTTAAGTCAAACAGATTTTCGATATAACATGATTATAGTCAAACTCAAGGTCATGTAATCATATCGATAGTTCATATCATAAGGTTCATATTCGATAGTCGAAATCATAAGTTCATATCATAGTGGCATATCATATGTTCATAAACGTAAGTTCATAACCGAGGTTCATAATCATAAGTTCATAATTCAATATAGCGTGGTTCAACAAATGTATATATCAAAGTCTTCCTAACATAAGTTCACATCGATATTTCATAGTTCACTAGAACATCGCTCATATAAGCAATGATCAAATATTCGTAAAAGGTTCATAGCAATGGCATTGGGAATCCTAATAAGCATGAAAGATATGACGAAGAAGGAAAACACGAGGACCTTATCGAAAAGATCGAACTCGTAACGTTACCATAAGTGTCTTAAAGTAAGATGTAATATCCGTACCTTAAAGCAAATGAGAAGAAAACAAACGAATGAACGAGTACGAAGATGTGACGTCGCGTCTCCTCCAACGAATCTACACGGATTATGATTATTTAATACTTCTTAGTATAACGGATTAATCTCATTAATACTTTTAGGGTTGTCAGATTATTAATTAGCCAAACGTATGGGTTTAATATGATAAATATCTTCTTTAAGAGCTTATATGATCATCATTCATAGCATAGGGTTTACAAATGTCAAAGACGGATTTTAAGACTCTCTTTCAAAGTAGTTTACATAATTTATAACTCACATGAAATAACGAATTTACACAACTAACTTTTAACCCTTAATCAACTTCCCATTTTTAGTTCTAGGTTTCCATACTTTTAACATCATTTATTACGCATTCAATTAACATGTTACTTCCTTTAATGATTTCCACTTTGACCTAGAACGATATGGAAACAACCCGGTTACCTCAAACTCATGCATGTCCTTACGTAATTCATTTACACATGTTGACCCATAGTTACCCAAAATTACATTTTGCACCTTTAACATCTTTAATTATACGATCTAACCTTCTATTTTCATATTTTACACTTTTAGCCCAAAGGTTTTAGAATTTACAAAACATACCCTTTAGTTAAATAAAATTGAATAGCCTCTAATTATCCAAAATCACACGCTTAACCCCACACTTATTTTTATACGCTTAGTACAAGTATTTTATCGCTTACAAAATAACCTTTAAGTTTCAATATTTACAAAACCAACCCAAACCTTTTAATTAAGAACCGAATAATGTAAAATTTAAGTACAAGCCCTAAACCTAGGTTACACCAATCATTAGCTTATCATTACTACCTCATTAATTACCTTCCATGATTATAAGGAAACCCTAGTTTATACAAAACCCTAATCGCCTTTTAAAAACCTTTCCTTTTATGTGTTTCAATCAAGAAAACCCAAAACAATCCACCCAAGCTCAATTCATGATTATGCATTTTATTCGTGTCTTATAACATGTAATAGCTTCGGAAAATAGATTCATGATATCTAAAATATTATAAGCTCATTCGTTAATTATATACGCTTTTAGGGTTTTAGGTTTCAAATAATTTCATACGATATATAAATCATGCATGGCTAATTTTTATGTGTTATATACGACTTATAGGACTGAATTCATCATTAGAAACATACCCTTGAAGAGCTTGGATCGTTGGAACAAAAGAAGCACAAAACCTCTTTTGTCGAAACCCTAATTCTCTCAAAACTCACAACGATCACCACAAGAACTCCGGAACTCAAACACTATTTTTCCCACCTTCTATACCTTGAATCTCGTCCAAGAAAAATGGTCTCAAGCTCGAAACTAGAATTCGATTTGTGAGGGTTTTAGGTCGGTTTAGGGTTATCGGCAATAAGGGATTATAGGAACCGAATATTTGTATATATACTGAGCTATTATTTTCTCATGCTTTATAATGACGGACTTAAATTAAATGGTCTTTTAATAATATAAATTATATTGGGCTTTTATTTAGTTTTATTTCTTTTATAAAGTTAATTAAATATATTCGGTAATTATAAAATACAAAACTAATTTTTATAAAATCATAAACTATAAAAATTACCTTTACAAAGTGTTTAATATTTATTTAGGTCATGTGTGATATTCCTTAAAATTTTCTGAATTTACATAGCTTACTCTGTATTCTTTTGAATTAATTTTTCATACTTTTAATTGTAGGGTTATTTTGGTCTTTTTGTGAACTTTAGAAATTCAGGTATTACATTAATGCTCCATGGAAATTTAAATTGCAACGGAATTCTAACGGGGGTAAAAAATTTGCAACGGTTTTCCAACCAAGAAAAATCCGTTCTAAATTAGCAACCGTTTTTGCAACGGATCATATTCCAACAATTTTTCTACGGTTTTGTTATGGTAGATATTGCACGGGAATTGCAACGGATAATATTGGTACGAGATTGCAACGGAATAAATTTGCTACCGAATTGCAACGGTATAAATTTGCAATGGCATAAAGTAACAATGGATATAGAATTCCGTCACAAAAAAATGCATTTTTATAATTAAAACAGCATTTAGCGATTTTTTCGTAATATACAAATATCAAAAATTAAATAATTCAAAACGCACAATTGAAACCCAAATTAATAATTAGACGAACATTCAAATATCACATTACATAGTGTATCAAATACTACCAAACGTACTACTTCTAAACCAAAAGTGAATTATACACGAAGTGTAACAAACAGAATCCTAACGAATGCCCCACTTCGTAACAAAATATGTATAATCCACCAAGTTTACCAAATCCACCGTACTACTTCAAAACAAAATGTGTATGAAACACCAAGTGTACCTTAATCAACAAATGTTTATGCGGACGTGGGAGTTGTTGCTCCTTCAGTTGTGTCAACGCCTCGGCGAGCCTCTCATTTGTTTCTTTCTTCATTTCTTCCTTAAATGTCTCTAATTTTTCTTCATTAAGCTTTCTTTGTTGTTCTATAGCTTCCGCAAAAAACTCCTTGTCTCTCTCTTACTCGCTTGCTCCAAGTCCTTCACCGATTTTTCTAGCACTTCAACCTAACCAAAGAAAAAAAACAAAAAAAAACACTTAAACCATTTACAACTCATTTGAATTTATAAATACCTATTGCAGCTCACAAAAGCTTATCATAAATATTAAAGAAGATATGTGCTTAGGATCAATATTGAAGTGCTTTTCTGTCATGTACTTACAGTAAAGAAATTGAAGTGTTTTAGTAAAACTACTTGTTTGTAATGTACTTACAATAGAGTAAACAAGTAAAGAAGCACTAAAACCTATGCAAGTTGATACATGCATATTTTAAAGCAAATAAACATTTTAGATCAAACAATACCAAACAACCTAGAAGTAAAACTAGTTAGTTTCGGAAAAGAAAGGAGAATTGCTATTTGGTTTAGCTATTGATAGCCATATTAAAAAGGAATGATAAGGTAAAAACAGTTTCATTACATTTCAAAACATATAAATTTGTTCATTTCGTCCTCACTAAACATATTTTCGTCGTTAAAGACAGAAACTTGTTTGACTCTCTTACTTCACAAATCACAATACCAGATTCTGTTTTGGAACTATAAAGCACTTATAGAACAATCAGTTTATTTTATTGTTGCAGTGGGTGTTTAGAAAAGAAGCTATCAAGAAGTATAAAGCACTTAAATATATATATTATTATTGAAGTAGGTGTTTGCCTGTTTGGGAAGGAAGTTATTATTACAATCAGTTACTCCGTATATCAATAAAATCGTATTCTAATAAGCTTTTTGGTCTTTTTATTTTTAGTTAACTTCAAAAGAAAAAAAAACAATTTTGACCCATTAACCGACAGTAACAGCAACAGTTTTTCAGGTAAAACGTACATTTTTTGAGCAATTTTAACCAACAAGTTTGCAGTATATAAATTATGAACCTATATCAACAAGTGTTGGATGTTAACTATATAGTAAAAGTATTCCTATCAGTTGAAGACGTTTTGGAGTATAATCATCATGCTTCACTTCTTTTTCAATTTACACACTCGTAAACTAATAAGCATTGATTTTATAGAATGGTAATTTAACTAGGAAGTGATAAGCCCGTAAGTACTGTTACATCAATTTGATACTATAATAGGACACTTAATTTTATTTGTTAGAACTAATCATATTAACCCATCTCCAATATGACACATTCACCCATTACTAACTATGTAGTTAATCTCGGTGGTATACCACTGGTATACCGGATATCGGACCTTGACCGAAATCGACCGAAATTCTTCCGAAAAACGACCGAAAACCCTTAATTTCGGTCATATCGGACCTTGACCGAAATCGGACATTAACTACACAGCCCATTACAACCTATTAGATAATATGTTATGACCCACAAAGCACTAGTTGACCCATCAGTACTTGCTTTAACAGAACATGGTATAAATTAGGATCGAAATGAACATACCTCACTTGAATATGCTATACTCGAATGATGAGCATAGAAGCTTAGCTATTGATACTTTATCATGATACTTGAAGCTTAGCTATTGGGACTGACCATTATATTATCATACATACCTGTTAAAGATATTCATGTCACAATGGCAATTGTCGAAATAGAGTAGTATCATTCTGTTTTGACATTCAAGTTAGAACACCAATATGACCCATTAACGCGCATTGCAACCTATTAGAATTGAACATGCTATACATAATATAAACATACATACACCTGTTAATCTCCAATAAGCTAATATTACTAAAAATCCTACAACAAACCATTTATAGTGATTTTATTACCAAACCTAACCACCACACTTGCTACAAATACAAAAGAAGCATAAAAACTAAAGATGTTACCACTATTAACCAAAACATAGTCAAAACAATCAGCAATCAAAAGCTAAACATATATAAAAATAGTCAAAACAATAAACACAAAAGCTAAACAATATCAGTTTTAGTTGTGTCTTAGTTCTTACTATAACATACATACAACGACATACAAAATTGTTCACTAACATATGAAGATTATAAGATAGAACACACACTAACCTTGAAAATCATCACTTATATCCAGGTCAATGTAAAAGCTTACTCAAAACCAGCAATTATAATCGATATGGGAACCAAAAACACTAGAATCGTCTATACATAGTCAAAATCAGCCACCTATAGTCAAACTTACATAAACCCGAAATACAGATACCACAAAATTAGAACTAAAAACATAAAAAATAGCCATACAATTGATTATACATAGTCAAATTAGCCACATATAATTTTACCCCAAATCAGAATAACTTAAATCCAAAAAATTGCTTAATTACAGATAACTACATAAGTAATTAAGTACAAATAAATAAGAAATTTACCCAACAAAGAGGATGAGTGGTTGCTTCGGGTGATGGCGTAGAGATGAGAGAGTAGCAGTGATGGACGAGGGGTGTGGTGGTGGCGTAGAGAGGTTGTGAAAGATAGATAAGCGGCAAGGTGTTGCAAGATGTAAAATGAGATCTATGTGAGAAATAAGTGGATGGAAAGTGAAGTGAAATCTTATCCTCGTATTTGGACAAAAATTGAAATTTGGGTGGTCAATGTAAGCGGGAAAATGAATGTGAGCGGTAAATGTAAGCGGGAAGTGAAAGAGATTTTTTTTCATCTAAGATAGTAGAAGATATCAAGAATGAATGCGGTGGTGGTCTCGACGACTATTTTCAGAATGAACAAATGTTTTTCATTTTACGCCTAATTCAAGTAAGTTTCTCTCTTTTCAACTCCGCTTCTTCCCGACTACTAAAGAATAACCAGCCGAATGTTTATATACCAATTGTAGCGCACTCAAATAAATCAGCCAGCCCATTAGCAAATTAGCAAGCCCAACCCCTCA
Source organism: Chrysanthemum lavandulifolium (assembly GCA_022545495.1). Classification (NCBI taxonomy): domain Eukaryota; kingdom Viridiplantae; phylum Streptophyta; class Magnoliopsida; order Asterales; family Asteraceae; genus Chrysanthemum; species Chrysanthemum lavandulifolium. Next base: position 148,062,178 of record CM040246.1, read on the forward strand.
TAACCCGGATAGACACTCTACTGTCCAATAATACATCTTAATCCCATATTCACATTACTTATTTCACAACCCTAATACACATTTTTTTCATCAGCCACCATCACAACATCTTTCACTTATTTCACGCGACCACTTTACTAAAGAATGAGTCTCGTCCGGAAAGGACATAAAGAATGATGTATGGTCTCGTCCAGAAAGGACATAAAGAATGAGTCTGAGATGGACATAACTACGAGATGGACATCTCCGACTGGACGTAAAACTAAGTTAAGAATGGACTTAACCCCATGATGGACTTAAGCATGGGATGGACATAAGGTAAGTCCGGGATAAACATGACAAATATAAATATAACCAAAGAGGAAGGGAAAAAGGTCTCGAAAAAAGTAAGAAGCAAACCTTTGCCTCATATAGATAAAGTGGACAACTTTGTCGGCAAGTCACTTGGTCAATACTTATTGGATAAAAGAGGGTTCCACGCCTTACTGTCTACAAGGTAAGGCAGTTCAAGCCAACTATAAATACTAAAGCATTATCCCATTTGAAGATAAGTGATTTCCCCATACTCTTCACTTGCAATTACTCCTTAAACTATGTCTTTACTTACATACATATCATACTATGTTATGTTAAATCCTTTACTTATAAGGTTATGATTTGATCGTCGGAGGGTGGTTTCCGAGCCTTCAGCCTCAAGACCCCTTCTAACTAGCATCGGCACCTCCAGTATTTTTCCAGTTTCTAATCTTCATGTTTCGAATACGTCTTCTCTAATATTCCACATCTCCTACGCGATTATCCATCAAAAACTCGGAACAAGTGTTGCGATGTACACAATCAATTTTGTTCATGATATGGCTTTCCACGTATATTGGTATGTTGAATATTGTTTGTTTATGTATGATAGGTAAAACGCGATTATGAGTGGACTGTGATGGTTATGTTATTTGGTTTCCTTAAGAATGGTAAGGACTCCAAGATAAACTTAAGAATCTAAAGATGGGGTAACACTTAAACAAGCTGAGTGTGTGTATTCACTGTGTGTGAATAAGTATGTGAAATTATGAAGAAGAAGGTGATCCTTTTATTGTGTGTGATACCTCTTTATTTATAGGGAGCTATCTATGGTTTTGGGATAAATCTTATATGGATGATCAACAGTTTTGGGATAAATCTTATGGCCAGACAAGGATAACAAGTATCATTCCTTTCTTGGGCTAGTACGATTTGTACATAACATGCATGCTCCATATTATGGTTGTGTGTCTCCTATTGTCACGTGTTAGGTACCGTACCCTAACTATTGGGTGTTATATTGGATTGGGCGTGTCCGAGTGCTGATAATGGACCCAAATTTAACGTGTATTTAGTGCACTTGGGTCACTAATATCTATAAGCTATCACAAATCATAGTACATCAATATTATAGTACATCAAGCAACATAGTACACTCATTTTCAACCGATGCAAACTCAATTCCTAATGAATTTGCAAAGGATTCGAAATAGAATATTAAAAAAAAAAAAAACTGAAATTAAATTATGGGGCAATTACATTTATATCCTTACTAAAGTTCAATATTACATCAATGTCCTTCTCATTTTTGTAATTACGCCAATATCCTTCTCGAACTTTTTTAATTACATCAATATCCTTCTCACTATTGTAATTACGTTAATATCCTTCTCAAACTTTTTTAATTACATCAATATCCTTCTCAAATGTTTAAATTCTTGTATATATCTCAAAATCAACATATTTTTTCATCACTAGAGGCTAAATAGTATATATGAACAAATAAATAAATACGAACAATATGTTCTTTCATATATATATATCCAAACTTGTGTAATTATGTCATTATATTCTTTCATCTATCGAGGGCAAAAAATATATATAAACATTATAATTATGATGAATATTAGAGATAATTAATAGTTTTTGAATTTAAAATTAATATAATTATAATTTAATTGATTCTAGATATATGAAATTTAATATTCGTGAAAGATATTGTAATTACAAAAGTTTGGAACATATTAATTATAAAAGTAGTAAATGAGAATGATATTTACGTAATATTGAACTTCAAGAAGGATATACATGTAATTATCCCTTAAATTATTATTATTTTTCCATTGCGAATCAGTACAATTTATTTGAAATTTTGCAACAATTTTGCAGTGGAAGCGAATAATAGTTTTTCTATATACTTTTCAAAAATTCCGTTGCAAATCCATTACAAATTTCGAATAAACTTTACGAATTTGCAACGGAATATTTAATAGTAATAAGTATAAATCAAATTTGTTTAATTTTTGCAACGGATTTGCAACGGTATTTTTGCTAATCAAGCCGCTTCATATTTGCTACGGGAACTTTTTGTTGCAAATAATTACAATTTATTTGAACTTTTGCAACAATTTTGCAATGGAAGTAAATAATAGTTTATTTTTATATAATTTTTAATAATTCCGTTGCAAATCCGTTACAAATTTTGAATAAACTTAACGAATTTGCAAAGGAATATTTAATAATAAGTATAAAAGAAATTAGTTTAATTTTTGCAATGGATTTGCAACGGGTTCCTGTGTCATTGCTAATCCATTGCAAATATGTTGCAAACCCGTTGCATATTTGCTACGGAAAATTTTCGTTGCAAATTTCCGTAGCATTTGCCCAGTTTTGTAGTAGTGTCAGTGATAAATTATCATCGCGTATAGTTAACTAGTTTTATAAACCGTGTACACATTTAGTTTGTGCAGACAGTACAACGGGTAATAATATTTCAATAACTTTGTTTAGAAGTTAAATATTGAGACAATTCATAAATTCATAGTTTTGTAATGTTTAAAAATTTTCTATAAAATAAAATAAAATTTTGATATTTATACAGTTATAATATTCGTGTACGCACGAGTTTTTACATAATTTTTCATTATGTGTTAATATCGATTAATATTTGTATAGTTTTTGTTGCACAAAGTATTTGATTTTGTTTAAATGACATGTTATTTAAGTTGATCTTCTTTAGAATATATTTTGATATTATGTTTTAAACATTATGTGTGTTCAGTAGCACATGACCTTGAAAAATATGTTTTGTTATATGTAGAATTTTGTCAATTTATTTTCATTTCATAGTAACGTATGAGATCACATATTTATTTTGATATTTATGTTCATGTTAATAATAATTTAATCTAAATTTAAACCCGTGTGTGAGTTAAACTTATAAACAGGGACAACATAATTATTGAATGCAGATAAAATGAAATAGCCCTTTCCTGACTCGACAATATTTTGCACAAAAGGCATGATCAAAACTGACCTTTTATTACGAATCAAGTACACTTATATATTTTTATTTAAAACCAGCTTCTGAAATTATTTTTATATGAAAATAGACTCAATTATCTTTCCAACGGTAGGTTGCCCATCCCAAACCTGTGCTATGGTTGATTTTATATGATTTTTAGAAAACTACCGAAAACTGGACACCAAATGGCCGACGACCAAAATGGTCATGCCGGCGGCCAAATGGGTTATGACCCAAAACGGTCGTGGCCAAATGGTCCAGCTGGCGGCTGTTTTGCCATGGACCTACTTAGTTTTTGCAACTTGCTTATTTTACTGAAAACTCGACTTTCAAGACTCGATAAAGCATTAAACTTTCCAGAATACCATAAAACATCATATATTTCAATAATACGCACAAATTCGGTCTCAATGACCCGTATAAATATACCTTATAAAAATACGAGTGTTTTGCCAAATAATCATTTACACACTTTAAACTTAACTTATACACAACTCTTAAGCACACCTCAAATTCTTCAAATTGACTTTTAAACCATAACAAGACCTCAACATTTTATCAAACAGTACATCATACAACGCATGGGGGTTAAACTTGTTCAAGCTCGACATCTACATTATTTGCATACACCCAAGGATAATGCACTTCCATCCTCTTACTCCATATCTAAAGGCTTTAACCAACACCTTACTTGCATCATATAAACCTAGAAAGATATCAACAACTAACACACAAGCTTTCACTTAGTAAGTAATAGACATAACAAGCTATCATATATCATTTGAACATAGTTGCATCATATACTTCACTTACTAGTCCAAAAGACTAAATCATAAAATCACTTGCATTCATCCATATCAACATAAGTTTCACATACCTTCACTAGTTAACAACTATGAAAACCCCATCCTAGCTAGATTAACCAACTAGCCTCATTCTAAACTTAGTCCAAGCTCACTAAACCATAAGCCTTCTATATCCTTATCACAATCAAACACATAATACATAATATGATAAAGCCAATATAATACCTTGTTATAGTCAAGTTACTTACCTTCGCTCCAAAGCTAAGTTACTAAGAAAACCAAATTATCATCATCACTTGAATCCTAACCAAGAATCATCAAAACTTGTGGGGAAACATTGCTAGGGACTCATTACTTGATTCTAAACACTAATATTCCTTCAAATTGATCATTAGCAAGGTCCGTGTTCTTCTTCCTCTCTTGGTTATCGCGACACACGCAACACAACTCCCCACCCACCCTTAAAATGAAGTGTTTAGAAATCCTGGGAAAAGCTCTAGCTATAGGTAGTTACAAGTTTGCCATCTTGGCAGAAATGTCCGCTTAAGTTATCTTCTCTTTGATTTGGGCCACATAGTATTTCTAAAACCATATTGCATACATTTAACTAACACTTAACTTAAGTTTAACTAACATTGAACTAAAGTTTAACTCTTTATTTTGACTAACCAATCATATTTAGTATTAAGATACAAAAATGTCATAGTCAAGCTTATGCAATGGCTATCTAGTAACGAAACACTTAAAAATCAGTTTTTGGTTGTAACAAATCTACCCCTTATTGGGCCAATTCAGTGCCCAATGATCTTAGTCTTAGATTTCAATAGAAAATAACCAAAGTTTAATAACCGATAACTTCAATAAGGTCACTAAGTGAACAATCACTTAGTGAGTTACCTTCAGGATGCTTAGTATGAGTCTAAAAGGAAAGACTCACCGTTCAGTGAGGCGGTTCTTAGTGATTGATCCCTGAGCCAAAGAAGAAGGTAATGGGTTTAGTGAGTGATGAAAATAGCTCCGTAACCCCTTAGTCTCCTCAACAAAAGACTAACTAAAGACTTAGAGAAACGTCCAGTGTCTCAAGAAAAGCGGGACAAACGGGATAAGTTTGAAATGTATACTGGCAAAGTCCTTATCATGTAAAGGTCAAACTTTTCCCGATTGGTTAGGGATCAAAACAGTTGTCTACACTGTTCCATCAAAAGGGTATTTGTCTTATACCTAGAATATAATATCACATGTGGTCAAAAAGATAAAGTGTGCTTTTTCCAGTTATTCTAGGACATGCACTCTTTACCCAACGGTTAATAACCATTCTCTCACCTATATAAGAACCTGTAAGTTGGAGTAAAAGTTGACAAGTTTATGCACTTTATGTTGAAACATTCACGAACAACTTTTACTCCTCCAAATACAATTAAATATCATAGTATGAACTTAATTGGTTTAGCATAATTTTACTCAAAGTTTAACTTTGAGTTTAGAGAGGAGGTTTACCATACTTGTCATTCAATCTCTGTGTTATTCCATAAACACTTGGGTATAGATTATTTGATTTACTTCTAATAAGAATTTAAATGTTGAAAAAATTTTGTGTCTTTATCTTTAAGTGTTTATCTCTTATTACTTAGTATTTTATTACACAACTTAAACATAAAACATGGTTAGATTAACTTTATAGTTAAGCTAACCTTGTAAAGGGAACAACAAGTGGTATAAAAGACATGTTTGATTTATAAAAAAAGTTTTATAAACCTTTCAAAAACGTTTTAAAAATCAAGATCCTACCATGGCTGAAAGTGATGTACCTAACTAGTCGATAAAAGAGAAAAGCTATGTCATTGTTGCTCCCGACTTGAAGTTGGAAAATTTGCTAAGTGAAAAAGCGATGCTTTGCTACTTAACAGGAATGGAACCCTACTACATAAAATCTATTAAGGATGGTCCATACATACCTAAGACTACTGAAGATTTACCCAAACCTGAAGTCCAATAATCTCCTGATGTGAGGAGGGTGGTCAATCAAGACCAACGCCTTAAAATCACCATTATATCATGTCTACCTGATGATGTAATAGAGTCAGTCATTAACTTTCATACAACTAATCAAACATTGACTGACTTAGTTTACAACTTTAAAGGTCCCTCAGATACCAAGGAAAATAGGATCATGGATCTGAAACTTGAGTATAATACCTTCAGAACCAAAGACTCTGAAAGTCTCTCTCAGACCTATATCTGTTACAAAACCTTACTTAATGAACTATCCAATTATGGTGTTAAACTTTCTAAGCATAATATTAATGTAGGATTTGTTAATAGTTATCCTGAGAAGTGGTTAAGCTTCACTCAGGGACCTTGAAATGCTAATCACACTCAGACCCGTGAGATCTTTGAAATCTATGGGAGATTTGTCTATAAAGACAATCTGATCTCTAGGAGATATCCTAATGTCAAAAAAACTCTTGAGACAAAAAAGGCTCTGATAAGCTCACCCGTATCAATTGCTTTCTTTTCTAACAGTGTTGTTCAAGACTTCCAAAAAAACTCTGATGATGAGGATGATGAAAGAACTAGTGAAGAATATCTCAATGATTTAAAAAGTCGAATTTCAAGAAAGGGCACTTCTTGCTAACTCAAAACATTTTATCAAAAGAAATAAATCAAGTTTCTCTGGAAAAAAACAAATGAAAGCACTGAATATTTTGAATATGGTAAAAAAAAAGTCATTTTATAAAACATTGCTTTTCTAAAACTACCTCAGAGCCCTCATACAAACATTCAGGGTCAAACTTCTCTTCAAGAACAAGCACGTTTCAACCAAAATTTCTTCAATCTGCTCAACATTTTCAAAACAATAAAACTGAGCAAAAGACTCAAAAAGATTTTGAAGCAAAATACAAAAGGCAAAAGAAAAACCCGCACTCCTTGAGGTCGCTCCTTCAACTTCTTAACAAACTAAACCTTTTCAAACTAAAAATAAAGGTCTAGTAGCCGAAAGTTATAAGCGGGATGAGGAAGATGTTTCGTTATGATGACATGGTTCAAGTCAGTGCCCTGATGACACTTTTAGAGTATAAAAAGTTGACTGTTAGGAAAAGTCATGCAAGGAATGGATAATGGGTCAACATCATCATGAGGAAGGTAAACATTTTGCTATCTATGGATGATAATTCAGATTGGCAATCCTATTTGAGCTATATTAATGTTGATCTTAAGTTTGTTGAAGAGCAAAAACTAAATTTGTTTTCAAAATATAATAAATTTGCTTTTGAATTGAAAAAATGTAGGGATGATTTATTAGCACTCAAACAAGCTAAACTAAAAGCTCTTACACTTCAAATTCAAAACACTGAGATTATTAAAGAAAATCATGCTCTTTATGTACAACTCAAAGAAGAAAACGAAATGAAAAATGGACAAATAGTGCTATAAGGAAAATCAGACATAAGGATCAAGTTCCTAGTTAAAAAGGAAAGTCCTAAGCTCAGATCTCTAAGTCCTCCAAATGAATCAAATGAGAATTCCTTTATTCCAAATAGCATAACATTTGAACAAGAATGAAACCATAACCCAAAGGACCAAGGCGAAGAATCAATCCGGATAGTAAGTTACCTAAATTTAACACTAGTAAAATCTTGATTCCTGAAAGTCACTGAGTCTGAATGATAGAAACTATGCACGCCACAATAAAGATAGTTTCTAGGACCGTTTTGGACTCCATGTTGTTTAGACATTGATATAGGATAATCAATAAAGCACAATAACAATGATAAACATATATTGAATGCACAGCGAAATAATCAAACTATCATTGTTATTATTAAGGTTTCTTCGTCATCATCTCTACTCTATTAAAAACACAACCAACACAGCCCAAATACTACCTGATCAATGGTAGTACGGTTACTCAACAATAACAAGATCAAAGACCTTGATCTTGAGGCTACACAAACTACCCTAGACATTTTCCCATAAAACGTCTGTACATACACACACTATTTAGGTGTTCACATGTTGACACACACTCAAAACGTATTCCCTGTATCTCTTTATAAAGTAGAGATACTAGGGTTACAAGGAGATAAGTTAGAATAATACATGAATATCTTCCTAACAAAGTAAACGATCTTCTATATATTCTTGTAATTGAAGTTTTCCTCCTTGTCATAAACAGTCCTTCATCTTACATATTATTTTGTCTTATCAACTCAATTGTAATTCCCAACAATCTTCCCCTAGTTGATAATGACAAAACCACATAAGCATGAACTTCCCCTGAAGCTAATATGAATGAAAGATAAACGAACTTCCCCTTAAATATGCAATATTACCAAGGATCTTCAAGTTGCAATCTTCTATGTAAATATTCTTCCCCTTTTTGTCATCTTCAATTAGGGGACATAAGTGAGCAACCTTGATCTTCACAACTACGAATCAATATCATACGTCCAATCCATCCTTCCAATGTTTCAAATTACCCACCATTAAGTTTTCCGCATCTAAAAATGAACTTGAAACAGTAGAAATCAAAACCGGTGAAGAGTAATAACAACTAGCAGTTGTAAAACCTTTACCTCGAATGATGCATGCAAATGGTTAAAATTTTAACATTAAGCTTCCCGAAACCCATATGTTAACCATTTGAAGAATGTAGGCTCTATGTAATGATTATCGATGAAGAAAACCAAGTATAACCAACTTGATGTTGAAGTAGAACAATCCAAACTCGTGTCTTATATCTTGCACTAAAGATGACATCGAACGATACCCAATCTTGATGTATGGGAGACCGCAATCTCTTGACGAAAACTTCATCTACTATTTGTCAATTCGTTGTCACACATAAACGTCAAACAAGTTACCTCCTCGCTAAAAGGTATGATAAAACACAAACCCAAATAATTCTACTTCATTTTCAAATAGGTGATAAACGCCTTTCTTCGTAATCAATAATGCAAAAAGAGCGAGCCATGAACCTGTTAAGACCAAAAATCCACGCATGTACTGTACAAGAGTACTAAAAATGTACTAAAAGTATTAACTTCTACTAAAAGTATTAACTTTGAAAGCTAAGAGTATTAACTTTCAAAGCCAAGAGTATTAACTTTTTAAAGCTAGAAGTATTAACTCTTCGTAACCAAATCACGATTAACATGCTTCCCCTCAAATCCAAACAGTGTGTGTCATCCGAGATCCAATCCTATGTACTATCCAAGATCGAAAATCCAGTTCATCCGATATCGTATAATACTAACATCATTAACACGTATCTCGGACACCATTAACAATATTAAAATCAACGAACAATATTAACTTTAAAGCAACTAGCATTAATACTCTTCGACTAATACTAACCTCAATACGCATCAGTATTAAATTTTTCAAAGTCAGTACTAAAAATTAAAGCATCATTATTAACCGTAAAAGGACTCATGTGCATGAACTCAATCTTTCACAAACTTGTAGCTTCCACCAAGAACTTAAATCAATATCACCATGTACGTATAAAACTTGGTACTAAAATTGCATTCAAATAATGTCATAGTTGATCACATTATTACGCATGTACCAAAGAACAGAGTAACCATTCAATGTATTTAACAAACTTCCAACACCATTTAGAGTTTGTCAAATCAACGATCCAAAGATAATCCCTCATAATCCAACGATCAAGAAGGAATATATATATTGTGGACATAGATCATTCATTATAATCCAATGGTCCAAATAATCCATGTTAACTTAAGTCCACCGTCCCATGTGATATAACAATCAACCATGAAGTCAACAATGTCAAGCCACCGTCCATATCAATCTTATAAGAAGAACATTGACCCAATAGATATTAAAACACCACCAATCAGAAAGAAGCTAGGTCCATGCACTTATAATGGTAGTACTAATGAGCAGTACAAAGTTTGATAGGGTAGAACCAATCCTCTCGACCAACATAAACATGAATGAGTAGCGGTGCAAACGAACAACCGCTATTAACAACCAATTTGACCACTTGTGCTTTATAAAACGACTTCAAAACATCATATATTCAACTTCCATGATGAATAAATTCAAGTAAAACGAGTTCATGAAGTTTAGTAGCACAAAAACCCTAAAAATCTGAAAATTTTGACTTACAAAAACTGTTTCTGCAGCAGACTTTGAGACACCAAATCTTTTTACTGAGAGCTCAGATTGAAGATCCCTTCGGTGAAAATCTTCCTTGATGTATAAAGAACCTCCAATAAAAGTTTTAGCCTGATCCAACGGTTAACGAATGAGAAATCACCGCTTGAAAACCGCACCGCAGAAAGTTGCAAAATTGAAACCAAAGTCGATTTTTATTCTTTTTCAAGAACCTTATAGATCCTAGATCGAGAGCCCCTTGGCTCTGATACCACCTGACAGAAACTATGCACGCCACAATAAAGATAGTTTCTAGGACCGTTTTGGACTCCATATTGTTTAGACATTGATCTAGGATAATCAATAAAGCACAATAACAATGATAAACATATATTGAATGCACATCGAAATAATCAAACTATCATTGTTATTATTAAGGTTTCTTCGTCATCATCTCTACTCTATTACAAACACAACCAACACAGCCCCGATACTACCTGATCAATGGTAGTACGGTTACTCAACAATAACAGGATCAAAGACCTTGATTTTGAGGCTACAAAAACTACCCTAGACGTTTTCCCATAAAACGTCTGTACATACACACACTATTTAGGTGTTCACATGTTGACACACACTCAAAACGTATTCCCTGTATCTCTTTATAAAGTAGAGATACTAGGGTTACAAGGAGATAAGTTAGAATAATACATGAATATCTTCCTAACAAAGTAAACGATCTTCTGTATATTCTTGTAATTGAAGTTTTCCTCCTTGTCATAAACAGTCCTTCATCTTTCATATTATTTTGTCTTATCAACTCAATTGTAATTCCCAAAAAGAACCTCAGACACCTTTACCTTATCTGAAAACACTTTCGGAGCTACACCTAGTTCAAATATCAAACCTTTGATCTACTCTCAGCACTCTCCAAAAGAGAAACATGGGTTAGATAGAACCAATCAAAATAAATCTGACTCACAAGCTTCAATAAGCAAAGAAGTTTCAGGTCCTACTAAACTCTCCACTCTTCAATTCCTACTAAGGAAATAAAATGAGCAAGAATCCAAATTTAATGAATTAGATGAATTAGTTAGAAAGTTAAATGATAAAATTAACTCATCTAAAAGGACCATGGATCACAATCTAAACATCCACAACCCGCCTTCTAAAGCACCACAAAACCCAAGCCTTTACAAAAATCCCAACAAACGTGTGAACTATGTAATTACACAAATCATACCACTGATGATTGATATAGAGTTCTATTTTGCATGATTTGCAAAAAGGAGGATCACAAAACATTTGACTACACCTCTCACACAGCCTCTTTGAATGCCATTGCAAAATACAATGCCTCAGGCCTATAAGTATGCATCTCCATCCAGGCATATTCAAAGCCTAAGGCAAAGCCTTTCCTACCATGCCTACATTATGGTTTCAATGACCATCATCCCGATGACCGCCTTATGTATCTATGTTGTGAGATCTATGGAAGCAATGATCATGACACCTTAGGGCATGATAGGATCATTCATATCATGAGAGCGTAGTTACTGAATCATCTCAGTCCATTGAATCCTATTTTGCAAAAGGATGCAAAACTTATGGAAGCATTGTGCACATCATGAAACTATTGAATGGTTCAAAAGGGGTGAAAGAATTCAGGCCAATAAATCCAAGAAACCCACCAAAAAGTGGGTTCTCAAGAGAAACTACCTAGGGAACCAATTTGGCATCTAGATAGTAGATGCTCAAGGAGTATGACTGGTGTGAAGAATTATCTGCACAAATATGTGGACGAACCAAGACTAAAGATACTATCTGCGATAACTCATCATGTATCACCGAGGGTTATAGTTCGATGGCCCGTGGTGGTATAGTTTTCTAGGATAGCTTGTATAAATGTTTTGAAGTACAATCTCATTAGTGTTAGTCAACTATGTGATCCTAAGTATATAGTTTAGTTTGATGACAAGCAAGGCATAACTTTTAATGCAAACAAAGAAGTTGTGTTGATAGCAACCGGAGAGAAGATGTATATATACTTGACATGTCATCTCTCACTCGTAATAGGACTTGCTTGTTTACTAAAGCCACTAAAACAATCAATTGGCTTTGGCACAAAAGGTTATCACACTTAAACTTCAAAAACATAAAGAACCTTGCCAAACAAAACAAAGTCCTTGGTTTCCATCACTTGTATTTTCAAAAGATAAACCTTGCTCAACCTATGAAAAGGGTAAGCATCATAGGGCATTTTTCAAAACAAAGAAAAATTTATTAATCAAAAACCATCTTGACTTACTGCATATCGATCTCTTTGGACCAGGCAGTCCAATGTCCATCCATCATGAGAAATACACCTTGGTCATAGTAGATGAATACTCAAGATACACATGGGTTTATTTTCTCATAAAGAAAAGTCAGGCAGCTGAAACCATCATGTCCTTTGTCAGAAAGATTGAAAACCAAAATAACATTAGAGTAAAAAAAAAGTTAGGACTGATAATGGGACTGATTTTAGAAATCATGATCTTGAGTGTTTTTGTGATAAGAAAGGAATCTCTCAAAATTCTCTTCTCCCTACACGCTAGAACATAATGGTGTGGCTGAAAGGAAGAATATAACACTCATTGAAGCTGCTAGAACAATGTTGAATGGTTAAGTACTCTCTAAGAACTTCTGGACTAAAGCAGTAAGCACAACTTTCTACACTCATAATAGATCCATCATTGTTAAAAATGATAACAAAACCTCTTATGAGATATTTAGAGGAAGAATCCCTGACATCAGCTACTTTTATGTGTTTGGATGCCCTATGTTTATTCATAATCACAAGGATCATCTAGGAAAATTGGATGCCAAATCTGATGATGGATATTTCCTAGGTTACTCACTTGTATCCAAAGAATTCAAAGTATTTAACACTAGGAGACAACAATCTGAAGAAATATCTCATGTCGATGAGACAACTGAAGGCATCAGATTCTTTGATACTTAGTAGAAGAAATTGGGATAAATGACTCATCAAGATATCCTCCATATGAATATCATCAATAGAATGATCCCTCTACTCAATATCAAGCTGATGCTAACATCTCCCGCTACATCATACCTCATAACCTCCCTCAACCAACCATTAGTCAATTCATTTATACACTCCAAATGAACCAAATGTTTAAGAATATGAAAATCTCAATGTTTAACCCGAACTAATTGAAAATTCCCAACACCGATGAAAATCCAAGGAAAACTCTAAACCTCAGTGTCACCATCAAGTTCCAATCCCTGAGATTACTCAACCCTCTTGTCATGCTTCTTCAAGCTCAAATCCATAACTTAGGCCTCAGGATAGATGGTCAATATCAGAAGATATTTAACTTTTAAACATCATTGGGGAACCCACTGAAGGCATGCTCACAAGAAGCATGGTTTCCAAACAGACAACTGCTCAACAAATGAGTGTATGTTTGTTATTTCCTCTTTGATGTTGAAACTATAAATGTTTCAGAAGCCCTGAAACATCCAAGCTGGGTACAAGCCATGCAAGATAAACTGGAACAATTTGATAGAAACAAAGTAATGACTCTTGTCAAATGTCCAAGAGATGTCATTGTCATTGATCTCAAATGGGTTTTTCAGGAACAAGACTGATGAAAATGGCATTGTCATAAAGAAAAAGGCAAGACTTGTAGAAATAGGCTATTTTCAACAAGAAGGCATTGATTTGATGAGACTTTTGCTCATGTTGCAAGAATGGAAGCAATCATAATCTTTCTTGCCTATGCCACATACATGAACTTCAAAGTCTACCAAATCGATGTCAAAAGTGTCTTCCTGAATGGTAAACTAAAAGAAGAAGTTTATGTTCAACAACCTCCTGGTTTTGAGAGCAATGAGTTTCCTGACTATGTATACAAAGTTGACAAAGCCCTTTATGGACTGAAACAAGCACCAAGGGCATGGTATGAAAATCTATCTACTTTACTCATTCAGAATAAATTTGTCAGAGAAAAGTTAGAAAATATGTTTTTTATCTATAGAATAAAAGGAGATGTTATTCTTGTCCAAGTGTATGTTGATGACATCATATTTGGCTCAACAAATTACGAATTATACAAGCAATTTGAAAAAGCGATGACAAAGAAATTTGAAATGAGTATGATGGGAGAACCGAATTACTTTCTTGGACTTCAAATCAAACAAATAACAAAGGAATCTCCATTTGTCAAGAAAAATATACCAAAAATCTAATGAAAAAGAATAAATCTCTGAGTGTTCTTCAGTAAACACTTCAATGGTTCCTCCAAACAACTTTGGTCCTGATCTGACCAGAAAGTCAGTCAATCAAATCTTCTATAGAGGAACCATAGGGTCATTGATGTATCTCACTGCTTCAAGCCCTTATATCCAATTTGCATTATGCCTATGTGCAAGATATCAGTCTGATCCTAGAGAATCACACCTCATAGCAGCCAAAAGAATCCTCAGATACCTGAAAGGAACTCTAATCTAGGTCTATACTATCCAAAATATTCAGGATTTGATCTAAAAGGATATTCAGACTCAAATTATGCAGACTGCAAAATGGATAAAAAGAGCACCTCAAGATCCTATCAAGTACTTAGTGGAAAGTTAGTTTGTTGGAGTGCAAAGAAACAACAGTCAGTAGCCATGACCTCTAATGAGGTTGAATATGTTCTTCTTCTTTGGGTCTTTGTCAAATGTACTTGTGGATGAAAAGTTAACTCACCGACTATGATATTCAAGATAACATGGTTCCCATCTCATGTGATAACACTAGTGCGCTTGTAACTTCCAACAACCCCCATACTACATCAAAGAACCAAACACACCGATATCGATATCACTTCATCGTGGATCATATCATGAAAATGATATTGAATTACACTTCATCTCCTCTGAGTATCAGCTCGCTGATATCTTCACGAAACCCTTGGATGAACCTACTTTCACCGGACTGAAAGCAGAATTAGGCATGCTGGACATTGATAATCAGATCTATAATTAAAATGTTCATTTTGGTGTAAATAGAACCCTATCCCTGAACAACCCTCACTGAAAGAAAATCACATTTAGTGACCCATGACACTGACAAAAGACAGATTTAATGAGAAACTAAATGCTCTAAGTATTTAGTTACTAAATGTCTTTGGTGGTGTCTGAATCACATTTAATAAAGAATAATACTCTTTGTTGAACTGTCTACTAACAATCATGGTTCCCACAACATTTTTCACCTATAACCCACTTACACAAACTTATCTCACACACAAAATAATATCAAATAATATTTTAATCCCAAAATGTCCTTTCACAACCCTTATCATCTCTCGCAAAGTGCTATTTGCGAGTGCGCGATTGTTCACCTAGAAAATTACGGATAATGGAGTGGGGGCATAAAACGCGAATGTCAAAAAATTTCAAAACTATTTTTAAAAAATATTTTGATATCCAAATAACAAAACCCTTTCAAAATCCACTCTATAAATACCCTCTTTAAACATAAAACACACACAAGCTTTTTCAAACATAAACAGATTTCTGCCAAAATTCTTTCAAACAAAAAATTGTTTGTTTATCTTCAAAACAGCTTTCAAAATCACAATGGCTACTTCAAAAGCAATTGTTAATGCACCACAAGTTGACTTTAGTTATGAAACTGTTGAAATTTTTAAGAACAATGTTGTTGGAAACTTTGCCTATTTTGAAAATTTTGCTACTTACAAAAACATGGCAAAGTTTCTTCAAAATTGTATTTTGGTAAAAGCCTGCACCAAAACATATGTTGTTGTATACAATAACTATCTTAGATAACTCATCTAAAATCTTTACTTTTCTTGCCTTACTATTGACTTACACCTCATCATTTTTATGTAATTACAATACATTTTAACTTATTATTTACTAGCCTTGAATCAAATCTCACTACTAAATTACCCAAGAGGGTTTATAATATCCATCAAATACATAAAGGGTGGAACTAAAATCGTGTCATGAAGGGAAATCTACACCATGCCATGAATGGCAAACTGCATCATGCCATAAAGCCAAGCTACATATGCCAAAGAAATAGGCTAACTTAACCATGTCGGTGAAGGCAAGCTACAATCTTTCCATAAAGGTAAGCTACAAACACGGAGGATTTATTCACACTTCCTTCATAGTGTCTCGTGAATTAGAGCATTGGATCCAAGTGCTTTACTTTTTCTTTATTCATGTAGTTTTCTAAATTAAGTACCTTAAACACTCAGATGATTTATACCACCACGTGGATACATACCTCGTCACCATTTACTCTTACCCTTTATCTTACCATGCTCACTTACAACTCATCATATTTGAGCATGCTTGCTATATCGACATGACTGTATCCATGTTTTTAATCTTTTCTAGCACATTTTATATCATGATTGAATTTCTAGCTAAACTAATCTTAACCATGCAATTCTATTCACCACACTTAACCATACCTTAACCATACAACATGGCCCTACCACCTCTTAGTCATACATCTTGACCTTAATATACATATATTATATACTTCACCTTATGCCAAACTTGTGCATTACTATGCAACAAGGTGCTATCACACATTAATCACATAACTCTACTAGGCTACACTTAAATCTTTCATTCCCTTGTAATAAACGAAATCAAAAATCAAATCATGCCTTAAACATGTTCTACCAAGATCACCCACTTATTTTAAGCTTTCTACACAATCATGTCTTATCAAACACCACTCATACATCAATACATTGTCGTGCTCTAACTTACACTTTAAGCATTCAAATATAATCATTCTTTCTAACACCAAACAATATCTAATCACATTCACTCATGCATTTATATTGTGCCTTACCTATTATGCAATCATGGCATACTTAAATCTTGCATTTCTATACAACATACTATTTCACACATTTAGGATGCACTTAGACATTTAGCACATTACCATAGACTAAGTCTCATATACACACAAATCTACACCTAGCACTTATTCGACAAGTGTTAAACGATTATTAACCCTTATACTTCATTAGTCTATGGCAATTTTACACATTACAATATATTTTAATCATGTCTAAATTATATCTCTATTCTATCATCATTGTCGTAATTATTATCTCTACCTTATAACAAAAGCATTTAACATTTTTCGCATATCTTACACATGCGTAACACGCATCTACAAGTGGTCTAAGTTTAGGCAACCATATAGTGGCAACCTAATTCACTAAAACCGAAGCTTTGATACCAAGTTAAAATGCCCATTTCCTGACTTGACATTTTTTTTTAATTTGTTTTTGCACAAACGATATGACCAAAACTGACCTTCTGTTACAAATCAAGTACACTTATATATTTTTATTTAAAACCAGCTTCTTAAAGTATTTTATATGAAAATAAACTTAATTACCTTTCCAAGGACAGGTGGCTCATCCCAATGGAGCTACGGATGATTTTATATGTTATTTAGAAAATTACCAAAAACTGAACACCAAATGGCCGACTGCCAAATGGGTTATGATCCAAAATGGTGGTGGTCGTTTTGCATCGACTGCCCAGTTTCGCAACTTGCTTATTTTACTTGAAAACTCGACTTCCAAGACTCGATAAAACATAAAACTTTCCGAATACCATAAAACATCATATATTTCAATAATATGCACAAATTCGATCTCAACGACCGCAAAAACTTGCTTTACAAGATACGGTGTTTTGCCAAACACCGCTTACACACTTTTAACTCAACTTATATACAACTCTTAAGCACACCTCAAATTCGCAAATTGGCTCTTAAACCATAACAAGAACTCAACATTTTATAAAACATTACATCATATGACACGTGGGGGTTTAACTTGCTCAAGCTCGGTATCTACACTATTTACATACACCCAAGGGCAATGCACTTCCATCATCTTACTCCATATCCAAAGGCCTTAACTAAGACCTTACTTGCATTATTTAAACATAGAAAAATGTCAACAACTAAAACGTAAGCTTTCGCTTAGTAACTAATAGATATAACAAGCTATCGTATATCATTTGAACATATTTGCATCATATACTTCAGCTATTAGTCCAAGAGACTAAATCATACAATCACTTGCATTCATCTATATAAATATAAGTTTCACATACCTTCACAGGTTAACAACTATGCAAACCCCATCCTAGCTAGATTAACCAACTAGCCTCTTTCAAAACTTAGACCAAGCTCACTAAACCATGAGCCTTTTATATCCTTATCACAATCATACACATAGCATATAACACATAATACACAATATGATAAACTCAATATAATACCTTGTTATAGTCAAATTACTCACCTTAGATCCAAAGCTAAGTTATCAAGAAAACCAAATTATCATCACTTGAATGATAACCAAGAATTATCAACACTCGTGGGGAAATATTGATAGTGACTCATTACTTGAATTTAAACAGTAATCTTTATTCAAACTGATCATTAGCAAGGTCATTGTTCTTCTCCATCTCTTTGTTCTCACGACACACCTAGTACCCCCTCCCCCCAAGAATGAAGTGTCTAGAAATCCTGGGGAAACTTCTAGCTATAAGGTAGTTACAAGTTTGCCATTTCGGCATAAATGGTCCCTTAAGTTCTCTTCTCTTAGACATGGGCCGTATAGTATTTTCTAAAACCATATTGCATACATTTGACTAACACTTGACTTAAGTTTGACTAACATTTAACTAAAGTTTAACTCTTTATTTTGACTAACCAATCATATTTAGTCTTTAGACACGTAAAAGTCATTGTCAAACTTATCCAATAACATTATAGTAATGAAACACTTAAAAACCGGTTTTGGGGTGTAAAAAATAGTACTTTTTCGGATATCCTTATTTAATCTCTTAAAGAGGAATAACATGAGTCGTTCGTATAATCATGTGTTTTCATGTCACAGAACTTGTGTTTTCCTTTTATACTTATGATTTCGTGCAAATACATCAGTCTAATATATTTTGATAATAATTTTTTTTATAAATAACAATAACATATTGTTGTGTTTTTTTTAATAAAATATAAAGTATAGGAGGTACTAATGTATTTATTAATTTATAAATTTATTATAAAACATGAAAACTGATAAGTATATTTAAGTTCATATAATTTATTTAAAAATTAACAGCTAAAGTTTTAATAATTAATCCCTCATTTTTTATGTTTTTAATTACCAAACTGACACATATGGGTTTTAGCAAATTTTAAAAATTAGACGGAAAACAAAAAATTTGACCAAATTGAGTTTTAATTTTGAACTTTATTAGCTAATAGGAATGTTCAAGTTTGCCATGTAGGCAAAATAGTGCACTCTTATTGATCAAATTACAATTCTCAACCTTCTTTTTTCCTTTATGTAATTCTCTTAATATATATGAGATAATAGTTTGTAATGCTTTGCAAAAGCCCAAAAAAGATACAGAATAATCTTGCATAAGGTATGTGATTACAAACTCTTGAAGAAGAAGATCGTTTTAACTAAATGTGTTGGATCGACATGATTATCAGAATTGGTTCATTTCTTCGACTGTTTGTTAAATACAAAAGTTAACTGCCCAACCTATTTTACACGGTAATGACCGAAGATGAGTAAATCGTATGACTACAACACTTGCCGAACAATGAGTGTTTTTTAGCATCAGTTATAACTTATAGAAAGAGCTTTTTAAATTGTTACTTGTCTAGTCAAGTATAATTTCACAAATGTTTTGCTAAACCCATGTTTTAATTAGTTGACTAAGTTAACAATATATAGGTTTCAGTTTCTGGCCCCGTTACTTTAAGTATTAACTTGGGCTGATAGGCCCGATAGTTTTATATGAGTCTACCAACTTATAAAGTAGCTCAAATCTGTTTTTACATTTGGGTGAAATCGACAATACAAACACGCAGATCGGATCTAACGAGAACGACTATGAAACAAAAAATAAAAAATAACATAAACGAGCACTAAAATGATTTTAACTTGAAAAGTACAATTCTAAGAATAAGTTCGCAAACAAACCTGGTTTGATTGTGCATTTGAAATAGGTCGGGCTAGCGGAGTGTATCACACAGATCGTAATTTTGGAACAAAGGTGACAAATGTTCTCACTTCTCAAGTTTTCAATAAGAAGATTATTACATGGATTGAACTCTTAGCAGTTCCTAGATTGTATTATAGTGTACTAGATAGTCTTCATAATGATTGTGCACTTGATTTGAAGGCGAGTTCGCACTACAAAAGATCCATTCTTCACATCCTAAAAGATCGAGTTTTACGTGGTGCAAGTATGTGCGCGGTAAGACTTAAACCCTTTCGGTAAGTCGACCCAAATAGTCATAAACAATGGTTATGCCAAACAAAAGATATTGGTTATTTACCATTAACATAAACCATCGGCAGGTATTAACTATCTAGTGTATAGAAAGTCAGAAACAACTAGAGATAAATACACAAATGGGACAATATCTTTTTTTGTTTTTCTAACATGGTCATTTTGTAAAGGTCTTATCTAAATAGTTGTTAATACAATTTTGGGCATTCCCTTGCAAAGATTAGTGTAGGCTAACTTCTCAGGGAATAGATCTTGTACTAAGTATTAGTCTTGGATTAAAGCTGCTAAGAAAGTAAACACCGTTAGTCTCACCGCGAACGGGGTTCCGCGGTCAACCTCCGACGTGAGAGTAAGTAAGGGCTTAGAGAGATAAAGTCAGTGTAGAGAGAGAGTGAGTGTGTGTTACCGTTTGAACAGTGGTGAAACCCCTATTTATCGGGTTGACCTTTCTGTCGTGTTCCCATGGTCACGGGACATGAGAGCGACAGTTTGTAAGTGGGGAGTGACGTAAGTCAACTCAGGGTTTGTCTCGTTGTTATGACAGCGATGCTTTTGGGTGGGAGTTTAACCCGCTTTCTCTTTAGTCCGCATGTTGCGATCTTTATCCCAGGCAAGATTCCTTACCCCTTGTATAGAGCGCGGTTGAGGCTTCCTCCGGAAGTATTGTTTATCCGCGGATTTGCCATCCTCGTCTTGGTGGTGCCTTGTGGACGAATAACACTTGGGTGTCTTTGGGTTCGCGTTTGACCCTACTAGGAGTCGCGGGGGTCATACGCGATCAAGTCCCCCCAGTCTAGTGTGCTTGTTGGTTCAGGACAAGCGCTCTAGACTAAGTTGTTCCCTCATCCGCGGTTGAGTGTGCTGTGGATAATCCTTGTCATTCTTGATCGTATCTCCTACTTTATATAGTGGATAAGCGCTCTGTTGTCCCTTGGGAGTTGCAAACTGTTTTCGATCACAAGATTTTCGATCGATCGATGAGTGTCTAAATACTCATCATTTTGTACCATTTAAACGCAAAAACATCCGAAAACACTCGAAATGTATCAAAATGATTAAAATATCACAAAAAGTGTTTTATGTGTTTTAAATGCAAAATATCAAAATCGGTGAAAACATATCAAGTTTGCATAATTGGCGCTTTAGTCCCCAAGTTTCAAAAGTTGTCAAAACAGTCCTCGTAAATCTAAATAAAGGAAAATATCATTTTAAGTCCCTAGGGATTCTTAAGTTGTCAAAATTAGCCCTTGAGATTTAAAAATTGCAAATTTACAACTTAGGTCCCTAAACTTTGAAATTTGGCAAAAATAGTCCTTGGAAAATTAAAAATGTCAAAACTGGTCCTTGCACTATTAAAGTTTGTCAGTTTCAGTCCTTGTGTTAACTTTGAGAAATGGGCAGATTTGGTCCCTCAAGATTGGGGTAATTGCAGCTTTGGTCCTTGTCATATTAACCTAAGCCTAGCCTTGTCAAAACAGATTTGAACCCCTGCCATTATACATTTTGGACCCCCTGTCTTTACTCTTTTTGGACTGCTTGGTCAAAACCAGTCAAACAAACAAAACCCGCCACACCTTATCTTCAACCTCCAAGTTGCTCTGCAACTCTCAGGCATCACTTCACCTTTACCACCCCCCTCATCATCATACTCACCAACTTTACCCACCACAATAAATGCCACCCCCCCTAGTAGCTAAAATCAGAACCCACAGGTCAAATTGCATTTCCCGCCAAAACCAATCAAATGGCCAATATGAAATCTAGACATCCAATGGTCAAGATTAGTGTTGGGATTCACTCAGAGGACACGTGGAAAGAGATTTTGCATATAAAGGAGGAGGAAGAAGCAAGTTAGCAGCAGTAGTTAGTTTTTAAAATTTCTTTCATGTCGTTTTTAGTTCAAATGTATTAATTCAAGTTCAAAGCTGTTATCTTTTGTTTGAATGTATTAAACTTAAGTTACATATTCAAGATAATCAAGTTTTAATTATCAATTCCAAAGTTTTATCTAGTTTCATATTTGTGTGTTCTTGTTGAAAATTTCAATCTCGCTTACATCAAAGCTTCATCTAGCTTATTATTAAGGTTAAACAGTTTACATAAGCTTAGTATAGCTTTTGTAAGCTTGGAAGTTAGTTTCAAACATATTTGGTCTAAAGTCAAAGAAAGTCAACTGTGCAAGCAAATTTGGTTCAAACAGATTAGAAATGGAATGGGATTGATGCAGTCTGGATATGGGTTGATTTTAATAGGTTAGAAGTTCATTGGATCACTGTTTTCAAGCCATAGTGGTTGGGACAAGTTGTAAGTTATTTTCACTAAGTTATTGCATAACCTTGTTCTTGTAGTCTAGATTGGATTTAACTCGTTAATTAAGGTGTAATTAGGTAGTTAAACTTGGTTTGATCAATAATCTTATTTGATTCGATCTCTAGTTCGCTTTTACTTTGCAATTAGTAGTATAAAGGTGTGTTTGGATTTAGTGTCAAAACTGTCCCAAAGGTTTATTCATTAATCAAGGTCTGTTGGTTCATGCTTGTTGAGTTCTATTTAACTCATATCTGTCAACAAAATGAGCCTGCACTCTCTCAAAAGTCAATCTCACTTAATCTGTCTTAACTAGTTTATCTGTTGAGTTTTTGAGAAAGCATAGTCTTGTTTTGTGTTTAAATTACATAGAAATAGATTGTATTGAGCTTGTTTCATCCATTAACATCATAACCTGTCCATAAATTAGATTCAAAGTTCACCAAAGTCAAACACATCAAAACTGTCCAAAAGTCAATATTGAAAAATCCATTTTGAGCTCAGCTAGAGAGATTTTTTCATGAGCTCATTTATAGGCCAAATCAATTGAAATTGTAGGTTCAAAAGTTCACTTGGTCTGCTTTTCTTATTGTTATTTTTGTGGATTTTAACAAATTTTATAAGCTCTTAAACCGCTCATCAAAATGGGCTTATCTCCCTGTTCATACAACTCGCTTAACACTGAAGTTTTCAAGCTCTTGCAGAGCTTATCCGAGCTCCACAGAGCTTCTATAGGTCTGGTTTTGGTTTACCAACTCTTGGCCAGTCTAGTTTAGACTCCAACTGCTTTTCATTTTTAGCTTATTAGGAATCTTGTCTTTAAGTCGCAAGTAGTACCCAAAAGTCGATTTAGACATATGCTCAAAACCTCAAATCTTGGTAGCTTGCAACTCAGAGGTTTAGGCTTGTTGTTTCTTGTTTCATTTGAGTTCTTTTAGCATAATATTGCTTCAGATCGTTGTGGTGCTTATTTAGTACCATTTGCTTTTAACAAGTGCTTATTTATAAGCGCTTCAATTGCGCCCATATTCCTCCACATAAGCACTATTTTTCTATTTTCTTAGATTCATCATATTAAAATAGACTTTTCTTGAATTTTCACATTTTCTAGGTCGCTTTAGTATTTTTCTTGATTTAATTCGCTTTTAGTCATTTTAAATAGCTTTTAATACAATTAAATCGTAAAAGTTCAAAAAATAATTTTCATTTTTCTTAGATTAAGATAAATATAAAAAGTAAAAAATTAATTTTCCAGATTTTTCTTAGTTAAATTTGTATTTTTAGCAATTTAATTAGTTTTAATAGTTTTTAATTCATAGAAAATAGAAAAATAATCAGAAAAATATAAAAATAGTTTTGAAAATTCTCTTTTGTTATTTTAGATTTTTCTAAGTCATAATTTTATTTTTCAAGCTTTATTTCATATTTTCTTGTATTTTAGGTTATTATTTAATAGTTAAAAATAGTTTTTATTTAATAATAATTAATTAAATAGTTATAAAAATAATTTTCCTTTTCTAAAAAGTTTCTCATATTATTAGGTTTGTAAAAATATCATTTTCATATTTTTAGGATTAATACTGCTTCAGTTTTACATTTTCTTGTGTACGTCGCATAGTTTTTAATTTAAGTTTTAAAAACATAAAATCAAAAGCATCATTTTAAAAATAGTGATAGCGTTTATTTAATATTTTTATCTTTTAATTTTCTTTAATTTGCATTTAAGCCCTTGTAGTTTATGGGCTTTTCCTTAGTTATAATCATATTCAAATCTCTTTTCCGCTCAAATCTCTCGATCACTACACGCCTGCTTATTCTCGCACTACTGCTGGGACATAACGACCGGGAAACACTATACTCTCCTGGACTTCATTGCATTTGTTTCCATCTTGTTTTAAGTTTGTTACTGATTGGCCATTCACAAGTGGCTAGCTTGCGTGACTAAACTTGACTGTTTGGGAGCGAATCAACGACATGACGCTTTGGTCGCTTCTATCTCGTCTGCTGATCTAGGCGAATCTGGGCCACCCAATATGGGCCGGGGACGTGGCGCTTTCTTAGCCGTTCGATTAGCCAGTTGGTTTTACTTTTGGGAGGGTATAAATACCCTTCTTTTTTACCTTCTTGGTTACTGTTGCCCTTTCATCTTCATGTGTAAAAAAGAGAAAAGTGATCAAAGCCCTTTTCGTGCGTTTTCACTCGCTCTGGTTAGGTTTTTCATTCCCACTCTTCTTCCGTGGCTAAGAAACTCCTTTGTGACTTTACTTGTAACCTATCCTAGAAAGATCTAGATGATTTTTGTTCGAAATATAATATTCCCTCAACTGTGCATCCTCTTCTTCCTGGGCCTAACGACACTATAAGGAATGCCCCTCAGGGTAAAATAGGTGTATATACTAGGTTTTTTGAATTCTGAAACTTTAGGATCCCTCTCTCCAAGTTCTTGTGTAGCGTATTAGATTATTTTTGAATTCATCCATCACAATTATACAGGTTAGCCGCAGCTAGGATTAGTCATTTTGAGATCCTATGCTGCGTTCACGGTGGCATCCCCACCGTGTCTTTGTTTAGGAAGTTTTACTACTCTGGTATGAAGGATGGATGGATGACCTTAGAGAAACGTAAGGGTCCTAAGTCTTTGGTTGTTTTGGTTTGTCACACTGCTCCTCTAGACTTTGTAAAGAACTGGAAGGAGTACTTCTTTTGGGTTGACGCAACTATTTTCCCTTTAGCTATTTCGTGGAACGATAAAGTCTCCGTCGACCGCGATCCACCCCCATCGGATGATGATGTTGACTTGGAGTTATTGCACCTTCTTGACACGAAGCGTGCTCCTTTAAAAAAATTTCCGGAGCCGTTTCTTTGTGTGATTGGCCTTAGCCGTGCATGAGATGACGCGGCGACGTGTCCTACTTTCATGGTGTCCGATACTGAGGGTGGGTTTTTCTTCTAGGGTTTGTCGCGCCTTATTCTGGTTTAGTTTGTTTTTAACATGTATCTTGTTTGTTTGCAGAGATGTCTCTTTTCGCGTTCATTAACCAGCCGGATCCATTTGATGTGGCTTATGGAGAGAGAACTCTGCAGGAGGGTGAGAAGACCCTGCAGGAAGAGACTGATGGGTGTGTCGTAGAGCCGTCGGAGAACCTGATTACTTTGGTTCAGGAGACTATTGTGGACACCGTGGAGGCGGCCAAGGCTGTTGGAAAAAAGAAAGTCCGGATTAATGCCCCCTCCAAGCAGCCGGAGAAGAAAAGAATCGCTCCCGTGCCGGAGCAGGGCTCTGGGTCTGCTGCTGGTAAGGCCCCCTCCTTATCTTAGTTCTTTGTGTTGCTTTCTTCTTTTTGAATAGAGAAACGACCTAAGTGTTTTTGGCTATGCAGGAAATGCAACCGCGGGGCATATTCCTATTTTGGAGCTCCGCGACGAGTCTGACTCCGGACCTCGGCCGTTGGAGACCACTGTTGCTTATTCTGAGGCTTCCCCACATCTTCAGGCAGATCTAGATGCCACCTTAAAAACATCCACCAGTGTTCATCAAGAGAATATGGATACCGATATGTCTGGTCCCTCTCAGCCACCACCTCTTCATCAAGAAAATGTCTTTGGAGCTGAGTCGCCACCGCAGGACCAATCTGTTCATCGTCCTGCGGCATCTGACAAGGATTATTATGAGTCCCTGTCCGTGGATACCGCGGAGGCTAAAATGTTTATGTTCCTAAGTGGCTGCCTACCAATGAGTTCCGTATGAACGATCCTTGGGTTTGTCAGAGTGTTTTGGACAACCTTGCAACTCCTGGTTATTTATCCATGTTGCGCAATATGTCACACACGGAATTGCTTGAGCAGTACAACATGATGATTGTGCAACAAACATGTATGTCTTTTGAGGTGCGCCTACGGCTAGAATTTGAGCTGAACCAGACTAACAAATTAAATAGGAAGCTCGAGAGAAGGGAGAAGAGGATTGAGGCTCTGAAGGGGAAGGTTCAGGAGTTGGAGAGTGAGGCCGCGGAGGCGAAGGGCCTGCGTGAGCGCGTGGGTGCTCTGGAGTCCAACCCCTTCTGCCCCGATCACTAGTCCAACCGGAGAAGAAGAAGAAAAAGAGGAGGATGAAAAGGCCACTCATGATGACATGTTTGACACGGAAATTCTTGACCGTGCCGGGGATGTTCGATATGCCTTTCTACGGGTGGCAATTAGACTATGCCGCCTCTCCAGTTTATGTGAAGCTTTGTTATTTTATCTGTTTAGTCGGGGTTACGGTTGCCGTGGCGCCTTATTTTGTACTCCGGGTATGCCCTGGATTTGTAAATATCCTTTTGGACTTAATGGAAGTACTTTTTGTTCTATGCATGTATTTCATATATGCTTTTTTTCTTAGGAGTTAATTGTTCCGGCTTTGTATTGTACCCGTGTCCGTACTTTAGTAGTCCGGGGTGATGTGGATTGGTCAATGGGTTTGCAATACCACTTATATGCCCGAGTCAATTGTGAGGTTGCTCGTCCTTTATATGCAACATGTTTTGTCGCGGATGCAAGAAATATGACAAAAATGTAAATGAATTTTGTTTGGAAAATTTGTAGAGCGGGCCAGGCTCCACGTTTCATTGACAACTAAAAACATTACAATAAATTAAAGACATAAAATTTAAAGTGGTTTTCCCCTGTTGTCCGGACCTGATCCGTGATCAACTTACAAAAGGGCGGGGATGACCATCTTACACTTACACATAACATTTTTTCAAATTACGGATGTTCCATGTTCTTGGGAGTAGTTCCCCATCCGCACCTCTGAGCTTGTACGCTCCGCTTCCTAGCGCTTCCACCACTTCATATGGCCCTTCCCACTTTGGGCCAAGCTTTCCTGTGTCCTCCATTCGACTAGTTTCGTTGCTGCGGTAGAAAAATTCTCCATGCCTGAATGTCGTGCTTCGGACTTTAGCATTGTAATATCTTTCCATCTTAGACTTGTTGCGCGCCTCTTCAATGGCCGTGGCTTCTCTTTTCTCTTCCAAGAGATCCAAGTTTAGACGGAGGTTCTGGTCGTTTGAGATTAGGTTCACGGTTGTGCATCGGAGGCTTGGCATTCCGATCTCCACTGGGATGACTGCTTCGGTGCCATATGTAAGGGAAAATGGGGTTTCCCCGTTGCTTGTCTTGATCTGGTTCTGTGTGCCCAGAGCACGTGCGGCACCTCCTCTATCCAGTCCTTTCTTCCCTTCTCCAGCCTTGCCTTGATACATTCTCCCAAGATTTTGTTCGCGCTCTTCACCAACCCATTTGCCTGCGGATGCTTAACCAAGGCGAATCGTTGCTTGATGTTAAGCTTCTCACACCAGTCCTTGAATGGGTTGTCGCGGAACTGCTTTCCGTTATCCGACACTATTTCCCTGGGCAAACCGAATCGACAAACTATGTTGTCCCAAACAAACTTCTTTACCTATTTTCCTGTGATGGAGGCTAGGGGTTTAGCCTCAATCCATTTGGTGAAATAGTCTATCCCCACAATCACAAATTTTACTTTGCCTGGTCCCTCTAGGAAGGGTCCGCAGATGTCTAGGCCCCACTTGTAGAAGGGCCATGGGGAAGTAATTGGGGTCAGATTTTGCTGCGGGTTTTTTGGTACTGGGCGGTGGACTTGGCAATCTTCACACTTCTGAATCAGCTCACGAGCGTCCTTATGCATTGTTGGCCAGTAGTATCCGGATCGGATTGCTTTGGCTACCACCGCCCTTGGCCCTGAGTGCATGCTACATGATCCTTCGTGGATCTCTCGAAGCACGTAGTTGGCCTGGACGAGGCCTACGCACCGGAGCCACGGTTCTAGGAAAGACTTTCGGAATAGGACTCCGTCCCTCATCGTGTACTGTCGTGCCTTGATTCGCAGCTTTCGGGCTTTGTGGTCATCCGCTGGTAGTGTCTCATCCCTTAGGTAATCAATCAAAGGTGTCATCCATGTGTCTCCGTCTTCTTCTACGACTGCCAACACTTCCTTTTCCTCAATGGACTTTTCCTTCAAGACTTCTACAAGCACCTGTTTTGTCAGGTGAGCGAAGCTGGTGGAGGCTATCTTGCTCAACAGCTGCCCGCTTGCTTGTTCGACTCGGGAATCTGCTTGATGGAGAACGTCCGAATCCTCGATTAGGCTTTAACTTTTGTCAAGTAACGCGCCATGCTCGCTTCCTTTGCCTCAGACGCCCATTGATCGATTTACCACAAGGCGGAGTCAACATTCACGACACGCCCTTCACTTGCATCTCGTCTATGATCCTCAACCCTTCGATCACCGCTCATACTCGACCTCGTTGTTGGATGCCTCAAATTCAAAACGTAGAGCATATGTGAATTCCTTTCCTCCAAGCTTGTTAGATTAAACCCGCCTTTAACCTTCCCCGACACGCGGATCCGCTCATGAATAAATTCCATGGCTCTGAGTACGGTTGCTTGTCCGCTTTCTTGTCTGGGATTCCCTCTTCTGGTATTTCGGCAATGAAGTCTGCTAGCACTTTCCCTTTAATGGTTGTCCGGGGTCGGAAGCTGATGTCATGTTCGTCTAGTTCTATCGCCCACCCGGCCATTCTTCCACTTTTCTCCATTTTGCTTAGGACTTGCTTCAGTGGCTGGTCTGTGATAACCGCCACCAGGTATGCTTAGAAGTATCGCCGCAATCTGCGGGATGCATACACTAGTGCGAGAACAAGCTTCTCCATTGGGGTGTAATTCACCTCAGGGCCCTTTAGGGCGCGGCTGATGAAGTACACGGGCTGTTGCCGCGACTCTCTCTGTGCTAACAAGACTGCACTTATACCTTCTTGGGACGCGGCCATATACATGATCAGTTCTTCCTTTGGGTGTGGTGCAATGACCATTAGCAAGTCGGCAATGTGTTTCTTCATTTCTTTGAACGCCTGTTTTGCCTCGGCTGTCCAGTGGAAGTCACTCTTCTTAATGCACTTTTTCAGTGTCTTGAAGAATGGGAAGGACTTTTCCGCTGATTTAGACATGAAACGGCTTAGGCTGGCCAACTTTCCATTCAAAGATTGTACTTCCTTTTTGGTTGTTGGGGATTTGAGTGCAGTCATGGCCTTGGACTTGTCCGGGAAGGCTCTGATGCCTTCCTTGCTTACCACATGGCCTAGGAACATTCCCTGTTCCGCCCCAAATATGCATTTTTTAGGGTTTAGTTTCATGTTGATATTCCGCAAGGTTCTGAAAGTCTCCTCTATATCCCTGAGCACCTCTTCTTCTAAATGGCTTTTAATGACTAAGTCGTCAACGTACACTTCCAAGTTTCTTCCGATCTGCTTGTCAAAAGCTCTGTCCACTAGCCTTTGGTATGTGGCTCTAGCATTCTTCAAACCAAAGGGCATTTTTGTGTAGCAGAAGATGCCTTAATTTGTGTGGAACGCTGTTTTTTCCCCATCCCCACCACCATTTGTATTTGGTGATACCCTTTATACGCGTCAAGGAAGCATTTAAATGGGTATCCATGAGGAGGACTCGACTTTCCAATGATCTCCCATAGGGGTAACAATCCTTTGGACAAGCTTTGTTCAAATCTTTGAAGTCTACACACATTCTCCAGCTTCCATCACTCTTTTTTACCAGAACTGGATTGGACAACCAATCGTGATAGTAGATTTCCTTCATAATCCCAGCTGCGACAAGCTTGGTGACATCCTCATTGATGGCTTTGTTCCTTTCCGGGGCTTATCCCCTTTTCTTTTGCCGCACACGGTTGTAGCCTTCCCTGACATTCAACTTATGTTCCGCGATTGTCCGCGGAAATCCAGTCATATCAGAGGCTTGCCAAGAAAAAATGTCCAAGTTGTTCTTAAGCAGGTCGCAGAGGTTCTTCCTTCCATTTTCACTTAACCCCCCCCCCCCCGATGGTGATCGTTTGGTCGGGGAATTTGGGGTTGATTGCAACTTTGATCCCTTCCATCTCCTTAGCTTCTTCGGCGTTCTGATGGGGTTGTGGTTCTGTGACCATTCTACACTCAACCGGACTACCTTGTCACTATGCAGAGTTACGACCCCATCAAGGATGGGAAACTATAACATTCCATGTGCTGTGGATGGTACTATTCTCAATAGCCTGATGCCTGGCCGCCCAATTATCCCATTGTAAGGAGAGGGGGACCGTACTACCATGAAGTTCATCCAGGCGCTAGCTGCCTTCTTCCCATCTCCCAATGTCACCTCTAAGAGGATCTGTCCCAATGGCCACGAAAGCTCTCCACTGAAACCCAATAATGGTGATGAGGCGGGATCAATCTCCTCGGATGTCCTGACTTAGCTTATTGAAGAAATGTTCGATAGAACTTCCAAGCACTTCCATTATCCACGTACATTCTATGGATTTTGCATCCTCAACATCCGCCTTGATCACCAGTGGATGGTCGTCCCAATCGTCCCCGGATATGGGGGGATAGGATATTTCCATGTTTGGGACCGCATCCGCGGCCAGTTTGGGCTTGACTGTCCGTTGCCAAGTTTGGACCATGTATATGACGTGAGCTTTGTCCTTGGCTGTGGTATCTTTCTTCCCACCTTTGGGACCACCATTCTTCTGAGTCCCATTCTTGATTTCCTTGACCAGATGTGCAAGTTTTCCGGACCTAACCGCCTCTTCTATCTGTTTTTTCAACTGATAGCACTCGTGCGTATTGTGCCCTTTCTCCCTATGGAAATCGCAGTACTTGTCCTTATTCTGGGATTCGGCTGGGCTGGACATCGGCGGAGGGGCCGTGAACTTGATAGTATCTATAGCCAGGATTTCCTTTGGCGGTTTTGTGAGGGGGTGAATATGTCCCCCCGCTTTCTTTCTGGCCTTAACCGGGCCTTAAACTCCCCTTTTCTCTCGAATATCTGGATGTTATTCTGCTCACCCTCGTGGTTTTTCCATTGGGAGTGCTTTTTTGTTTGTGGTTGGCGCGCCAACTCTCCTGAGGAATGCTTTGGTCACCTTCCACATCTCGTCCCGTGTCCGGGGTATGTTGTCATTGAGCCTTTGATCGCCTCCGGGTTTGTTATCCCGCATGAAACCCGATACCCTCATACACCCCGGAGCTCCCTTCACGCATGCTTTCCATCTTGAAGCGCCACGAATGCCTCTGTGGATTCTCCTTCCCGCGCTTTATGTGATGCAACTCAACAGGATCCTTCATATACTTCTTTTGCTGAAGGAAATACGAAAGGAAACTTGACCTCGGCTCTTCAAAACTATCGATGCTCTATGGTCGCAGCTCATCAAACCAGACGCGAGCGTGCCCAATCAGGGTAGAGTTGAACATATGGCACCACGTAGGCATGGCCCACCTCTCCACTTTGGCCGTGGTCTGGAAAATTTTCCAGGTGGTCTTCCGGGTCCCCGGTCCCGTCGTATGTTCTGATTTGAGTCGGCATCCTTGTTCTTTTTGGGAACTCAAAATTCCGTATCCGATGAGTGAAAGGGTCCGCATCAGCTATATCATACGGGGAGTAGAGTTCGTCAGGCTCACTTCCCATTTTGCTTTTCGGTGTGGACTTCCAATGCCCTCCCGTGCTTTCTTCACTTTACAGGGGAGATGCTTCTCTAGTCCTGCTGCGATATGAGAGGTGTGTTTCCCATCTGCTGTGCTTTGCGTGGGAAGCACTGTCGCGGGATAAACTCCGGCTTCTTTGGTACCTTTCAGTTGAATGTCTCTCCGCTGCCTCGCTTTCTGCGCTTTTCGCTTTTTTGCGTTGTCTCATGGAAGACACTTTTGACCTGGAGCTTGGAAAATACAATGGTTTTGGTCCCCACCTCGTAGTCACGCATGGACGCTCCCTTTCCAGCCTAGAGAACACGTCCGGCTGAGGCCTCTTGGCTTCCGATTGGCTCCTTTCTCTAGAACGCCCATCCTCTCGACTACTAAGTCTTGAGAAAACGCCTGCCTCTTGACCCGTCTAGCTTTTCTTGATGTGTAAGATATTAGTTTTCACATACACATCAAACCATAACACAAAGTGGCGTATGAATGAGGTTCTAGAGAGAAAGTTAGAGGTTTAGGGAACTTAGTGAGAGAAAGTGAAAGATATTATTATGAGCTCCAACTCTCTACCTTGGGAGGTAGAGAGTATTTATAGTCTTACATAAATCGCCACACATCGGGTCGTGGATCGTGCATACAGCTGGGTAAAGACCCGTCTGTCCTCCACGGTGTTACTTAACTAAATACTACTTAACTTAAAAGAACTACGACTACGAGCTTTCTAACGATTACATATACTTGAGGTGACCGACTCTTTAATACCGGAATTTCTAATTCCTAACAATCTCCCTAAGGAGGTCACCTCAATCATGTACCAAAATTACATTGAATACAAATAGATATTACATTAACAATTGATCTTGCATTCTTGATGTAGTCCTTTGCTCCTAAGCTCGTAGTCATTGATTCTTCACATTGCATGTTTGGTTACTCCAAGTGGAGGTCTTTACCGATCCACGTGATAATAAATTTGAGCCATCTTTTGAGATCATCACCATCAAAATCTCTCGAGACATCCTTTGTGGTGTTGGTATTATGTGATGTTGTGACTTTAGGACCGACATGCTCACATTCGGATCATGATATCTTCTCATCGAGTAGCGGAAGCATTTGTTGAATCATGATATTGGCGCAGCAGAAGCGTAAGCATGGAGTGAAAATATCGAGTCATTGATGCACTAATCATGATTTCTTTTGAGATGAATGTGTTAAGTGAGCATGCGGCTATGGATTGACCGCTTCATTCGATCACCGCAAACGCCGGGTGTACCGCATACAACAGCTAGCAATAAATCGCACGAAAGTGTCTTTGATCACTTTCGTTGAATTGAGGTACACGCCCACGGTTCCCCGCTGATCAAGACATGTACCGCCTGTGATCGTATAATTCAAGAATTTCCTTGACAGGTTTCGCAATGCTCTAGTCGTTCTCAAACCGAACATCTCAAAGAAGACAACACGGAGTGAGTGAACCAAATAATTTTAAGTCCACCGATTGATGAAAAGAGATTTGAAAACAATCGTATTGCTCAATAGAAATTGTTTTTGCAATACAACGAAGGTTTTATTGAAAATCAATTATCAATCATAAAACACCTTTTGGTTTGAAAATGAGTACACGGTCGATGTGCTAAAGAAAAGAGTTGTTAAGCACAAAGACCGGTTTTTCAAAGGTATCCGTCAATCCATAACTCGAACCAGTGATTGATTCAAGAGATTGAATCGCCCCATTGTTTCTGCTCATTTGTCACATGGTTGATCTATATAATAGATCTCACATGCCACCTACCAGAGCTTGTTTGATGTTGGCTCCGTAAGGCTTTCCATCTTCATTGTGAATATGTATACACATCACTCGGATGTTCGCAATACCACAAGGATAATGCGAGGACTCAAGATATAATCTCTTTCCACATTGTGTGAAACAGAGAGTCTTCATTGAAAGTGTCCTAATGAGATTTATTGATGATCTCGTGGCTCTAGACTCAATTTGTGCATATTTGGATCCCGTGTCGAGACTAGGAGAGGGTCTCCTTCTTCAATATCAACAATCTCTAAGAGAAAGTCGATAGATAATGTCGGTTCCCGTGAGAATGAAACAAGTCCTTTAAGAGGAACTTGAGTGGTTTGGAAAGTTGAAGTGCAAGCACCACCGGGTCCATGACGCCTTGTCTTCAATACCGATGTTACCATCAAGAGTATATGAATTGAACCCGTTTCGCCTCTAAGGTTGAATAAATGGAGGGCTATTTGTTTTCACCCTTTCTCATTCAATTCTTTTTAATTCTTCAACCCTTCAAGCTTACCGAGACTTCATAGCAAGAACCTTGTTGGGTTTGTTCCAAGATTTGCTCTATCTCATCCGCACTCTTCCCATATCTCACTTTTCTCCTTTTATCATCATACCTAAGGACTTCTACACTAACTAGTGGATTGTCCTCGGTAGATCCCTCCGGCTCGGCGGATCATGGGAACCAATACCTAACCTTATCATCCTTATATCACCGCATATAAAGTAAAGTTGGTCGGTCTATTTGGTATTGTTCATCCGCCATTGGAACCAATTGAAAACCATTTGAAAATCAATCCAGATACTTGTGATATATTATCAAAACATTTTGTACC
The DNA here is from genome assembly GCA_022545495.1 of Chrysanthemum lavandulifolium. Classification (NCBI taxonomy): domain Eukaryota; kingdom Viridiplantae; phylum Streptophyta; class Magnoliopsida; order Asterales; family Asteraceae; genus Chrysanthemum; species Chrysanthemum lavandulifolium. The sequence continues at coordinate 148,097,256 of CM040246.1, forward strand.
GAATTGTTTTTGATATTTTTAGAACAAGTGCTCCCTCAACATGTGCATCAAATGTTTGAAATCGTTTTGCACACGGAGGCAAGAGGAAGAATTAACTTTTTGATTACCATTTTCTAAAGATATCAACATCACTTCCCAAATCAAATCAAGTAGATAAAGCATTTTGGGAAGGATGAGGTTTTCATGATTTTGCTCCCCTCAATATGTGCCTCGAGGTTTGAAAAGAGTTTTGCACATACTAGAGGAACCCGCACATTGAGATAAATGATCACGCTTTCAAATCATAGGTTTAAGATAGATGCTCCCCTCAACATGTGCATTGAAAATTTGAAATCGTTTGTCACATGTGGAAGGATAGCATGTACATCCTTATAAAACCATTTACCAATTATCGCTTTAAATCCAATTTAAATCACACATTCTCCCCGATCACAATTATCAAATCATTTGAGATTTGTGATCTCTTATAGATTTAAATTGATTTTGAAAGCTTTAAAGGAGAATTGTGACTTGATTATGAAAGCGTTTTAACCGATAAGGATCGGATTTTAAGACTTTAAACTCCATTGATAAAACATGCATGTACATCTTTTGAAAACAATTTAATGCCAAATAACTTTTTAATTTAATTGAAATCATTCTCCCCTCAATCAATGACATAGGTTGTTGATTGAGAGATAGAGATTTTGACAAATAAGTCCCGATGATTATCAAAAATAGAGATCGAGTTATTTTTCAAAGCATTTAGTTTTCAAAGAGATAAATGTTTATAGAATCGAGCATGGAATTTTGAAAACATGATAAAACATGGCTCGTTTTTTCTTTTAAAACCGGTTATTGCCTCGAAATGACAATAAACCATTGTTTCTCTTTCTCCCAAAAATTTTTTTTTTTTTTTTTTTTTTTTTTTTTTTTTTTTTTTTTTTTAAAATTCGAACAACATCTAAAGTCCCGTGTCATTCTTTGAATGACAACACAAAGACCGTAGATATTATCGAATCGAGAAAAACATGACAAATTGACAATATTTTTGAAGATTTTTCAATTTTTCAAATTTTTATGGATTTTGAAAGTTTTATATTTTTCTATTTGATTTTGAAGGTTTTATAATTTTGTATTTTGTTTTTCGAATAGATATATACAAGAGATAGATGAAGATAGACCTTTACTCCTCGCCTTCCTCCCAAGACGCTTGAGTGTTTCGTTGAAGGCTTTTCAAGCCAAGACGTGGAAGAATAAACTCAAAACGCTCTCTTGGAAGAGCTTTGGTGAAGATGTCGCTAACCGATATTCGCACCTCACAAAATAGAGTTCCACCACACCTTTTTCCACTTGTTCCCCGATGAAATGATGTCGAATGTCGATATGCTTTGCTCTTGAGTGTTGAACGTTGTTGCATGAGAGAGCAATAGCACTTTTATTATCACAAGACAGAGGATTTTGTTGAATTCAAAGCCATAGTCGATAATCGAGATCTCATCCATAAGATTTGAGCACAACAGATGACATGGCTATGTATTCACCCTCAGAGAGGAAATAGAAGTACTCATTTGCTTTTTGAAGACCACCACAAGCTTATCACCCAAAACCGAGCACCTCCGCACGTATTTCGACGTGTATCTTGACAACTCGCATGATCAAGATCTCGTGATAGGCCGTTAGTGACATACCGGTGTCCTTCGGTACCAAAGACCCATATTGATGGTTCCTTGAGATACCGAAGACCCGCTTAATCGCTTCAAGGTGCTTTTTAGTAGGCTTAGCTCGGTATCTAGCACACATGCAAACAAATAACAAGATGTCTGGTCTACTAGCAAGTGAGGTACATCGTGATCCAATCATACTACGATATTTCGCTTGGTCAATCATGATCCCCGAGTGGTCCTCATCTAGTTTGGTTCGGTCAATCATGGGGTGTCAACAGGTCACTTGAATCAAATCCAAATTTCTTTAAGATCTCTCATTGCATATTTAGATTGATTTATGAAAATGCCTCCGGACTTTGTGAAATTTGTAATCCCAAGAAAATGACATTTGTCCCATCATTGACATTTGAAATTTTGAACTCATTTCATTCAAAAACGATCACATTCCATTGGGTCCGCCGAGGCAAAAATAATATCATCAACATAAATTTGAACATGAATTAAATGTTTGCTCGACTTCCGGTGAACAATGTAGGATCAATCGCTCCTTTGTCAATCCGGTTGATAGAAGAAACTTTGACAAAGGTATCATACCATGCCCTCGAGCTTGCTTTAAACCGTAAAGAGCCTTCTTCAAACGATAAACGTGAGTAGGATGCTCTTGATTCACAAATCCTTCAGTTGGTCCGACGAGACGACTTCTTTAAGATCTCCGCTCGTAAATGCCGCCTTCACATCCATCCGATAGACTACCATGTTCTTACTAGCAAGATTAGCCGAAAGATTCGATTGCCTCGATTCGAGCAACCGAGCAAAAGATTCTTCAAAGTCAATACCTCCTCTTGACGGTATCCTTTAGCAACTAATCGAGCCTTGTTCTTCAACACATCACCATGCTCATCAAGTTTCACTTTGAAGATCCATTTAAGAGCTATAATCATAGCACGCCTGAGAGTGTACTAACTCCCATACATCAAGTCGATCAAACTCATGAATTTCATCTTGCATGGCATTGAACCAACTATCTTCATTCATGGCGGTTTTAACATCTTTTGGTTCGATCTTAGATAGTACGGAGTTGAAGAAGCACCATAAGGCATCGGTTGCAAGTTGTTTCCGGTTGATACAGACGAGAGGATTTCCAATGATGTTGTCTAATGGATGATCGTGAGTCCATTTTCCGAGGTGTTCATGTGGCGCTTGTTGAGGGACCGAGGTAGCAGAGTCGATGTCTCCCGAAGAAGATGGTTCGATGATGATTCAGAGCAAATATGTTTTCAAATGGAGCATCTTCGTGAGTAGCAAAGGGATTAACTTCATCATTGATGCCGTAAACATTTCCATGATGTACATTTGAAGAATGATGATTTGTTGATGAGATCAAGGATCAGCAGCAGTGCTTCTTGACTTAAAGATATTGAGACCGAGGATTGACTTCATTCACGTGAATATGAGCATCCTCTCGTTGTAGGGATCAACACCTCATTAGTAATTGAATCATACAGTTCATCAAACATAGGATCAAACAATTTCTTTAAATCATCTTCGATGGAGGTACATATGGAGTTTCTTGAGAAGAGTTTGGAACAAGGGATGAACCAATGGGACTGCTTTTGAAGTGCGGGTCCCGAGTGGAGTGTCCAGAGCCATTTGACCGGTCACCATCAAACGAACGTGAATTGTTTCCATGATATTTCGGGTTCTTTTGTTGTAGATTCGGTATCCTTTTTGTTTGGTGCATATCCTACAAATACTCCAATGTCGCCTTTAGCCCTAAGTTTGCCTAAGTCTTGACCTCATTAGTTGGATAACACAATGCACCAAACACACGAAGGAAAGAGAGATTAGGTTTTCTGTTGTGGACAAGTTCATATGGAGTTTTTCCATGAACAAGGTGAATCGTGGAACGATTTTGTGTGTAGCATGCAAGGGCAATTGCTTCACCCGTAGAAACATTGGAACCTTTGAGTAAATCAAGATTGTTCTAGCGGCTTCAACAAGAGTTCGATTTCGCCTTTCAACTACACCGCTCGCTGAGGGGTTCGTGGAACACTTCTTTGATGGTCGATTCCAACGCTTTCATAGAATTCACTAAGTTGTTTGTTGACAAACCCGCCCATTGTCTGCTCGATAATTCGACGGTTTTGTTAAGTCGAACTCGCAATGCTTGATGAGTTTGATGATGATATCGAGTTTCATCCTTTGTCCTTAAGAACTTGACCTGTGAATCTAGAGTAATCATCAACCACAACTAACACATATTTCTTCCCAAAGATATTCTCGCACCCTCATTGGTCCACATAAATCCATATGAATCATATGAAGAACTTCGTGATGAGTTAGTAGGTTTGGGTTTATGGGCATACTTTTGCTTTTTCCCAATTGACATGTCGAACAAAGATGATCCTTTTCGTACTTGAGTCTAGGTAAACCTACAACTAAGTCCTTTCTCGTGAGATCATTGATGGTGCCAAGTTCGTGTGATTGAGACGACGATGCCATAACCATGACTTTGTTTTAGAAGCCTTTGATAACAAGCAGATTGAGATGACCTCATCATGTCATCGATGGAGATGGTGTAAAGATTTGAGCCACGAGTTCCTTTTAACAGCTCCTTACCATTAAGATCTCTAACAAAGGTGTATGTTTTCTCAAGGCTACTTCTAGATCGTAATCACGTAATTGACCAACAGAGAATGATTATGACCCAAACCTTCCACATAGTAAACTCTAGAGATGACACTATCACCAACAACGTAATCTCCATAACCCATAATAGCACCGAAATGATCATTACCGAATCTAATAGCCCCGATGAATTTGCTCACGGTTCATGAGCCGAGACCGTCTCCAAATATATGCTTGGAACAAATGAGTCCGTGTACCACGTAACGATTTGAACGATCCGCAGCTGAACACGCATAAGAATGGATAATCGATAATTGGGATCCCCATGCAAGAATGGGTTCCATTTGGTTAGTAGCAACAGTTGGAACACCCACATCGTAAATAGAAGCATTCATATCGTAAAGTGAGGCAATGGAATCATTGTGAATAGATGCAAGATTAGTGTCTCAGATAGCCCTGCTCACAGCAGTGATCACTTCTTAAGGGAATAGTTCTACCAAGAGGCATCCATTTTCTAGTGGGCATTATCTCGATTAGTCTTATGACCAACAGTATCCAATAAAAGCCTATTTTATCGAATGTTCTTCCCGGGGTTTCCACTGCTTTCTAACTTTCTTTCGCTTTTGCCTTTTAGCCTTTTTAGCATGAATTTTAGCATTAACAATATTAATCGGACAATTAACATCATTAGCGTAACATTAACACCACATTCATGATTAGAAACATAATTCAAGCGTACATCGCAAGGTTTGCAAATAGTATCGTAATTCAATTAATTACAAGACGCCTATGGCTAATACTAGAATCAACACGATTCGCTTTATTCAATTCAAGCTTAAAGTTCCTAGATTGTTCTTCTACTCTCTTCCAAAGGCACATTCTTAGCTTGAGAGGTCCTATCATTCCTTGTATTGTCTTGAGACTTTGACCGCTCCGCTTAATGTCACCGACACTCCTGTAGAGGAATGGGAACATTAGTTGGTTTAACTACTCTTTGCATCACCGCTTAGATGTGCCGATCCGAACTACATGCAGTGCACTAAGGTTCACTTTCTTAAAACTAGAGGTACCGAGATTTGTACTCCTAGAAGGCACACTTGAGTTCTCTTTCTTAGCATTGATGATCCGAATCAACTACTTAAAGGCACACTACGGTTCACATTCAAAACATTGGGAATCGAATGCATATCATACTTGGCATTAGGCATCGAGCATGGAATCAAAGGGTTAACTCTCTCACCTAATGTCTTTGGGCATATTGTGATCAAGCATTCTAAGATTTCTTGAGATCGTTTGGCATATAAGCATGCATGTCCAATTGCATTATCATGAGGTTTCTCTAGCTTATCCTCTTCAACAATCTCACGCAGACATTCTAAGCAATCCTTAAGAGATGAGAAATATGTTTGAATAGCAAGTTTGTTGTTCCTTAGATGAGGAGGGACATATGTCATGCATAAAGCATATTTATTACAAGAGTGAACCTTGATACACCATTCTCCCATTGGTCATTGGCATTTTCCTTTTACCCGACTCTTCGATTCTCAATTTCCTTTTGCAATGAAGCTATTTGTTCGTTATTTTGTTACGAGTGACCTTAATTGATTCAAATAACTCATTGAAATGACGTTTAACCTTTTCATTTTCTTCTAGAAAACTTTCGCTTTCCTTTGTAAAGCATTTACTAGGTTTTGAAGATGAAACGCTTGAGAATTCGAGAATCTAAAGGAGGAGGCATTTGGGAGCCCGCCATATTGTTCGCTTGACCCTTTAATTGAGAGATTTGGGCTTTCAACTTTCTCGATCGTGTTGCACCGAGCTTGAATCTGCTCATCACGCTTGTTAATTTGAAAACGCATCAAACTCGAGCATCCGATGATGTCTTGATATTTGAAGTTTTGACATTTTCTTTAAGATGTTGATATTTTAGTTGTAAATTAAAATGCTCAACTTCTAGTTTAGAAAATGTTTAACCAAATTGTCGTGATCATCCAGCTCAATTTTCTCGCTTAGTTTAGAATTAGTTTTTCAAGCTCAATGACACGATCATGAGAGACTTTCGTGGCAACAGATAGTTCATGAAATTGGGAAGCATTAATAGAGCAATTTGAAGCAAAGAAAACACATCTTGAGCAACACATTCAAGAATAAGAGTCTCATTTAATGTATGCAAGTTCTTCCTCTCAATCTCATTATATTTTAGTGCACGCCATAGTCACTAACTTCAACAATCATTGCATCAAATTCCTTTTCCATTCCCTTAATATCGCTTTCTATCCCTTTTAAGACTCTCAAAGTGATCTTTAGAAGTTTAAAGAAAGGCATGACCTCGCTAAATAACATTCTTTCATTTGTTCAAAACCCTTTCTCCTTCGCTATACCAAATGGTGTGATCCTTTTCTTGCAAGTTTTCTCAAAATCAACAAATAGTTGAAATATAACGATTGGCTAATTAAGGTCTTGCTTTTAGTGGCAATTGTTCTAGGAACAAGATGCATTGGTGTATTAGGAGGATACACAATGCTTCTAGGCATTTTCCAAAGGGAGGGTTTGTTTCAACAATATTTTCCGCTTTTCGCTTATCTAAATCCATTTTCCGTAAGACTTGTTCGGGAGTCAACAATGTCTCGAGGCTTAAACTTGTTCAAGGAAATCCAGCTTTTCCTTCTTGTAGTCATGAGGAGTGATAATTACTTTTTCTCTTTGCATTTAGGATCATTTAGTTTCTTATTCATCTTTTCCTAGTGATTTCATTTAGTTTCTTATCATCCTCTCACTCTCAACGCAACTAGGTTTTTGTCTAGGTTTAAGAATCTCATTGCCATCATAGATCACACTTTGAGTCGCTTTTGCTATCTTTCCGCACTCGTGGTTGGGTTTATCTATAATGGGAACACTATGCTTATCGCTAGAACTCTATGTTTAGTGACCATGTGAGCAATCAATGGTGTTTCCTTGTATGTACAACTTGTTTTCAAGTTTGTTTTTCAAAGTTTTCGATTAGAAAAGTCTCTCAAGAGTTTTGATTCCTTTGCATTAAATTCTTGCTTAAGCATTTTCACATTTTCTTGAAGTTCTTGTTTTTGCTTAATGTTTTAGAAAGTTTTTCTTGCAAGGAATTTAATTCTTGTTTCAATACTTCTTCTAAAATTACTTTTTCTAATTATCGACGCACTTGGTCATCCATTTCCGCTCACGAGTGGTCAACTCAAATTTAGCACGTTGTTCATAAATAGCAACACGCTCTTTATAGGCATTTAGTTCGTAAATTACGTAATCATCGGGGCACATGCAAAGTATTCATCAAAACATAGTCATTGTTGATCGCAGAAGATGCATCACTTGGTACAACTTCACTTTCACTTTGTTTCACATATTGATCATATGGGACAATATCGATATTACCCATATTTTCAATATTTGATTCAATAGTTTCAGCTTGATTGTACTTTGTCATGCATCTTTGCACATCAAGATCATCGTATAGTTTTAATACCTCCGAGATGAGTTTGTCCTTGGATGGGCCACCAGTGGTGAAGAAGAGACCTTGGGAGAAACCATTGGAGAAATGCTAGCCATAAAATTGTGTGTGCAGAGGTCCATCATCCACATCGTAGTCGTATGCATCACAATCGCCGACTTGAAAGGCATTCGATGATTGTGACCTATCTCCCGAATAGGCCGCTCATCCACATCTCGCATCATAGGTCTTGGCATTGCCCTCAAGAAGAAACAAAGAATTCCTCTTCATCCAAAGCAAGACCATTGTCCCGAGCTTGTACAAGCAAGATCTTATCTCTCAAGTAATCAAGATTCGTGGGACGCTTTGAGATGTGCGCTTGCAATGTGTCCTCACCACCACGCTTATAACATTTGATCGGCTTAGCTTGACCTTGGTTACCATTCCTTCCTCGATTCTCGTTACCAACATAACCTCTACCACCCCACCTCTTCCCCGATCATACTGCCTTTCCCGAATCGGTTGCACCACGATCCTTCCATCTTTAACAAGAGCTTGATTGTGTGGGTTAGAAGTCGCTCGAGGTTGTTGTTGGTTTGTGGGAGAGAATTCATGTTTTGACTAATCGTAAGAGCTAGTTGATTAATGAAGTTACCCACGTGTGCATCAAAGATCGCCTTGTTTGAACATGGGATCGTGAATGAGTTTGTGATTACCATTACCCAAGGGTATGACTTGTGAAGCTTTGGTTGTGATTCCGATGTTTGAGTAGAAGGCGCTTGAGTCATTGACGAGCTTGTCTCTCCTCGTTGGTTTTGAACCGATTGAGAACCAATTTTTCAAACATAGCATGTCTCTCATTCTCAAGGAGGAAGGCATAGAGTTGCTCATAGTTTGTATTCTTCAATCCTTTAGTGAGCTTCACAGAGGTGACAAACTTGTGCCATTCGGGATTCATGTTGTTCACAAATTTTGAGTTCAATTGAATGTTAGGCATAGTCATCCCGATGTTCCTCATGTCATTCACCAACTTATGAAATCTCACATAGTACTCATAGACACTCTCATCCGGTTTCATCTTGAAGTGTTCAAATTGGCCATAGAGTTGTGATTCTCTGCCTTCCATAGTTAATTCGAACCCGAGAGAAGCATCTTGACATTATCCCATACGCTTTGCTTCGTGTTGTGATTGATCACTTGTAGATGTCTTTAGGAAGACCTTGAAGAACAATGTTAAGCCCCGATATCTCGCATCGAATCTCTTTTCTCCTTATCATCAAGCTCATCATACATTTTAGGTCCGTCCATTCCGTAAATAGGAGTTCCATCTTCATTAGTATCAAGTATATCTCTAGTCGCCTCAACTCGATACGGTCCTTCATCAATGGATTTGAGAATGTTGACACCATTTTCCTTTCCAAGGCAAGATAACTGATTCGCTGAGCCCAAGAATCGTAGTCGGCCTGCAAGCATGGGTGGATTTAGTATCCGAGCCACCGCTTGAACATCCTCGCAACAAAGGAGATGATAGTAGGAACGTTGGTAGACATGTTAATGATTGTACGGATTTTATAACTCTATGATTAAACCGAAATAGATTCTTTCACGGATTTTACTAAATCAAGAGAAAACCGTAAACAATCACCCAAGTCGCTAGAAGAAAATGCACCAAGTCGCTAACACCTAATTCGCTACACTCCCAAGTCGCTAAAGTCCCAAGTCGCTAGACGAGTGCAAGTCGCTAAGTAGTAACTCGCTAAGCCTCAAGTCGCTAGCAAAATTTTGGCAAGAATTGCCACTCAAGTCGCTAAAGATACAAGTCGCTAAATAGCAACTCACATGCACCAAGTCGCTACCTCCAAGTCGCCACCGTGGTGGAAATTCCACTACTTGTATCGTAAGTCGCTAGTTCTAAGTCGCTAGGTCCAAAACTCAGAACTCGCTACAAATTTGTAAAGCAAGTCGCTAAGAAGAAAGAATTCGTGTGTTAAGTCGCTAGCAAGAAAAACTCATAAACATCACTTTTCAATCCAAAACAACCCAACCAAGATGATTCAAGCTTACCAAATGAAAACCTAAACACTTGTGATGATTCTAAACATAAAAGTACTAACAAAATCCAAGCTTTAACACAAGAAATCAACCAAATGATGCAAAACCACTAAACTTTTTCAAACTCAAAACCACCTAAAACCACTAGAAATCCAAAGATGTGTAAGATATGATCTAACCATGGCTCTTGATACCAATTGTAAGATATTAGTTTTCACATACACATCAAACCATAACACAAAGTGGCGATGAATGAGGTTCTAGAGAGAAAGTTAGAGGTTTAGGGAACTTAGTGAGAGAAAGTGAAAGATATTATTATGAGCTCCAACTCTACCTGGGAGGTAGAGAGTATTTATAGTCTTACATAAATCGCCACACATCGGGTCAGGATCGTGCATACAGCTGGTAAAGACCCGTCTGTCCTCCACGGTGTTACTTAACTAAATACTACTTAACTTAAAAGAACTACGACTACGAGCTTTAACGATTACATATACTTGAGGTGACCGACTCTTTAATACCGGAATTTCTAATTCCTAAATTGAGAGCAAATGGTTTGCTCGCTCAAAGTATCTATTTTAGTAAACTCATTCGAAAGTGTTTATTTTTGTAATTGAGTGTGAGGAGTGTTTGTTGTGGCAATTGATTTTTATTTTAAAATCTACAAATCATACAACTCTTTTTAGTTTAATAGAGTTCGTTATTCGGTTTTGGAAATTTTGTTAGTTAAACTGAACCAAACTGGATAATCAAACCGAATAAACCTATGGCTTAGGATAAGCAAATGATTGATGTACATGCCCTTGTTTTTGCCTGGCTGAGGCCACTAAAATAGGATTAAGCTTTGAAATTAATTAATTATGTTCAAAAACCGATCTTAATTACTCCAAAAACATGTGCTCCAAAACACCTAAGTAATCTATGTCCCAAATATGTCCTTATTCTCTCTCACTTAGTGTTGTTTGTGCAGGATTATTATGAGGGACTTATTGTGGACTTTCTCTATTCTTGTTTATGAAGAAAACTAAAGATGTGCTGCTTGTGAAGTTTATTAGAAAGAAAGAGGGGGGTCTTTGTCACTTTGGCTCCTATATATCTTTGGTCCCTCTCTAGGGTTTCATAATCAAAATATACGCAGTCTTCTCTTGACTACTATATCACTCTCCCTCCAAATATTTATGTACTAGGATCTGTTGATCCATTTCTGTCTTGTTTCTTTGATCATTTGATCTTCTTCAAGTCTTGTAACAGTTTGATTATTATTGTACAAACTGTGCCGACTATTGTACTTTGAATCTTGAATAAAGAGGAACTTGTTGCTCTGTTTATCTGTTTGATACCATCGCACATGGTATCAGAGCTATAGGCTACTGATTATCTTTAAATCCTGATCTTCATGGTTTTCAATATAGGGGGTTCTTGAACTTGATATCTCCAGTGGTACTTATTTGTGTTCTGGGACGTATTTGGTAATTGGATTGGTGTTTCTGATCCTATTGGTACTCAATCAAAACAAATTAGGGTGTTGTTCCAAAACCCTAATTATTTTTGAATTGGGGGTTTTGTTCTTGGAGTGCTTGGGTTGGTGTTTCTGATCTTATTTGTGCTCAATCAAAACAAATTAGGGTTTGTTCCAAAACCCTAATTAATTCTATATTGGGGGTTTTGTTCTTGGAGTGCTCTCTGGTTTTAATTGATTATAATCATCCCTAGACTAAGTGAATCTAGGGTGATTGTGATTGGTCTTCACTTCTTCCGCTGCACAAAGCACTGTAAGTACTTCTCCCTTTCTTGTTTAACAGTATTCAAGCTGAGTGGGTGCAAACGGGTAGGTTAACACCTTGATCTGCCACCTCCGAGTGGTGTGAATACTGCCTGCCTACCCCACCAAAGGCTTGGTAGTTGTTGAACCGTGGGTGTGAGTTATTTATTTACTTGCATTTTTTTTCTTCTAGTTGAAGGAGGATAGGTCTAGTTAGGTTGGAGGTTGATTTGGGATTGTTGCTCTTATTGATAGTGATTGCTGTTATTGTTTTCCTTATTTATTTGTCTGTCTCTGTGATGTCACCATGGTTGAGGGTGATGATGAAAATGCTAATAATGAATCCAGGTTTAATAATTCTAGGTTTAATGAATCTATGCTTAATGAATCTGTGATTAACTCTTCTTCTGAATTAAAACTTACATTTGGTGATACTCTCTACTTGCATCCTAGTGACACCAGTGTTAATCCCATTATATTTGTGAAATTGACTGGCTCAGAAAATTATAAAATATGGAGCATTGCCATGACATTTGCCTTAAGAAATCATAATAAACTTGGCTTTGTTGATGGAACTTGTAGAAAAGATGTCTCTAATGCTAGTCTTGCTAATCAATGGGATATGTGTGACTCTGTTGTTCTTACTTGGATTCTAAACTCTTTAAGTCCTGAGCTATTTGTTGGTGCTATATACTCTAAAACTGCTTATGAAATGTGGAATGACTTAAAAGAAACCCATGACAAAGTTGATGGATCTGCTGTTTTTAATATACATAAAAATATCAACTCTTTGGGTCAAAATGGGTCCTCTCTTGCTGATTACTACAATAATCTTAACTCACTATGGAAACAACTTGACTCCATGATCAGTCTTCCTACATGTACTTGTGATGCTGGAAAACATTTTGAAAAACATAACCAGCTAATCAAGTTAATGCAGTTTTTAATGGGTCTTGATGACACTTATGTGCCCATCAGAAGCAATATTTTAACCAGGAATCCTTTACCATCTATCAAAATTGCTTTTTCTATAGTGTCAGGGGAAGAATCCCATAGGAACTTCTCCTCTGGAACTGGATCCATTAAACCAAATGTGTCTGCTTTTGCTTCAAAAAATTTTGATAACAAAAAAAGAGGAAACAACAATTACAAAAGCTCAAATCCCACCTTTGGGAATAATACCTCTGGTAACAACTCTAATAATAGAGGACCCAATCTTAATCTAAAATGCTCTAACTGCAACAAACCTGGTCACACCATTGATAGATGTTATGATATTGTTGGTTATCCTGCTGGATATGGAAAAAGGAACTTTAATTCTAATATTAAACCTGCTAGTAACCATGCTTCTTCTTCTTCTGATGCCAATCTTGAAAATAGAATTAGCAACTCTCTTGTTTCTTTGTCTAATGAATGATGGCCGACTCATGAGTCTTCTCAATGATAGTCCCGTCAATTCCAATATGGCGTAAATGTTTTTCGTGAACTTTTTAATGGAAGTGTCAAATTCAATCTAAAATTTGAAAAATATTTTAATGGAAACACAAACCTTTTAAAAGGAAAAATCAGTCTTGGTTGGATTGTTGACTCTGGAGCAAACCAACACATGACTTCGTCTTCAAAATCTTTAATCAATACTATTGATGTTTCTAAACTTGGTCTTACTATTGGACACCCAAATGGTACTCAGGCACTTATCACTGAGATTGGTGACCTAAAAATCAACAACAACATTACCTTACATGATGCCTTAGTTGTGCCTGAGTACACTGTCAGTCTGCTATCTATTCACAAACTTGCTAGAGATAGCAAACTATTTGTTGGCTTTGATGAATCTAAATGTTATATCCAGGACTTTGCAACAAAAAGGAATGTGGGGATTGGTAATCAATCTAATGGCTTGTACTTGTTTGATGTAGACTCTGATTATAAGATTGTCTCTAATAACTGCATCTCTTCATGCCTTGTTTCTAGAAACCTTTGGCACCAAAGGCTTGGTCATCCCTCTGATCAAGTCTTGCAAGTCCTTAAACCCAGTCTTAACCTTGATAAGCCAACTGACCCTAACCATCTCTGTGATACTTGCAACAAGGCTAAACAAACCAGGGAACCTTTTCCCTTAAGTGAACATAAATCAACTAAAATTGGTCAACTTGTACACCTAGATTTTTGGGGTCCTTATAAAATCACTAGCAGAGATGGCTACAAATATTTTTTTAACTATTGTTGATGATTACTCAAGGTCTGTCTGGGTTTATATGCTTAAAAGCAAAGAAGAAGTCTATGATTCCATTGTCAATTTTTCTCAAATGTTGTCAAATCAATTTGTCAACAACAGAATGCAACAATTTTTTCATAACAAAGGAATTTTACATCAGACCTCTTGTGTCTACACACCTCAACAAAATGGAATAGCAGAAAGGAAACATAGACATCTTCTCAATGTTGCTAGATCTCTTATGTTTCAGGGGGAATTACCTCTTTACTTATGGCATGAATGTGTTCTTACTGCTGTTTACCTTATCAACATGTTACCTTCTTCTGTGTTGTCTGGCAAATCTCCTTTCTCTCTTGTGTATGGGCATGACCCTACACTCTCTCATATTAGGGTTTTTGGTTGTCTTTTCTATGTGTTAGCCTTAATAGTTTTTATTAGAAGTGATGGTCATTCACATTTAGGAACTTTGTAACATGTGTTAGATATCGTATTAGAATAGTCAACGGGCTCGTGGATTGGACTAAGCTAAATGGCTAGAAGTTATGTTAAACTAGCCTTGTATAAGTTGTCATCCAATCCATGTCCAACCCATATCCACGAAGCCCATGGAAAGCCCATTAGGGCGTTTATGTCTTGTACTACCACTCAAAGTCTCATTTGAGGGGTGTGCTTGAGTGTGTGTGTGTGTGTTTTCTTTGGAATATACAACATCTTGTGTTCATCTTTCTCTCAACACATACACGGTTTTATAACATCAAGTCACCATCTTTCTCTTAATCTTTCCTTCTTTATTTCTACGCATAGTTTGTGTTTGTGTTTCGTGGTCTACGCGTAAAGTGGTAAACGTGGTATTTGTGATATAAGGTTGATATAGTTGAGGTCCTATGTAGCCACCTGGAAAATTTCGCTATTTTAAATCTTCATATTTATGAACTAGACTGTTTATCAAATTTATTTGATCTAAATTGAACATTTTAGCATGTACATTTCATCTTTTCTTGCATAAAAATTATGCATATCCGAGTAGTCTTATTTAACCATGCCTGATCTTCACTGATTTCTAAATCAGTCTCACAAGAAAGATTTTCTTGTCTTATAAGTCCGCACGCGTACCAAAATAAAATAAAAGAAAACGCGAGAAAATAAGCGAACTAATAAAAATCTAAAATTTCTTCATCACGTCAATTTAATTAAAACGTGTCCGAAAATATAGACATTATATTTTTACCGTTATGAATTATATTATTACGAATTGACAACGGAGTACCGAAATACATCTAATACCAATACAATACACAAAATAATAACAAAAGTTACACTCAACCTTTATTAAAAACGAAAAAAAAAATAAAATAAAACAAACACACCCATGTGATCCTTACCCACTTTCCCCAAAACTTGCGCCTCTCTTCCCACCTCGCCTCCTCATCCGCAAAAATACCAACAACCATCCTTCATCCCAAAACCTCATTACCCTTTTCGAATAAGGTTTGACCGACACCCTCGGGAGAACGAGCAACGGAAGCGCTTCACCACCCGACCACCCCACGCCTCCCTTATGAATTGGAAAGGCATCGATAAGAATCAAAGGTCCCTCCACCCCTTGTCGCTATGTCACGGTGAAGACAACCGTAACCACGTGAAGACCTCGACATCGTTGCCCAAAGAAGACCAACATCTCATCCCCATCCTCAAGTACTAGGTCAAGCTACTCATATTGCTCCTTTAAATACCCCCATCGATCCACAGTGATACCACAACTCACAAACCAAAAATCAAAAACTAAGAAGAGTATACAAGGTGCTTGTGGTTTCTTGTGGATTCGATTGGGTGGGATTGCTTCTACTCCTTGTTTGCTTACCGATAAACATCACTCTCCTTGTTGTAAGGTTTACATTAAATCCCTTCTTGTTATAACATTATTGTAAATTTATGTTAAGATTAATGGTTTAAATTTAGTAATAGAATCGAATGTAAATATATTGTTAAAAACTTGGGTTATGTTGTTGTTTTGGTCGAGGCAGTCACACGAGAAAAGTCATCTAATCACAAATCTTAAAGCCCTTTGAAAGATTGAAACACATAGTCGACACATATGATTTCGGTTTATATTCGTTAGCTAATGGTTTATATGGTTCGGTTAAATTTCGAGTTGCTTGATAACCTGCTTAGTAGCAGTTTCGACCCAGCTTATTTATAGATTTTCTAGAGTTCGGTTTAGGAATATTTGATGTTTTCCATGTCTTGGTCAAGTTTGCCTTTCAAAAACTGCTTTGGTTAATAACGTGTAACATATTAAGTCAAGATGGGTTAAGTTAGTTTTGTCGCGGGTCAAAACCCACTGTGGTTGAACCACATAGGCGGACTTTTGGTTTTGCTACTTGCACCTTGGTCAACAAACAGATAACACCATAAAGGGTCTTGGTTTGTGTCGAGATCGAAACCCACAACAGGTAAGCTTCATTAGTTCTTTTGGTCTTAATCTATGTGATACCAAAAGCTAGTAAACTTGGTATAAACTTTGAATAGAAGAGTAAATTGATTTTGAAATAAATGGGAGGGCTTTAATGTAGTTGTTTTGGTGTTGACCCACTGATGGAGCTAACAGTGGGTAAGTTTTGCGCATGTCTCTTTTGTGGTCTTGGGTCCTTCAAAAGCCGCTTACAAACTTAATGTCTAAAATGCGTTTGGCTAGGAGTCTTTGTCGATTCGCTTTCCCCTGTTAGATTGTTGGCATCTTCGACCTACTTCCTTGCTTGTCCACGTGGCTTATTCGTGTTCCGCTTGGTTATGACGAGACCTTGTTATAGTGTGTTTTGAATCTGATTTTTCCACCCGAAGGTGTGTTTGTTTGTCGCAAATTCAGCCCACAACGGGCGTTTGTTTCGCTTATTTTCAGCCCAACTAAGGGCATTTATCCCGCTTATTTTCAGCCACCCAAAGGTGTTTAGTCGCTGCCACGCAGCCACCCAAAGTGGTGTTTAGTCGCAAACACGACCATCAAAGGGTGCGTTAATACAAACAACTAGGGTGCGTTTGGTACAAAGAAATGGGTCGTTACATCGCCGATTTTCAAGACCCATTTAGCGCGCTTGGTTGGTTCCCCAGTTCAAGAACGACGCAAAAAGAATGGTGTTCGCTCCACCTGATGTCCATCTTCTTAAGTCATGTAATCTTTTCTTTCCTTTCATCAAATAATAGGTGCGCTTTGGTTATCAGCAATACGAAACCACAATCAAATTTGACTTCCTTCTTGAATCTAAAATACATAGAGGACTAGTTGGGCCAAAGCCCATGTGATGTTCAACCATTTCGAAAATCGACATGTACACAAAAATACGAACTGAAACATAAGGTTTTATAAAGTGAGGCAAACAAGTAAAGTTTATAACATTGAGCATGACAAAAGTCGTCATTCTAAGCATATTACGGCTACTTGTCTTTTTGATTTTTCCGCACCTCGTTCACAACTAGCTCGCCTACTCGTTTTGATGTATTTCTTCCAATATTATTTTCACGATGTCCCATCTTATAAACATATGATAGCGAAATACAATTAACTTCTAAATCATACAAAACGAGACTTATTTTAAAACAATAATAATTTCCTACATTTCGTCATCAAATATATTTTTGACATATAAACAAGTCATACCTATTTTTCTAAAAGACAATTATAACATATAAAACGGAATTTATTTTATTTTCACCATTATAATAAAACTATTACTTTTCTTATATATATACCTATATTTTAAACCACGCCTTTATAATATGAATACGTTACTATTTATTTATGATATTTTCCAGACGTCATCTTCCCACGACAAGCCCACGACTCACTCATTTTAATACTTTTTGTGTGTGTCTACATTTCCATGAGCCAAAGTTAATCATGTACAATAATAAACGATACACTAAATAACTTAAACTTTGATATATACATGAATATTACCAAGTCAAAATACAAAGGTATTAATTAAAATCTTGGTATACAATTATAGGTCGCGTGACGGTACTCGGTGCACCACTTACTTGATTTCTTTACTACTCGGATACTGCTTTACTAAGGTGAGTTCATAGCCTCGCCTTTACTTATTTATTTCAAACCCCGCGAGGGAGATGCATGCTATAAACTAGAACACAAGTCTTTCTTAAACCAGTGTCGCTCGATCATTATTATTATAGCCTAAGTTGCGCCATAAGTCCCTTACATCATGAACCATTAATCACTTGCAGGTGGCGCGAATATTGTGGATAGTACTATGGGAATTAACGACCCGACTCGGTTATCGGAAATAACCGGGCGCACTATATTTGGTTAACTATGGAATTGGCAATTCCATCTCGAGGGCAATATTATTACTTACACGGTAATTAGGTGTATGCGATAGTTTGGTGTCATGAGCTTAGCGCATAATAATAATCTATGTTTTCTATGGTGATTGTATTCAAGCAATTACCATCTTTTACTTGTGTTCAACTAATTATTTAAACCTATGAATATCACTCAACATTTTGTTGACCTTTTAAGCATGCTCATCTCGTGTACAAATTAGACTTTCATGAAGGCGTGGAGTGGACGTCATGGGACACTTGAAGTGGTGTTATATTTCAATTAAAGTTATCATTTCGTAAAAACTATCTTTTATGTAATTTCAAACATGTGGTATTTTACTTTGTGTTCCCAAAACACTGAATTTTATGAAATGGTAACAACTTCTAATGGTAACAACTTCTTATTTAAAAACGTCTCTTTAGAGTCGTTTTCTATAACTTGTGACTATGATCCTCTAAGTAATACCCCAAATAGTCTTCCGCTGTCACTTTGTGATTTTGGGGGTGTTACATCCTACAATTGGTATCAATCGCCTAATAATGGTTTAGGAGTGTTGTGTTATGTTTTTATTCAAACTTTACAAAGAAAAGTTGCGTTTTTATCTATAAACGTGGGTTTTTTGCATAAAGGTTTGATTTTTACGTGTTGTTAAGCTTAAAGTTGTAGACTTTATTGATCTTTAAGTGTTTTGAAAAAATTTTGTGCAAAAGAAATCGTTTGGAAACGTGTTTTTGGTGAAAAATTCATGTTTTTGCAAAACCGCGCTTTTACGCGTAAGTATCATTTGGTCAAAACCTCTTTACGCCAGTGAAGAAAAGTCAAACCCTAGTTTTCACGCGTGAAGGTTTTACGCGTAAGATTTGAATTTTACGCATAAGATTTTGGTGCGATTCTTCGAGCTTCAACGGTTACTCGCTGCTTCCTCACTTGGATAAGTGTGTGAACACTTCGACTTGTGGATATCTTTTATACCGTGAGAGGGTAAAGTATTTTGGTTTTAAACCTAAGTTTACGCATAAGCATAAACGCCATTTAGTAACACTCTCACGATAAGCTAACACTTACGCCGTAAGGTTTTACGAATAAGCATTTTTGTTTACGCATAAGCTTACGCTTAAGCTTCAACTACACGTGAAGATATCGCTTACGCATAAGGAATCCTACGCCTAAACTTTCTACGATAAGAATCCCACGATAAGCAATCCCACGATAAGCACCAATTTCTACGCTTAATAACAAGTTTACGAGTAAGATTTTGTGCAAAACTTCAAACGGCTATAACTTTTGAACCGTAACTCCGTTTTTAGCGATCTAACCATCAAAACGACCGTGAGAACGAGGAGAATAGACTGCCGAATGAACTAAAGGGTCGACCTTCAATTCCTAAAAACGCTCCGAAAAGAAGTTATTGAGGTTTTTAAGTTTTTAGACCAAATTTTCACTACAACAACCAAGCTTAATCTTCATCAAACACAACTCCTTTATCGTTGAATCGATCCTACCTCAACTTTATCATATCATACCTTCATCAATGGCAACTCAACAAGGCATTCATGCAGCCGGTGCCGAAAACCGTCCTCCTATGTTGGAAAAAGGTGGATATCTTCAATGGACAAGTCGTATGCTTCGTTACATTAAGACCAAACCTAATGGAAAATTGATGATTCAATCCATTACGAATGGACCCTTCATACCGACAAGTCCAAGTCCTCGAAATGTCGATGCAACACCTCCGTCCCACCATCTTTTCGTGTTCAAAAGGAATCGAATACATCAAGAGGATCAAGCAAGTCAAAGCGATGACATGGCAATTCATATTGTCCAACCGGGTTTACCAAGAGACATCTTTGTCGCTATAGACAAGCCAGAAACCGCTTTCGATATGTGGAACGTGTTAGACGACTTTGTCATGGAACGAAATTGGTCAACAAGATACGGAGAACAAGTCGCTAACCGCATATGAGAAGTTGACATCTACCCTGTGAGAATCCATTGAATCCTACTATGGAAGGTTTTGCACGTTAATGAATGAGTCGATCGAAACAAGTTGACACTCGTAACTATCGTGAGCAACATCAAGTTCCCGAACAATCTACCGTAAGAATGGGGACGATATGTCACTATTGTCAACCAAACAAAAGACTTACATCAAGTGAACTTTGATCAACTAAACGATTTTCGAAACAAAACCAAAATGAAGTGAATGAAGTCGAAAGAAAGATTAGCAAAGAATCATGATCCATTGGCACTCATTGCAAAGACTCAAACTCCGGTGAATACACAACAACAAGCTTCATCATCTTCCACTAACAACAACTTGCAAAGAATACATTCCACAACAACAAGTCATTATCCTCAACAACAAATCTATCCACCGTAACAACAACATTACCAGAACAAGGAATCACCGATCTTGAAATTGAACAAGAACAAGCTTTGCTACATGCATTTGCATTTTGGGTAAAGCATTCGAAGTCGCTATTCCACACCAACTAACAACAACCAAAGGATTTCATCAAACACTGCAATGTGCAAATTGCACAAAGGGTGTGAACATGGGTCATCAAGGACAAATGGTTGGAGTTATTGCGAACCCATTGTGGATATGCTATCGATTTCGGATGGGTAATCAGCGGTTCCGAATCAAGGTAATCGGGTCGAATGTTGGGAATAGAGCGTTGGGTAATCGTAATAGGAATGTTGCGCCCAAATGTTGGGAATTATGGAAATGTGAATCGTGGTAATCAGTTAAGTGTTATAACCGCCAAGGATTGGGTCACATGGCAAGGAATTGTCCCGCTAAGCGAACAAGAAGATCACCGAGTATCTTCGTAAAGCTATGTTGTTAGCATGAAAGATGTAGGTGGATTACAGCTTGAGTGCCGAGGAAAATGACTTTTCGCTATTATGGATGATTTGAAGACCTCGAGGAAATCAATGCAACCGCATCTTCATGGCAAATCTTCAGAGACTAAGTACGACAATCGACTCGACGCACCTCCTATCTATGACAAAGAATGCAAGATCCGAGGTACCAATCACCGATCCATGCTATAACAATGTCATATTTGATGTGTTTACTCATGACGAACAAAGATTGTGTGACATCAACACCTACTTATGATACATACCGCCAATCCGAGTTGTAGCAATACTAACTCGAGACTCCGATGTGGATCCTAGTGGAGACCGTGGGCACAAATTATCGAGACCGATGAGGAAACACGTGCTTATTTTGAATCATTAATCAATAATCGTGGCATTGAAATCGAGAAAGTTAGAACGGTCAATCGCGGTTAAGGCCGCGAATGCTAAATTGACCACCGAGCTTGAGAGTTACAAGGAGAATGCAAAAGCCTTTGAATTTCATAAAACAAAGAATCGAATTAGAAATTGGTTATCGAAATTTGGTTTCTAAAGAACAACTATTGCAAATCAAATATAACACACTTGATGTGAATTTGAATTTGAAAATTAAATCTTTAAACAAGGAAATTTCGATTTAAATGACCAACTTTCTAAACAAAAGAAATGTTTTCTAATCTTGAAAAGAGAAGAAGCGAGTTGATTATCGATTTTTAAAACGAGAAGATTCTCTTCTTGATGAAATTCTTGATAAAATGAAAAATTCAAACTCGAAAATTTGCTTTTACAACGGGTCATTCTCGCTCAAACAAACAAGATGCTTTCTAATCAAGTAAATCCGCTTTCATACTAATCATAGAATGGCACTTGGTAATCTAATTCTTCGCTCCTCAAGAAAGCTCGAAACCTTAGAATGTGTTAAACAATGGAAATATTTTACATGAACCCATCATTGTTCGTGATTCTCTTGAAACGTTAAAACTATCTAAGAAGAGTAGAAAAGAATGAAACAAAACATCCGGAAATCAAACCAATCGACTATAACAAATGGAACAAAATTTCGAATTACTTTTGTTAATCAAAAGAAAAGTCAAAGTTTTCTATCACACCAAGTGTTTCAAACAAAGAGTCAACACTGCTTTCAAAATCTGCTTTCACAACCCGTTGTTGTCTCAAATTCTCTTTCGAACATTGAACAAATGTCTTCAAACAATCCTTTTAACACAAGTGATGCGAGAAGTATTTTAGAAAATGTGAAAACTAGAATTGCGGATCTTCAAGACACTTTTAAAACTAAAACCAATATTACAACAAATATCCGGTTTAATAGTTTTGATAATGAAAAAAAAATTGAAACTCAAATTGCCCTCACCAATAACATCAACTCAAGGGTAATTCATTTTGAACAAGCGCTTTTGAAAGAAACAACTGACTTTGTCAAGGACCATAAATCCTGTAAAGCAAGCTAATGATCGTGTCGAACACATCAAATTTTGGAAAATTTAAATGACTCTCTCAAGATGTTCGACTACCGATATTATGTCCATTATTTTACAAACATATTCGTTGAAGATCATGAAAGACTCCACCGAGACCTCCAAAATTGTTTCAAAATATGAAAAAGCACTTGAGAAACTTGAAAAAGAAAATGTCTCATATTTTAAACAACTTGATCGAAAAACTGTCGTATGAGCGTGCCTACAATGACATGAAAGCGAAAAATGATCTTTTGAGGACTCCGCTGAAATGTCAAAAAGGAAAGGCAGTGGATACTAAGATTACAAAACCATTCACTGAGGAGAAAGCAAATGTTCCCAAACCGGTTTTAAAACCAAAAATGTCTGTTTCAATGCTTCCTCCAATAGTCAATGAGAAAAATGATTTATCAAAACCAGTTACTCCACATGCCTCGCCTAAACAAAATGTTGAAAAAGGAAAAACGGTTATTGAGAAACCAAAAGTTTTAGCTCCTGGCCTTTTTAAGATGAGTACCACTAATGCGTCTGCCATCTAAAACATATGGAACAAACGACATAAGTTTAGAAAAGCACTCCAAAGAGACTAGGAAAGCTGAAACCACTTCTCTAGATAAAATTGTGAATCCTAATGAGTGTGCCTTACCTTCTACAGGACTAGGAAGCACCTCTAGGAGCAGCAGACTAAAGCCTAAGAGCAATACAAGGAACAATAGAGTCTCGCTTGCCTCTAAGAGTAGTTGCTTGAATAAAGAGAAGAAAGAAGAACAACCTAGGAGTTTACCGCTTTGTAATAAGAAAGACATTTCATTTGAATGTACTGAACCTATGAAACTTGCTAAGTCTAATGAATGTGTTGAATCTCTTTTTTTAACTTGCAAGAAATCTTTAACTAATGTTCATGATGATTGTGTTTCTAAGAATGAGATTGTTAAGCATGTTAAGAAGAATGTTCCCAAAAGAACTTATGCTAAACGAATAGGAAGACTAGTTGCGAGACTTAGGCTCTTCACTACTGATAGGGAGCATAATGTTTACTATAGGGATGACATTTGAAACCCACAGGTAGAACTTTCACACTCCAGAATGGTAGAATGAGTGATGAACCTGTCTTACCAATAGATAACTTCTATGAGTGTGATCAAGATTTTACCTCTAACCCAAAGGAACCAAAATCAAAACGGTTTCCAAAATCTTCTTCTTCATTATTG
Organism: Chrysanthemum lavandulifolium; assembly: GCA_022545495.1. Classification (NCBI taxonomy): domain Eukaryota; kingdom Viridiplantae; phylum Streptophyta; class Magnoliopsida; order Asterales; family Asteraceae; genus Chrysanthemum; species Chrysanthemum lavandulifolium. Next base: position 148,120,912 of record CM040246.1, read on the forward strand.
GCGTGTTATCGAAATATATCTTTGGATCGTCGACTGGGTTGCTCCAAGCACATGACCGAATCGAAGTCGTTGATCAATTTCGTTTGAAATTCATAGGAACCGACGCTTTGGAAATGATCATGTAGCGACTATCATGGGTTATAGAGATATACCCTTTGGAAATTATTTGATCACTCGGGTTTACTATGTCGAAGGGTTGGGACATAATTTGTTTTCACAAGCGCTACGTGATGCGATTTAGAGGTTGCTTTTAGGAAAATGCTTCCTTCATAAGAAACTTGAATGGCACTAATCTCTTAACGGGAATCGTGATACAAACTTGTATGCTATCGACATTAACCAAATGGCCTCTTCATCACCAATATGTCTTATGACACGAGCATCTGGAACAAAGTCCTGGTTGTGGCATAAACGGTTATCCCATCTCAATTTCGACACCATCAACAAACTGGCCAAAGACAACATCGACAACGGACTTCCAAAGTTCAAATAAACCAAGGATCACTTATGTCCATCATGCGAACAAGGAAAAAGCAAAAGAGCATCATATAAACCCAAATCCATACCAAGTTCGGAAGCAAGGTTGCATATGTCGCACATGGACTTATGTGGCCCAATGAGAGTTGAAAGCATTAAGGGGAAAAAGTATATTCTTGTTATCGTCGATGATTATTCAAGATATACATGGGTTAGATTTGAGATCAAAAGACGAAGCACCGTGCATCATCATCACCTTCCCAAACGTATTCAAGTACTTCTTCAAGCTCCTATAAGGGTTGTAAGAATGCATAACCAGCATCGAATTCACAAATCGGGGTTAAGAGCTTACTTTGAAGATGTTGGAATCACACATCGACATCGCTTGTTAGAACTCCACAGTGAATGGGGTAGTTGAAAGAAGAAATCGAACTCTTGTGGAAGTCGCCGCACAATGCTAATCTATTCTAGTGCATCGTTATTTCTATGGGTTGATGTTGTTGCAACGCTTGTTTCACTCGTAACCCATCCCTAATCCATCCAAGATTCAATAAAACCCCATATGAAATAGTGAACAACGAAAACCCGATATCTCTTACTTTCACGTGTTTGGCGCTTTGTGCTATCCGACAAATGACAGAGAAGATCTAGGAAACCGAAAGCTAAAGGTGATATTGGAATCTTCATTGGATATTCGAGATAGCTCGAGGGCATTTAGGGTGTATAATGTAAGAACTAGGAGGATCATGGAGACAATGAATGTGAACTTTGATGAACTTTCACAAATGGCTTCGAGAGACTCGCTCTAGAACCCGCACCAAACCCGCAGACTTGGACACATCGCTCAGACTCGTACATCAAAGAGCTCCATCAACTTTTGCCGCCACACCTCATGAACAAGAATGGGAGAATTTCTTTGAGTTAATGTTCGATGAATACTATGGTGGAACTTCAACAAATGCATCAAACCATCATTCCACAGCACCCGCCAAAATCATCCACCGCCACCAATGTAAGATGCATCTACAACAACAAACCAATGCACCAACTCCATGAACATCATCTACATCTACTCCAGCAACTCCAATTCTTCAAACAGTTTTACCAGCAGTTGATGAGCAAATTCAAAACATATCATTTCAAGAAGAACCTACTCAAAACCAGAACGATGCCACATTAGATGCATACTTATTTGAAAACCCGTTTGCTACGGAATCAGCTGAATCATCTTCTAGCTTACGAGAACCATCTAACTCGCACTCGTATAATCTACAGTATCCCTCTACTCTGAAGTGGACAAAAGACCACCCAATTGAACAAGTTATTGGTGAACCTTCAAGGCCAATTCAAACGAGACGCCAACTTGCCACCGATTGCGACTTATGCATTTACCTTTGCTCAATCAGCAATATTGAACCGAAGAACATTCGGGAGGCAATGGCAGAACCCGCATGGATAGAAGCGATGCAGGAGGAACTTCTCCAATAACGTCTACATGACTCTTGGGATATGGTTCCAAGACCAATTGACATTCGCCATTGATCTCAAATGGTTATGGAAGAACAAAAGGGATGAAGAGATGATCGTAATTGCAACAAAGCTCGCCTTGTGGCCAAAGGATACATACAGAAGAAGGGATAGACTTTGAAGAGTCATTCGCGGTAGCTAGACTTGAGGCGTCAGATTTTCTTAGCCTATGCACTTCACAAAAACATCACGGTTTATCGATGGACATTAAGACCGCGTTCTTGAATGGTACTGAAAGAAGAAGTGTACGTGAGTCGACCCGTAAGGCTTCATAGACATGGAACATCCAGACTACGTCTACAAACTCAAAAAGGCAATCTATGGTTAAAAGCAAGCTCCGCGAGCGTGGTATGACGAACTGTCCTCTTTCCTTATCCTTAACAATTTCACCAAAGGAATGGTTGATCCTACCTTGTTTACACAAAAATGCAAAAACGACATTTTGATTGTTCAGATTTACGTAGACGACATCATTATTGGATCCACTAATCCGAAACTTTCAAAACATTTTGAAAATCTCATGAAAAGCAAATTTGAAATGTCCATGATGGGGGAACTAAAATTTTTTCTTGGTTTACAAATTCATCAATCCCCACATGGAATTTATATGAATCAAGCGAAATATACAACTGAGATTTTTGAAAAATCATGGTATGGATAATTGTGACTCGGTCGGAACACCAATGGTAACTTCACCAAAAATTGGAGCCGATTTGTTTGGGAAACCAGTCGATCCGAAGAAATATCGGAGCATGATTGGTTCTCTCATGTACCTCACTGCTAGTCGACCCGATATTCATTTTGTTTGTCTCGCTTATTAGCACGGTTTCGTGCAAAGCCTACTAAACCGCACCTCAAAGAGGTTAAAAGGATCTTTCGGTACCAAGACATCCATTCACATGGGACTTTGGTATCCAAGAAACGGTTGATCTAATTTCCTTTTCGATGCGGACCACGCAGTGACCAAGTTACGAAAAGTACATCGGAGGCGCACAATTCTTGGGTGAAAAGTTAGTAAGTCGGTCTTCAAAGAAACAAGATTGCACCGCACTTTCAACCGTGAAGCCGAGTATGTGTCTCTATCTGCGTGTTGTGCTCAAGTTCTATGGATGAGAACACAACTCACGATTATGGCTTTACTTTCGATAAAATACCTATGTATTGTGACTCGAAAGTGCCATAGCCATATCATGCAATCTGCTCATCACTCAAAGACTAAGCATATTAGAGTCCGCTATCACTTCATAAAAGAACACGTAGAAGAAGGTACTGTTGAATTATTTTTCGTGAAGACATATTACCAACTCCCCGATATATTTACTAAAGCCCTTCCAAAAGAAAGGTTTGACGATTTAGTTCGACGAATTAGAATGCGAAGCCTAACCCCGAGGAGTTAGAATGTCTTCTCGAATCTTCGTGAAAATGATTTTCCAAATGCTTCACTGTAAATATTTTGAAAACAAAATAAAAATTTGAAAACCAACGAAAGCAAAATATAAAAATATAAAACTTTCAAAAATACAAAACAATAAAATATCAAAATCCAAAATATTCTTCTACGACATGTCTCTTGTATAATCGATATTCAGACGTTTCTAGAAATGTCATTCAACAATGATACGGCATGTATGGATGCTTGAGCGAGAGTTCTTTAAATGTTTTCTAAAACATGTCGCTTCTCAAAATTTCTTCAAGAAAATGGCTTTCGATACTTCAAGACGAAACCCGGACTAAAATGATGACTTTTGATTATTTCAAATCAAAACTCGTGTTTTTAAAGAAAAATCAAATGTACGCTTGATGCACTACATTTAAAATTGGTGAGAAATCATCATCATCTTGAGCAACTTTTCAAGATTGTTCAAAAAGATTTTCAAAATCTTTCAAAATATTTTGTGATCAAGATAACTCCCTCTAAAACCCTTTAATTGATTATGCTTTATTAAAGGGGGAGTATAAAACAAAAGTGTTCCAAATTCATGCTTAAATCAAATCCGTTTGTCTCCCCAAAAGATTCTAAAATATTGTTTAATCCGTTGATATCAAAAATATCATGTATATGCTATTTTTGAGGGGGAGGAGACGTGATTAAAATGTGATCAAAAAGTTTAATGATCGTTGCTTGCATCTCATAATGAGCTCGACTCAGTTGAAACCAATGAATTGACGAGGAATCAAGTACCATCTCGAGAAACTTTCTATGGACTTGACCAGGACGGGTAATAATTTCAAGCTAGTTCTCTAGTGATGTAAACGTGTCTCGAATCGGTCTTGTTCATTTAAAGTCGATCAATTCAAAAAGTGCGAACTCTACCCTCTATGTGCAGATTTCTGTCAAAACTTTTAAGCACATGTGAAGGGGGAGTGTTTATGAAAATATAAAACTCACGGAGTGTTTCAAACATGTTTTCTATCATAAACACTCCGAGAGATTTTCAAGAAAAATGGTTTTATGGCAACATGAGACAGTCATGGAGTTATAAGGTGACTAAGGATAGGTAAATCCGTCCTATGATCCGCCAGAGCCGGAGGGATCTACCCAAGGACACCACCAATAGTTAAGTATTAGAAGTCCTCAGGTATGATTGAAAAAAAAGGAGTAATGTGAGAAAGGAGAAAGAAGGGGTTGAAGAATTAAAAAGAAAAGTAAAAGAAAGGGTGAAAAGAAATAGCCCTCCATAATTCAACCTTAGGCGTAAACCGGTTCAATTCATCTGCTCTCGGTTGTCACTAGATGACACCGGTATTGAAGACAAAGACGCTATGGACCCAATGGACGACCGCACTAAACCTTCCACCCACTCAATTCCTCTTAAAAGGATTTGTTTCATTCTCAATGGGAACCCTACATAATCTATCGATTGCCTCTTAGAGATTGTTGGTATTGAAGAAGGAGACCCTCTCCTAGTCTCCGCTCAGAAAACCGTAATGCACTATTGAGTCTAGAGCCACGAGATTCATAAAAAGATCTCATAGGAACACTTGACATGACATAGCTTGTCGCTCATCAATAAGGACACAAATGATATATTCTAGAGTCCCACGCAGATCTTAGCAATCTGCGCCGAACATTTATGAGAAGATTCACATCCGTGATCTTCAATGATTGAATGGAAACTCCCGCCGTGGTCAACATCAAGCAGCCCCGACAAGCAGTCACTTCGTAACTCCCCGAGGATCACGCTTAGTGTGTCTCAAACGGTCTACGTCGTGGGGTGATGCTTGTGTACCTCAATGACTCATCTCGAATCGTAAGTGTACCTCGGTACATCGCGTTATCTCACTTGTAGGACTCCGGTTCGAGAACGGCCTTTGTAAGAACTAGAGATGTGTTTTCACACTATGTCATAACACCCTCGAAATTCAAACTTGTAAGTGCTTAACCGCTTATTACTAACTGCTTTTATGTTTTCTTCTTATGGAAGCTCCGGAGCGGATTGATCGTGCAGATTCTCCACATGCTCATACCAACAACACATGAAAAGTTCTCATCAAAATTAAAGGCAACACCAAGTTAAAGATGATTCTTCGTCAATGTCAAAGAATCTACGAAGTTTAAAGACTCGAGAACTACATCATTAGTAACAAAAAGAAAAATAGAAGTGTGAGCATGGTGGAGAAAGACGTGGAGACACCTAACCAACGAAGTTGACTAATGGCTCTATACCACATTAACTGATCACAAAGCATGAAGGAACAATGAAACAAGACTATTCTATATCTACACGCAAAGTTCAAGCTCAAGGAAAGTAAAGACCTAATCAAGTGGAGCATCTTTTGAATGACCACTCCTTAGGGGGAGATTGTTAGCCTTAATAGTTTTTATTAGAAGTGATGGTCATTCACATTTAGGAACTTTGTAACGTGTGTTAGATATCGTATTAGAATAGTCAACGGGCTCGTGGATTGGACTAAGCTAAATGGCTAAAAGTTATGTTAAACTAGCCTTGTATAAGTTGTCATCCAATCCATGTCCAACCCATATCCACGAAGCCCATGGAAAGCCCATTAGGGCGTTTATGTCTTGTACTATATATACCCCTCAAAGTCTCATTTGAGGGGTGTGCTTGAGTGTGTGTGTGTGTGTTTTCTTTAGAATATACAACATCTTGTGTTCATCTTTCTCTCAACACATACACGGTTTTATAACATCAAGTCACCATCTTTCTCTTAATATTTCCTTCTTTATTTCTACGCATAGTTTGTGTTTGTGTTTCGTGGTCTACTCGTAAAGTGGTAAACGTGGTATTTGTGATATAAGGTTGATATAGTTGAGGTCCTACACTATGCTACTATTCTCAATAACTCTGACAAATTTGATAGCAGATCTGAAAAAAGTGTCTTTATTGGTTACTCTAATGAGAAAAAAGGCTACAAACTTTTAAGTTTAGAAACAAAAAATATTTTTTACTCAAGAGATGTTAAGTTTTATGAAACAGTTTTCCCTTTCAAAATGAAAAACAATATTCAAAAACAAGTATTTGAAACTTGTGTGTCAAAAGATTTAAACCACAAATTTTTTTTTTGATACTGACAACCCTAAAAGACCCAATGATGAAGGGAGAGTGTCTTCCAATGATGATGGCACTGAGTTGAATTCTCCTAATGAGGATGGTAACTCAGTTGCAACTTCCATAGAAGAAAATACACACCCTGAGGGCACTGTTTCACCTGAAGCAAACTCCAATGACATCAACTCTGATGTTAACTCTGATTCTGACTCAAATGAGTCCATTCCTGAACAAGGAGGCTTGCCAGCCATCACCACAAGAAGGTCAACCAGACCCACTAGATTGCCTAAAAATCTTAATGACTTTATTGTTGAAGGCAAAGTTAAATATGGTATAGAAAAAGTGGTGAATTATTCTAATCTTGATTATGAGAATTACTGTTTTACTTCCAACTTAAATAAAAGTGTTGAACCTACTTGTTATGAGGAAGCTATCCTTGATCCTAACTGGGTTGATGCTATGAATGCTGAAATTGAGGCCTTAAATACTAACAAGTCCTGGATCAAAACCACTTTACCTACTAACAGAAAACCCATTGGGTACAAATGGATTTGGAAAATCAAATACAAATCCAATGGTGAAGTGGACAGATATAAAGCAAGGCTTGTTGCCAAAGGCTTTAACCAAAGAGAAAGGATAGATTACAATGAAACTTTTTCTCATGTTGTGAAAATGTCTACTGTTAGAATTCTTATTGCCTTAGCTATTAAGAATAAATGGCCTCCTTTCCAACTTGATGTTAATAATGCTTTCCTTTATGGTGAGCTTGATGAGGACATATACATGACTATTCCAAAAGGTTTCTCTGATGAAAACAACAAAAACATGGTCTGCAAACTTACCAAATCATTATATGACCTCAAGGAGGCTCCCAGAAAATGGAATGAAAAACTTGTTGGTGTTCTCAAAGAACATGGGTTTGTTCAGTCTGTGAGTGATCATTCTTTATTTACAAAAACAAAGATAACAAGTTTATTGCTTTACTTGTCTATGTTGATGATATTGTTCTTACTGGTAACTGTGTTGAGGAAATTGAACAATTCAAAGTCTTTCTTAAAACTAAATTCAACATAAAAGACTTGGGTACTCTCAAATTTTTACGGGTATTGAGGTGATAAAACGGGGATGACATCTGCTCTCCGAGAGAAAATATTGTCTTGAAGTTCTGAAAGAATTTGGTCTCCTTGGGTGTAAACCTGTATCTACACCCATGGAACCAAACTCTGTTCTTCCTTTTATTCCAACCCAAGATGACCCATTGCTTGACAACATAACTGGGTACCAAAAACTGCTTGGAAAATTGATTTATCTTACTCATACCAGACCTGACATATCATATTCAGTTCACTGTCTTGCACAACACATGCATACTCCCTTAAGATCTCATTTGGATTTTGCTTTAAATGTGCTAAGATACTTAAAAGGTGCTCCTGGTAAAGGTCTAAGGTATGATCATAGCAGTCTGAATAATGTTCTTGAAGGGTATAGTGATGCAGATTGAGCAAAATGTATTAAAACCGTGAAATCATTCTTGGATATCCGTTTTTTTTAATAAGTGTTTGATATCATGGAAAAGCAAAAACAAAACACTCTCTCAAAATCTTCAACTGAAGTGAATATAGATCCATATCTTTGCCGCACTGTGAAATCATTTGGGTTCAAAAAATCCTAATGGATCTAAATGTTGATCTTAATCTTCCTGTTAACTTGTTTTATGATAACAAATCTGCTTTACAGCATGCTGTCAACCCTGTTTTCCATGAGAGATCCAAACACTTTGAAATTGATGTCCATTTTATCAGAGAAAAAATTGCAAAAGGTGTCTTGAGTGCCATAAAAATTGGCTCCTCAAACCAAACTGCAGACATTCTTACCAAGCATCTTCCAGCTTATGAACACAAATTCCTTTGTGAAAAACTGAAACTATTTGACATATTTGGGAAACAGATTAAGGGGGAATGTTCCAAAACACCTAAGTAATCTATGTCCCAAATATGTCCTTATTCTCTCTCACTTAGTGTTGTTTGTGCAGGATTATTATGAGGGACTTATTGTGGACTTTCTCTATTCTTGTTTATGAAGAAAACTAAAGATGTGCTGCTTGTGAAGTTTATTAGAAAGATAGAGGGGGGTCTTTGTCACTTTGGCTCCTATATATCTGTGGTCCCTCTCTAGGGTTTCATAATCAAAATATACGCAGTATTCTCTTGACTGCTATATCACTCTCCCTCCAAATATTTATGTACTAGAATCTGTTGATCCATTTTTGTCTTGTTTCTTTGATCATTTGATCTTCTTCAAGTCTTGTAACAGTTTGATTATTATTGTACAAACTGTGCCGACTATTGTACTTTGATTCTTGAATAAAGATGAACTTGTTGCTCTGTTTATCTGTTTGATACCATCGCACAACATGCATTAAGGCCAGTGGCTCAACATCAATAGGAGTAGCAATATATCATCGGTTAAAATCTATGTTAAGTTGTTAGTAATAGGATTGAGTAGCGTTATTGGCTGAATTGATTGGTACTATCTGCTACACCGGTCACCTACATGATATATAAAGTCTGTACAGTGGATGTGTTTGCTGAGGTAGTTAATTTATCAATCCATCTTGCATGCTTTATGACATTACTGTTTGAACGATTTTTAAGATGAATTCTCTCTTTCATTTATCATTATTTCTCATAATTTATTCGTTTACAATTTGATTGCAAGTTTGCAACATAAGACCAGAAGGAAAAAAAAGAAAAAAATGAAAAAAAAAAAAAAAAGAAGAAGAAGTTTCTACAATTAGAGTCGTAACATTTGCCATGTATCCCGGCATTACAGCCGCAGTTGGCACCGCAGACTGTTTTTCCACTATAGGTGATGGATGATCCTTTTGAGTATTTTATATTTCGTAAGTGGTTGTGGTGAACCTCCATACTTTGGTGCTTGACGAGTTGGATTCCCGCTTGCTACTCGATGTATTGGAGGAGGGTGTACCGCGTCAAATTTAGAGCCATTACTTGATAAAACGAGTAACAAGAAGGAAAAAAATATTAGAACAAACACACACATCTTGTTTACCATCTTTTTGTTTGGAAATTGCCCAAATTAAGGAGATATAATGATGAATACTACGACACCAACACATATATATAGTAATAGTTCAACCGATAGTCAAGCTTATGTTTTCCAATGGTGTAACCATATTCAAGTCTTTCCAGAATAAAGTGACCCGAATCATGGAGTATGAGCCACTGGGAGGAGACTTAGACCGGGTAAATACTAATATTATTTGTGATCACGATCTTTTCTAAGTAGTATATACATACGTATTCTTTAAACGTAATATGTACACTACTAAAGTTTGAAGTTACTAAATTTTCAACATCCAAACGGAGAAAAAGTAAAGAATAACTTGCACAAAGTGGACTTACTAATGGCATATCGAAACATAAATTTAGAACAAATATTGCCATTTGTTTGACACAGAGGTAAATAATACCTGAGTTCGGCTGCATTTAGCTTCTATCTTTTATATTGTTCGTTAAGATTGTTTGAATTAGACATTTTTTTTAACCATGATTTCTGACTTTTGGCCAACTAATCCACGAGGTTTAAAACCATCGCCGAGAAATTTTTTTAAATAAACACTTTAACTTCATTTTTATTAAAATGAATCATTTAAACACGTTTTACCAAAATCGACACTTTGGGTGAGCAAACATAGGCGAGCAAGCATTTACTCGTCATGTTCTTTGTCTTGTAGCGAGGCGGAGAGCAATTGGGAGGGAGATAAAAACATTTGCTCTCCATGTTCTTTGTCTTGTAGCGAAGCGGAGAGCAATTGGAAAGGAGAGTAAAGCATTTGCTTTAAATGTTATTTGTCTTGTAACGATGATATGTGAGTAAAATGAATTGGAGAGCAAATGGTTTGCTCGCACAAAATGTCGATTTTGGTAAACTCATTTGAAAGTGCGTATTTTTGTAATTGAGTGTGAGAATTGAAGTGTTTATTGTGGTAATTGATTTAATAAAAATTAACAAAGTAGACACGTGTTAAAATTTAGACGGAGTTACGGAGTTGAACAATTGTGCATGACCATTTGAAAAAGAGCTTTAAAAAATAACTATGTTAGAAACCGAAAAAAGATAATGTCCCTTTTTGTACGTTTCTCAAAAAATTATTATTAATTGATGGATGTTGTCGGTAGAACTTTAGGAATCAGAAGATGTGCGATTGCATTGTACCACCATTGATGAGGCCACCAAATTTCATGACTTCTATTATATATATAAACACAATATGAGACTCGAGCTTAATTAATTCATGTACTACTTATACATATGTATATTATGTGTGTGTTTGAGGGCCTTTTTATGGTAATGGCACGGAGCCACTAAAATTCACGAAACAGCCCTGGATGTTGTATTCATTGGAATCAATATACTTACGTAGAATAACAGACCATGTATTGGAGTTTGTTACGTAGAATAAAAATGGAGATTTTATTACAAAGCTTCGTGTTAACCAGCCATGACATATTTAAAAGGGTTATTAAACAAGTGAAACGGACAGAATAGCAAGTAAGAGCATCCACTATAGTAGTTTATCAAAAGGTTTATAAAATGATGAAGAGGTCTAAGAACTTAAAACCATAGTGAAGATAGGTTTATAAAGAGGTCTAAAATGAATAGGTCTAGAATATTGAACCTCTTTATAATTTAATGCATTTGGTTTTTGTATGATGTTATAAAGTTTGATGAGGTTTATACATAGTGAAGATAGGTTCAAGGTTTATAAATTAATGCAATAATTAAACTATAAACCTTTATAAAAGTTTAACATAGTGGATGCCCTAAGTAAGATGTTCATCTCAATTATTAATACTTTTTTTCAATAACGTAATCATTGATATTGAAAGCTTATTCGATCCGAATATGGATAAGGTACGTCAAAACTAAATTAACACAATAAGAGCACTCTCATCCATAACATTATAACACCAATAACACCGTCCACGTCAGCGTCACATCAGCTTTAACATTTAACATTAACATCTCCAAAAAACACCCACAACCATAACATCCAAATAACATCAATAACACCAATAACATTTCATATTTTCAATTTCAACCCCTAAACTAAAACAAACACTTCATTTATTAAAACACATATCACATTTAACATTAAAACACCAAGTACATTAAACGTTAAACACGAATTACATTAAAATTAAAGATACAACGACATCGATGTAAAATAAAACTACTAAAACTTAAAAATGAATCATCCGAGTCCCAACCATCGAATCGGTTGGAGGAGAATAAACTCCCCATTAAAGTATCGACTCTCCATTATGTCGAAATAGTTGTCTTGGAGGTCCGAGCTTCCGTGCTTCTTGCTCACGACGAGTAGCCTCTTCACGTGCTCCGCTTCTTCCATAATCTCCTTACGGTTTTTTCATCTCGCTCCAGCTGGGAGAAGCCTCACTTAACCCGCTCGGTGGTTTGAAAATCCACCCGGGTCGCTCATGTGGAGTAGGAACAATTGGGAGGTACGGATGTTTTCAAACCCACCGGAAAGACATTTTCGGTGGTGTAGAGTAAACATCATGTTCGGTAGAGTTGGAAAGTCGGTTTCCGGCAAGTGATTTGGATTTGGAAAGTCGGTTTCCCAGAACTTTTCCGGGCCGGGAATTCTTGAGAAAAATCTTTATGAGACATTTTGTGTGTGTGAGTTGTGTGTGTAACTTGTGTGTTGTGTGTTGTGTGTTCTAAACAACTCGTAGAGTTGTATATATAAGCGAGTTGATTTGAGTTTGAATAAATCCCTCTCATATTTGATTTTAAATTTCAAATTTGAATTTGAATTTATCCCTTGGAATCGACCAATAATTTAAATTTGAATTTGAATAGGTTGAGGGGGTGTAAGTGAAAATTTATTTGAAATGGTTTAGGGGGGTGAAATGAATTTTTTTTTTAAAGTTTATCGCGCGTTAGTCCCTTAACGCCCAGGGACTAACGGCGTGATTGATATGCACTTCCAACGGGTTTAACGCAATAAGGCGGGTGGTTTGGGCATATAACGCCGTTGGGGCGTTAAGGATGGGAGTGCTCTAATGATCATACATGAAAAGAACCACTAAACAAAAATGTAAGGGTGGTGGCAATGGGATGCGGTATGGTGAGGCATGAGGCCATGCCGAGCGGCAACATCATTGTCTTCTAAGCGGCATGGTTCCGGTTTGGTGAATGGTGGTACTCGGCAAAGATTGCCTAAGAGGGCAGAGGCATGGGATATAAAAAATAAAAAAATAAAATTAGGTGAGGCATGGGATCATGGTTGCCGCTAAAAAAATATGGTGAGACATGAAATAGGCATGAATGAGGTTGAATGATATTATTGATAGGTGATGAGGCATGAGTGAGACATGTGATCATGACTGCCACCACCCTAAATCACTGAAAGCTACAAGCACAAGTGAACAGAAGATAGGTGATGAGGCATGAGTGAGACATGTGACCAAAGAAGGTCAACATTTTTGCATGGCGAGTTATGTTGGATCGATTACCTACTCGGTATAATCTATCGCGTATAGGATTGGAAATTGAGTGTATTTTGTGTCCCACGCGTGGAGTTGGTATGGAAACCGTGTCACATACATTGTTCGTTTGCTGATTTGCAAAAGAGGTTTGGTCTCATATTTATAGATGGTGTAACATATCCATGTTCAGTGGTGAGTCGTTTTCTGAATGATGGGAATGGTGTGATTCGAATCCATCTAGAAAGAACCTCAGATATAAAATGCACGTAATTGGTCTAGCTACATGTTGGATGATATAGCGGTACAGAAATTATGTGTTATATGATGCCGGAAGAATGCGTAAAAGAGATTTAGTAGATAATATTATTTTGTTGTCGTTTTCTTGGCTAACCCATCGGATCCAAAAATATAAGGTTTCGTGGGTTGATTGGCTTAAGTATCATTTGTAATTTTTTCAGTCTAGTTTTTAGCTAGACTCTCGTATGAAATGTTGTTCAAAAAAAAAAAAAAAAAGTCATGGATGTGTTGCTTTGTAGATGTTTATGATGGTTAATACTTTGTATTGTTACCTAGCTACTCACAAAATACTATTGACGTATGTGTGGGACTTATTATTCATTACCATATCTAAAAGAATAAAATATGGACCATGGCTATATCTATCAACTTTGGACATAAATGATACATTTATGAATAAATTCCAAGGCTCATTTAATTAGGTGAAATAAACTTCATAAGCAATAAATCTCAAATCGAAAACAAAAATATTTATTAAAAAAAAAAAAAAAAAAAGTGTTGAAATACTTGAAAGGTTTTACTAGTAGTAATAAACGTATGAGTTTCTTTTTTTAAACGATTTTTTTTAAAGCTAGATTAGTAATTGAAATGAACATCTTACCTCTTGTTACTCTGCTTTTCGCCTCTTTCTCCGAGGTTTTTTAACTAATAAACATATGTTTTTTTTAAACGGATATGTTTAGCTTCCTAGGAATTCAAGACCCACACGGCCACACCCAAATCACCAAGGATGATTTTTTGAATCGATGTAACAAGAGAATTAAATTTAAGTTACCCGACCCATCTCCGGTCCAAACTCATTTGTCCGAATCATTCGAGTCAAGCAACATACCCTCAATCATCGAAATAAGAGAATGGAAGTTGTTGATAGCTCTACCATGTGGGGTGACTTGCCACGTCCATTTCCCACTCCACTCATTGTTAGAACGCTGTCATCGAACGCTCATCTTTTACTATTTGTCAATTTCAAGGGCATATAAGCACGGACGTCTGTCACAAAGACGTTGCCCTCTGCCACACCAACGACTATGCCAAAAAGAAGTTGCGTCTCATTTAATTACTTTAAGAACAAAAGAGTTCTTGAAAGAGGGGTTGATGTCACCGATGTAAAAGGATACCTTAATTTTATCAGACCATATACCACCCTTGTTTTGAGAGTTTGAATGCAAATGAAAACCAACGTCTAGTCCATAAAACTCCCTAATCACCTCATGCCAAAAGGCATTTTTTTTCCGGTGAGGAAACGCCATTTCCATTTGCCAATAAGACCAATATTTTTTGCCAAGAGACTACCAACTCCTAAACCACCTTTGTTTCGATCAAGGAGGATGGTATTCCATTTACCCAACCAATAACACGATGCGATTCTTTAGAACCCCAAAATGAATCAACTTCTAATAGATTCTAAAAGGTTAATAGCCTACTAAGAAGGGCTTTGAATAACAATAAATAGTAGATAGGAAGGCTTCCAAGCACGAATTTTACAAAGGTCAGATGACCATTAATTGAGAGAGAATTAGTTTTTCAAGAGGAAAGCTTATCTCTTAACAGGTTAATAATGTCATATCAACCATCACACGAATGCATCCTATTACCAACCAGGAGACTAAGATAAGAAAAAAAAGGAGTGTCATGACCACATCCTAATGAGGAAGCCATATGAGTAACGACATTATGAGGAACCCCCACTCATAATCCTACTCTTCATAATATTATACTTTAAGTCCCGAAGCTAATTTAAAACATCTAAGTATACAAATAAGATTTAGGGCGTTACCCCTCGGTCATTCTCTAAGAAAATAAAGCGTCATCAGCGTATTGCAAGAGGGAGATATTGGAACCACAATTCGCTATAAAATTGTATTATTGTAACTTGAATGGCTTCGGCCACGGGTTGAGAAACAAAAAGGGAAAGAGAGAGAGAGAGAGGATCGCCTTAACGAACACCCCTTTCAAACTTGAATTCCTTCGTTGGGGAGCATTAATTAAAATAGATATAGAAGCCGATGAAAGGCATGTAGCCATCTAATTCCTCCACTTCAATCCAAACCACATATGCCTCAACACATCAAGGAGGAAATTATTGATGGGACTCCTTCTCCTGCCAAGCTTGTGAGTGATTCAATGGGAACAATGGATGTTGGTTCTCCTCCCATAGCTGAGAAGATTGGTAAGCTTGAAAGGCTAATTATTGATGGGAAAGCTACTCTTGTCGATGATGACGGTCTTCCTATTCCGTCTACATCTTCTACTAAGAGAGTTAACCCTTTTTCTAAACTAGGAGAGATTGTGGTGTCTGATTCTGAAGATGAGGTTGTTGCTAACCCATTTGATGAGTCTGCTAATATTTTTGGTGGTGGCCAAGAGTTTGAAGATGAGTATGATGACTATGACTTCGATGACTATGCGAAACAGAATCGTGATCTTCCAGGGAATTTGGATTCCTTTAATGCCATGTATGGCACAAAGTTTCAAGGTCCTAGGAAGTAATTTTATTTTGTTGTTTAGAGAATTGGAAGTATCTTGTTATGTAAGCTTTATGCCTATGTAACGGGCTGAGATATGGGATTTCACTCATATCCATTGTACTTAAACGTTTATTTGGTTAATATATTTACCAGGGTGCATGATTACTCCCCTTTACCCATCAAGGAGGAAATTCCAATTAACACTATCGAAAGCTTTCTCAAAGTCAACTTTGAAAAGAAGAAATTTGAGATTTTCAATTGATTTCGTCCTAATAATCTCATAAGCAATAAAGCAACAATCAAGAATTTGCTTTCCCGTTAAGCACATAGATTCATTAGGACTAATAACCAAAGAGATGACTTTAGCTAACCTATTAGCAAGAATTTTGAATATAACCTTGTACACACAACAAATGAGGTTAATTGGACGATAGTCTTAAAACTCAAGGGGTCAGTTGTCTTAGGAATCAAGACGATGAAATACGGGTTACACCCATTGGCCAACTTACTTGTAACTTCATAACATTCAACACAATCCCAATATCTTGTTTAACGATCTCCCAATAAGCTTTAATAAAGTTAAAATTAAACCCGTCCAGACATGGGGCTTTTGATTCGGCACAACTCTAGACTGTCTCTTTAATCTCCTCCATAGAAATAGAGGATTCTAGATAACTAGTGTTAATACAAAAATGCGGAAAAAACGTTTATTTATATTTTACTATCTTCTAATGTTTTGTCGATAACAAACGTAAAATTATTTTAACGAATCAAATAAAATACGTAAATGGTTTGAGCAATTAGTTTACTAACACACTTACGTTTTCACATAAAACACTAAACAAGTAAAAGTGATTTTATGATTTATTAATACATACGTACAACAACTAGTGTTTACATATTGAGCAAATATATACATAACTAGTATGTATCATAATGGGTAAAACAATGGGTAGAAGGTTAAGTATTTGACCCATTGACCAAATACATTAAATTTAGTTGGGTATAACCCAAAGTCCATGACCCATACCCATGGAGCATAACCCATAACCCATTGCATGACATCATGCATAAGTTATAATGGGTATAACCCATGACCCATGGATTTAACCCATGACCCATGGACTAGATGCATTGCATCTTGTAGATATACATTGTATCTACTTGGATACCCATGGTCCAAAGTCTAGGACCCATGTCCCATGACCCATAACCCATGACCCATGACCCAAAACCCATGGGCAAAGAGGAGCGTCCCACGGATCCCAGGGATTACACTGGACGGATCCCTCAAGTGAGGGATCCGTGGGATCCGTGGAACAGTAGCTAAAATTCCTCTATAAATAGTGAGCCATTTCTTCATTTTAGGTTGCCACTCCCACACATACTTTCTCCAAGTATTGTAACCTTCTAACCTCAGATCCTAAGGATCCTCTATGTAGTTTGTATTTTGTTTTTGTGTGATTCTCTAGGTTCCTCTTAAAGGCGAGATCACTACTTCTTGAAGTCGAGCAAGCTCAAGTCCATGAGTTGCCATGCTTCGTCATCATCAAGACTACTAAGGTTCTCTTGTTGATAATTCTTTCTTCCTCCATAGAAGTGTTGTGTCAAAGGCATTAGTGAAGGATGCCGAAGAGTCAAGACGAAAGCATTAGTGAAAGGTGCTTAACATCCGGATCCTCATTAGTGAAGGATGCCTAGAATTCAAGTCAGTGACATTAGTGAATGATGCTGGGTGTGTATAATCGATGAGGTGCATCGATATACAAATAGAGATAGGTTATATCCAAGGATATTGATATCCTTGATGATGTTGTAATAAGGAGTGGTCTCCTTTGGGATAGTAGTTGTGTAGTGTTGTAATAAGGAGTAGTTCCTCCATTATAATGGAAATCGGATCTAGCCTAGTACCGGATAAAGGGTAGGCGACGTTGTGATAGGTGTGGTTATACTAAAGAACCCGTTCTAGCCTAGTACCGGAAAGAGTAGGCGACGCTGTGAAGGCTTCTCCGCCATAAGTTGGTGTTGTGTAGCCAGTAGGTGACTCATGGAAGGTGTCCTTGTATATAAATACTTGTGTCGTGGTTTTGTATTTCTCACTCTTCTCTTTTACATTACACATTTCCATATCTATCTATCAACATCCAACATACGCATCTAAATAGATTGACATAAGTCGATCTAAATATTTTAAAACATAGTTTTAATTCGTAAAACTATTTAACCCCCTTCTAGTTTTCCATAATTGGCATTAGAGCTTAGTTACCAAGTTTCTTAGAGTATGTTGTACTTTAAAAACTTGATACGGTCCGTGTATGTTTGAAAACTACAAAGAAGGAAATCTTTTAAATTAAATTGTTTCTTTTATGGTGGATATTGATAGATTATTCTAACATTTTCTTCTCAAGAAATATTCATGCTAGGATCTCTCCAAAGTCTTTGATGAGTGTCTAAATACTCATCATTTTGTACAAAATAAACTGCAAAATCATCTCGAAAACACTCGAAACACATCAAAATGATCAAAATATCACAAATCGTTGTTTTATGTGTTTTAAATGCAAAATATCAAAATCGGATGAAAAACATATCAAATTTGCAAAATTGCAGCTTTAGTCCCCAAGTTTCAAAAGTTGTCAAAAATGTCCCCGAGTAAATAATTTCAAAGAAAAATCACCAAAGGTCCTTTTAAAATCATAACTTGTCAAATTTAGTCCTTTGGTGAAAATGTCAAAAATTTGAGAAAATTACAAGAATGGTCCTCCAAGTTTCAAAATTGCAATTGGTCCTCGAAAATGGCAAAATGGCAAGTTTGGTCCTTATACTTTGAAGGTTGTCACTTGTGGTCCCTTGAATAACTTTTTCGAATTGGCGACAATGGTCCCTTGATTTTCGGATTTACACATTAAGTCCCTAAGTTATAAAACCTTAATACCTTTTGGACCTCGACCCTTGTCAATCCTTTGTGACCCCCGCCACTTAACCTTTTGACCACGCCTATTAATACCGAAGTTCTTATTTTGGTCTTATTTATAAGTTGCAAAAGAAAATTTGAAAAAAATTGTTTAAAAAAGGTAGCCACTGTGATTCAACTCGGGACCTCTTGCTCACGCCTCAACACAACACCACACAACCAACGCCTAGGGTCTTTTCGTGTTTATATTTGCACCAATTAATATTTACAAGATTATAGCAGTTTATAGCTTAGTAGCTTAATTAGCTTCTTAGTAGCTTATTTTGTAAAGTAGTACCCAACTTTTTATTTTTCTTAAAACTGCTTTTATCCAAAGTATTTTTCAGGAAATTTTCGATTTTTCCAAAATCATTTAGTATTTTTAATTATTAAATTAGATTAAATTAGTTTTAAATCATAATAAATAATTTAAAAGTCGAAAAATACCCGCTTTTTCCTAAAATTTTCTTTTGTCATGTAGTATGTGAGAAAATTGTTTTTACATTCGTAGGACTTTATTTCACAAATTTTATGCTTTATCTTGCGCCCAACAGAATTTTCGTACATAACGACGCTTTTCATTTTAAGTTACGCTTTTAGATATTTTAAGTTTACGCTTTAATTAAAATAGTTTATTTAAGATATTTTGTTTTATAAAATCAACAAAACATCATTTTAAAAATAGTGATAGCGTTTATTTAATATTTTTATCTTTTAATTTTCTTTAATTTACATTTAAGCCCTTGTAGTTTATGTACTTTTTCCTTAGTTATAATCGCTCAAATCTCCTTTTCCGCTCAAATCTCCCGATCACTATATCGCTTGATAATCCATTGCATAGCTCACCGGGACATAACGACCGGGAAACACTATACTCCTCATATCTTCATTGTATTTGTGCTTGTCGCTTTTAAGTCTGTTAGACTTGACGGTTTAGCATGATCAAATTTTGCGCCACGGGAGTCAGGCTGATTATCTTCCGCTTAGCGTATTAGTAATTTGGATATTCACTCTTTGTCTATACCATCTCAGATGTATTTATATTTTCTTATAAAAATCAAAAATCCAAAAGATTTTCATTCTTTGTTTTTGCAAGATATTTTTCAAAAAAAAAAAATCCAAAATATCCATTTCTTTATCCTCAAACCTGCTTAATTCCCATTCCTTATCCTCTATAGCCGCTTAATTCTTCATCTCTTATCCCTCTTATCCGCTTAATTCTTCATGTCATGGTTTTCGACATGTTCTCAAAGGGAGGTCCATTTAACGGTGGAAATTGTCAATGTACCAATGCGGGTTTTGAGACAAGTTTGTCGGTAATCCCGATCCCATTTCAAATAATGAAGCACCCGATTTTTCCTACCTACCTCCACCCCCCAATACGAATCCCACTCATGCGAAGTTTTGTGGAATGATTCTCATTACGGTTTTGATTGTCCACCACAGTCCCGCTTGTCTATGAGCCGAACCATGTTACAATCGAATTTTGGTGAAAGTTATTTTCCAATTATCTCTCGTGTGAGAATTGTGGGGTCCTCATGCGACTTTTGAATGTCACCTATGAATCAAAATTTTCAAAATTCCACCTCCCGCTTTGACAATTTCAACCCCACAAGATTCCATCACCATCGACTTCCGAGCCTTCACATCATTTCAATGATTACGAGGTGTAATCTTCCTCAAAGTTCAAGAAATACGCATTGAAAGAAACCGCAAATGAAAAGAATGGTGTGTAAGCTTCACAGATGAATATAAGAATCGATATGATGACGATGATGATGAGGATAGTATTCAAATGAGGGAATACTATGAGAACGACGAGGAGAGTGTTATTCAATTGAACGATCTTATTTCTCAACTCCCTCGCCTATTGCTATCACACCTATCTTACCTATTATTGCTTCCAAAGACTCTCTCATAATGGAGGATGATCATCTCAAGACTATTTCGAAACGAATCATCTAGTGTCGAGGATCTTGTCCCAATCCCAAGTGAGTCCGAGGATATATCCGATAGTGATTGTGATTTGCCTTTTGTGATTCTCTCGACATTTCGAGGTTACTCCCGGGATTTTCTCAAATCCTCTTTTGAATTTAATAATGACTACACTTTTGAGAAAGTAAATCCTCTTTTCGATGAAATGTCGAGGTCGATACAGAGACCATCACGGAAGTGGTGGAAATTGCTAGCTCTCGAGCACACCACTGTCCCACCTCGTATTCTAACTTATCTCTTCCATCATGTGATGACGACTTATCCTCATCGATGAGATTCATGATCCAAAATCATGAATTCTCCTTCCGATAACGAGGAGTTAGTCATGATCATCATCATGATTCTCCTTCTTTCTTCACATACGGTGTGACTTCTCGCTCCATTTCTCCTTCTGGAATGAGGACACTATTTTGATCCCGCATTTTCATTCATCATTTTTGAGCCGGTTTCTCTATATCTCATCGATGTGGAACTTTCACGTGCTTCAAATGTTTGTCCAAACATCTTGAATGAAAGTCCGATGGAGATTGTTTCTTCCACTTTGCTTCCCCATGAACCAATTAATGCGGGTCGAGTCAAGCTAGCGACTGGAAATCAAAAACAAGAGTACGCACTATATGGGTTTTCACCCATATTTACGCCTTCTTACCCTTTCTACCACCTAAGTGTGGGGTAATGCCCCACATGTTATATATATATATTATCTAAAAAAAAAAAAAAAAAAAAAAATCCTTTCAAATAATGGCGTAGTATTTCCTTTTACGTTTTTGTTTCGCATAACCCTTTGAATATTGAGGGCAATATTCATTTCTGTGTGGGGAATTCTCACGAATTTCATATATTATCTACCAATTCCCGTTTTGGCTTAAATTTTTTTGAGTAAGTGTTCTACACTTACTCGACTTGATTATCGGTCCGCTTATGTCTTTGAAGACTAAAGGATTGGCTAATCCAGAGCAAACGGCTCTTGGTAAAGATATCTCAAATTGTTTCTTTTAATTTGCCCAAAATTGTATGGTATTCACCACCATATCCTTAAAAGTGAAGAGTTGGCTAGCCCGCAAGGTTATGGCTTCATGGTAAAGGCGTTGGAAAACCATAATTGGTAATCACCACCAAAGATAATATTGATAATTTATCTAAGAGTTGGCTAGTCCGTATGGGTACGGCTTCGTAAAGACAAATCAAATCCGTTTACGACTTATGATTTGCTCAAAATCATTCGTTATCGATGTACCAAGGTTCTTACTTGAACTGAAACATTTGGCTACTCCGTATGATGGCTTTTGGTAAAGAGATAAAATCCATCAAGTTTTCTCAAATCATTGCTAGGACTAGCAATATCTTAGTGTGAGGGATTGATGAGTGTCTAAATACTCATCATTTTGTACAAAATAAACTGCAAAATCATCTCGAAACACTCGAAACACATCAAAATGATCAAAATATCACAAATCGTGTTTTATGTGTTTTAAATGCAAAATATCAAAATCGATGAAAAACATATCAAATTTGCAAAATTGCGCTTTAGTCCCCAAGTTTCAAAAGTTGTCAAAAAAATTCAGTCCACGAGTAAATAATTTCAAAGAAAAATCACCAAAGGTCCTTTTAAAATCATAACTTGTCAAATTTAGTCCTTTGGTGAAAAATGTCAAAATTTGAGAAAATTACAAGAATGGTCCTCCAAGTTTCAAAATTGCGAAATTGGTCCCTGGAAAATGGCAAAATGGCAAGTTTGGTCCTTATACTTTTGAAGGTTGTCACTTGTGGTCCCTTGGAATAACTTTTCTGAATTGGCAGCAATGGTCCCTTGATTTTCAGGATTTACACATTAAGTCCCTAAGTTATAAAACCTTTAATACCTTTTTGGACCCTTGGACCCTTGTCAATCCTTTGTGACCCCCCTGCCACTTAACCTTTTTGACCCTGCCTATTAATACCTGGTCAGTCAACCCAATTGGTCAAATACCCCCTTGGCGCCTAATTCCTTTTCTTCTCCACTTGTCTCTGCAACACCACTGCAACACATCTCCAAGCCATCCCCCCTCCATCACCTTATCTCCTCATTGTTCCCCCACCTCCACACAACTCCAAACTACATTAAATGCATCCTCACCACTTTACTCAACCCCCACATGCTTAAAACCAATTTTCCCGCCAAAATCAGTTTTAAGGGCCAAGATCATTTTAATCAATCCAAGGGTCAGAAAAATGGTGGGATTTAGTCAGAGATGAAAGAGAAAAAGATTGAGCTATAAAAAGAAGAAAAAGGAAGCAAGCAAAGGAGTAGAATGTAGTTTTAAATTTCCTTAATGTCGTTTTTTTTATTCAATGTCTTAATCTAGTTTAAAATCTGTAATCTTGTGTTGCTATTATTCAAACTCAACTTTATTTACCTTTGTAATCTGTTTTTAAGAAGTAATTTCAAGGTTTGGTTAAAATTATTGATTCTGTGTTACTGTTGGAATTTTCACTTTCAAACTCTTTTGTCAAACCTTATAATAGCTTAGTTTTGATCTCCAACAAGCTTCTATAAGCTTAATACATCTTTTTACAAGCTTACATTCAAGCTGCAATCCATTTTGGTATTTAGTCAATGAAAGTCAAACTGAGCCTAAATTGGATTTGGTGATGATTTTGGTGATGCAGAGGATGAATATGGGTTCAAATAGATTAGTTGATAACATGTTTGGGTTTGGTATTGGTCTGCAAACCAGATGATACATGTGAGTATCTGTCTCACTTTTAATTTTCAAGCCAATATTGCATATTTTGCTTATATAAGTATCTGTGGTCACAGTTGTTCTTACTATGTTTAATTAGTTGTAATTAGGTAACTTAAGCTCATTTGGATCAGTTATAATAGTTAGTTAAGTACCCATATCAGTTTTGAGCTCAATACAGTTTTATAAGTTGTGTTTGGTTTAAGCTTATTTCTTTGTCCAAAACTGTTTTTACCCACTTTGACTCTCAAAGTCAAAGTGGTTTAAGGTTTAAACAAGATTGTAAAACAAGTTTAGCTTAGATACAAAGTTTTCAAGTGGTTTTGAAAACAAAAAGCTCATCTCGATTACGTCTGTCTTGAACAACCGCAATGATTAGCTAGTCATTGTTGCACCTCTTTTTAACAGCTTATTTTTTATCTAAACTTCTTCAAAATAGCTTTTCTCACATCCCAACATACCCATCTTTATATTTCAGTAGTTAGTTTGCTTTTAGGAATAGTATAATTAGCTTAAAATTGCATTAAAAATCTGTCAAACCAACATCAGTATCTGTTTATGCAGTCCCACTGAGCTTGTTTACAGCTTATTAATAAGCTGTCCTAGGCTTTTTATAGAATCTCAAATAGATTTTTAGGTAACCCCCCCATCCCTAGTTTGCATGTTAAGTCTCCTTGTAGGATTAGGATTAGATTTAGGTACTTATTTTTAAGCTCAAACAGAAGCCCCATTGGACTGCTCTACTGTTTCAGCAGCCAAATTGCAGCCCTTGAATTAGCTTATTTAAATTTCTCATTAGCTTATTTAGTGTACCTTAGTGCTTATTAGGTGGCATAGATTAGGTGTACCAGTTTTTAGCTTATTTTATGCTTATTTAGTGATTATATTGTCTTTTCTTTTAAGCTTCAAAACTGCTAAGGGATGTTTGTTTTTTTTGCTTTTGTTAACTGTTGTGGATAAGCAGTTCTAAACTGCTTATTCCAAGGTTTTGGTAAAAAGTGTTTTCACAAAAAGTTCTTATTTTGGTCTTATTTATAAGTTGCAAAAAGAAAATTTGAAAAAAAAAATTGTTTAAAAAAAAGGTAGCCACAGGATTCGAACCTGGGACCTCTTGCTCACGCTCTCAACACAACACCACACAACCAGTCGCCCTAGGGTCTTTTCAAGTTTATATTTGCACCAATTAATATTTAAAGTATCATAGCAGTTTATAGCTTAGTAGCTTAATTAGCTTCTTAGTAGCTTATTTTGTAAAGTAGTACCCAACTTTTTATTTTTCTTAAAACTGCTTTATCCAAAGTATTTTCAGGAAATTTTCGATTTTTCCAAAATCATTTAGTATTTTAATTATTAAATTAGATTAAATTAGTTTTAAATCATAATAAATAATTTAAAAGTCTAAAAATACCCGGCTTTTTCCTAAAATTTTCTTTTGTCATGTAGTATGTGAGAAAATTGTTTTTACATTCGTGGGACTTTTATTTCACAAATTTTACGTTTTATCTTGCGCTCCAGCGTAATTTTCGTACATAACGTACGTTTTCATTTTAAGTTACGTTTTTAGATATTTTAAGTTTACGTTTTAATTAAAATAGTTTATTTAAGATATTTTGTTTTATAAAATCAACAAAAACATCATTTTAAAAATAGTGATAGCGTTTATTTAATATTTTTTATCTTTTTAATTTTCTTTAATTTACATTTAAGCCCTTGTAGTTTATGTACTTTTTCCTTAGTTATAATCGTTCAAATCTCCTTTTCCGTTCAAATCTCCCGATCACTATACGTTTGATAATCCATTGCATAGCTCGCTGGGACATAACGACCCGGGGAAACACTATACTCCTCATATCTTCATTGTATTTGTGCTTAAGCTGTTTTAAGTCTGTTAGACTTGACGGTTTAGCATAGATCAAATTTTGGCGCCACGCTTGAGTCAGGTCGATTATCTTCCGCTTAGCGATTAGTAATTTGGATATTCACTCTTTGTCTATACCATCTCGTATGTATTTATATTTTCTTATAAAAATCAAAAATCCAAAAAGATTTTCATTCTTTGTTTTTGCAGCATATTTTTCAAAAAAAAAAAAAATCCAAAAATATCCATTTCTTTATCCTCAAACCTGTTTAATTCCCCATTCCTTATCCTCTATAGCCGTTTAATTCTTCATCTCTTATCCCTCTTATCCGTTTAATTCTTCATGTCATGGTTTTCGACATGTTCCTGGTGTGGAGGTCCATTTAACGGTGGAAATTGTCGGCGATGTACCAATGTGGGTTTCGGAGACAAGTTTGTCGGTAATCCCGATCCCATTTCAAATAATGAAGCACCCGATTTTTCCTACCTACCTCCACACCCCCAATACGAATCCCACTCATGCGAGTTTTGTGGAATGATTCTCATTACGGTTTTGATTGTCCACCACAGTCCCGCTTGTCTATGAGCCTTAACCATGTTACAATCGAATTTTGGTGAAAGTTATTTTCCCAATTATCTCATTGTGAGAATTGTGGGGTCCTCATGCGACTTTTGAATGTCACCGTGAATCAAAATTTTCAAAATTCCAATTCTCCGGTTTGACAATTTCAACCCACAAGATTCCATCACCATCGACTTCCGAGCCTTCACATCATTTCAATGATTACGAGGAGTGTAATCTTCC
The DNA here is from genome assembly GCA_022545495.1 of Chrysanthemum lavandulifolium. Classification (NCBI taxonomy): domain Eukaryota; kingdom Viridiplantae; phylum Streptophyta; class Magnoliopsida; order Asterales; family Asteraceae; genus Chrysanthemum; species Chrysanthemum lavandulifolium. The sequence continues at coordinate 148,147,062 of CM040246.1, forward strand.
TCAAAGTTACAAGAAATACGCATTGACCTTAAAATTGCATTAAAAATCACAAACCAACATCGTGATTCTGCTTATGCATTCCCACCGAGCTTGTTTACGCCTTATTAATAAGTCATTCTAGGCTTTTTATAGAATCTCAAATAGATTTTAGGTAACCCCCATCCCTAGTTTGTATGTTAAGTCTCCTTGTAGGATTAGGATTAGATTTAGGTACTTATTTTAAGCTCAAATGAAGCCCCATTGGACCGCTTCTAATTGCTTCAAAGACCAAATCAAAATTTTGAATTAGCTTATTTAAATTTCTCATTAGCTTATTTAGTGTACCTTAGTGCTTATTAGTGGCATAGATTAGGTGTATCAGCTTTTAGCTTATTTTATGCTTATTTAGTGATTATATTGTCTTTTCTTTTAAGCTTCAAACCGCTAAGGATGTTTGTTTTTTTGCTTTTGTTAATCATGTGGATAAGCGCTCTAAACCGCTTATTCCAAGGTTTTGGTAAAAGTGTTTTCACAAAAGTTCTTATTTTGGTCTTATTTATAAGTTGCAAAAGAAAATTTGAAAAAAAATTGTTTAAAAAAGGTAGCCACAGATTCGAACTGGACCTCTTGCTCACGCCTCAACACAACACCACACAACCAAATGCTCTAGGGTCTTTTCGTGTTTATATTTGCACCAATTAATATTTAAAGTATCATAGCAGCTATAGCTTAAGAGCTTAATTAGCTTCTTAGTAGCTTATTTTGTAAAGTAGTACCCAACTTTTTATTTTTCTTAAAACTGCTTTTATCCAAAGTATTTTCAGGAAATTTTCGATTTTTCCAAAATCATTTAGTATTTTAATTATTAAATTAGATTAAATTAGTTTTAAATCATAATAAATAATTTAAAAGTCTAAAAATACCCGGCTTTTTCCTAAAATTTTCTTTTGTCATGTAGTATGTGAGAAAATTGTTTTACATTCGAGGACTTTTATTTCACAAATTTTACGCTTTATCTTGCGCCCAACAGAATTTTCGTATACATAACGTGACGCTTTCATTTTAAGTTACGCTTTTAGATATTTTAAGTTTACGCTTTAATTAAAATAGTTTATTTAAGATATTTTGTTTTATAAAATCAACAAAACATCATTTTAAAAATAGTGATAGCGTTTATTTAATATTTTTATCTTTTAATTTTCTTTAATTTACATTTAAGCCCTTGTAGTTTATGTACTTTTTCCTTAGTTATAATCGCTCAAATCTCCTTTCCGCTCAAATCTCCCGATCACTATACGCTTGATAATCCATTGCATAGCTCACCGACATAACGACCGGGAAACACTATACTCCTCATATCTTCATTGTATTTGTGCTTGTCGCTTTTAAGTCTAGACTTGACTTCGTTTAGCACAGATCAAATTTTGGCGCCACGGGAGTCAGGCTGATTATCTTCCGCTTAGCGATTAGTAATTTGGATATTCACTTTGTCTATACCATCCGTATGTATTTATATTTTCTTATAAAATCAAAAATCCAAAAGATTTTCATTCTTTGTTTTTGCAAGATATTTTCAAAAAAAAAATCCAAAAATATCCATTTCTTTATCCTCAAACTGCTTAATTCCCATTCCTTATCCTCTATAGCCGCTTAATTCTTCATCTCTTATCCTCTTATCCGCTTAATTCTTCATGTCATGGTTTTCGACATGTTCCTGGTGTGGAGGTCCATTTAACGGTGGAAATTGTCGGCGATGTACCAATGCGGTTTCGAGACAAGTTTGTCGGTAATCCCGATCCCATTTCAAATAATGAAGCACCGATTTTTCCTACCTACCTCCACACCCCCAATACGAATCCCACTCATGCGAGTTTTGGGAATGATTCTCATTACGGTTTTGATTGTCCACCACAGTCCCGCTTGTCTATGAGCCTAACCATGTTACAATCGAATTTTGGTGAAAGTTATTTTCCCAATTATCTCTCATAGAATTGTGGGGTCCTCATGCGACTTTTGAATGTCACCATGAATCAAAATTTTCAAAATTCCAATTCTCCGGTTTTGACAATTTCCAACCCCACAAGATTCCATCACCATCGACTTCCGAGCCTTCACATCATTTCAATGATTACGAGGAGTGTAATCTTCCTCAAAGTTCAAGAAATACGCATTGAAAGAAACCGCAAATGAAAAGAATGGTGTGTAAGCTTCAAGCAGATGAATATAAGAATCGATATGATGACGATGATGATGAGGATAGTATTCAAATGAGGAATACTATGAGAACGATTTGGAGAGTGTTATTCAATTGAACGATCTTATTTCTCAACTCCCCGCCTATTGCTATCACACCTATCTTACCTATTATTGCTTCCAAAGACTCTCTCATAATGGAGGATGATCATCTCACTATTGCTCACGCCTCAACACAACACCACACAACCAAATGCCTAGTAGGGTCTTTTCGTGTTTATATTTGCACCAATTAATATTTAAAGTATCATAGCAGCTTATAGCTTAGTAGCTTAATTAGCTTCTTAGTAGCTTATTTTTTTGTCATGTAGTATGAGAAAATTGTTTTTACATTCAGAGGACTTTATTTCACAAATTTACGCTTTATCTTGATTAATTTTCGTACATAACGACGCTTTTCATTTTAAGTTACGCTTTTAGATATTTTAAGTTTACGCTTTAATTAAAATAGTTTATTTAAGATATTTTGTTTTATAAAATCAACAAAACATCATTTTAAAAATAGTGATAGCGTTTATTTAATATTTTTATCTTTTAATTTTCTTTAATTTACATTTAAGCCCTTGTAGTTTATGTACTTTTCCTTAGTTATAATCGCTCAAATCTCCTTTTCCGCTCAAATCTCCGATCACTATACGCTTGATAATCCATTGCATAGCTCTCCTGTAGACTTGACGGTTTAGCATGATCGCCTTCATTCCTATTCAAAGAATAAGGAAGTCAACTTTCAAGGAAGAACCTAAAAGTAATCGCAACCTACTTATTCTAATTACAACTGATTACTTTAAAAGCTCATGAAGTATTTTCGGTTTTATGGTATCCATAAACCATACCAAGAGCGTAGAGGTATGTTTACTTATCATTAACTAGTTTACATCTACATGAATATGTTGATACCATATTTTTTACATTAATAATTGCTAGTCTCTAAAAGGTCTCTCTTCGCCACTTTCCCGACTTACTCATCATCAGGAATAGTATTCCCTCTTGATCTCGTCAAACTAACGCCGTCGTCACAAACAGATGATTGATAATTAACTTATCAAATCCCGTTGACCAAACATCTCTTCAATTAGAAACCTCAAAACTATTTTTGTTCCATAAGCTAGTGATGGGTTCCATCGGGGTTTTAAATTTGTAACAAGAATTACCGGTTAACTAGGAACACATTTGGGCAAGTATACCCTAGTCAAGTTGTAGTATAGTATATGGTAAATCAAGGTCGTCCCAAGAGACTTGGTTGCACTACAAGTGTCGTTTGTTTGTTTACGCAAGTAACAAGTTGATGGTTATGATTGTCACGGATCAAACCAACAAGAAAAGTAATATAAGAACAAGTAACAAGTTGATGGTTATGATTGTCACGGATCAAACCAACAAGAAAAGCATTATAAGAACAAGCACACAAAGAACATACATGTTTAGACAAATCATCACAAGTTATCATAAGAGCCAAACAAGTATCAAGACATTCATAAGACAAGAACACATCACAAGAATCTCATAATCAACACAATCAAAGAACCAAACATGAACAATAGCATTCAACATCATAAAAGTAACAAGGTTTACCCAAAGTATGAATTACAATAGGAAAAGATGAAGGATTATAGCAACCTTCAAGCCTCCAATCAACTACAATAATTCTACCAAGCCGGAAAATGATTTCCAAATGCCTTCAACAACCCTTGAGCACACTACACGAATTTGGCAGAGGTTTGTGGTCTGTTGGGGAAGATAAGTTGGTGGAAATTCGTCCTTAAAGGTGGAGGCTTGAATTTCACACAAGTTGGGATAGGATAGTTGGTGGAAATTCGTCCTTAAGGGTGGAGGCTTGATTTCACACCTTCGGGGAAGGATAGTTGGTGGAAATTCGTCCTTAAGGGTGGAGGATCGAATTTCACACCTTTGGTGAAGGTAAGTTGAGAGAGGGATGTTGTTTTAGGTGGAAATTCGTCCTTACGGGTGGAGGATCGAATTTCACACCTAGAGATGGAGTGGTGGGTGAAAGGGATGAGAAGGATGGAGAAGGGATCTCTCAAGTTGTGGTGCATGAAATGAGGTTGCAAAGGCCTCTATTTATACTACTTCCAAGGCCTAGGGTATTAATTGCTGAACTTGGCCTCCAAGGAGCTTGGAAGGGACTAGAATACATGTAGGAAGGACCTAGAATCTTTTGGAACAAGTTTGAAGTCTTAGTGATGAAGAAATGGCTGAAACAGGCCCTCCAACCGATTCGGTTAAGCTCCAACCGTTTCGGTTGGTTTTCATGACTATTCTCCAACCAGATCCGGTTGCGGGGCCCTACCGAACGGTTAGAGCAAGTTGGCAGAAAATGACAAAAACCAAAGTTGTAGATCTTTCTCTTAGCTTTCCGTGGCCGTGAACCGGGGGTCAAACGGAGTCCGTATGCAAAAGTTATGGCCAAAATGGTGAAGGTGTGTCGGGAACAACGAGTCTTCCAATATGTCTTCGTTTTAGCTTCATTTCTTCATTTCTTTCTCGTTTTCCTTCTTGAACTTCATTCTTGAGTCTTTGGACCACTAACTTGATGACTTTACCTTCTCGAATATACTCCGCAAGTCTTGCTTTTGTCGGGAATTCTTCGTACATGGAGAAATCTTCGTATTATCCTTCTTTTTCCGTCTTTTTCTCCATTTTCCTGTACTTGGCTACAAATGAACTAGCATACACACTTTTGCACGATTAAGCATCAAAAGCATATGATTATAACCAAATAACATACATAAAATCAAGAATAACGCTACTAAAAACATGCACAATTTAAGCGTTATCAGCTAGTTTATAACTTATTACAAAAATAATGTCAAACATTTTTTTTGTCCACAGTAGCCGGATCCCTCTAGTTGTACTAGCCGGATCCCTACTACAAGGGATCCAGGGGAACCGTGTGACAGAAACCAGTTATACGCCTTTCAAAATCAATTCTGCTCTTTTTCCCTCTCCTCACAAAACACAAAAAACGACCCAAGTGCTGTTTTCATCTCCATAGGACTCCATATCCTCAAGCATCCTTTTCTAGAACATCATTGTAAGTAATTGCAATAATATGTTCTAATCTTCATCATCTTCATCCTAGGGTTTATGGTTTTTTAAATTTTCTTAATCAAATTAATAAAATTAGGTTTTGTAAAATTGATCACTAGAAAAGGTTTTCACATAACTAAGATTACATTGTGCTTACAACATTGTTAATACAAATCAAAACCATAAACCCATCTCAACAAAATTTTACCTAATTGGAACATTTGTTTTTTCTAGGACCAACCATGCCTAAAGCCACCCAATAAGACCACCATGATACCGTCCACTACCTCACCAAATACTATCGAAAAGAGGGGTTGTCAAAAACCGATCGCAAAGTCTTCAAAAGACTTGAAAAACGACTTATCTACGAAGGTCGTGTGGTCAAGGAATGTTTCTTTGAAAATACCGACATTCGTCAAGTCTTCTCGGCAATCAACTTTGATTGTCTTCTTGATATTGATGAACAAACTTGTCCGGTTTTCATCTTTGAATTCTACAAAAGCGTTAGGATCATTCTAAATAGTGATGATAGAATTTCAATCGCTTTTATCATCAATAAACAAAACTTCACTCTACCCCTCAACACATTTGCTCAAATCCTTCGCATTCCTTGTGAAGGAATTTGTAAGTACTCCCAAGATTGGGCAATATCCACTCAATCCTTTGCACTTCATTCCAAACCAATCTACAGTACTCCCCTTGATGACCCCGCTATTGTTCGAGACACCATTTTCCAAATTAGAGCCGACCAATCTCGCTTCAACCGCAACAAAGAACTAATTCACCGTGATCCCTTTCAAATGGAAATTTTTGAAATGCATTCCATCTATAGAAAATGGGAAGAAATTCTTAGGGAAAATGTCATTAGTTTGGTCGGAAACAAAGACCATCCAAATGCATGTCTTGTACAAATGATTTATTGCCTCATTCACCAAAGGCCATTTAATCTCGCCTATTACATGGTAAAGAGAATGGCCAGGGTATTCAAAGTTGCCAACATGGTACTTTCTTATGGTATGCTCCTAACACGACTCCGTGAGTATGTTAGTGCAATGCAACCATCTCCAATCAACGATGATCATTTCCTTTCCGATCACGTCATGGTACCACTTACCAAACAACCATCTAAATGGTTCATGGTCAATGGAAGAAAACCTAAGGCTCTCCCGGACTCCTCGGACGAAGAAGAAGTAAATGTCAACCCCGAAGCCAACGTCGACTTGGACCCCATTACCTACTTTTAACAACTTCCAACTCTTCCAAGCGAGACCGCGGAATTCAAACAATTGAAGGGTATGTTCCAATGCCTAGCTAACTACGTCGTGAAGTCGGGAAAGAGGAAGAGAAAGGATTGACAAAAGAGACATTAGGATTATGTTTGATTTTAGATATCTTGTTTATCTACTTACAATGAATGCTTATGTTTGTGAAGCACTTTAGTTTGGTTGTTTGGATATTATCATTACTACTCTTATCTATGATATGGTTTATGAGATATCATGCTTGTTTTGTTGTTCTTTGGAGTAGAGATTAATAGAAAGTAGTATACATAGTATAGTGCAAAATCTGCATCCCTTTCTGTGATGCTTCTGATCTGCAGTTGCCGGATCCCTAAGGATGTACTAGACGGATCCTTCATCTTAAGGAACCGTGGGATCCGTGTTGACAGATATGCAATGCAGAATCCCACACATCAAAACAGCTCATTAGATCACTTCACACTAGCTAATCATAAAGCCTTAGGACCACTTAAGTCTTCTGTTAATACAAATAAGCCGTAAAAACGTTTATTTATATTTTACGATCTTCTAATGTTTTGTCGATAACAAACGTAAAATCATTTTAACGAAACAAATAAAATATGTAAATTGTTTAAGCCAATAGTTTTCTAACACACTTACGTTTTCACATAAAACACTAAAACAAGTATAAGTGATTTTATGATTTAGTAATACATATGTACAACTAGTGTTTACATATTTGGGTAAATATATACTTAAACTAGTATATACTAAAATGGGTAAAAACTAACAAATGGTATTGACCCATAACCCATGGTTTTATCCAAACCATTTGACTAGGTACATTGAACTCATGAGATACATTGTATCTAATAAGAAACCCATGGATTAACCCATGACCCATGACCCATAACCAAAATACCCATGGGTAAAGAGGAGCGTCCCACGGATCCCTAGCTTTACGCTAGCCGGATCCCTTGTGGGAGGGATCCGTGGGATCCGGGGAACAGAAAGTTTTCTCCTCTATAAATAGTGAGCCATTTCTTCCTTTTGGATCACCTCTTTCTAACATACTTTCCCCTAGAGTTAAAAACTCTCTAACCCCAGATCCAAGTGATCTATGTTTATAGTTTTGTGTTTGTGTGATTCTCTAGGTTCCTCTTAAAGGCGAGATCACCACTTCTTGAAGTCGAGCAAGCTCAAGTCCATGAGTTTCCATGCTTCGTCATCATCAAGACAACTGAGGTTCTCTTGTTGATAAGTTCTTTCTTCCTCCGTAGAGATGTTGTCTTGAAGGCATTAGTGAAGGATGCCGAAAGAGTCAAGACGAAAGCATTAGTGAAAGGTGCTTCACGTCCGTGTCAAAAGCATTAGTCAAGAATGCTAAAGGTGTCAAGACCAAGGCATTAGTGAAAGGTGCCAAGCGTTGTGTCAAAGGCATTAGTGAAGGATGCCTAGGTCGTATAATCGATGAGGTGCATCGATATACATATAAGTATTAGTTTATTTCCAAGGATGGTGATATCCTTGATGGTGTTGTAACAAGGAGTGGATCTCCTTGTAATTAGGTGTTGTGTTGTGATAGGTAGTAGTTCCTTCAGAGTAATGGAACTAGGTGCTTAGCCTAGTACCTAATAAAGGGTAGTTGACGTTGTGATAGGTGTGGTTCACCTTGGAGTGAAAGAACCCGGTGGTTAGCCTAGCACCGGACAAAGAGTAGGCGACGTTGTGAAGGCTTCTCCGCCATAAGGAGATTGTTGTCGTGTAGTGTTTACGAACTCTCGAGTAGGTGACTCGGGGAGTGGAGTAGGGCGAGGAAGGTGTCCTTGTAGCCGAACCACTATAAATACTCATGTCGTGGTTATGTTCTTCTTACTCTTTATCTTTCATTACAAGTTTATATATCTGTCTATCAACGTCCAACATAAACAACAAAATAGATTGACATAAGTCGATCTAAATATTTAAAAGGAAGTTTTAAAAATTGGCAAAACTATTCAACCCCCCCTTTAGTTTTTCACAATTGGCATCAGAGCTTCGTTACCAAATTTCTTAGAGTATATTGTACTTTAAAAACTTGATACGATCCGTGTATGTTTGAAAACTACAAAGAAGGATTTTTCAAGTCATGTTTTAAAAATCATTATAATGTTTATTGTTGGACAATGATAGAATGTTCTAACACTTTTCTTGTTAAGTATTATCCATACTTGGATTTGGGCGTACCAAGAAGATCATGAAGAATCTACCTAAATATATCCTTTCTAATTCGCTGGGGAAACCAATAATAGAAGTTTGTAGTATTTGGGTAACTCAAACATATTAGGTTTGAGCACCGAGATCGTTCCGAACGAGGGTTGAATGGAATTTTCAATTCACGTCGCGATTATCGGGATTTGAATGGAAAAAGAAATAATTTGATGTTTTTTAAACTACGGGGCAATGGGAAAGTAAGGGAAGCATATAAAAGGAAATTATACTATGGGGAAACCTAATTACGCAAATTAAATCTAAAACGCAAAATACGAATTTAATGAAACGCGAATAAAATGCAACTACGTCTACACTAAGTCCTAAAAATGATCTAAAATTATTTTTAAATTAAAAAATGCAATTTGAAAATTAACTAAGAATTAAAACTAATTTTTATGATTTTTCTTGAATTTATTTGAATTAAAAAACTAATTTCTAATTTTAAAAATAAAACTAGATAACTAAAAATTATGAAAATGAGTGGGAAAATTATGAAACTATTTTCAAAAATTCTAAAATAACTAAAAAGACTTTTCAAAATTGAATTTGTATTTTTCTGAATTTTCTTCTAATTTCTATGATTTAAAAACTATTTTAAACTAAATAAATTGCTAAAAATTACTATTTAAACTAGGAAAATTATGGAAAAATATTTTTTTGGATTTTTATATTTTTCTTAATCTAGAAAAATGAAAACTTATTTTTTTGGAACCTTTTCTGAATTATTTGTATTAAATGCTAATTAAAAATGCTTAAAACTCAATTTAAATGCAGAAAAATATCAAAAGATCATGGAAAAATAAGAAAACTTCCAGAATATTATAAAATAATGATGAGAATCAAGGAAAAATAAAATAAACAACTAATGATCACAGGAACTATGATTTGGACACACAACTGTGGGGAATAAGCACATGAAATTAAGCTAAAAGCCTCAATAAGCTACCATAAGCTACCACAGCCTAAAACTGATCTAAATTATCCAAGTTTAAGCTACTGCAACTGAATAGACCCTAATAAGCACAAGTTTAAGCAAGATAAAGCACTAGATAAGATTCAAACAACTTAAGCCAAACGACCCTACAACAGCTACTTCTAGCACTAATCTAGCTGGCTTAGAAAAATCACAAAAATAAACTAAAAATACCCTGATAAAGATCACCAACCAGAGTTTTAAATCCAAAATTTCAGCCTAAAATGATTAAAAAAAAGTGAATTAAAATTACAAAAGTAGAAGCAGTTTTAAGATGAAAAGGAAATTTTGACTTTTTTCTAAAAACAGAACTTTGACTAAAATGAATTTTGAGCTATTGATTTTTGATGAAAATGATATTTGAGTATAAAATGAAGTTAATGCAGGCTATGTTAACTAAATTCAAACCTAATTGCAAGAACTAATCTACTAATTCAAGCTGATGTGGACTTAGGAACTCATTAACTGTGATTTTGACTATTATTAAACTAGGATGCAAACTAATGCTAGAGTATGACTTAATGAAGCTAAATGAAACTGATGCAACCAACTTTGACCTCTGCTTGAAGCTATATCTCCCAATTGATTGTTGTGCCAAACACACCTTAAGATTCTAAAGTATGAAAGATCAAACACAATTAACTACCTAAGCTTAATCCAATCCTCAACTCCAACTCAGAACATGCAAATACCACTAGATGATGCAGAATGGATAGACAAATGAGCAGATTAACAATTAAGATGCATAGATCAAACTCAACTCAAATCTACTAGAACAACAATATTAAACTAAGATTAACACAATAAGTCAAATTAAATCATTACACTAATGAATCAAATGAAGGACAGAATAATGGACTTACCGGGGTCCTGTCACAATGACATGCTAACTTGAGATATTTAACCACTATTCTAAACCTGAGTATCAACCCAAATCAACACAATCAACCCATATCTAATACCATACCAGCAATCCAGAACCATTGAATCAATGAAATTGTAATATTGACTTTAGTTGACCAACGTTATATTTGAGAGTAAGAACTGAGTAGTGAGAGTTTTTGAGCTAAAATGAGCTTATAACAGCTAATGTAATCATAAAAACAGAATTAAGAATAAAAATGAGAATTCAAGCAAAATGATTATATTGATAATAAAACTTGAGTACATAAATTGAATGACTGAATTTAAACTAAAAATATTGAAAAACTACACTACTACTCTACTCCTACTCTACTTGGATTACAATCTGTGAAATAAGGGGTTTATATAGGTGAGGCTTGAGCTCTTGGAAGGATCCAGAAGGATGCAAGTGTGTTTTCTCTGAGCGTTTATGTCCTTTGGATCATTTAACACACATCACCAATCAATTCAAGCCCTTGGATCAAATTTACACGCACCTTTAGCCAATCACAGAAGAGAGATTTGATGGAATGACACACGGATTGCCAGCGTGGCATCCGTGTGTCAGTCACGTGTCAGTATTGAGTACGAATTTCAGATGAATTTGGATTTCATTTAGGGAATTAATTAAGTGGGATTTTTAGGGTTCATGGTTCTTGGGTTAATTGGGGAAAAATATGGCGCTAAGGATTTTTTATGTTATTTCGTTTTTGTTGACCGGGTATTGGTGGGTTGACCGGGTCATGGGTGGACCGGGTATAGTGGTAGCAAACTTGGGCTTTTGAGTATTTTGGGCTTCAAGGTATATTAATTTGGACTTAAGGATTACAAATGGATCCAAGGTGTAGCATAAGGACCAAGCTTGTACAAACTGAAATTTCAGGGACCAAAACTGTATTTTCTGAAAATATCTTCCAAGGGCCAATCTTGTCAATCTCCAATAAACCAAGGGCTGATTTTGCCAATTCTGAAACTCCAAGGGTAATTTCTTTCGGCTTAGCTTTAGCACTCTTTATCTCTCGTGCTCGGGTTTTTGTCTGATTTGGCTATCTTTTGCGTGTTTTATCATATCCGTACCTGCACAAGCATAAACTCAAGAAAACAACAAATATTAGCAATAAACGGCTCTTTCTTGGTTATTTTGGGTCATATTTGATAAAGAAATGATATGTGTTTTAGCACATATCACTTTCGCAAAAAGAATGTTCAGTATTATTCTTCTCACACATGAATCTGGAGATTCTAAAAAGATCACAAAAGCATTTCATCTAAATACTTCTTTTCTTAAAAAGAATATTTAGCAAAGGTATGATCGTTAATAATTTACTTTTGTTTTTTTATTGTTAAAATCTTAGTTGCACAATTAATATCTATTTGTAATTACTTAAGTAGTTGTCTACATCAAATACATCATCAAGAATAGTATTCTTCGATTGATTTGTATAGACCACACTACTAACTTGTAATAATGATATTTTGGGTTATTCGATAGCCTCAATCATTATTCATCACAAAGGAATTATTGACACTTCATCCATGTCAATAAATATCCATGTGAAACTTCTTATATTATGATAAAATGGGATTTTATTATAATGTTTGAAAAACTCTCCAAGAATTATGACTAATTCTTAGAAAGGGAACCAGGTCAAATAGGACTAGTATTAAATCATCAAAACCTCAAATCACAAGTTGTTAGAGCCTAAACAACTAGGAGAAGCATTTACTAAAAAGTGCAAAACTGCACATTTGCTGAAAGCCTTCTGATCTGCAGTAGGTGGATCCCAGTATTATAACTAGCCGGATCCCTCCCAAAAGGGAACCGCGGGATCTGTGACTACTGATGAGCAAAACATACTTGCTTACATCAAAATAGCTCAATACATCACCTTACACTAGTCAAACATAAGACATTAGAGCCAACTAAGTCTTCCTCATATATTTGAAAGCCTCACACTCACCCATGGCTTACCTAGGATATATTTCAATGTGTTTTTAATTTATCAACTCATCAAAACTTACCATATTTCCGCTCCAACACTCACACATCATTTCAAAATTAGGCTCAAAACTATTAAGTCGTCATCTAACTTCTAGGACTAATTAACACCATTTCACATCAAATCATAACACTTTAAGATCGAGTTAAAGATATATCCATCAATTTTAGCAAATTGTTATCACCCTTAGAAGGGAGAGGTCTTTAATCTACAACTACTTTTGAATCAAAATTAGGCTACATAAGCTAGAGGCCACTAATAAGCTCTCTGTGAGCAAAAGTTTTTCATTTTTTTCACAACCGATCTTTATTTTTTTGAAGATTTAGTAATTTTTCTTAAGTCGTCATCTAACTTCTAGGACTAATTACCACCATTTCTCCATATCAAATCAAATGGTATCCTTGTCAAAACAAAATAAGCTTGAAGAAACATTAGTTAGACTACCTAAAGTCAATTTTCTTACCCAAAGATCATAAAGCACCATCACACTTTTAAATTAACCAAGGACTATTTTGACAATTTTCCAAACTTGAGGACATTATGGTTAAGCATTTAAGATATCCAACGAGTTAGAAACTTCAAAATTAAGTCAAAACCTCGAAATACATAGGTAATAAACCTCACAAAAGCATAATCATTTCACCTAGAACACACCTCGACAAAGCGGATCCTCGGTTTATAACGATGACGGATCCTCGATGAGAGAGTTCCACGGATGCAGTGGCTCTGAAAGCTAAAACCAGCTTCCATCTTCAATTTTAAACCAACTTTTGATTATCTAACCACTTTTAACTTTCATTTATTGTCTCTCTAGAGCTGATCAAAATCCTAAGTGCATGCTTAATCCTGTTAGTGGCCAAGAATTTAATTCCCTAAATTCAAATTATCCTTTATAAATCAAACACTCTTAGAGTTAAGGCACCACTCTCACTTATCTCTCAAAAATCAGCAACTAGAAGCTCATATAGAATCATTATCATCACTATGACTAAGGCTCTTAGCAACAACTCCTCAACCAAAGGCTCATCCAAAAGAAATGGTCAAATGATCCATGAAATCTCATCCACTGAATCATCTCCCGTAAGAGATAACAATATTAAAATCCCACCTCTTCAAACCCATTCAACAAATGCTAAAAGAACCGCAAGGATTAACATCAAACCTTTCGGACTAGAAAAAGGATCATCTAGTTCAAAACCAAACATGGCTAGTTCTATCAAGCCATCAAAGTCCCCATTCCTTGAGCATGGATTTAACGAGCCTCTTCCTCACCCAAATCTCTATGCATTAGAGCACTCGCCACCAAGAACCTCCCACTCACCAACCTTCTCGTTAAATAGGGAACCACCCACAACACCGAATAGTCCATCATGGGAAACAAGGAACAATCATGGACATGATCATATTGAGGAACTTCCACTACCACCACCCTCACCTTTAGTAGAACCTCATCCCACACCTCAAAATGAAATCCCACAATCGTTCGTAGAGCCTCCTCAAAACATCCACTTCCCTCCGGTTCCCAATCAAGGCAATAGTTGCCCAAAATGTCTAATCACCCAAGGACTTGTTCAAGAAGTACGAAATGAGTTACATTTCATGTTTAATCATCTTCTTGAAAGATTGGACCAAATCAACAAGTCTACTCATCCTTAGACTCGAGCACTTTGTTGCATTCTAGACTTTAGTAACTTATAAGTAGAAAATGTATGGCTAGATCATTCTCTTAGTTTTAGAGATTTGTTTGATTATCTCTTGGTTTTATTGAATGATTACTTATATGCCATATTACTTTGTGTTTATGCTTGCTAATTATATACATATCTCATCTCATTATTAGCATTGTTTGGCATATCTTCATTCTTTGAAGAATCATCACCGACAGACGGATCCTCAAAATGCCTAGACGGATCCCTCCACAAAGGGAACCGTGGGATCCGTGGTACAGAAAAACAATTTTCTACTAACTTGAGTCTTATTTGCAGGAAATTATGCACAATACTCTTGTTTTCTAACCGTTATTTTGTAGATTTTCAAAATACACATGAAGATTTTGACACCATAAAGCTAGGGGGAGCTTTGTGTCAAACCATACATCGTAAAGTCATTTGCAATTTGATCCCTATTTGGATTACTCTTCATGATACCCCATTGCAAAGTTGCAATCTTCAAGGGGGAGCATTTTCGTCACAAGGACGAACCATTTGCAAAAATAATTGCAAAACATTAACTTACTTACTTTCATATACTTGACGCCCTCACAAAGGGGTGGACTCGTCAAGGGGGAGTTAAGACGAGATCTATTCCCGTTACTTGCTCTCTTTACATTTTTTTTTCTTTTTTTACAAGTTTTTCTTAAAACTTTGTGTTAGTTTTTTTTCGACACTCATTTTGTTTCGACAAAAAAGGGGATAAGAGAGTAAAAACTCCAATTCGAACTTTTACGAATTTTAGTTTTTTCCTTAAAATAATTTTATGTTTTGTCATCAACAAAAAAGGGGAGATTGTTAATACAAATAAGCCGTAAAAACGTTTATTTATATTTTACGATCTTCTAATGTTTTGTCGATAAGAAACGTAAAATCATTTTAACAAAACCAATAAAATACGTAAACTGTTTGAGCCAATAGTTTTCTAACACACTTACGTTTTCACATAAAACACTAAAACAAGTATAAGTGATTTTATGATTTAGTAATACATATGTACAACAACTAGTGTTTACATATTTGAGTAAATATATACTTAAACTAGTATATACTAAAATGGGTAAAAACTAACAAATGATATTGACCCATAACCCATGGTTTTATCCAAACCATTTGACTAGGTACATTGAACTCATGAGATACATTGTATCTAATAAGAAACCCATGGATCAACCCATGACCCATGACCCATAACCAAAATACCCATGGGTAAAGAGGAGCGTCCCACGGATCCCTAGCTTTACGCTAGCCGGATCCCTTGTGGGAGGGATCCGTGGGATCCAGGGAGCAGTAAGTTTTCTCCTCTATAAATAGTGAGCCATTTCTTCCTTTTGGATTACCCCTTTCTAACATACTTTCCCCTAGAGTTAATAACTCTCAAAGCCCAGATCCAAGTGATCTATGTTTGTAGTTTTGTGTTTTTGTGATTCTCTAGGTTCCTCTTAAAGGCGAGATCACCACTTCTTGAAGTCGAGCAAGCTCAAGTCCATGAGTTTCCATGCTTCGTCATCATCAAGAAAACTGAGGTTCTCTTGTTGATAAGTTCTTTCTTCCTCCGTAGAGATGTTGTGTTGAAGGCATTAGTGAAGGATGCCGAAAGAGTCAAGACGAAAGCATTAGTGAAAGGTGCTTTACGTCCGTGTCAAAAGCATTAGTGAAGAATGCTAAAGGTGTCAAGACCAAGGCATTAGTGAAAGGTGCCAAGCGTTGTGTCAAAGGCATTAGTGAAGGATGCCTAGGTCGTATAATCGATGAGGTGCATCGATATACATATAAGTATTAGTTTATTTCCAAGGATGATGATATCCTTGATGGTGTTGTAACAAGGAGTGGATCTCCTTGTAATTAGGTGTTGTGTTGTGATGGGTAGTAGTTCCTCCATAGTAATGGAACTAGGTGCTTAGCCTAGTACCTAATAAAGGGTAGGAGACGTTGTGATAGGTGTGGTTCACCTTGGAGTGAAAGAACCCGGTGGTTAGCCTAGCACCGAAAAAAGAGTAGGCGACGTTGTGAAGGCTTCTCCGCCATAAGGAGATTGGTGCCGTGTAGTGTTTACGAACTATCGAGTAGGTGACTCGGGGAGTGGAGTAGGGCAAGCGTGTCGTGGTTATGTGCTTCTTACTCTTTATCTTTCATTACAAGTTTATATATCTGTCTATCAACGTCCAACATAAACAACTTAATAGATTGACATAAGTCGATCTAAATATTTAAAAGGAAGTTTTAAAAATTGGTAAAACTATTCAACCCCCCTTCTGGTTTTCCACATCTTCTTCAAGCTTAGAAAGCTTCACACTCACTCATAGCTCATTTAGGATCACACTCAAAGTGCCTTTTAATATGTCATATCACCAAAACTCATCATCCTTCCGCTCTTACACTCACTCATCATCTATCACATGTCAACACACCTAGTTTTATACATCTCTCAATTTTAACAAATTGATTTTAGTCATCTCTACCTCAAAATGGGTCAAAAACTAGTTTTTCAATTCTTATAATTTTTTAAAGATTTTTTAAATTTTATCCCAAGTTGCCATCTGATCTCTAAGATCATTTAACATGACTTGACACTATTTAAATTCCTAGTGTCATCCTTGATAACCCATTGGTGATCATAAAGTCCCATTTTCCTTCCATAAAAGGCCATCATTAGCTACCACCACTCATTACCCTTGATCATTTAAGGCACGCCTCATTTAAAACACTTAAGAAGACTGAGACACTCAAGATGTATAGGTATTAGATTGTAACAACATCATTTTCTTCTTTTCTTAACTGCTGCTAGTCGGATCCCTAGGATTAGCCTACACGGGTCCCTCATAGGAGGGAACCATGGGAACCAGCTGGCAGATTCAGTAAATCCTGCCTAAAACAATCATTTCAAGCCATTTTGGCTAACTTGAACACTCCATCCTGCCTTAAATAAACTCATAGATCAGTGCACATCTGTGGTTGACCCTTGTGCATGCAAATCATCACATTTCTAAGGATTCTAGTGGCTTAAGACTTTAATGCACTTTCCAAATTCTTCCCTTTATAAGTCATCTTAGAATCTCTTAATCATCAACCACAACATAATTCTCAGCATTTAGAAACCTTCTCCTTAGTCATTTTATCATGAGAAAAGCTCCTAGTGCTAACTCATTTACCAAAGAACCACCCAAGAAACTTGCGCGTGTTGTACACGAAATTTCCTCAACCGAATTATCTCCCGTTAAGTCCACAAATGCTAGGATTTCTCCTCCACCAACTCAACCAATCAAACCAATCCCCAAGAGGATTGTTCCCACAAAAATATCATCACCAAACTCCACAATTCCTACTAAACCAAACACACCCTTTTCCACCCAACCATCATCATTGGTGCCTAGAGCCATATCATTTACCCCCTCACAATCATCTCCACATCCCTACAACTTAGAGGACTTACCCCCTAGGCCATCTCATACTCAACCATTACCGACACACTCTTCAATAGAGAAGATTGTGCAACAAAACCAAGGTGTTGAATCAACACTTGCACCGGTATCCTCTTATCCATTTCCCTCTAATGGCCCATTTTAGATTATGAGAAGACATCAAAGTCAACCACCCGACCACATGGAAGTTGACACTTCTCAACCTCCACCATCATCCTTTGTTGAGCCACCATTGAATGTGCCTCCACCAATCCCTCCCTCTTTTGAGGATCCTCGACCCCCTTCACTTGAACCTTCACATCAACCCGCTCCATTTTTACCACCACCTTTTCCAAGCCATGACAAGGATTGTTATCATTGTCAACACGTTGAAGGCTTGATACATGAACTACGTGAAGAGCAACGTTTCATGTTTTATCACCTCCTCGAACGTTTTGATGAGGTCAGTAAACCTAAACAACCGTGAGATTAAGGATTAAAAGTGGTGTCCTAGTCTTAAGCTTAACTTAGATCTTTTAGGAATCACATTTAATCATTCTCTTAGTTTTAGAGATTTGTAGATCATTTCTCGTAGTTTTATTGATTGAAGTTACATGATATATGTCATGTTGTTTTGAGTATATGATTGGTGACTTAATTACATATCTCATTAATGATACTGACATCTTTTGTTAACATCACCATTGCTGTCCTAAGCTTTCAGACAGACGGATCCCTCCATTTTGCCTAGACGGATCCCTCCAAGGAGGGAACCGTGGGATCCGTGCAACAGAAGACCTGTTTTCTACTAACATTGAGTCTTATTTGCAGGAAACTGTGCATTATATATTTGTTCTCTAACCTTTGTTTTGTAGATTTTCAAATATACACATGAAGACTTTGACACCCTAAGCTAGGGGGAGTTTCGTGTCAAAACGGTACATTGCAAAATCATTTGCAATATATCTTAGGATTACGTTACATGACGTCCCTTTGCAAAGTTGCAATCATCAAGGGGGAGCATTATCGTCTCAAAGACGAAACCATTTGCAAACATAGTTGCGATGCATTAGCTTAGTAGTTTTTCTTACTTGACGCCCTCACAAAGGGATGGACTCGTCAAGGGGGAGTTAAGATAAGAACACTTCTCGTCACTTGCTCTCTACTTTTTCATAATTATCTTTTTCTTTTACATGTTTTTCTTAAAATAAATGTGTTAGTTTCTTTTCGACGCTCTTTTTGTTTCGACAAAAAAGGGGAGAAGAGAGTAAAAACTCCAATTCAAACTTTTACGAATTTTAGTTTTTCCTTACACTAATTTTATGTTTTGTCATCAACAAAAAAGGGAAGATTGTTAATACAAATAAGCCGTAAAAACGTTTATTTATATTTTACTATCTTCTAATGTTTTGTCGATAACAAACGAAAAATCATTTTAACGAACAAATAAAATACGTAAATGATTTGAGCCAATAGTTTACTAACACACTAACGTTTTCACATAAAACACTAAACAAGTAAAAGTGATTTTATGATTTAGTAATACATATGTACAAAAACTAGTGTTTACATATTGGGCAAATATATACAAACTAGTATGTATCATAATGGGTAAAACAATGGGTAGAAGGTTAAGTATTTGACCCATTGACCAAATACATTGAATGTAGTTGGGTATAACCCAAAGTCCATGACCCATACCCATGGAGCATAACCCATAACCCATTGCATGACATCATGCATAAGTCATAATGGGTATAAACCATGACCCATGGATTTAACCCATGACCCATGGACTAGATGCATTGCATCTTGTAGATACATTGTATCTACTCGGATACCCATGGTCCAAAGTCTAGGACCCATGGGCAAAGAGGAGCGTCCCACGGATCCCCAGGATTACACTGGACGGATCTCTCAAGTGAGGGATCCGTGGGATCCGTTGAACAATAGCTAAAAGTCCTCTATAAATAGTGAGCCATTTCTTCATTTTAGGTTGCCACTTCCACACATACTTTCTCCAAGTATTGTAACCTTCTAACATCATATCCTAAGGATCCCTCTATGTAGTTTGTATTTTGTTTTTGTGTGATTCTCTAGGTTCCTCTTAAAGGCGAGATCACCACCTCATGAAGTCGAGCAAGCTTAAGTCCATGAGTTGTCATGCTTCGTCATTATCAAGACTACTGAGGTTCTCTTGTTTATAATTATTTCTTCCTCCATAGAAGTGTTGTGTCAAAGGCATGAATGAAGGATGCCAAAAGAGTCAAGACGAAAGCATTAGTGAAAGGTGCTTAACGTCCGTGTCAAAGGCATTAGTGAAGGATGCCAAAGAAGTCAAGACGAAGGCATTAGTGAAAGGTGCCAAACGTCCGTGTCAATGGCATTAGTGAAGGATTCCTAGAAGTCAAGTCAAGTGGCATTAGTGAATGATGCCAAGGGTGTATAATCGATGAGGTGCATCGATATACAAATAGAGATAGGTTATATCCAAGGATATTGATATCCTTGATGATGTTGTAATAAGTAGTGGGTCTCCTTTGGGATAGTAGTTGTGTAGTGTTGTAATAAGGAGTAGTTCCTCCATTATAATGGAACTCGGTATCTAGCCTAGTATCGGATAAAGGGTAGGCGATATTGTGATAGGTGTGGTTATACCTTGTGGAAGAACCTGGTGTCTAGCCTAGTACCAAGAAAAGAGTAGGCGACGTTGTGAAGGCTTTTCCTCCATAAGGAGTTGGTGTTGTGTAGTGTTTACGAACTCTCGAGTAGTTGACTCAGGGAGTGGAGTAGGGCAAGGAAGGTGTCCTTGTAGCCGAACCACTATAAATACTTGTGTCGTGGTTTTGTATTTCTCACTCTTCTGTTTTACATTACACATTTCCATATCTATCTATCAACATCTAACATACGCATCTAAATAGATTGACATAAGTCAATCTAAATATTTTAAAACATAGTTTTATTTGGTAAAACTATTCAACCCCCCCTTCTAGTTTTCCACAACTAGCATCCAAAAAAGAGAGTTTACGAAAAAGAAGGCTAGAGAAACAAGGTCTATAGACGACATTCTCTTTAAATCTAGAGAAAAATGATCAAGAACCACATGTTTATCGGCTCTCACTTCCCATTCCACTAATATCTGAATAAGATCGTGTTTAGCTTTGTTCTAAACAGAGATACGGTTAGAAATCCATGCTTTGTTATCACACCTTAACTTTTTCAGCTTATTTTTAGGATTCAGATCAGGGGTTGAAAAACAAGCGTTGGAGGCCCAAGACTTAGCAAAACCTCCTTCAAATCTAAATCACCGATCCATTTATCAGAAATTCTATAGGTTTTGGCCCAAAATTTGTGAGACCCACTTTTGAGAGAAACATGGCAATGGTCAGACCATGATCGACATAAGATAGAAAGCATTGCGTGCTTCCAGAAATCAAAAAGGTGCATGAAACCAAAAACCTATTAAGCTTGCTAGTTTTCTTCGCATACTTGCCGAACATAGTACCCCCCCCCAAGAGAGGGAAATTGAATAAGCCTACGCAAGCAACAAACTCATTGAAGGAATTGGCTTCCTTTGCATCAAAAGAGCTACCAAAATGTTTGTCTTGACCTCTAACAACGTTGCAGCCACCAAATAGGATCCAAATTGCTTCAAAAGAGTTGATCACTCCTTCGATGGCAGTTCATTTGATCTTAAGAGTGCCAGATTGGGGGACATACACATTTAAAAGACCAACTTTTGAAATCCCTCTCCAAGAACCAATGATCCCAAAACTAAATTCCTCTCACAGACATTATGGTCCATAGAAACATACGAGAAGCCCACATAGTCATTATTCTACCAGATACCTCAACTAAATTACAGTAAGCAAATTCCACCTAATTCCTAGGCTAAAGGGGGCAGATACAAATTTGATCCATAAAATGAAACTTTAACTCCTAAATACCAAACAATAGAGGATTTTCTCTGTCCACTAGGCTATGAATCCAAGCATTTTTGGTGTTAGAACCTAAACCGTTGTAGTTCAAGGATATACCTTTCCGGGAAAATAAAAAAATACTAATGAGCAAGGGAGACAACGGGATCAGAATGATCCAAATGTGTCCTTGGGGTCATTAGGCTTGAGTGAGAAACCGATGTGGGTACCAATGTTCTTCATAGCCATATCATCATCCACCGACTCCATTAAAGCCTCCTAGGAGGAAGACCCACCACCAACAGTTAACTTCTTCTTCTTATATTTTTGTTTCTTCTTTTTGCCTCCAAAAGACTGATAATTCATATCAGTAGAATCCTAGATGCGATGGAAACTAGAGATCAATTCATCTAACTCTAAATCATTATGATTAATTTCCCGACTTGGTATATTGGGAATGTTGAGGTCCGGTATATCATCAACAGAGATAGGTTCATGATAGATAGAATGTGGAGTGAGATTCACTAGATCCACAATTGGTTAACATTAGGACGGATATAGCTCATCAGTTGGATGAAGGGGAAGCCCATTGAAAAAAGAAGAGAGAGGTTTATATTTGAGTGAGAGCCTACATCATTTATAGGGAAACCAAATTTTTTTGCATGTTGTTCGCTAAAACCTAACCTATCGTTATTACAATCATTCTCAAAATCACATCGTCCTAAACCCTAAAAGATTTCCTTTTGGACAAAAGTCGCCAACTTTTCATTATCCTAAGCAAAGGAATCGTTCTGATGATTGTCCCCTCCATCTTCACCTCAACCATCTGCCGAAGGTCCCATGAATTTCTCCTCAAAACATGAAAGATCATCATCATGTTTGGGATTATCTGATGATGGAGATGAGAGAAGCATGAAACTGATCTTCTGTAACCTTCACTAAATAAGACTTTCCATTTATAATAACCTTCATCGATTGACTCATTGCACCCATATTTGATGCTAGAATCAAGACCTTTACAGGTAGGAAGATTCTGGAATCAAAATCATATGCCATATCTATAGGTATAGACAAAAATTCTTAGCCAAAAACTCACATACCTTAATGTTTCTATCAAGGATAGGCAGACCCTCTATGTTCAACCAATCCAGTCTACTAAATAGATCACCATTCTCCTCCTATAGTTTAAGGTCGTCAAACCATTGCATTAACCAAATTTTGTTTGACTTCAAGCTCTGGCATGCAACATCTTTAGACTTCCATTCGAAAAATAAAGAAAGACCTCCAACATATTTGACATTTCAATCTAAGTTTTTATCATATAAAAAGACAATGTCATTGACTAGATAAAAACTTGAAAGATTACGCGGTAGTTGTACAAGCTGAAAAAAGATCGGTGATACAATTGAGCCAAATGAGTTTAAATTGTCTACTCATATGGCTACGTGACAAGACTTTAATCTCTTTTATAAGAGTTTCTTTATGAGGTTTTTTCGTTTAAAAAAAAATTGTGTTTAGATATCATCATATGATCTAAGTAGTTGTAAGGATTATCACGTCCATAAAAAACCTTGGGCGAGTTTTATGGTTTTCAAATCACTCCAATAAAAAATGATATGAAGATCATTTGGATAATCGACAATACCCAACAAAGTTTTATCTATGATGCATAAATCATTGCAACGATACATTGAAAAAATATGTGTTGCGAGGTTTCCAGATCATCTACATATAAGGCATCTATTCGAGCTAAATCTAAATTGGGCATCAAGATTACAACAAGTTGGGAGACACTCCAACCGAAACCACTAAACATAGATATTAACTTTAACTCGTGTGTGTTTGTTCCGGCAGAACATGTTAAGAAACAAATCTAAAACCTTTAATTCGATGTTGCATAAGGGAAGATCAATTGGTATAAAGTTGTTGAATAGCCAAAAAAGTGAATGTGTTGTTGAATTTCATGTCTATCTTGGACGGGCTTTCTCTAGTGCTAGAAATAATTTACTAAACCATTATATAGAATGTCTCTGTCACTCATAAGTCATGGCATGCATGGAATTCACTAGAAAAATATTAGTAAAGTCTATTTGAGGTTTGACGTGCCTATCTAAGTTTAACTCCAAAATCAAAATGAAGAACCGATACCCACCTCGTGGAAGAAAATAAAGTCATGTTGAGATGTTTAAGAGGTCTGTGTAGCTTGATAATAGATCCCCAAGGACTGAGAGCTGGTCCACATCAAGAGGAGGGCGAAACAATCTCCACCCTTTATTTGAACCATGGATGGAGGTGATGATAAGACACCTTAAGGCATTAGGTTCATCCCATTGATATTTCGTCAATATTGCAAGCATAAAGACTACGAATTCATATACCAACATCACTAGATGGAGAACAAACCTTATCTCAAGCAATCAGGCTTCTCAAGGATTTTTGTTACTTGTCTCATAGCTTTAGAAAGGGAGAATAAGTAGGTGCCTAAAATCTCCAAGACTGATTTTGATAATGATGTGTTCTGTTTATAAAAGAAAAGAAGAAAAGAGATAAGAGAGAAAGAAAGGAAGATAATCACTTCTATTCCTTCCTCTTTCTCCAAAAAGTTTGAAGAAAAAATTATAACAAAAAACACTACATATTTCTTCCACTTTCTCTCACTTCTTTTTCTTTCTTCCTCATAAGAGATCTTAAGAACACAATTTTTTTTTCAATTTCTTTCATTTTCTTTTCCTTTCTCTTGTATATCAATCTCAAGAACACAACATAAGGGTTAGCCTTCCATCATATTAGAGCGTTTTGGCTTCTCAAGAGTGTATTATTTTATGAAATATATGAAGAATAGGCTTCTATGGAATATTTATTCATAATAACACCGATGAGTAAAGCAATGTATGGCCAACTGAATGACACTTGTTGTGGTTGGCAACATAAGATATAAAATGATAAAGGCTAATGAGTTTCCTTCCATGTTTGAAATGCTTACAACAAGAAGTTTACTTTAGGAGAAGTTTGCCTCTAACATTGATGCCATATTTAAACATGTCAATATTTGGCAAAGAACTTTAGCATAATTAAGAGATCATTTATACATAATAAGTGAATCGTCCATAAATTGAATATAAGAAATACTGGTTCTGTTAGAACCAACTTTTACCCCTTCAAAGATGTCCTTGATTTAGCATCTTGAAGTGTGACATGTACGACTTTAGTTTCAATGGTGAATAGAAAGATTGAAAAAGGGTTTCCTTGGCGCATTCCTGCTTTTAATCTTGAATTCTTTTGTATGTTAACTCTTGATAACAACCAAACCAAAAGCCGAATCCAGGAATCCATGAACCAATTAGCACTAAACCCTCATTTGATCCATAGTGTCATCATGAAAATTCTAATCGAGATGGTCAAATGTGGTCAAATGCTTTTATGTAGTCTAATTTTAAAATGACAAAACCTTTATTCTCATTTAAGGCTCAAGAGATTATTTCATGACTAGAAGATGACTGTCGAATGATTTTGTAATGATTTTATATTAGTACTCGATCGATGAAACTACTGGATTTATTTTCATTGACGGTAGCGAGATCTTGTTTTTCATGAACGTGAGTGTACATCCCAATTTCTTGAATATTTATGAAACAAAAAGAGAAATTATTTAAATGCAAACACAAGGTTAAGTTTTCAATCATATAATTTTAATTAAAGTGAATCAAAGAATTACAAAGTGTTATATGGAGTTAACACTTAATTGAATAACAATTGTTTAGCTCTCTGACGAGGCAAACTTAAACAAAGTATAAGTTTGCAGGTGAACTCTAAGGTCGCTGATAGGATCACAGACTAAAACAAGTTCAAGAAGAGTAAATGTACTTTAGATATTTCCAATAAATATGGAAGTGATAGCATTTACTCTAACTCACATTATTTGAATATAAGGATGTCACATGTGGGGTTGTTGAGACGTGTCAAACATTTAATGAAAAAGTACGTATTCTATTAAATGTTTCTATTCTTAGAAATATAACAACATTGCTTTAACAGTTCTGCCATTTGTTCATAGTCTTTTCACCAACTCGTACTTGATTTGACTTTATTCATGATGTACTTTATCCTGGTCTTTTGCTATCTTGAAAAGTCCTGCCAAAATATCTTAAGAGATATTTTGAGCTATGCTCAAAGAGCTGATAGGTTCATCAAGGCAATGTCAATCCCTGATGTACCTTTGTCCTCCAGCTTCAGTTCCACATACATACTAGTTGACTCCGTATTAGCTATAGAGTATGTCTTTAAGTTATCTTTAACTCCTTGGCGATGTCTCTAACTTGAACTTCGATGAGGTTGCTCGCTGACTTCATTATTAGCGAGTCTTCTTTATTTAATTTATATTTAAATCTAGACTGTAGAGCCCATTAGGCCCTGAATTTGCCCAACAATCGCTCACTATTTGAAAATAAATTATACTAAGTTAAAGTATTGTAAGTAAGCACACAACTTCTTCTTACTAATTATCTTTTAGAGACAGATAAAAAAATGAAATTTTATTAAGGATTACATTGATATATTACAACATCCCTAATCCTCTAAGTTTTTCACCTTCCTCTTTGTCCTTTCACAATCATCCTTGGCCTCAATAGTCCAATGCATCCTGGCTGAGAATTCTTTAGCTATCTCAGAGTTCAACTTGATGCACTGATGAAGTTTAATCAATGAGTTGTGGATGCAAGTTGAATCGCACTTTCTTTGTGAAAGCACAGCTGATCAAATCAGTTACGAAAGAACATTCCACGCTCAGGCATATCTATAACCAGTCCATCTTCCCTATCTACTCCCTCGGGTAGATCTAAGTTCTGTCACCACCAACTACTTTGGGCTCTACTGTAAGAAATAGTCGTTCAAATTGAATCATCTTTCTTTTCTTCTGATCTCCCTGAGCAAGTTGCTTCTTCTTTAGAGCTGGGATATCAACTTTTAATATCTTAGGTGGTGGAGGGATGTTAAGCTTCGTTGTTGTATCTCTTACCCACTTAAACTTGTGTGATAAGTTAGCAAGTAGCTGAGGAGTGTCTTTTATCTTTTGGCGCCTAGCTATGTCATGAACTTCTCTGACTTGAACTTCACTCATACTTAGTCTAATTTATGTTTAAATCAAGATAGAGACCATTGAGTACTCATTGGCCCAATAATGAGCGATATAAAGAGGAATTCTATCTTCTTGGAAAGATGGAGTCAATCTCAAACCTCATAATCACATGTTATATGAAAAGTTTTTTTTATGAAAATAGTTGTGGATTTAAGAATTTTTTAGGATACGTGAGATAAATTTATAATGTATATATTGTGAAATAGTTATTCGCCGTTAAAGAAAAATAGGAACATGTAAAGTGATTACGTCAAATAAGTTTTGTTGGTCGTTATTTAGTTTTGAGAAGTTTGGCATTGATTTCGGGAGTGACAATATGTATCTCAAGATGGGATAAAATAAGGGAAGTGATTTAGCCACGGTAAAGAATTGATGCATCCACAGAAAATAATTGATGAAATTACATATCTATCCATGACTCTTGATTACCTTCATTTTACATATTGACCTTAACATGCACAATAATTTTTATAATGGACCCCTCGACATTTATTTGCGTTATTAGCTTCTTTTTTTTTCCTCTCCTTTTTTCCAAACACAAGGGCGTAACAATGAATCAATCTGTTAACAAAATGATTCAGCGTACTTTGGTCAATTAAACCAATCTGTCAACAAAATTTTCCATGCATGTTTTCAATAATGAATTATTTTACAATTATGATACACAAACAGATAAAAAATATATATATCAATGAAGAAGATATCAATTGCCCATTCGATACTAGAGTGAATTGTTCTAACGTGCATGAAATAACTTTTTTTTCTTTCTTTTCAACGATAAGTATGTCCTATTAGTAAGTGCAAGAATTATATGTCGAACCTATCGAATTTCATTTTTAACTAATAGGCGCAAGAATGTTCATAGATCAAATATTGTTCTTGTTTTCCAAACCAATTGATAATGATCCTTATTATACCATTACTATACAGTCTATACGTTTTTTATACAATTATCAATGAAAAGGGATCGCAAGAAGGTCTTAATATATTTTAATTTTAAGAATAAGCAATGGCGGCTGTTGTGACTCAAATAAATATTTCAGTAGGTGTTAGTACTTGGTAAGGATCAATATTGAAAATGTGGATAAATAAATGTTAGGGATACATATGTAATTTTCTTTTCAATCTCTGTGGATGGATCAATTCTCTACCGTGGCTAAATCACTTCCCATAAAGGCTAAATCACTTCCCATAAAATAAGTTATTAGTAAAACTAGATAAAGGACATTTTCTTGATTGTCTTTAAAAAATCAAAAGCCTGTGACTGGATATATATTGCCTAGATATTAAAATGCTACAGATTAGAAAGTCAAGTATCTTTGTCAAACTTAACATAAATATATTCGTATTCACAGCTTGATGGTCCCGTAATTTTTGATTCCTAATTACGGTGCAAAGATCCATATATATAATTTAACCATGAAATCACAGAAAATTACGTGAATTGCATGTACACGTACAGCATTGTTTCTTTCACATTATTATTTGGACCTTAAGTGTAGCTAGGGACCAAAAAATAAAACATACAACATGTCAACATGACCTATTGATGCAATAAATCACACACTATCCCAATCCGCAACTATATATGCGCCTAACTTTATGATATAATCATCTAAAATCCAACTGGTTTTTGGGTTTTGAATTAGCAGAACTACTTTCTATTTTTATCTTTTCAATGCACGATCTGTATTATCTAAACCACCAATCTCATTTCATATTTCCTCAACCTTAGTCAAATTATATTACTACTTTTTATGTAAGAATGTTATCTTTTTTCGGTATTCTCACTCTTTTTCATCATTACACACACAATTCCACACATATTCTCGATATAAACTTATACTGATTTAAACTTATATAGGGTTGTTATTCTGTGTTCTAAAGTATTTTTGCAAGTTTTGGTGTAATGGGTTGCACACCATCTAAGCAACCGGTATGCCGAAACTGCAATGCTCAATATTCTCCTGTACGGCGGAGCTACTCGTCCTATAGCTACCATTCTCCGCCACTTGATAGTGACCTTAGTCACGTCGTATCACTTAACTCGTCCACCCTTGGTTACCTTCTGCTTGATCCAACTAAACCCAGTGTCCCAGAGAAAAGTTTAAAAGATGTTGCTGTCGAAATGATTGAGACCAAGACATGGACTAAGATGATTGATGAGAAGATTGCGAAAAGTGTACAAGAAACACCTGCTGCAACGCCTCCTGGTGAGCCAGAGACTATCAATGCGTGGGAATTAATGGAGGGTTTGGATGACTCAAGCCCTATTCAACCAACATCTACTATGGATCATATTCATTTGAATTCGATTCCACTCGATGAGCCCACATTGCCATCAGAAGAAAAAGATCAGCATGATGAAGTAGTATGTAAACCTTTAAAGATACAATTCATGGAGAACAAGTTTCCTTTGTGTTCAAACTCAAATGACACGCTCATACCATCAAAATCGTTACAAAATGAAAAAAACGAGAACATGCCATGTGGTAAAGAAAAGTTGGTTTTATATTTTACTAGCTTAAGGGGAGTTAGAAAGACTTATGAGGATTGCTGCCACATTCGAGTCATATTAAAAAACTCCGGTTTTAGAGTCGATGAAAGGGATGTATCAATGCATTCGGACTTCAAGGAGGAGCTCAAAGAATTATTGGGTAATCAATATAATGGTGGGGAGTTGCCAAAGGTTTTTATTGGTAAGAAATACATTGGTGGTGTTGATGAAATTAGGCGATTTCACGATGAGCTTATGTTAGACAAGGTGTTTGAAGGCTGTGAAATGGCGATTGGTCATACTGAAGGTTGTGACGGTTGCAGGGATGTAAGATTTGTACTGTGTGAGACGTGTTACGGTAGTTGTAAGATTTACTATGAAGTAAATTCGGGCGAAGGTGAAAAAGAAGAGATAGACGAAAGTGATTATGGATTTCAAAGATGTCCCGATTGCAATGAAAATGGACTCGTAAGGTGCCTAATTTGTTGTGTTTAAGTTTGGTTTTCTTAAGTTTGTTTACTGTATAGTGTAGAATTTTATTTTTGTTTTAACGTATATGGTGTGATTATTAAAGTTTGATTACTTTTAATTAGTTGATAAGTGTTTATATTTGTAAGAAGATTCAGGTTTGAATCTTAATAAACATTATTGAATGCATACAAAATTGAGACTTGATCAGTTGTTTAGAAGTTGAAACATTACAATTGTTGCATACTATTTCTAAAGATATCTTTGATCACATGTATATAAAACTTGATGATAATTGTGATTTTGTTTAAAGCCACTTTTTTGATAAACTACACTTGAATTTGCCAACTTGAAAACTTGATCCCTTGTGGGTGATTGCAGACAATACTGTTGAAAACTAAAACATTGACGGTTGTTGGATCCAAAACTTGAGTCACATGGTGTAAAGTGATCATTTCTTGTAAAATTTCTCTTACAATTTCCCATTCTTAGAATGCTTCTTGTTGGATAAGATATATGTACTTAAGGACTTAACTAGATTCCTCAGCTTTGTGCCTTCATTTTCTGCAATTGAACATTGGTCTGATATAGATACCCGTTTGCACGTTTTCCATTTTCTCCGTTTGCACGTTTTCCAGTAAGCATGATTCAGTTTATCAGTGTGTTACGTACACTTATTCATTTGAATGAAAATGCTCGTTGTCTGAAATATTGTTTATTTGTTAGTTCTTCCCATGCTAAATCATGAATGATACAAGTTTAGGCGGTTTTTATTACTTTGTCGATCACTAAGGAATGGTGTTTCTGTAAGATGTTAACTGATTCGATGTTTATTGATATCACAAATAATACATATATAGTGTGTAACACATAACACTCGAGCCTTGGCCCATACAAAATACTATCGGGCTATGCTAAACATACTTAGTCGTATGTTTAGCATAGCCCGATAGTATTTTGTATGGACTAAGGCCCGAGTGCTATGTGTTACACACTATATATGTATTATTTGTGATATCAATAAACATCGAATCAGTTAACATCTTACAGTTTCAAGAGGGTCAATTTCACTACCACATGTCCTTATAATCTTCAATAACAAGCAGGTCAATACACATAAAATAGGATTGATGGTTTGGGTCCAGAATAGTAAAATTATATGTTACGTTCATAACGTAAAAGAGTAATAATATAAAGACATCTCAGTTGTGCATCTTATGAAGAAAAAAATGATATTGGTCAATAATTCTTTGAGTTTATACAACTTAATATATTAAAAAATAAAAATAATAATAATAATAAAATAAATAAATAAATCAGAGTCAAAATATAGGCCTTAGATAAAGGATTTTGTTCTGATAGTTGGGCCAAACTGCTTCAGACAATTTATTAACAACTAATTCTGTTTTATAAATTCTGTAACTGTTATGGCAAACAAAACATGTGTTGTTACATTGTTAATGATAAGTATTGAACATAACCGTTGTACTGACTTTGCGATTATGGAAACTTTTGACTACAAAGAATGCCATTAGGATAAGTTGAATGACTAAAAAACATCTTGAAATACAATACAAACATTGGGCGCCAAAAGATGTGGGAGCCTCATTTACATACCTGCTCTAACTTGACATCAAGCATATCTAATACATTCATATGCTCTTGATTTGTGACAACAAAATCACGACAAGGAAACGTAGAAGGAACGAGAAAGCTATTGCATGTAACTACGCAAACGGGGATGCATGTGTATTGATTTTGATGTAGATCACATCTAATTTTTCTTTTTCATCTTTTATAGAAGCCAATATGATAATTATCTACTATGTGGTTCATATATTCACAAAAAAGTTGGATGATAAGAAGAAATCAAAAGGGTGTTTACATGTGTTTATTCTAAGTGATAGGGATGTTCAACAAAGAAAAACAGATGCTTCTCCGCATCAGAGTGATTAGAGATATGCGGGTTTCAAAAGGAAAAAAAAAAAAAAAGATTAGAGATATGCACACTCCATATGACCATATACATACGAAACTCACAGTATACGTTATTTAACAAAAGGCCTTTGACTTAGCATTATGAGAGTGACCCCACTAAGCAAAAGATTATATGCTCAAGTCTCAACTGTTACATGTAAAA
Organism: Chrysanthemum lavandulifolium; assembly: GCA_022545495.1. Taxonomy (NCBI): domain Eukaryota; kingdom Viridiplantae; phylum Streptophyta; class Magnoliopsida; order Asterales; family Asteraceae; genus Chrysanthemum; species Chrysanthemum lavandulifolium. The sequence continues at coordinate 148,178,981 of CM040246.1, forward strand.
AATTTTAGGTAATTAATAAGCATGTGAGTATTTGTCTTTCATGAGACTTCTAAGGGCAGAATTGAATACATTTCGAGATGTTCGTCTTCGTCCTATTGACAGCTTAATGTTACTATAAAGTGAGTCCATGGGGCTTTATATTTGCTTTAGAAACTATAAGTTCTGCAAGTTCAGTACTTCAGTTTATTGGGCGATTATCTAGTCTCGTATCTCTTAAGGCCCAAATTCATTTTCCTATCCAGCCCTCGCTGCCCAGATCGAAATAAAAAATGCTAACGTATTTTCCTTTTTTTATATAGATATACACAACGTATCAGTAGATGATTCGCATAGCGTCAACTATATATAATAGCGTCAATTTGCTTGTATGTGTATTTATTTTAATTTTTTTTTTATATACGGGTGTAAGCAGGGGTTTTAAAAGGCTAGTCATGTCGGCGTTAAGGTGCCGCTAAGGCGCGAGACGTCGGCTCTAGGCTTAGTGTGAGATGAGGCGTGCTAAGACGTAAGGCGTGACCTTTTTTTGAATTTAACTCTGATGAACTAACACGGGCGAGTAACGTGCATTTAGCTATCTCATAATTGATGTAATGTTTTATTTTCAATTTCAATAAATATTTTTATATGTTCTTTGATACATGTTGATAACTTTTTGCTTCAGTTGAATTATCGCATGTTACGAAACACTTACCACAATATCGCATATCGTTAATTATCTGCCGCTACCGTTAAGCGCGGGTACTCGTCTAATTTTTTTATAAGTCAAAGTAATAAATAACATTACTCATTTTATAAGTTTGTAAAAAAAATCAAAATTTGATCATTTTCTTTTTATATGTAGTGAAGATATATACCTATTATACCTTTGTATACTATCTTTGCATTAAATGGTATAGAAAAGTTCAAGTAATTACAGTTAAAAGAATAAAAAATAAAAACTAGATCATTTTCTCTTATATGTAGTGAAGATATATACCTATTATACCCTTGTATACTATCTTTGCATTAAATGGTATAGAAAAGTTCAAGTAATTACAGTTAAAAAAATTAAAAATAAAAACTAGAGTAACATGAAATGGTTATAAAATATTATCATTTTGGCAAAGATTAAATCCACATCTGCCAAAATGAATCGGTGATTTTTTTTTTAATTTTTTTATTATTTATTTTTTTATTTTTAGTTTCTAGTAGTATTTTAGTTTAACATAATATAAGTAACGAGAAAGTAAAAAGAGGCCGATAATGCTTTAAAATATACATAATGTTTACCCAAACATTTGTGTTAAGTTGCACATTAAGTTATCAGTTATATATTAGCGAACAATATACTGTGTTTGTGTTTAGTTTCCCTCATTTTCCAATTTACCGAATATAACAAGTATAACGAAATTTATCTGCATGATGAGTGCTAGAAAAGTACACTGCAACAATAATATATGATGTATACACAGTTTTAGCTGGTTATGTGTATTTACTTGTTAATAGAATTAGGCAAGTTAGCCGCTTATAGTAAATCTGATTTACTACACTTTTCCATTTTGAAACTAAACAACAGACATATTTTCACAGAAAACGTTTACGTCTAATAAATTTACATTTGCGGTTAAACTATATTTACGTGTTTTGCTGTATAAGGATAGCAAAGACAAGATTAATATTGTGAAACAAATACATTACAAGTAACATCGTTTGTTTCATGGACACGATAAATGTAAACTGGTTTCCTTTTTTTGAACGTATCGTACGTGAAGGAAAAAGTGCAACAAAAGTTTTATCTGTGTTTGGTGTTATATATAGGTAAGAAACTACCGATAAAACTTTCATTTTCTGTACAAAATTGTAGCAGAATAAAAATGCAACAACAATTTCATTGTTTCATATGACTTGCCTTCATCATTTTTCTTAAAAATTTACAAAATTTGGATTGAAATAGTTTTAGTTACTCCTTTCATCGTGTAAAAACATATGCTCCGCTACTTAATTTGAGAATGCTTTTCTTGTTATTTATATACTTCTTTATAAATAAACTACTGCCTGTAGAAGATTGAGATAGAAAAATACTTGACATTTTCTTTCTTGCACAACGATGTCACATATGACCCAAAAGATGATACAACTGAAGGATATGAGATGACATCCAAGAATTAAGTGGTTTGAAAACAAAGTAAAAATTTCTATCACAACTCGTGAAATTGAAACTAACTGATATCGATAAAGTGTGAACTACGAACTAAAATTAACATTTAGTAATACTTAAAAGTTAACATTACAAATTACGGAGTAACATGTAACATGCAAAAAAAAATTGGGTTGCGGTCCGACAAATTTCATGTAATAATATTTCAGAAAAGAAATGCCATTTTTTCTAATATTAATGCAATATTGGCATTAAGTATGAGCTACTGTTCAAAAGATATCGTTTGGTCCACCTGTACAGGTAATATGGTTATTTGTAACGATCTGATCTTCACTCAAATTTTCAGATGGTGCGCAGCGGTGGCAGCTTAAAATCAGATGGAATAAGTTCAAGGAGTAGAATTAGAAATTAGCATGATAGCATTAAAATTCTATAAATTTGTCAAGACACATGTTCACTAGCTGTGTATTATGAACCTTTTAGAGAGTTTATAAAAGGCTTAAAATTAAATTGTATTCATTTATAAAAGAAATTATAAAATGTTATGAAGTTCTTTATAATCGTGGAACTTTCATAGCACGTAAGCAATGAGAATTGTAGCAATCGATCGCTGATTTTTTGTATTCAAGTAAGTTTTTGTATGTTTCGTTCAGGTTCTTGAGCAATGTTGATCGATCAACTGGTTTGAAATCCTTCCTCAAAATTCTTTTATAACATTTTTGGGTTGTTTCATTGTTTCAAAATGAATACATAGGCATACTTGTTTGGAAAATAAGTCTTGAGAAAATATTAATTGTTGAAACAAGTTGTACCGGCACTTACATACATCACTTTCTTAGGGACAATGTGCATTCAATAACCACCTCATCCCCAAGACCTACATGTTTAATTTAGATTGAGACATAAGATTGTGGAAGAAAACCTCATAAACAAATTGTATTGCTTATGTTGGTTGCTAAAGTTATATTTATGTAAGATAGAAATGGATTGGAATTTATATAAATATTTCATATTAAGTAGTAGCTAGTAAATTTATGTATGTTTCGTTTAGGTTCCATATGACGATCGAAGAATTTCTTCCAAAGTCATATTCTACATGAAAAATGATAGTAGCTAGTACGACAAATTCATGAACTGAAACTGTTTTTCATACATTTTACTAAATCAGCACAAGTTCTAACATTTATATGTTATTCAAAACAGCTCAACGTCAGCATTTTCTCCTCGTACATGTAGTCATTCTTTACTTAGATTGTAAATTATAATTATCTCATACATTTCCTCCCGAAAATTTCAGAAAAAACGTTTCTTTAGTGTTGTTTATACATCTTGAGTAAAGAATTATAAAATTCCAATTTGAAACTTTAGCCAACCTCGAGTTATCCCATATACCAACAGTTTAAATAGAACTTTTGGCCATGCACAAGCAATTATGCAGTCGGATCGATCAGTCTCTCATTTTATAAGAAAGAAAAGCAAGAAAAAAATGACATGTATATAGTACTCAAAATTCGAATCAACAAAGATGCATTTGGACAGAAACATCACTATTATTATCACAAGAAAACTTTTTAATACACTATCAGTGAATTATTATTAGTATTATTTGACAAGTACAATAATATATAGTACTAGCGTAACATGGGTTATTAATTAGATTAAACCCTAGAGAGATGATTAAGTAACAGATTAAGGTACTCCAGTTATGCTTAATCAGAAAGCAACTGAATAATTTATGCGTAGAGATGTGCATTTCACATTATTAAACTTCGAATAATGGAAGCTTCTGGGCTATCGGCATCAATGGTGGATAATAACTCTGATAGCCGGTCGCTAAGGTCATCAACTTCCCTATGCAAACTTCTCACGTAGTTGCAAGTCTCTTGTAGCACTTTCGACGCTGAGGCCTAGATGTATAAATTTTCATTAAAACACTAAAACAACATAAATTTTCACAACAGTAAAATGATATAAAAGGAAAGTGTTAAGAAGCTAACCTTGTTAGATCGTTGGATACGAGTCCCAGGAAGAAGTTGTTGTAACTTTGAGATGAGTTGTATGATTTGATCATCCGTAATCCTAGAAGCCCCTGATGATGATTGTCTTGATCTTCTGCTCGACATTATATAATCGTTTAATCAACTAAGTTTATGATTAATTATTTGTGCTATGCCTAGCTATATATTCTAAGGTAGAAAGAGTTACAATGAAAATGTGTTTATATTTATAGAGGAGTCAAGAAGGTTGTGTGTATAAATATATATATGTTTGTGAGTGAATGTTGGATATGAGAAGACAATTGCTTTGGAGTGAGGAGTTGTGGAGTTTACTCTTTCTTACATACCATAAACATTGGAGAAGTTCTAGCACAATGTCGGGATATTACACTAAATTTTACAAAAAAAAATATGTACTTCTACAGATTTAAGTAAATTATGTGTTGTGACGGATACAAAATCTGAGTTATTTAAACAATGACTCGGTTAAAGACAAGAGTTTGGGTGGATCGATACTAGTTAAAAATTGTAGCACGATCTATGAGAGAAGTGTTAGATTATTTAATGTAGTATTGTAGTTCATGTTTGACTTTTTTAGTTTTCAAGTGAATTCCATCTATAAGAATAATTACGGAAATCAACCTAGAAAACAAAGAAATCGTCAAAGCAATGACTCATATTTATTACTATCCTTCTCACAATATTATTGTCCACGAACAAAAAATATATAGTTTAAAAGAATGCGTTAATTACTATTTTAGTTTTTATGAAAGCTAAATTGAACGGTCTTACTTTTTGATATTAACTAATGATTTTTTTTTCTTTTTATTTTTTTTAAATATCAATTTTGAACAAAAATAATGTCATAAACTTGAACAATTCTAACAGCTATTTTTATTAATTAATAATTATTTTAAAACACACAAAGATGAACAATAAATTGAGACAACGGGAGTATACTCTTTGCTCATAAATATACTATTAGTTTTCTTGATGTGTATTTGCCTTATGCAGAGGTAACGAAGACAACGAATCTGTAAATTAAGAAAGATTAATGGAAAGCCCAAAAAGCGAAAGGAATGAGCTCCGTTGCTTCTCCTATGAGGAGTTTTTCTCAAAACATTTTATACTTAAAAGAAGACGATGCATGTTACGTAGTATGTACTACTACAATGGTTTGACAAGAAAATTTAGTATTTGACTATTTTCAACAAATAAGAGTGTATTTTAGTTTTGATAATCAAGAGATGTGTTTTTAAAAGATGAGTAAACTTAAATAAAAAAAGAACATAAGGCCCCGTTTGTTTTTTTTTTTTTTTTTTTGTTTTTATTCTGGTGTAATTGGATGTAATTGTAATCTAATTACATTAAGTAGACTGTTTGATTTGCAGATTTGAAGAAATTGTAATTCAGATTACATTACGTAGGCTGTTTAGTTTCCGTTGTAATTGTCAGTCAGTCATTCAAATTACATCAACTAAGAGAACTCAGATTACATTGAAAATTGGATGAAAAGTTTTAAATTATGTTGTAATTCAAAATTTTATATTTTAAAACATCAGCATTTATAAATTACTATTATTATTATTATCAGATATTTTTAGTTTATAATTAAATAATATAAAAGTTATGATATTTTTATATGTATGATTTATAATTATTAACATTTAAAAATGTTATTACTCTTTATTCATTATTAATTTTATTTATTTTTTAATTTAAGTATGTCATTATTATTGTATTAATATTTAGTTATTTATTTTTATCAAATTTAACTCTTTATTATTATTATTATTATTATTATTATTATTATTATTATTATTATTATTATTATTATTATTATTATTAATTTTGAATTATAATGACTACATATTACAATTCACTTAAATTACAACTATTTCAAATTATAATTACAATTTCTTTAACAAATTACAATTCATTCACATTACAATTTATTCAAATTACATTACAATTCTATTGGCATACTACAATTTATTCAAAAATCTTATGCGAACCAAACCCCCCCTAAGAGTTTTCTTGAAGGCTTGAAAGATAAGTAATACGAGTACTAGCTGGGTAGTCAGGTGATACGGTGGAGGAGAAAAAATCGAAGTTGTATGAGTTTTTTTTACCATCTGTTTTGATTAAAATAAAAAATAACCGCGTGTTGTGGACTTTTTGCCAAAGGTTTGTTGTTGCGTTACTTGAGTATGTAGTTTTCTAATATTGACAGAAAATCATTTTTTTTGCTGGATAAATAGATGATTCATGATTCTCTATTTGAGAAACAATAATTTAATTCATTAATCAATAATTAGAAAGGAAATAAGTCATTTCCATATTGAACTTTCTACATTTTAATTTTAATAGAAAGTTATTCGCTCTTTATATGTAGTTTAAAATACTTATAATACAATAAAAATGAAAACATATTTTATTTTCCGTTAACTAATGTATCAAAGAATAGAATGCATATATGATGATAAAGAAATTGAGGACGAGATCAAAATAGGATCCAAGAGTTTGCCAAGATACAATAAAAATGAAAACATGTTTTATTTTCCGTTAACTATTGTACCAAAGAATTGGAGTGCATATATGATGAGAAAGAGATTGAGGAGGACATCAAAATAGGATCCAAGAGTTTGCCAAGGCGTTTTTGGGAGAAAAAAATGCAAAGTCCTCGCACCACCAAAGAAGTGGTGCGCCACATTTATCATTTGCGACACTAAGTAATTATCATCACCAAAAAGTGGTGCGTCACATTTCGTGTCTACAGAGTAATTTTTTAGTTTTCGTACATTGTTTATTCTTTTCGTGTTTGTTACTTTTGATTTTTCCTTGCATCTGAGGCGGTGAAGGTGGATCTACTCATCAGAGTCCAACGTGTTATAAACAGTAATGTTATGACACTAAGATCCACAAACATCGTTTATAAAAGAATTAGTTTTGCAATTCAAAAAGGGCTAACGGCGCAACTCCTTATCCGTTTGCCTTCTACCAATATGTAAATCATATTTTGATGAAATAAAGTTCAACATGCAAGTTAAAAAAAACAAAAAACAATAAACTTATTATTATAAAAACTTTTGAATATTCATAGGGAGGGTTCTTCTCATTTGATCGTAGTCTAGTAAAATATACCTAGCCTTATTGTAACTATTAGAAGTCATTCTTTTATCTTTATAAATATACGGCTTAAATTTCTTGATCTTTAATAAACTTTGAGTTATAGAAGTTTTGCCCTTGTCAAGTTTTATTCTCTATAAGTTTCATCATCGTATTCTTGAATTCTGGTCTATCAAATCGCTTTCGTTCTCTTTCAGTTTCCATCAAAGCATCTTTGCATATGATGGTGAATGATGGAGTGTCACACCCCAAATTACTGTTTTGCGTGGAATGGAATTCTGGGGATTAATTGTCATAACATCACAATCACAAGTTATATTGAACGACCTAAAGTGTCGTTTGGAAAATACATCGTTTGATTTAATAAAACAATCAGAGTTTACAAAGATAGGTCCCAAATGAAAGTTACTATGCACGGAAAATAAATTTAGTACAAGTCAAACGATGTTTATAAAGTTCATAAAACCAAAGTGTGACGCGTCGTCACCGCGACTCTATGATATGTCCACATGCATGCCATGAAGTATGCCTTAGATACCTGAGATAAAACATGCTAAAAAGTGTCAACACAAAGGTTGAGTGAGTTCATAGGGTTTGTATTGAAATGTAAAGCCTTTCGAAATCGTTCATGCAGCAAAGGCATTGTAAATCCACTCAGTTTCAAGTTCCGCCCATACAAAACTTGTAACCTGTGTATTCACAACCCATTGCCAAAATGTGATATAGTTTATGATCAAGCGCATGATGTCAAATGAATTCACAAAATAGTGCATAACTTAATGTATCCACAGTTACTTAATATAACACCTAATTCAATGCGGTTTCAAATTATTCCATGACCATTAGTGCAATGATTATACCAAGACCATCACTCAATGAATGTACCAAGACCATCACCCAATGAATATACCAAGACCATCGGTCCAATGAATATACCAAGACCATCACCAATGAATATACCAAGACCATCATCCAATGAATATACTATGGAAATACTACGTATGGTAATATCACTTTTGCATGACTAAACATTCGATTCGGATAAACATATTATTTGCAAATAGTCATGAATGTAATAAAATTATTGAGCATGCATCTCCCCAAAGAGTTTCATAAATAATTAAACGAGAAAAGTGGGGCTATGACTCACTTGGTAAAATGAGGCGATGACAAAAGTGAGTACACCGAGATGTAGTGTGATACTTTAACCTTGACCTATTGTGAAAGATATGATACGTAATGAGTTGCAATGTAATGTTATGCATGCATTTCGTATGTTATTTATACCATTTGCGAGTTTTGAAAATAATACTTATCGTCGAAAAATACTCTTTTGACGTCTTGACCATTCTTAAATCACTTTAAAAGTTTTTACGTCAAAATGTCATCCTACAATGGTTTCGTAATGATTTATAGTGAAATTATCACTTTTAAATCGTAAAATAAAGTCGTCGGAAATTTCATGAAATTGACAAAATGGCTTCAAAAACTAGTCGTAAAATGGTGTGCGTCGATCGTTAGGAAACGAACTCGACAGTTTTGGAAAGTTTGTATCAAAATATAGAAGTTTCGATTCGAGTTTTCGACATAAAGGTCTCGATCATAAAGATAATAAGGGTTTAAGATGGTGATTTTGTCTAATCGTTGTGTAAAAAGTGAGTTTGCCAATTTTAAGCATCCGTAATTAATTTATTACAACTCCGCTATACAAGCGGTTGGTTGTTTTGGAAAATATGTTGGTGATCTCGATCTTATTAGAAGACATTTCGTTTCAAAAGTTCTACATCATAGTTAAAACAGTAGTCAACATGGTCATTTTAGTTACCGTAACACTTATCTCGTAAAAATAATATAGTTTTCTAATAATAATAGTTACGGCAAGTTTATGAAAACGTGCATATCTTAGTCGTTTCAAACCGTTTTCTCGTATTATATGTTCTTAGCTTCGTATCAAAGTATACTAATATATTTTGATAAGTCGAAATAATTTGTAAAGCTTAAGGCTCGTTTTTGACTCGTACAAGATAAAAATAGTATCTTGAAATTTCGAAAAATATATATTTCGTCGTCAAACTTTAAAAATTCATAACTTCTTCGTTATAACTCCGTTTAATCCGTTCAAGCTGCCACGGATTCGTTTTAAAGTATATTTTCTAAATATCAAGGCCAAAATTTCGTGCCTACTGTCGGATTTTCCAGAAAAACAAAATAGGGACAGAACACTTTTTATACTTATCGAAATTAGTTTTTCTCGTACTAAACCTATTCCAATCCCTTCAAATCAACTCCAAAGCTAATCTAATCCTACTATACACCTTCTTAGGGTGTCATGGGTTCCTAAACATCATCAAGACCAAAATATACCAAGGGAATAATTATATGATGACTTTATATATATATAACTCTAAAAATCATGTAAAAATGGTATAAATCAACATAAGTCTTGCATGTTTGCTATGAAAATGATAAAATACATATGTAATGATAAGGAAAAATGAAGAATATAAATGATATGCTTACAAGTTAATATGATGAGGTGCAAAGAACCAAGGTTAGCCTAAACACCCTAGGTTTTTATTTCAAAACCTTAATGAGAGTGTAATCTAGATTGTGATTACTTGATCTTGCAAAATTTATGATCCCTTGTACACTATGTATGTGACCGGTTTTGAAGAGAGAAAGAACCAAGAGAGATGAAAAAAAATCTTTACTATCACTTGAATGATTTAAGTTGAATGAATGAAGTAAAGGTTGTTTGGAGTGTATATGTATACTAGTTAGAAAAATCTTACCAACTCCATAATTGCTCTACCCCATAGGACCGGTTTTTAGGGGGATTGTATTCCTCAAATATATATATATTTTTTTATATAATGTATATAATTTGTAATAAGTGTAAGAAAATGTGTAGGTAAAAATAACTTGAAGGTTTTATATACATTAGTGTATTTAAGGTAGTTTTAGGTAAAAGTAACTTTTAATAGATCAAAGTAGAGTATGATGAGATCATAAAAATTGTAAAAATACATTTCTTGTAAAATTTGAGTGATAAAATAATTATCGTGTAGTTTTTAAGAAAAGTGTCGTAATAATATAACTTTAACGATTCATGTACAAAATAAGTTTAAAACACTAGGTAAACTCAAAATATAGTTTTTATAAACTAAATGTAAGTATAAAAATATATCGGGATCATTTTTGGAAGTAACGGATTAAATGTTCAAAATAATAACTCACGCGATAACGTTTATTTAATATAAAATTTACGCGTTAAAGGTGAAATGCAACGTCATGAATGAACTAATATGATGCAAATGATGTTAATGAAATGTAGACTAATCTTAGTCCATATGAAATGTTCGTGATGATATGATCATGAATTCGCCGCTAAACCTTTAAGGTTACGCGAATTTGGAACACGTAAACCTAGTTTACGATAAATGTTGAAATTGTAAGGCATGAATTGTTTCGAGAAATGACTTGAAATTGCGAGTTGTCACATTCGCCCAACCAAAAAGGAATTCAGTCCCTGAATTCAGTTCGTGTTAGTCTATCGAATATTTGGAGTTTGTGGTGATTATCGAGGAGAGAAGACATAGAGGAGTGTCGTTACGGTTATTGATGATTGAGAGCGAATAAAACATAGTATTGGATGAATCTCCCATGAGTAACACTTTGAATTGGAATATGCGAAAATTTTGCTTGCACTAAGATTTATAAATAACTGCTCCCAACATAACATGATCCCTCCAGAATTAGACATAGTTAGCTAGGCTATGTATAATTAAGGAACGATGATGTGACGTTCGGTTTAGTTGTTATAACTCTCGATGCTTACAAGGATTTAAACCGTGTCGTTAAAATGGTCGATGAAGTAAAAGAAGAAAAATTCTCGTAAGTAATAACAAATCGGAAAGAAAATAAGTACGATAGATGAGAATATTTTACAACGAGTGGTTTATCAAAAGTAGTACATCTTAGGTTATAAAGATTCGGATACGATGGAAAACATAAACTTAGTACGACATAGTACATAAGGAGAAATAAGATCATAGTTTCGAACTTCTTGATCTTCCGTCGTTGATACCTTGACGAGCTTCTCCTCCTCCTAACATGTATGCATTCCATGAGCACCTTCAACTTGTTGACCTTGGTTTTGAGGACATTGGTTCCGATAGTGTCCTTGCTCCCGCATCGTAACATGTAACCATGGCCTTGCCTCTACAATTCTGGCAAGGTGTCCGGTGTTTGGCATTTGTGGCACTTGGCGGGGCAAGGACCCGAGTGATGAAAATTACATCGATTACATAGTGGGTGTGTTCCAAGATACCTCTACCTCTCATTGGTGCGTGACATAAACCATTCCCTTCTTGCCTTCTATTTTGTTGTTGATGATGGTTAGTGTTACGGTTTTGGTTGTTGTTATTATAACCTCCTTGGTCATTTTCCCATTTTCTTTTGTTGTTGTTGATTTGGTTATCGTTGTTGTTGTTGTTTTGGTTATTGTTGTAGTTGGTGCGGTTGCTCCTCTTTTCTACTTGTGCCATAAGCTTTTGAGACAATCGAATAGCTTCCTCAATCGTTTGCGGGTCAGAGGAAGTCACATCGCCTTGAATAATCTCGGGAAGTCCTTCAATGAAAGCCTCCAGTAGCTTCTCATTATCCGAAACCATAGATGGGCATAATACGGCCAATTCTTGAAACCTTCGAATGTAAGTGTCAATGTCATACCCAATAGTTACCAACTCATAGAATTCGGTCTCCAACTTTTTCACTTCCGTACGAGGACAAAATTTCTTAGTTACCAAACCCTTGAATTGCTCCCAAGTAAGCTTGAAAGCATTCTCCATTCCTATCGGTTGAGCATATGAGTTCCACCACGACAATGCTCCATCGAGTAGTGTACTTGTAGCAAACTTGACCTTACTATCATCCGGGCAATTACACAGCAAAAACACGGACTCAATTTCTCGAACCATCGCACCATGGCGGTGGCTCCTTCATCCTTTAAACTTGGTGGGATCTCCACTTTGAAATCCTTGTAAACGACTCTTAACTCCGGATCCTCCTGCATTTCCGATGTGAAGAAGAAGCCTTGCGGCTCAAAGCAGCAGCAGCGCCTCGGCGGCGAAGAACCACCGTTTCCCTTTCAATCCTTAATGCCTCGCTACACTATCCCTTACCAACTTTTGAATAGCCGCTTGTGTCATTTCAATTTGTGGCTTTCTTGATGCCATATCTTCTTCAAAACAAGAGGAAATGTGAGACGTAGCAAAATCCGATGTTAATAATAAACGCTCCAAAGAAATGTGATAAGAATGATAAGTTTGAGGTTATCTTTCAAAATAATCGACGGTTTCCTAAGAAATGGGTTATGAGATGTCGTAAGTGCTTCAAATGTATGGTGGTTTAGTGACTTAATGTGTGAATAACGTGTAACTCGACATGTTAGTGATGATATAAAGGAATGAGAGTGACTTTGCCGTACTTAAAGGTTTATCTCGGCATTCGACATTATTGGCGGTGAGTCAATTGACGTACAAAAATTTATGATAGGGAATGACAAGGAATTCTCCACGTTAGAGTATGAGAAAAAGATAATGGGATGGGCATTTAAAGGCATCCATGTGACAATCGATATGAAATGAAAGTAAATAACTCGAAAAATGTACGTATAAATCGCATGCAAGGTGAACATGCACTTATGATGAAATGATGAGATGCTATGATGATGTAGTTATAGTCTAGGGTCAATGATGCAACCTAGTTCTCTATAATCAAGCTCGATGCCAATCATCACACCCCAAATTACCAGTTTTGCGTGAATGGAATTCACGGGGATTGACCGTCATAGCATCACAATCACAGTTATATTGAACGACCTAAAGTGTCGTTTGGAAAATACATCGTTTGATTTAATAAAACAATCAGAGTTTACAAAGATAGGTCCCAAATGAAAGTTACTATGCACGGAAAATAAATTTAGTACAAGTCAAACGATGTTTATAAAGTTCATAAAACCAAAGTGTGACGCGTCGTCACCGCGACTCTATGATATGTCCACATGCATGCCATGAAGTATGCCTTAGATACCGAGATAAAACATGCTAAAAGTGTCAACACAAAGGTTGAGTGAGTTCATAGGGTTTGTATTGAAATGTAAAGCCTTTGAAATCGTTCATGCAAAGAAAGGCATTGTAAATCCACTCGGTTTCAAGTTCCGCCCATACAAAACTTGTAACTGTGTATTCACAACCCATTGCCAAAATGTGATATAGTTTATGATCAAGCGCATGATGTCAAATGAATTCACAAAATAGTGCATAACTTAATGTATCCACAGTTACTTAATATAACACCTAATTAAATGACGGTTTCAAATTATTCCATGACCATTAGTGCAATGATTATACCAAGACCATCAGTTCAATGAATGTACCAAGACCATCGGTCCAATGAATATACCAAGACCATCATCCAATGAATATACCAAGACCATCATCCAATGAATATACCAAGACCATCATCCAATGAATATACTATGGAAATACTACGTATGGTATCTTGTTACTTTGCATGACTAAACATTCATTCGGATAAACATATTATTTGCAAATAGTCATGAATGTAATAAAAATTATTGAGCATGCATCTCCCCAAAGAGTTTCATAAATAATTAAAGCGAGAAAAAGTGGGGCTATGACTCACTTGGTAAAATGAGGCGATGACAAAAGTGAGTACACCGAGATGTAGTGTGATACTTTAACCTTGACCTATTGTGAAAGATATGATCGTAATGAGTTGCAATGTAATGTTATGCATGCATTTCGTATGTTATTTATACAATTTGCGAGTTTTGAAAATAATACTTATCGTGAAAAATACTCTTTTGGCGTCTTGGCCATTCTTAAATCACTTTACAAGTTTTACGTCAAAATATCATCCTACAATGGTTTCGTAATGATTTATAGTGAAATTATCACTTTTCGTCGTAAAATAAAGTCGTCGGAAATTTCATGAAATTGACAAAAATGGCTTCGAAAAACTAGTCGTAAAATGGTGTGCGTCGATCGTTAGGAAACGAACTCGACAGTTTTGGAAATTTTGTATCAAAATATAGAAGTTTCAGTTCAGTAGTTTTCGACATAAAGGTCTCGATCATAAAGATAATAAGGGTTTAAGATGGTGATTTTGTCTAATCGTTGTGTAAAAAGTGAGTTTCGGCCAATTTTAAGCATCCGTAATTAATTTATTACAACTCCGCTATACAAACGGTTGGTTGTTTTGGAAAATATGCTTGGTGATCTCGATCTTATTAGAAGACATTTCGTTTCAAAAAGTTCTACATCATAGTTAAAAACAGCCGTCAACATGGTCATTTTAGTTACCGTAACACTTATCTCGTAAAAATAATATAGTTTTTCTAATAATAATAGTTACGGCAAGTTTATGAAAACGTGCATATCTTAGTCGTTTCAAATCCGTTTTCTCGTATTATATGTTCTTAGCTTCGTATCAAAGTATACTAATATATTTTGATAAGTCGAAATAATTTGTAAAGCTTAAGGCTCGTTTTGACTCGTACAAGATAAAAATAGTATCTTGAAATTTCGAAAAATATATATTTAACGTCAAACTTTAAAATTCATAACTTCTTCGTTATAACTCCGTTTTAATCCGTTCAAGCGCCACGGATTCGTTTTAAAGTATATTTTCTAAATATCAAGGCCAAAATTTCGTGCCTCTGTCGGATTTTCCAGAAAAACAAAATAGGACAGAACACTTTTATACTTATCGAAATTAGTTTTTCTCGTACTAAACCTATTCCAATCCCTTCAAATCAACTCCAAAGCTAATCTAATCCTACTATACACCTTCTTAGGGTGTCATGGGTTCCTAAACATCATCAAGACCAAAATATACCAAGGGAATAATTATATGATGACTTTATATATATATAACTCTAAAATCATGTAAAATGGTATAAATCAACATAAGTCTTGCATGTTTGCTATGAAAATGATAAAATACATATGTAATGATAAGGAAAAATGAAGAATATAAATGATATGCTTACAAGTTAATATGATGAGGTGCAAAGAACCAAGGTTAGCCTAAACACCCTAGGTTTTATTTCAAAACCTTAATGAGAGTGTAATCTAGATTGTGATTACTTGATCTTGCAAAATTTATGATCCCTTGTACACTATGTATGTGACCGGTTTGAAGAGAGAAAGAACCAAGAGATGAAAAAATCTTTACTATCACTTGAATGATTTAAGTTGAATGAATGAAGTAAAGGTTGTTTGGAGTGTATATGTATACTAGTTAGAAAAATCTTACCAACTCCATAATTGCTCTACCCCATAGGACCGGTTTTTAGGGGGATTGTATTCCTCAAATATATATATATTTTTTTATATAATGTATATAATTTGTAATAAGTGTAAGAAAAATGTGTAGGTAAAAATAACTTGTAAGGTTTTATATACATTAGTGTATTTAAGGTAGTTTTAGGTAAAAGTAACTTTTAATAGATCAAAGTAGAGTATGATGAGATCATAAAAATTGTAAAAATACATTTCTTGTAAAATTTGAGTGATAAAATAATTATCGTGTAGTTTTTAAGAAAAGTGTCGTAATAATATAACTTTAACGATTCATGTACAAAATAAGTTTAAAACACTAGGTAAACTCAAAATATAGTTTTTATAAACTAAATGTAAGTATAAAATATATCGGGATCATTTTGGAAGTAACGGATTAAATGTTCAAAATAATAACTCACGCGATAACGCTTATTTAATATAAAATTTACGTTAAAGGTGAAATGCAATGTCATGAATGAACTAATATGATGCAAATGATGTTAATGAAATGTAGACTAATCTTAGTCCATATGAAATGTTCGTGATGATATGATCATGAATTCGCCGCTAAACCTTTAAGGTTACGCGAATTTGGAACACGTAAACCTAGTTTACGATAAATGTTGAAATTGTAAGGCATGAATTGTTTCGAGAAATGACTTGAAATTGCGAGTTGTCACATGGAGAGTTATCTAAAAGATGTTTTGTTGGTAGGCTCCGGTCTAAAGAGTACATAAATAATGATTTTAACGAGCTTACAATGACAAAAAGAATACTATCTTCAAACACTGTGTTGTTCTCGTAGGTAGAGGTCACAACCATAAAAATCACGAGGGTAGCAAACACCAAGGCCGAAGAATTTGCCCAACCATATGTGATTTTTTTGACAATCGGGTACGCAACCAATCCTCGTTCAACAAGGGAAGGCACGGTAATGAACGGGAGGGAAAAAAAGCTGGGGAATAAAGTCCCAACACAAAAATATCTATTCAAAGTGTTTGGTCAATAATAATTTTTGTCCGTTGGTTATTGACAGTTATAGTACTAGAAATTTGCTTTCGAGTAAACTAGTCAACTATCTTTTAGTTCGCCAATAAAGAATTGATTGGTTGGGGGTCAGAATTAGAGGTGGCAAAATATGCCCAGAAGCAAAAAAATAGGCTAAATGGGCACATTTATAGAAGATTTGGGCACATTTAGCCCCCATTCTTTTTTTGAAATGGGCACATATAGCCCATTGAAAACTTAAATGGGCACAAACGGGCACTTTTTTTTCTCTCAATTGTTGAACATTAACGATCGTTTTAAAGATTTTTTTATATAATATATTAATTTTTGTTAATATAAATAAAATATTACGTTTAAGGAATTTATTTAGTCGTTTTAGGTATTTTATTAAGCGATTTGTATAACATGTGCCCGTTTAGCCGTGCCGTTCTGCTCTAGCGTGCGTTTTAGCTTGGTGCCGCCCGCCACCGGCCCGCCCGTTTTGCCACCTCTAGTCAGAATATTTGTAGGATCACGATACCTGATTAGAAGTTCTATAAGGAGGCGATAACTTGTGACCTGGTTGACATGGAAGAGGATTTACATGTTGTATTCAGAAAATAGTGGTGTATTGACGAAACATACAATGTGTGAAAAACTAGGAGGTTGGAATAGTTTTATCAATAAAATTAAACTTCGAAAAATTATATTAAAGTTTATGTGAAATCTTTCAATCAAGATATATATATATGTATACTGTAACATATTGGATTTCACATATACATCAAATCACTATCACAAGAGGCGTACAAGATGAGTTTTAGAGAGAGAAAGTTAGAGGTTTGAGAACTTTAGTGAGAGAAAGAAAAATCTTATTATAAGCTCCAACTCTCTACGTTGGGAGGTAGAGAGTATTTATAGTCTTACAATAAAACGCCACCTGACGGGCTGTGGATCAGGCATACAGTGGGTAAAGACCCGTCCGTCCTCCACGGTGTTACCTAACTAAATACAACTTAACATTAAATAACTACGACTACGAGCTTTCTAACGGATACATATACTGAGGTGACCGACACTTTAATACATGGATTTTCTAAATCCTAACAATCTCCCCTAAGGAGGTCACCTCAAACACACATTAAAATTACATAGAATACAAACAGATATTACATTGAAATTGTTCTTGGATTCTTGTTCATGTTCTTTGTTTTGTAGCTCGTAGTCTTTGATTCTTCATTTTGCATGTTTGGATAATCTGTGGAGGTCTTTAATTGATCCACGTGATCACGAGTTTTGAGCCGACTTTAAGATCATCGATCATAGTAAATCTCGACTCATCCATTGTGGTGTTGGTATTATGTGATGTTGTGACATTTGGACCGACATGCTCACATTCGGATCATGATATATTCTTATCGAGTAGCGGAAGCTTTCGTTGATTCATGATATTGGCGCAGTAGCGAAGCATGGAGTGATAATATCGAGTCATTGATGTATTAATCATGATTTCTTTGGAAATGAATGTGTTGTGTGAGCATGCGGTAGGGATTGATCGCTTATTCGATCAGCGCAAACGTCGGTGTTCCCGCATAAAACGATTAGCAATAAAGCGCACAAGAGTGTCTTTGATCACTTTTGTAGAATTGAGGTACACGACCACGGTTCCCGTTGATCGATACAAGCACGCCTTTGTGATCGGTATAATTGAAGAATTTCCTTGACAGGGTTTGTAACACCCGCCTATCTCGACCACAATATTGTCCGCTTTGCCCGTGAGGCTCACGGCTTTGTTTTGTGGCCTCATTTGAAGACTTCCGGCGGTCACCCAAGCCGATTACTACTCACATGAGCACGCTTAGCGCCAGTTCCTAAGAACTCACCCAGATGACCACAAAACGCGTTGTGTCATTATAAGGCGAATGTTATCTTATGAGCCCAAGATCTCTCGAGCCACGGCCGATGTGGGATTTGCCTGGGTGTCACAATCACCCCCTGGGACTCATCGTCCTCGATGAGGTTTGCCCACCATCCCGAACGGCCGGAGTGGCTCGATACCACTTAACACCCGCCTTGTCTCGACCACAATATTGTCCGCTTTGCCGTGTAGCTCACGCTTTGTTTTGTGGCCTCATTTGAAGACTTCCGGCAGTCACCCAAGCGATTACTACTCTCACATGAGCATGCTTGTGACACCTTAGGCAAATCCCACATCGGTGTGGCACGGAGAGATCTTGGGCTCATAAGATAACATTCGCCTTATAATGACACAACGCGCTTTGTGGTCTCTGCGGTGGAGTTCTTAGGAACCTGGCGGTTAAGCGTGCTCGTGAGAGTAGTATCGCTTGGGTGACTGCGGAAGTCTTCAAATGAGGCCACAAAACAAAGCCGTGAGCCTACGGCAAAGGACAATAATGTGGTCGATAAGCGGGGTGTTACAAGTGGTATCGAGCCACTCCCGAGCCGTTCGGGATGGTGGGCAAACCTCATCGAGGACGATGAGTCCCTGGGGGGTGATTGTGACACCCTAGGCAAATCCCACATCGGCCGTGGCTCCGAGAGATGCTGGGCTCATAAGATAACATTCGCTTTATAATGACACAACGCGTTTTGTGGTTCATCGCGGTGGAGTTCTTAGGAACCGGCGGTTAAGCGTGCTCATGTGAGAGTAATCGGCTTGGGTGACTGCCGAAGTCTTCAAATGAGGCCACAAAACAAAGCCGTGAGCCTACGCAAAGCGGACAATATTGTGGTCGATAAGGCGGTGTTACTGGTTTCACAAATGCCTACCGTTCTCAAACCGGGCGTCTCAAAGACAACATGGAGTGAGTGAACCAAATAAATGAGATTCATCGATTGAAGAGATTTGAAAACAATCGTGTACCTCTCAATAGAAATTGTTTTTGCAATACAACGAAGGTTTTGATGAAAATCAATTATCAATCATAAACACCTTTTATTTTGAAATATTAGTACACAGTCGATGTGCTAAAGAAAAGAGTTTTTAAACACAACGACCGGTTTTTCAAAGGTATTCGTCAATCCATAACCCGAACCAGATTGATTCAAAAGATTAAATCGCCTATTGTTTCATTCGGTTGTCACATGGTTGATCTATTGGATAGATCTCATGCCACCCACCGTGAGCTTGTTTGATGTTGGCTCGAAGGCTTTCCATCTTCATTGTGAATATGTTTGCATATCACTCGGATGTTCCGCAATACCACAAGGATAATGCGTGGGACTCATAAGATATAATCTCTTTCCACATTGTGTGAAAGCAGAGTCTTCATTGAAAGTGCCTAATGAGATTTGTAGATGATCTCGTGGCTCTAGACTCAATTGTGCATATTTGGTTCCTAAGACGGAGACTAGGAGAGGGTCTCCTTCTTCAATATCAACAAACTCTAAGAGAAAGTCAATAGATAATGTCGGATCCCGTGAGAATGAAATAAGTCCTTTAAGAGGAACTTGAGTGGTTTGGGAAGTTGTAGTGTAGTCGTCACTTGGTCCATGACGCCTTGTCTTCAATCTTGATGTTACCTTGGTAAGTACCAAGAGCATATGAATTGAACCCGTTTACGCCCTAAGGTTGAATAAATGGAGGATATTTCTTTTCACCCTTTTCACATTCAATTCTTTTCATTCTTCAACCCCTTCATGCTTACGAAACTTCATAACTAGAACCTTGTTGGGTTTATTCCAAGACTAGCTCGGTTTGATCCGCACTCTTCCCATATCTCAATTTTCTCCTTTTTCAATATACCTAAGGACTCTACACTATCAAGTGGTTTTGTCCTGGTAGATCCCTCCGGTTCTCAAGCGGATCATTGGACCTCAACCTAACCTTATCATCCTTATATCACCATGCATAAAGTAAAGTTGGTCGGTCGTTTTGAAATAGTTCTTCCTCCTTGAAACCAATTGAAAATCATTTGAAAATCAATCAAGATACTTGTGATATAAAATCAAAGTATTTTGTATCTTAATTGTTTTGATATTTTAGAAATGCTCCCCCTCAACATAAGCATAAAATTCAGAAATTGTTTAGCACATGGAGGCAAGAGATCTTTGAAATCGTTAAATTAAGAATGAAATGTCCAATATTTTGATTAATTTTTTCTAAAATGATCATCATCACTTCCCAATCAATTTGAGTAGATAAAACATTTTGAGGAAGGATGAGGTTTTCAAAGTTGCTCCCCTCAATATGTGCCTCAAGTTTGAAAGAGTTTTGCACATATTAGAGGAACCCGCACTAGAGACAATTCAATCACGTTTCAATAATTTAAGGTTTAAAGTAGATGCTCCCCTCAACATGTGCATGAAAAATTTGAAATTGTTTGTCACATGCGGGAGGAAAACTTGCTAAACACTTATGAACCCATTTGTCGAATTATCGGTTTAAATCCAATTTAAATCACAAATTCTCCCCGATCACAATTATCAAATCATTTGAGATTTGTGATCTCAGAGATTTAAATTGATTTTGAAAGCTTTTAAGGAAAATTGTGACTTAATTATGAAAAAAAGTTTTAAGCGATAAGGATCGGTTCGAGACTTTAAACTCCATAGATTAAACATGCATGATTTTCTTTTGAAAACAATTGTATGACAAATAACCTTTGATTTAATTGAAATCATTCTCCCCTCAATCAATGACATAAGTTGTTGATTGAGAGATAGATATTTTAACAAAAGTTAAGTCCGGATGATTTACAAAAATAGAGTACGAGTTATTTTTCAAAGCAATTAGTTTTCATTAGATTGAAAGAAATTGTTTATAGAATCGAGCATGAGATTTGAAAAAGCAAGATAAAGCATGGCTCGTTCTTTCTTTGAAAAGCGGTTCTTGCTGAAATGACAATAAACCATATATTTCACTTTTTTTTTTTAAACGAATATGTACATTCGACCACCATCTAAAGACCGTGTCACTCTTTGATGACAAAGACAAAGACCGTAGATATTGATCGAATCAAGAAAGATATGACAAAAGACAATATTTTTGAGATTTTTCGAGTTTTTAGATTTTATGGATTTTATGAAAGATTTTATATTTTCTATTTGCTTTTGTAGGTTTTGTAATTTTATATTTTTCTTTTTGAATAAATATGTACATAGAGATGGATGAAGAAAGACCTTTACTCCTCGACTTCCTCCTGAAGACGTTTGAGTGTTTCTGGTTGAAGGCTTTTCAAGCCAAGTCGTGGAAGAATAAACTCAAAACGTTCTCTTGGAAGAGCTTTGGTGAAGATGTCTGCTATCGGTATTATTCGACTTCACAAAATAGAGTTCCACCACACCGTTTTCCACTTGCTCCGGATGAAATGATGTCGAATGTCGATGTGCTTTGCTCTTGAATGTTGAACATTGTTGCATGAGAGAGCAATAGCACTTTATTATCACAAGACAGAGGGATTTTGTTGAATTCAAAGCCATAGTCGATAATTGGGATCTCATCCATAGGATTTGAGCACAACACGATGACATGGCTATGTATTCAACCTCTGAGAGGAAATAGAAGTACTCATTTGCTTCTTTGACGACCACCACAAGCTTATCACCCAAAACGAGCACCTCCCGACGTGCTTGACGTGTATCTTGACATCCTGCATGATCGCAGATCCGCATAGGTCGTTAGTGACATACGGTGTCCTTCGGTACCATAGTCCCATATTGATGGTTCCTTGGAGATACCGAAGACCCGGTTAACCGCTTCAAGGTGCTTTTTAGTAGGCTTAGCTCGATATCTAGCACACATGCACACAAATAACAAGATGTCCGGTCTACTAGGCGTGAGGTACATCGTGATCCAATCATACTACGATATTTCGTTTGATCTACCATGATCCTGGGTGGTCCTCATCCAACTTGGTACGCCAATCATGGGAGTGTCAACGGTGTCACATGAAACAAATCCAAATTTCTTTAAGATCTCATTTGCATATTTAGATTTATTTATAAAATGCCTCCGGACTTTGTGAAATTTGTAATCCCAAGAAAATGACATTTGTCCCATCATTGACATTTGAAATTTGGAACCCATTTATTTTGAAAACGATCACATTCATCGGGGTCACGAGGCAAAGATAATATCATCAACATAAATCGAACGTGAATTAAATGTTTGCACGACTTTCATTGAACAATGTCGGATCAATCGCTCCTTGCTAAATCCGATGATAGAAGAAACTTTGACAACAGATCATACCATGCTCTAGGAGCTTGCTTCAAACCGTAAAGGGCCTTTTTCAAGCGATAGACATGAGTAGGATGCTCGGATTCACAAAACCCTCCGGTGGTGGCGTAAACCACCTCTTTCAAATCACCATTAAGAAAGGCGGTTTCACATCCATCCGATATACGACCATGTTCTTACTAGCCGCATTAGCCAAGAAGATTCGATAGCTTCGATACGAGCAACAGAGCAAATGGTTCCTCAAATTTAATACCTTCTTCTTGACGATATCCTTTAGCCACTAACCTAGCCTTATTTTTCAACACATCACCATGCTCATCAAGCTTCACTTTGAAGATCCACTTTAGAGCAATGATCATAGCACAGTTTGGAGCAGGTACTAATTCCCATACATCTAATCGATCAAACTCATGAATTTCTTCTTGCATGGCATTGAACCAACTGTCTTCATTCATCGCAGTTTTAACATCTTTAGGTTCGATCTTAGAGAGTACGGAGTTGAAGAAGCACCATAAGGCATCGATGTGTTGTTTACGAGTGGATACAGGACGGGAAGGGTTTCAATGATGTTGTCCAATAGGTGATCATGTCCATTTTCTAAGGTGTTCATGTGGTTGTTGTTGTGGAACCAAGTAGCAGTCGATGTCTCTTGATGAAGATGGTTCGATGATGAATCAAGAGCAAATATATTTTCAAATGGAGCACCTTCGGGAGTAGCAAAGGGATTAACTTCATCTTGTGAATCGAAGCAATTCCTTGATGTACACTCGGTGATTGAAGGTTTGTTGATGAGATCGATTGATCGCCAGCAGCGCTTCGACTTAATGACATAGAAACCGAAGGATTGACTTCATTGACAATGATAGAAGCAACCTCCGATGATGGGATTGATGGATCATTAGCAGTTGGTTCATAGTGTTCATCAAACATTGGATCAAATAGTTTCTTCAAGTCATCTTACGAAGGAGGTACATAAGGAGTTCTTTGGCGAGCCATAAACAAGAGTAGAACCGATGGGACTACATGATGATGCGGGTCCGAGGCGAGTTGTCCCGGAGCCATTGGACCGGTCACTCATCGAACGTAACGTGAATAGTTTCCATGATATTTCGGGTTCTTTTGTTGTAGATTCGGTATCCCTTTTGTTTGGTGCATATCCTACAAATACTCCAATGTCCGCTTTCGGTTTAAGTTTGCCTAAGTCTTGACCTCATTAGTTGGATAACACAATGCACCAAACACACGAAGGAATGATAAATTAGGTTTTCTATTGTGGACAAGTTCATATGGAGTTTTCCATGAGCAGTGTGAATTAGGGATCGATTTTGAGTGTAGCATGCGGTGGCAATGGCTTCACCTGAGAAACATTGGAACCTTTGAGTAAATCAAGATAGTTCTTGCGGCTTACACAAGAGTTCAATTTCGTCTTTCAACTACACCGCTCGTTGAGGAGTTTGTGGAAAAC
Source organism: Chrysanthemum lavandulifolium (assembly GCA_022545495.1). Taxonomy (NCBI): domain Eukaryota; kingdom Viridiplantae; phylum Streptophyta; class Magnoliopsida; order Asterales; family Asteraceae; genus Chrysanthemum; species Chrysanthemum lavandulifolium. Next base: position 148,203,267 of record CM040246.1, read on the forward strand.
TTCTTTGATGACTGATTCCAACACTTTCATAAAACTCACTAAGTTGTTTATTAACAAACTCGGCCCATTGTCGATTCGGATGATTCGACGCGTTTTGTTAAGTCGAACTCCTGAATCGCTTGATAAGTTTGATGATGATATCTCGAGTTTCATCCTTTGTCCTTAGGAACTTGACCTGGTGAATCGAGAGTAATCATCAACCACAACTAACACATATTTCTTCCCAAAATATTCTCGTGACTCTCATGGGTCCACATAAATCCATGTGTATTGTATGAAGAACTTCGTAATTGAGTTTGTTGTTTTGGGTTTGTGGGCATATTTCTTGCTTTTTCCCAATTGGCATGTTGAAAAAGATGATCCTTTTCATACTTTAGTCTAGGTAAACCTACAACTAAGTCCTTTCGGAGAGATCATTGATGGTGCCAAGTTCAAGTGATTGAGACGACGATGCCATAACCATGGCTTTGTTTTCGAAGCCTTTGACAATAAGCAAATTGGAGAAGACTTCATCATATCTTCGATGGAGATGGTGTATAGATTTGACCCACGTGTTCCTCTTAAAAGTTCTTTACCATCAAGTTCTCTAACGAAGCAAGTATGTTTTCTAAAAGCCACTTCTAGATCAGAATCACAGAATTGACCGACAGAGAATAAGTTATGACCAAGACCTTCTACATAATATACCCTAGAGATAACACTATCTCCGACAACATAATCTCCATAACCCATAATTGCACCAAAATGATCATTCCCGAATCTAACAGTCCCGATGAATTTACTCACGAAGTTCATGAGCCGCGACCGGTCTCCAGTCATATGCTTGGAACAACTGAGTCCGTGTACCACGTAACGATTTGAACGATATGCGCTTGAACACAGACAAGAATGGATAATCGGATAATTGGGATCCCCATGCAAGAATGGGTTCCATTTGGTTAGTAATGTTGATTGGAACACCCACATCGGAAGTAGAAACAATGGAATCATCAGAAATAGATGCAGTGCTAGCATCCGTATTTGACCTATTCAGAGTATGTTCACTTCTTAAGGGAATAGTTCTACCAGTAGGCATCCATTTTCTAGTGGGCATTGTCTTAGCAAATTGAGGGCAAAACTGATTAACTTTATGGCCAAAAGGTATCCATTGATAACCTATCTTACTAAATGTTCTTCTTGTGGGTTTCCACTATTTTCTAACTTTCTTTCGCTTTTGCCTTTTAGCCTTCTTAGCTTGATATTTAACATTAACAGTTTTAACTGGGCATTTGACAGCATTAGACAAATCATTCATACCACATTCAAGATTAGTAACAGAAACCAAGCAATCATCATTACATGTTTTGCCAAAAGTAGTAGAATTCGCATTAATTATAGTACGCTTAGAGCTAACACTAGAATCAACACGATTCGTTTTATTCAAATTCTCCCTACAGTGATCTTCTACTTTCTTCCAATGCACATTTTTAGCTTGCGAGGTCCTATCATTCCTTGTATTGCCTTGAGACTTTGACCGCCGCTTTAATGTCACCGATCACCCCTGTAGAGGAATGGGAACATTAGTTGGTTTTGCTACTTTTTGCTTTTCCTGCTTTGATGTCTTTGGGATGTGTACTATTTGAAGGCACACCGAGGTTCACTTTCATAACATTGGGCATTGAATGAGTTGTATACTTGGCACTAGGCATAGAACAAGGTATCAAGGATTGACTTGCTCACCTAAGGTTTTAGGGCATATTGTAATTAAGCATTCTAGAAGTTCTTGAGATCGTTTGGCATATAAGCATGCATGGCCAATTGCATTATCAAGTGGTTTCTCTAACTTATCCTCTTCTACAATCTCACGGAGACATTCTAGGTTGTCCTTAAGGTATGAGAAATATGTTTGAATAGCAAGTTTGTTATTCCTAAGATGAGGAGGAACATATTTCACAGACAAAGCATATTTATTACAGACATGCACCTTTGAAGCACCATTCTCCCCATTTGTCATTGGCATTTTCCCTTTTACCTCAATTTTCAAATTCTCAATTTCCTTTTGCAATGAAGTTATTTTTTCATTATTTTTATTACGAGTGACTTTTATTGACTCAAATAACTTATTGAAATGACGTTTATGTAAGATATAACTTTTCACATGCACATCAAACCATAACACAAAGTAGCATATAGATGGAATTCTAGAGAGAAAGTTAGAGGTTTAGGGAACTTAGTGAGAGAAAGTGAAAGATATTATTATGAGCTCCAACTCTACCTTGGAAGGTAGAGAGTATTTATAGTCTTACATAACTCACCACACTTTGGGGCGTGGATCGTGCATACTGATGGGTAAAGACCGTCCGTCCTCCACGGTGTTACTTAACTAAATACTACTTAACTTAAAGAACTACGACTATGAGCTTTCTAACGATTACATATACTTGAGGTGACCGACTCTTTAATACCGGAATTTCTAATTCCTAACAATCTCCCAAGGAGGTCACCTCAATTATGTACCAAAATTACATTGAATACAAATAGATATAACTTTTAACAATTGATCTTGCATTCTTGATGTAGTCCTTTGCTCTAAGCTCGTAGTCATTGATTCTTCACATTGCATGTTTGGTTACTTCAAGTGGAGGTCTTTACTTGATCCACGTGATAATAATTTTGAGCCATCTTTGAGATCATCACCATCAACAATCTCGACACATCCTTTGTGGTGTTGGTATTATGTGATGTAGTGACTTTAGGACCGACATGCTCACATTCGGATCATGAAATCTTCTCATCGAGTAGCGGAAGCTTTTGTTGAATCATGATATTGGCGCAGCGTGAGCGTAGCATGGAGTGAAAATATCGAGTCATTGATGCACTAATCATGATTTCTTTTGAGATGAATGTGTTAAGTGAGCATGCGGTCCTGGATTGACCGCTTCATTCGATCACCGCAACGTCGGGCGTACTGCATACAACAGCTAGTTAACAAATCGCACGAAAGTGTGTTTGATCACTTCGTTGAATTGAGGTACACGGCCCACGGTTCCCGTTGATCAAGACAAGTACCGCCTGTGATCGGTAGGATTCCTAAGAATCTCCTTGACAGGGTTTCGCGAATGCTCTAGTCGTTCTCAAACCGAACATCTCAAAGAAGACAACACGGAGTGAGTGAACCAATAATTTTAAGTCCACCGATTGATGAAAAGAGATTTGAAAACAATCGTGTATTGCTCAATAGAAATTGTTTTGCAATACATCGAAGGTTTTATTGAAAATCAATTATCAATCATAAAAATACCTTTTGGTTTGAAAATGAGTACACAATCGATGTGCTAAAGAAAAGAGTTTTAAGCACAAAGACCGGTTTTCAAAGGTATCCGTCAATCCATAACTCGAACCGGGTTTGATTCAAGAGATTGAATCGCCCCATTGTTTCGCTCAGTTGTCACATGGTTGATCTATATAATAGATCTCACATGCCACCTACCAGAGCTTGTATGATGTTGGCTCGAAGGCTTTCCATCTTCATTGTGAATATGTAAACACATCACTCGGATGTTACGCAATACCACAAGGATAATGCGTAGGACTCAAGATATAATCTCTCTTCCACATTGTGTGAAGCAGAGAGTCTTCATTGAAAGTGTCCTAATGAGATTTATTGATGATCTCGTGGCTCTAGACTCAATTTGTGCATATTTGGATCCCGTGTCGAGACTAGGGAGAGGTCTCCTTCTTCAATATCAACAATCTCTAAGAGAAAGTTGATAGATAATGTCGGTTCCCGTGAGAATGAAACAAGTCCTTTTAAGAGGAACTTGAGTGGTTTGGAAAGTTGAAGTGCAAGCGTCCACCGGGTCCATGACGTCTTGTCTTCAATACCGATGTTACCATCGGTAGCATATGAAGTGAACCGGTTTACGCCTCTAAGGTTGAATTAATGGAGGGCTATTTGTTTTCACCCTATTTTCATTCAATTCTTTTTAATTCTTCAACCCTTCAAGCTTACCGAGACTTCATAGCTAGAACCTTGTTGGGTTTATTCCAAGATTAGCTCGGTCTTAGTCCGCACTCTTCCCTTATCTCATTTTTCTCCTTTTATCATCATACCTAAGGACTTCTACACTAACTAGTGGATTGTCCTGGGTAGATCCTCCGGCTCAAGCGGATCATGGGAACCAATACCTAACCTTATCATCCTTATATCACCGTACATTAAAGTAAAGTTGGTCGGTCTATTTGGTATTGTTCATCCGCCATTGGATCCAATAGAAACCATTTGAAAATCAATTCGGATACTTGTGATGTATTATCAAAGCATTTTGTACCGAATTGTTTTTGATATTTTAGAACGAGAACTCCCCTCAACATGTGCATCAAGTATTTGAAAATGTTAAGCACACGGAGGCAAGAGAAAGAATTAACTTCTTTGATTACCATTTTCTAAAGATATCAACATCACTTCCCATATCAAATCAAGTAAATATAGCATTCGGGAAGGATGAGGTTTCCATAAATTCGCTCCCCTCAATATGTGCCTCGAGGTTTGAAAAGAGTTTTGCACATACTAGAGGAACTCGCACATTAGGATGAATGATCACGTTTCAAATCAAAGGTTTAAGATAGATGCTCCCCTCAACATGTGCAATGAAAATTTGAAATCGTTTGTCACATGTGGGCGAGGATAGCATGTACATCCGCTTATAACCATTTACCTAATTGTCGCTTTAAATCTAATTTAAATCACACATTCTCCCCGATCACAATTATCAAATCATTTGAGATTTGTGATCTCGTATAGATTTAAATTGATTTTGAAAGCTTTTAAGGAGAATTGTGACTTGATTGTGAAAGTGTTTTAACCGATACGGATCGGATTTTGAGACTTTAAACTCCATTTATAAAACATGCATGTATATCTTTTGAAAACAATTTAATGCCAAATAACTTTTAATTTAATTGAAATCATTCTCCCCTCAATCAATGACATAGGTTGTTGATTGAGAGATAGAGATTTTGACAAATAAGTCCGATGATTATCAAAAATAGAGATCGAGTTATTTTTCAAAGCATTTGGTTTCGCAGATAAATGTTTATAGAATCGAGCATGGAATTTTGAAAACATGATAAAACATGGCTCGTTCTTTCTTTTAAAACCGGTTATTGCTCGAAATGACAATAAACCATTGTTTCTCTTTCTCCCAAATTTTTTTTTTTTTTTTTTTTTTTTTTTTTTTAATTCGAACAATATCTAAAGTCCCGTGTCATTCTTTGAATGACAAAGACAAAGACCGTAGATATAATCGAATCGAAAAGACATGACAAAATGACAATATTTTTGAAGATTTTTTGAATTTTTCAAATTTTATGGATTTTGAAGGTTTTATATTTTTCTATTTGATTTTTGAGGATTTTATAATTTTGTATTTTGTTTTATGAATAAATATTTACAAGAGATAGATGAAGAAAGACCTTTACTCCTCGCCTTCCTCCTCGAAGACGTTTGAGAGTTTCGGTTGGAGGCTTTTCAAACCAAGTCGTGGAAGAATAAACTCAAACGTTCTCTTGAAGAGCTTTGGTGAAGATGTCGCTAACCGATATTCGAGACCTCACAAAATATAGTTCCACCACACCTTTTTCCACTTGTTCCTCGATGAAATGATGTCGAATGTCGATATGCTTTGCTCTTGAGTGTTGAACGTTGTTGCATGAGAGAGCAATAGCACTTTATTATCACAAGATGTAGGGATTTTGTTGAATTCAAAGCCATAGTCGATAATTGAGATCTCATCCATAAGATTTGAGCACAACAAGATGACATGGCTATGTATTCACCTCTGTAGAGGAAATAGAAGTACTCATTTGCTTCTTTGAAGACCACTCACAAGCTTATCACCCAAAACGAGCACCTCCGACGCATGCTTGACGCAGTATCTTGACAACCCGCATGATCGGCATCTCATAGGTCGTTAGTGACATACCGGTGTCCTTCGGTACCATAGTCCCATATTGATGGTTCCTTGAGATACCGAAGACCCGCTTAACCGCTTCAAGGTGCTTTTTAGTAGGCTTAGCACGGTATCTAGCACACATGCACATAGAGAACAAAATATCGGTCTACTAGCGTGAGATACATCGTGGATCCAATCATACTCCGATATTTCGTTTGGTCAATCATGATCCCCGAGAGGTCCTCATCTAGTTTGGTTCGGTCAATCATGGGGGTGTCAACGGGTCACATGAATCAAATCCAAATTTCTTTAAAATCTCATTGCATATTTAGATTGATTTATGAAAATGCCTCCGGACATTGTGAAATTTGTAATCCTAAGAAAATGACATTTGTCCCATCATTGACATTTGAAACTTTGAACTCATTTCATTTGAAAACGATCACATTCCATTGGGTCACCGAGGCAAAATAATATCATCAACATAAATTTGAACATGAATCAAATGTTTGCTCGACTTCGGTGAACAATGTAGGATCAATCGCTCCTTTGATGAATCCGGTTGATAGAAGAAACTTTGACGATGTATCATACCATGCCCTTGGAGCTTGCTTTAAACCGTAAGAGCCTTCTTCAAACGATAAACGTGAGTAGGATGCTCTTGGTTCACAAATCCTTCAGTTGGTCGACGAGACAACTTCCTTAAGATCTCCGCTCGTAAATGCCGTCTTTACATCCATCGATATACCACCATGTTCTTACTAGCAAGATTAGCCGAAAAGATTCGATTGCCTCGATTCGAGCAACTGGAGCAAAAGATTCTTCAAAGTCTATACCCTCCTCTTGACGATATCCTTTAGCAACTAATCGAGCCTTGTTCTTCAACACATCACCATGCTCATCAAGTTTTACTTTGAAGATCCATTTTAGAGCTATAATCATAGCACGCTCTGGAGCAGTACTAACTCCCATACATCAAGACGATCAAACTCATGAATTTCATCTTGCATAGCATTGAACCACTATCTTCATTCATAGCGCTTTTAACATCTTTGGTTCGATCTTAGATAGTACGGAGTTGAAGAAGCACCATAAGGCATCGGTTGCGAGTTGCTTCCGGTTGATACAGACGAGAGGATTTCCAATGATGTTGTCTAATGGATGATCGTGAGTCCATTTTCCGAGGTGTTCATGTGGCATTTGTTGAGGAACCGAGGTAGTCGAGTCGATGTCTCCAAGAAGATGGTTCGATGATGATTCGTGAGTAGCAAATATGTTTTCAAATGGAGCATCTTCGAGAGTCGCAGGGATTAACTTCATCATTGATGCGAAACATTTCCATGATGTACATTTGAAGAATGATGATTTGTTGATGAGATCAAGGATCGCAGCAGTGCTTCTTGACTTACGATATTGAGATTGATGGATTGACTTCATTCACCGGAATATGAGCATCCTCTTGTTGTGGGATCAAGACCTCATTAGTAGTAGACTCATACTGCTTCATCAAACATGGATCAAACAATTTCTTTACATCATCTTCGGATGGAGGTACATATGGAGTTTCTTGAGAGGAGTTTGGAATAAGGGATGAACCAATAGGACTGTTTTGAAGTGCGGGTCCCGAGTGGAGTGTCCAGAGCCATTTGACCGGTCACTCATCAAACGTAACGTGAATTGTTTCCATGATATTTCGGGTTCTTTTGTTGTAGATTCGGTATCCTTTTGTTTGGTGCATATCCTACAAATACTCCAATGTCGCCTTTAGCCCTAAGTTTGCCCAAGTCTTGACCCTCATTAGTTGGATAGCACAAGGCACCAAACACACGAAGGAAAGATAGATTAGGTTTTCTGTTGTGGACAAGTTCATATGGAGTTTTTCCATGAATGGTGTGAATCGTGGAACGATTTTGTGTGTAGCATGCGATGGCGATTGCTTCGCACTGAGAAACATTGGAACCTTTGAGTAGATCAAGATTGTTCTAGCAGCTTCAACAAGAGTACGATTTCGCCTTTCAACTACACCGCTCATTGTGGGGTTCGTGGAACACTTCTTTGATGGTCGATTCCAACGCTTTCATAGAATTCACTAAGTTGTTTGTTGACAAACTCGGTTCCATTGTCTGCTCGATAATTCGAGCGCTTTGTTAAGTCGAACTCGCAATGTTTGATGAGTTTGATGATGATATCGAGTTTCATCCTTTGTCCTTAAGAACTTGACCCAGGTGAATCTAGAGTAATCATCAACCACAACCAACACATATTTCTTCCCAAAGATATTCTGCACCCTCATTGGCCCACATAAATCCATATGAATCATATGAAGAACTTCTGTGACAGAGTTAGTAGGTTTAGGTTTATGGGCATACTTCTTGCTTTTTCCCAATTGACATGCTGAACAAAGATGATCCTTTTCATACTTTAGTCTAGGTAACCCTACAACTAAGTCCTTTCTGGAAAGATCGTTGATGGTGCCGAAGTTCAAGTGATTGAGACGACGATGCCATAACCATGACTTTGTTTTTGAAGCCTTAGATAACAAGCAGATTGGAGATGCCTCATCATGTCATCGATAGAGATGGTGTAAAGGTTTGAGCCACGAGTTCCTTTCAACAGCTTCTCACCGTTAAGATCTCTAACAAAGCATGTATGTTTTCAAGGCTACTTCTAGATCGTAATCACGAAATTGACCAACAGAGAATGATTATGACCTAAACCTTCCACATAATACACTCGGAGATGACACTATCACCAACAACATAATCTCCATAACCCATAATAGCACCGAAATGATCATTACCAAATCTAACAGCCCCGATGAATTTGCTCACGGTTCATGAGCGTGACCGGTCTCCAAATATATGCTTGGAACGACTGAGTCCGTACCACGTAATCGATTTGAACGATCCGCAGTTGAACACGCATAAGAATGGATAATCGGATAATTGGGATCCCCATGCAAGAATGGGTTCCATTTGGTTAGTTACAATGGTTGGACCACCCACATCGAAATAGAAGCATTCATATCGAAAAATGAGGTAATGGAATCATTGTGAATAGATGCAATACTAGTGTCTCAGATAGCCCTATTTACGGTGTGACCACTTCTTAAGGGAATAGTTCTACCAAGAGGCATCTATTTTCTAGTGGGCATTATTTGATTAGTCTTATGACCAACAGTATCCAATAAAAGCCTATTCTCAATGAATGTTCTTCCTGTGGGTTTCCATTATTTTCTAACTTTCTTTCGCTTTTGCTTTTTAGCCTTTTAGCATGAATTTTAGCATTAACAATATTAACGGACGATTAACATCATTAGGCGTAACATTAACATCACATACATGATTAGAAATGAAATTCAAGCAAATCATCGGACAAGGTTTGCAAATAGTCTCGAATTGAATTAATTACAAGACGCCTATGGCTAATACTAGAATCAACACGATTCGTTTTATTAGATTCAAACTTAAAGTTCCTAGATTGTTCTTCTACTCTTTTCCAAAGGTGCATTCTTAGCTTGCGAGGTCCTATCATTCCTTGTATTGTCTTGAGACTTTGACCGCTCCCTTTAATGTCACCGATTACTCCTGTAGGAATGGGAACATTAGTTTGTTTTACTACTCTTTGCACCACCTGCTTAGATGTCTTGGATCTCGAACTACATGCAAGTGTACTAAGGTTCACTTTCTTAAAACTAGAGGTACCGAGATTTGTACTCTAGAAGGCACATTTGAGTTCTCTTTCTTAGCATTGATGGATCTAGAATCGAATCGCTCAAGGGTACATTACGGCTCACATTCAAAACATTGGGAATCGAGTGCATATCATATTTGGCCTTAGGCATTGAGCATGGAATCAAAGGGTTAACTCTCTCACCTAATGTCTTTGGTCATATTGTGATCAAGCATTCTAAGATTTCTTGAGATCGTTTGGCATATAAGCATGCATGTCCAATTGCATTATCATGAGGTTTCTCTAGCTTATCCTCTTCAACAATCTCACGCAGGCATTCTAAGCAATCCTTAAGGGATGAGAAATACGTTTGAATGGCAAGTTTGTTGTTCCTTAGATGAGGGGACATATGTCACGATAAAGCGATTTATTACCGAGTGAACCTTAGATACAACATTCTCTTCATTGATCATTGGCATTTTCCTTTTACACGACTCTTGATTCTCAATTTCCTTTTGCAATGAAGTTATTTGTTCGTTGTTTTTGTTACGAGTGACTTTAATTGATTCAAACAACTCATTGAAGTGACGTTTAACCTTTTCATTTTCTTCTAGAAAACTTTCGCTTTCCTTTTGTAAAGCATTTACTAGGTTTTGAAGATGAAACGTTTGAGAATTCGAGAATCTAAAGAGGGAGGCATTTGGGAGCCATCATATTGTTTGTTTGACCCTTTAATTGAGAGATTTGGGCTTTCAACTTTCTCGATCGTGTTGCACCGAGCTTGAATCTGCTCATCACGTTTGTTAATTTGAAAACTCGCATCAAACTCGAGCATCTCAAGATGTCTTGACATTTGAAGTTTTGACATTTTCTTTGAGATGTTGATATTTTAGTTGTAAATTAAAATACTCAACTTCTAGTTTAGAAAAATGTTTAACCAAATTGTCATGATCATCCGTTCAATTTTCTCATTTAGTTTAGAATTAGTTTTTCAAGCTCAATGACACGATCATGGGAGACTTTCGGGCACAGATAGTTCATGAAATTTGGAAGCATTAATAGAGCAATTTGAAGCGATGAAAAGACATCTTGAGCAACACATTCAAGAATAAGATTCTCATTTAATGTATGCGTGTTCTTTCTCTCAATCTCATTATATTTCAAAGGCACGCTCATAGTCACTAACTTCAACAACCATTGCATCAAATTCTTTTCCATACCCTTAATATCGCTTTCTACCCCTTTTAAGACTCTCAAAGTGATCTTTAGAAGTTTAAAGAAGGCATGACCTCGCTTAAATAACATTCTTTCATTTGTTCAAAACCTCTTTCTCCTTCGATTATACCAACAGGTGTGATCCTTTTCTTGCAAGTTTTCTCAAAATCAACAAATAGTTGAAATATAACGATTGGCTAATTAATGTCTTGCTTTTAGTGGCAATTGTTCTAGGTACAAGATGCATTGGTGTATTAGGAGGATACACAATCGCTCTAGGCATTTTCCGAGGGGAGGTTTGTTTCTACTATATTTTCACTTTCTCGCTTATCTAAATCCATTTTCCGAAGACTTGTTCGGAGTCAACAAAGTCCGAGGCTTAAACTTGTTCAAGGAAATCCAGTTTTCCTTCTTGTAATCATGAGGAGAGATGATTATGTTTTTCTCTTTGCATTTGGGATCATTTTGCTTCTTATTCATCTTTTCCTAGTGATTTCATTTAATATCTTATCTTCCTCGATGCACTCAACGCAACTAGGTTTCTCGCCTAGGCTTAAGGACTTCATTACCATCATAAAGCACCTTATGAGCATTTCTAGCCTTTTTAATTACCTCTGGATTTGGTTCCTCTACAAGGGGAACGCTATGCTTATCGCTTAGAACTCTATGCTTAGTGATCATGTGAGCGATCAATGGTGTTTCCTTGCATGTACAACTTGTTTTCAAGTTTGTTTTTCAAAGTTTTCGATTAGAAAATCTCTTAAAAGCTTTGATTCCTTTGCATTAAATTCTTGCTAAGCATTTTCACATTTTCTTGAAGTTCTTGTTTTGCTTAGCGCTTTAGAAAGTTTTTCTTGCAAGGAATTTAATTCTTGTTTCAATACTTCTTCTCTAAACTTACTTTTTCTAATTATGTACTCACTTGGACATCCATTTCCCGCTCACGAGTGGTCAACTCAAATTTTGCACGTTGTTCATAAATAGCAACACGCCCTTATAGGCATTTAGTTCGTAAATTATGGAATCATCAGAGCACATGCGGTGTATTCATCAAAGACATAGTCATTATTGATCGCAGAAGATGCATCACTTGGTACAACTTCACTTTCACTTTGTTTCACGTATTGATCGTATGGGACAATCTTGTTATTGCCCATATTTTCAACATTTGATTCGATAGTTTCAGTTGATTGTACTTTGTCATGCATATGTTGCACATCAGCTTCATCGTATAGTTTTAATACCTCTGAGATGAGTTTGTCCTTGGATGGGCCAGCTTGTGGTGAAGAAGAGATCTTGGGAGAAACCATTGGAGAGATGCTAGCCATAAAGATTGTGTGTGCAGAGGTCCATCATCTACATCGAGTCGTATGCATCACGGTCGGCGACTTGAAAGGCATTCGATGATTGTGACCTATCTCCTCGAATAGTTGCTCATCCACATCTACATCAAAGGTCTTGGCATTGCCCTCAAGAAGAAACAAAGAATTCCTCTTCATCCAAAGCGGCACCATTGTCCCGAGCTTGTGCCAAGAACATCTTATCTCTCAAGTAATCGGCGTTCGTGGACGCTTTGAGATGTGCGCCCTTGCAATGTGTCCTTCACCACCACAGCTTATAGCATTTGATTGGCTTAGGTTGACCTTGGTTACCATTTCTTCCTCGATTCGGTTTCCAACATAACCTCTCCCACTCCACCTCTTCCCCGATCATACTGTCTTTCCCGAATCGGTTGCACCACAATCCTTCCATCTTTAACAGGCTTGATTATGTGGGTTAGATGCGCCTCGAGGTTGTTGTTGGTTTGTGGAAGAGAATTCATGTTTTGACTAATGAGAAGAGCATGTTGATTAATGATGTTACCCACGTGTGCATCAAGATCGCCTTGTTTGAACATGGGATCGGGAATGAGTTTATGATTACCATTCCCCAAGGGTATGACTTGTGATGCTTTGGTTGTGATTCCGATGTTTGAGTAGAAGGTCGTTGAGTCATTAGACGAGCTTGTCTCTCCCTGGTTGGTTTTGAACCGATTGAGAATCAATTTTTCAAACATGGCATGTCTCTCATTCTCAAGGAGGAAGGCATAGAGTTGCTCATAGTTTGTATTCTTCAATCCTTTAGTGAGCTTCACAATTGTGACAAACTTGTGCCATTCGGGATTCATGTTGTTCACAAACTTTGAGTTCAAATTGAATGTTAGGCATAGTCATTCGATGTTCCTCATGTCATTCACTAACTTATGGAATCTCATAGTACTCATAGACACTCTCATCCGGTTTCATTTGAAGTGCTCGAATTCAGTCATAGAGTTGATTCTCTCTCTTCCATAGTTAATTCTCAACCCGAGAGAAGCATCTTAACATTATCCCAAACCGCCTTTGCATCCGTGTTATGATTGATCGACTTGTAGATGTCTTTAGGAAGACCTTGAAGAACAATGGTTGAAGCCCCGATATCTCGCATCAAATCTCTTTTCTCCTTATCATCAAGCTCATCATACATCTTAGGTCTGTCCATTCCGTAAACAGAGTACCATCTTCATTAGTATCAAGTATGTCTCTAGTCGTTTCAACTCGATATGGTCCTTCATCAATGGATTTGAGAATATTGACACCATTTTCCTTTCCAAGGCAATACAATCGATTCGTTGAGCCCAAGAATCGTAGTCGCCTCACAAGCATGGGTGGACAGTATCCGAGCCACCGCTTGTACATCCTCGGCAACAAGTGGAGATGACAGTGTAGGGACGTTGGTAGACATGTTACCGCATTATACGGGATTTTATAACTCTATGATTAAACCGGAAATAGATTCTTTCACGGATTTTACTAAATCAAGAGAAAACCGTAAACAATCACTCAAGTCGCTAGATGATAATGCACTAAGTCGCTAGAGACAAATGCACTAAGTCGCTACCAATTAATTCGCTAGAAAACCAAGTCGCTAGAAACCCAAGTCGCTAATGGAAAAGCAAGTCGCTAAGTAGTAACTCTCTGATGCACCAAGTCGCTAACCAAATTTTGGCAAGAATTGCTACACAAGTCGCTAGAGACACAAGTCGCTAAAGAGCAACTCGCTACTTGACCAAGTCGCTACCACAAGTCGCTACCCGTAGTGGAGAGTCCACTACTTGTACTTTAACTCGCTAGCTCTAACTCGCTAGCTCCAACACTGTAAGTCGCTACAAAAATGCGAAGCAAGTCGCTACCAAGAAAAATATTCCGTGAACTAAGTCGCTAGCATGAAAAACCATATAAACATCACTTTTCAATCCAAAAACAACCCAACCAAGATGATTCAAGCTTACCAAATGAAAACCTAAACACTTTTGATGATTCTAAACATAAAAGTACCAACAAAATTCAAACTTTAACACAAGAAATCACCCAAATGATGCAAAGAGCCACTAAACTTTTTCCAAACTCAAAACCACCTAAAACCACTATAAATCCAAAGATGTGCAAGATATGATCTAACCATGGCTCTTGATACCAATTGTAAGATATAACTTTTCACATGCACATCAAACCATAACACAAAGTAGCATATAGATGGAATTCTAGAGAGAAAGTTAGAGGTTTAGGGAACTTAGTGAGAGAAAGTGAAAGATATTATTATGAGCTCCAACTCTCTACCTTGGAAGGTAGAGAGTATTTATAGTCTTACATAACTCGCCACACTTTGGGTCATGGATCGCATACATGGGTAAAGACCGTCTGTCCTCCACGGTGTTACTTAACTAAATAATACTTAACTTAAAAGAACTACGACTATGAGCTTTCTAACGATTACATATACTTGAGGTGACCGACTCTTTAATACCGGGAATTTCTAATTCCTAACAGTTTAACCTTTTCATTTTCTTCTAGAAAACTCTCATTTTCCTTTTGTAAAGCTTTAAACAAGTTTTGAAGATAAAAATTTTGAGAATTCCGAGAATCTAAAGGAGGAGGCATTAGGGAGCCAGTCACATTGTTCTTTTCACCCTTTAATTGAGAAATTTGGGCTTTCAACTTTCTGATCGTGTTACAGTGAGCTTGAATCTGTTCATCACGTTTGTTTATTTCAAAAGCGCATCAAACTCGGAACATCGAAGATATCTTGATGTTTGCGGTTTTAACATTTTCTTTGAGATGTTGATATTTTAGTTGTAAATCAAAATGTTCAATTTCTAGTTTAGAAAAATGTTTTACCAAATTATCGTGATCATCCTGTTCAATTTTCTTACTTAGTTTAGAGTTTTTGATTTCAAGCTCAATGACACGATCATGAGAGACTTTCAAAGCAACAGATAATTCATGAAATTGAGAAGCAGTAATAGAACAATTAGTGGCAGTATATAACACATCATGAGAGATACATTCAGAAATAAGATTCTCATTCAAGGTATGCAAGTTCTTCCTCTCAATCTCATTATATTTTAATTCTCGCTCATAGTCACTAACCTCAACAATCATTGCATCAAATTCCTTTTCCATTCCTTTAATATATGTATCTATCCCCTTTTTAAAACTCTCAAATTGATCTTTTAGTTGTTTAAAAAAAGGCATGACCTCCGTTAAATAACATTCTTTTGTTTGCTCAAAACCCCTTTCCCCTTCAGTTATCCCAGTGGGTGTGATCCTTTTCTTACAAGTTTTCTCAAAGTCAACAAATAATTGAAAATAACATATTGGTGATTAAGGTCTTGCTCTTAGTGGCAATAGTTCTAGGAACTAAATGCATTGGTGTATTTGGAGGATACACACGATTGCAGCATTTTCCTAAGGGAGGGTTTGTTTCAACAAGATTTTCGCTTTTGCTTATCTAAGTCCGTTTTCCGAACACTTGTTCGTGTGTTAACAAAGTTTGAGGCTTAAACTTGTTTAAGGAAATCCAATTTTCCTTTTGTAATCATGGGGTTTGACAATGATCTTATTCTCTTTGCACTTGGGATCGTTAAGCTTCTTATCCATTTTCTCCTAGATGCATCATCTAATTTTCTATCTTCCTCGGTGCAATTAATGCAACTAGGTGTCTGTCTAGGTTTAAGAATCTCATTGCCATCATAGATTACATTTTGAGCAACTTTTGCTATCTTACCATACTCGGGTTGGATTCCTTTATAATGGGGATACTATGCTTATCACGAGAACTCTATGCTTCGTGATCATGTGAGCGATCAATGGTATTCCTTTATGCGTCTAACTTATTTTTAAGCTTGTTTTCAAGGTTTTAGATTAGAAAAATCATTCAAAAGTTTTGATTCCTTAGCACCGAATTCTTGCTTAAGCATTTTAACATTTTCTTGAAGTTCTTGTTTTTGCTTAGCAGCTTTAGAAAGCTTTTCTTGTAAGAAGTTTAACTCTTGTTTTAATACTCTTCTCTAAACTTACTTTTTCTAATAGTTGTATGCGATTTGGTCATCCATTTCACGCTCACGGGTGGTTAACTCAAACTTTGCACGCTGCTCATAAATAGCAACACGTTCTTTATAGACATTCGGTTCGAGACTACGAATTATCGTGGGATACATGCGGTGTATTCATCAAAAATATAGTCATCATTGACTGCGAAGATGCATCACTTGGTACGGCCTCACTTTCACTTTGTTTCACATATTGATCATATGGGACAACATTGATATTACCCACATTTTCAATATCGACTCAAAAGTTTCAGCTTTATTGTACTTTGTTATGTATCTTTGCTTATCAACATCATCGTATAGCTTTAATACCTCGAGATGATTGATTCTTTGGATGGACTAGCTTGTCGTGGTGAGGGACCTTTGGAGAGACCATTGGAGAAATACTAGCCATGAAAATTTTTTGTGCGATGAGGTTCATCATCGACGTCAGTCGTATGCATCACGATCCGCAACTTGAAAGGCATTCGATGATTATGACCTATCTCCCGAATTGGTCCGCTCATCCACATCTCGCATCATATGTCTTAGCATTTCCTCGAGAAGAAACAACAACTCCTCTTCATCCAAAGTCGCACCATTATCCCGAGCTTGCACAAGCAACATCTTATCCTCAAGTACTCGCATTACGAGGGCATTTTGGCGATGTGCGGTTCCTTGCAATGTGTCCTTCCCTCCATGGTTGTAGCACTTGATCGGCTTTGCTTGTCACGATTTCCATTCCTTCCCTATTCAGATTTTCTACATACCCTCCTCCTACTCCACCTCTTCTTTGTTCATATTGTCTTCCTTGAGCTGGTTGGACTGTAACCTTTCCATCTCTGACCAAAGCATGATTGTGTATATTGGATGCAGTCCTAATTTCTTTATTAGTGTGAAGTCTGTTAGTGTGTGGAGTGAAGGTTAAGTTTTGTTTAACCATAAGAGCCAGTTTATTGATAAAGTGTTCCATGACTGCATTGGCATCAGGTTGTTTGAAACTTGGATCTGGAATGACTTGAGATGCTTTGGTAGGTGTAGAAGGCTGTTGAATCATTTGACGAGCTTGTTTCTCCCTGGTTGGTTTTGAACTGATCAAGAATCCTTTTTTCAAACATAGCATGTCTCTCATTCTGAAGAAGGAATGCATAGAGTTGCTCATAGTTTGTATTCTTCAATCCTTTGGTTAGCTTGACAGAGGTGACAAACTTGTGCCATTCAGGATTCATGTTGTTCACAAATTTTGAGTTCAACTGAATGTTTGGCATGGTCATTTTGATATTCCTCATATCATTAACAAGCTTGTGGAATCTCACGTAATACTCATAGACACTCTCATCTGGTTTCATCTTGAAGTGCTCAAATTCATCATATAGTTGTGATTCTCTGTCTTCCATAGTTAATTCAGAACCTGAGAGAAGCATCTTGACATTATCCCACACTGCCTTGGCTTTGGTGTTGTGATTGATAAGCTTGTAGATATCATTTGGAAGACCTTGAAGTATGATGTTAGAAGCCACGATATCGACATCGAATCTCTTTTTCTCCTTATCATTGAGCTCATCATATGTCTTTGGTCCGCATCTTTTCCATAGATCATTGTTCCATCTGCAATTGTATCAATTAAGTCTCTTGTAGTCTCAATCGATAAGGTCCTTCATCAATCGATTTGAGAATGTTGACCCCATTTTCCTTTCCAAGACAAGATAATCGATTCTTTGAGCCCAATAGTCGTAGTCGATTACATCAAGCATGGGTGGACGAGTATCCGAACCAAACCGCTTAAACATCCTCGGAACAGTGGAGATGATTGTAGGTACGTTGGTAGACATGTTTAAAGATTACACGGGATTTTATAACTCAATGATTAAACCGGAAATAGATTCTTTCACGGGATTTTACTAAATCAAGAGAAAACCAGATTACACACAAGAGTCAACCAAGTCGCTAAGAATCCTTGAACCAAGTCGCTAAGCACCAAGTTGCTAAGTAATTAGAAGACAAGTCGCTAAGTTCCAAATCGCTACAATTTTGACAAAGAAGTCGCTATGTACCAAATCGCTAAGACGTCAAGTCGCTAAATAGAAACTCGCTAAGGTCCAAATCGCTAACACCAAGTCGCTAAGAAACTTAAGATCATGTCGCTATCAAAATTGAAAGCAAGTCGCTACCTTACCAAGTCGCTACCGTTGTGGGAATCCACTAAGTGTCTTGTTTGTCGACTTGTCTCAAAGACAAGTCGCTAGGACTAACTCGCCACCAAATAACACTACAACTCGCTACCTTTTACTTAAGCAAGTCGCTAAGTAGAAATTCACCCGAGAGCCAAGTCGCTACCAAGAAAAACTTTAAAACACACTTTTCAATCCAAAGCAAGCTCAACCACAAATGAGTCAAGCTTACCAAATCAAAACCCAAGCACATACAATGATTCTAAACACAAAAGTACACCCAAAATTCAAACTTTAACACAAGAAATGAACCAAATGATGCAAAAACCACTAAACTTTTCAAACTCAAAACCATTTAAAACCACTAGAAATCCAAGGATATGTAAGAGATGATCTAACCATGGCGCTCGATACCATTTGTAACATATTGGTTTCACATATACATCAAATCACTATCACAAGAGGCGTACAAGATGAGTTTTAGAGAGAAAGTTAGAGGTTTGGGAACCTTAGTGAGAGAAAGAAAAATCTTATTATAGCTCCAACTCTCTACTTGGGAGGTAGAGAGTATTTATAGTCTTACAATAAAACGCATTTGACGGTGTGGATCGTGGCATACATTGGGTAAAGACCATCCAGTCCTCCACGGTGTTACCTAACTAAATACAACTTAACATTAAATAACTACGACTACAAGCTTTCTAACGGATACATATACTTGAGGTAACTGACACTTTAATACCTGGATTTTCTAAATCCTAACATATACTTAAAGGTAAATATAAGATTATAAACAATAATGAAGATGATAAACAAAATGCAAAGCAATAAATAAGAGATTGCCTGGTATTAGTATCGACACTACACGTCACACGTCACAGTGTATCACCCGAATGCTAGTTCTTGCTATCTCTTGTATCTTACCTTGCACAACCGTTTTGTCAAGTTGAATAAACAAAAATAAAACCTTAAGAGGGTGTTTGCTTTCATTCGTTAGATGCTAGATAGGAGGGAGGGGTTTTCAAAATTGTTTTCAAAGTTATGAGATTAAGATAAATCATAATACCATAATAAGTCTTGGTAGTTAAACTTAATACCGAACACTTTTTCCCTTGCGTTCTTTGACCCTATGGCTGGACACCTTAAGGACCCAAATTGGCTTGCCATTTTTTTTGGTTCGTCCCATTTATTAATTCCATTACTTACTAAATAGTGGCACGTTATTTAATTAATCAGTCTAAAGAATTAATTGACGCTCGTTAGTCGATCATGAGATATTTAACTAATATAGATAACGTAACTACTATAATCACATTAAATACATTATAAATGATGATACCTCGGTGTATACGTGTGTGACCCCATAGGCTAACGTATTTCTAGCCGTGTAATTATTTAATATGATATGAGCATTTCCCAACTACTTTTAGGTCCCTTGTCTCAACTTTCTTGGTGGGTAAATTGTGTCAATAAAATCTCTAGCCTCTTTTGGATGTTCCTAAAAAATGAAGTGCCAGATAAAGAATATAACGAGGCTATAAATAGCGTCATTCTCTCTCTATGCAATCACAATAACACACACAAACCCTAATTTGGTTGTGTGTATCTCATCTCTAAAATCTGGTTTCATAACCTTGTTCTTCAGTTATTCTTGTATTCGTTTGGTTATTAACTTAACCTTGGATAAGAATGTTGTTGTAATCAGTTGTACTTGTTTAGATATTAATCCAGCCGACTAGTTTGATTATAAATAAATATATTTTGTTATTGCTTTCTGGGTGATTCATGTATTCTCACATTGTATCAGAACACCAAGGTTGATTTATGTATTGATCTTGTGCTCTAGGGTTTCTAACAATTTGTCAGAATTTGGAGTTTCTTTGTCAAAACCGTAGAAGTTCTTCTAGTACTCATAAGTTTCCTGCAATCTTAAAGCAAGGTAAAATATAGAGTTGAAAGAGTTGTCAGTTATTGTAATCTTAACTCCGAGAGTTTCTGCTTTGTATGCCTTAAATAAGAGCACTGAACCCAACACTTACAAAGAGGTCATTCTTGATGATAACTACAAAATAGAGGCCTTAAACAAAAATACACCTGGGACATAACTGAACTACTCTCTGGTAGGAAACCCATTCAGTGCAAATAGATATATAAAATTAAGTATAGGCAACTGTAGAAATCGAAAGGTATTAGGCCAGACTTGTTACTAAGGGTTGTAACCATAGAGGGGGTATTGACTATGTTGAGACTTTTTTTCATGTGGTTAAAATGGTCACTGTTAGGTGTCTTATTGTTCTTGTTGTCCAAAATAAGTGGTCCTTAATGTTACTCTATATGGAGACCTAAAAGAAGATGTTTATATGACTATTCCTCAAGGGTTTGGGAACAGTAAAAACAAAAACAAGGTCTACACATAGAACAAATCTATTTATTGACTTAAACAAGCCCCAAGAAAATGGAATGAAAAAATAGTTGGCATTTTAAAAGACAATGGCTTTGTTCAGAGTTGCAGTGATCATTCTCCATTTACCAAAACTGTTGATAACATCTTTGTTGCTCTCTTTTGCTAGGTTTAAACAATCTCTTAGCTCAAAATTTCAAATTATTGGTTTGCTAAGATACTCTCTAGGAATTGAGGTTATCAAACAAGGAGATGATATTCACCTATCTCGAAGAAAGTATTGTCTGGAACTCTTACATGAGTTTGGTCTCCTTTCTTGTAAACAAATATCTATTCCTATGGAAGCTAATATTGTTCTTCCATTGAAACTAAGTATGATAATCCTTACATGGATAACATTACTGGCTATTAAAACTTGTTGGTAAACTTATATATCTCACTCATACCAGACCTAATGTATCATATTTTTTCCACTGTTTGTCTCAACATATGCACTCTCCTCTAAAGTCTCGTTTACAAAGTGCCTTGAATGTTCTCATATACCTAAAAGGGTCTCTTGACAAAGGTTTAAAATTTACTCATAACAGGTTATCGGACAAATTAGAAGGGTATGTAGACTCTGATTGATCAAGTGCCCAAAGACTAGAAAATCTATTTCAAGGTATTGTGTCTTTTATAATGGAAATCTCATTTCTTAGAAAAGAAAGAAACATGCAATAGTCCTAAATCCTCCACCGAAGCTGAGTATAGATCCATGGGAGTTGCAACCTGTGAAATCATATGGATTCTGAAAAATATGAAAGATTTAAAGATCAAAGTTAACTTGCCTGATTCTCTATTTTGTGATAATAAAGTTGCTCTGTAGCTTGCTTTGAACCCTGTTTTTCATGAAAGGTCTAAACATTTTAAAATTGATGTGCACTTTATCCGAGAAAAAAATTGTAAACGGAAGCATAAATGCCAAAAAATTGGCACTTTAGACCAAAGTGCAGACATTCTAACCAAACACCTTGGTGTTTCTCAGCATAATCTAATGATAAACAAACATGGTTTATTTGACATGTTTCCTCCTCAGCTTAAGGGGGAACGTTGAAATAAGTTGGTAATAATTTGTGGAGTAAACTTATGCTTATTTCTTATTGCTTATTATGTATTTAGTCATTTTCAGGTTTCCTGTAGCAGTCTCTAGTTTTGAGGGGTCAGTTGTGTCAATAAAAGCTCTAACCTTTTTTGGATGTTTCCTGTAGCAGTCCCTGTGCAGAAATAACAACACACACACAAACCCTAATTTGGTCGTGTGTATATCATCTCCAAACCTTGGTTTCATAACCTTGTTCTTTAATCATTCTTGGATTCATTTGGTTATTAATCTTGACCTTAGTCAAGAGTGTTGATGTAATCATTTGTGTCTGTTTGGATATTAATTTAACCGACTAGTTTGATTCTAAATAAATATTTTTTGTTATTGTTTTATGGGTGATTCATGTATTCTCATAGTATACTACTTAAAACAAATGTATCGCTTTGCCAAGGTCTACAAAATTAGTAGCATGTAGTGTTAGTATTGATCAGTATAATAAATAATGAAGAATTTAATCTATAAGAAAGTTTTGGTTAAATTGGTGTTACGTTTGATGAAATGATGCTAAAAAAGTTGCTAATATAACTAATGTAGCTTAATGCTTTGATAAACACCCATTTTAAGAATGCAACATCTATTTGTAATTTGTATATATCATAACATACATTAGGTCATTGAAGAATTGACCTATGTTAATGGTTTTTTTTATGCAAAGTTGAATTATATTAAAAACTTTCAAACATTATATTATAAAGATAACATAACAATGATTTGGATAAATCCCAAATCAAATACAAGCAGAATACTAACTTTTGAAATCTGATAAACTATACAAGACCACATACAAGTCTGATGAAAGTCTCAGAAAACACAGCAGACCGAATATCATCTTTTTCTTCAAATCAAATCCATATCCATACATCAATTCACCTTATAGAGCACCTACCATCTAGCTACATTCCATTACTCCATTCTACTAAGCCACTTAACCTGCCACCACAGTAGCCAAAGTAGAAAAATAAGATGGCATCACTAGCCTAAGTTACTGATTTTCAAAGAACTTACATATATACCACTTAGGTTTGATTTTTATTTTCTTTTAGAAACTAAATAATAAGATAAATTCTATTACAAATCTAAGAGTACTATAACTTCTTGCATTTTTATTTTCTATCAAAATATAATAAGATAGAGTACTATAATAGCAAGAAAGAAAAAATACAAGTTTTATATAAGGTTTTGACATAAAATAATAAGATAACTCATCATAATAGTAAGATCGGATTGAGATCCGATCCTATGATCTCACAGATGGTCTCACGATCTTATGTGCGATCTTACAACACGATCCTAGAATGATCTTACAAGTTTTTTTTGTTGGTCGGATCGTACGATCTTACGATTTTACTCGCGATCTTAAAATCAACTGTTCATGAAATATATAAATTCTTTGTTGCAATAGCTACGTTGTAAACATTTCTAGAAAATTTGAGAATTGGTGAATATGAAGTGTGGTTATAAATGAAGTGGGGAAACAAAGACACAAGCAATAAAGAAGATAGGTTCCATTGCAATTTTAAGGTCGAAATTGAATGGTATGGTTTTCCAATTATTTATATCCTATCAATTTGTAATAAAATCATAAAAGCTGTTAAATGCAGAAAGAATATGCCTTTCTTGATTTGATTTTAACGGGATTTAGAGTTCCATAAGGCAAAAACTGGTATAACGAGACCAGTTTGCGCATTCCGATTTTTCTATACATCATTGCATCAAGGAGTTGAAAAGAACTGTAAAAGTTTCAACCAATATGAATGTGATTCTGTGGATCATTTAAAAATAACATGAAAAATATATTGATGCTTAATTTGCTTGTTATATGAAAGCTTAAAAGTGTTTTTGATATGCATGTGAGTGTTCATCGGTTATATGTAGTTATTAACTTATTATCAATTATCAAAAATTACTACTAATTGATAGAAATTTAAATTAAACACTTTAACTTTCTCTAATATATTAGTAGTAATTTGTATTTAAACTTATGTAAATATAAATTGTGTTCTCAAAGTTGCAAGTTCAATTTACATTTCTTTTGTTTATAAAGAGAAACTTACATCGATAATGACACTAACGAGAACCATCTTGATGCAGCGCGTAGGCACCAAAAAACCTTGTTATAAATTAATCAAGTGATTATGAATTTAATGTTCGTTCTTGAAAAATGAATTGTATTAGATTTTATTCGTCGCATCTAATGTCAGCTCTAAGCTAACAATAGATCGCCATACGCGAATTGGCGATAGTTTTTTCATAGACATTTACGCATGAGTTTTTTCCTAGACATGCACTTCAAGCTCACCATAGGCATTTTTGTTTAGGGCCCCTTTTAAGGTACGTAATCGGGTCTCCTGGACAAATTTAATTATCAATGTCGCATCACATTGCGCCCTTTGTCTAGCTCTTGTTATCTTCGTCGGTGTCCTGTTGATTTCAGTTTAATCAATATGGCTATGTTTATGCTGTGTCTTCTGGCGTCTAGGTTCTCAAATCATTAATATCATAATACGTACCATTTCATTTTCCATTTTAATGCTTTGGTTTTAACGGTAGCAACAGTAGGCATCAACTGTAACAACAGTGATGATGAGATCGACAAGACACAAATGAATTATTAGAACCAAAACTTACTCTTAGTCAACGAGAAAATGTTGTTACAACATGTAATAATAATGTATTTTGAAAGCCATCGATTTTTTTCTCTTCTAGACTTTGCAAAAGACTTGTTGCACAATATAACATCCATCATATTAACTAGTTATAATACCTGTGCACGCACAGGATTTTGACAAAAAAAAAATTATTTTGTATAAATACTGAATATTGTGTCTTTAAAGGTAATTACATATAATTATATACTTATGCACGAGTTTTTCATTATCCATTAATATACATTAGAATTTTGTATAATCAAATTTTGTTAGATAACTCAAGATTCAACTATATTTAGTTGATATAGATGTTAATGTTTCTATTTAAATTTCACTATTTATATGATTTACACAATATGCGAGTTTAGTTGCACATAATAAACGTTGATGAAGTTAAAATATACTCTTTAAAGTTTTTTAAAAATGTTTTTCTACATATCCTTATATAAATAAATAAAAAATACATGAGTAGTTGTTATAAGTACAATCACGTTTTTTTCTTCATATTACAGTAGCTCGTACTTACAATTCGATAATTATATTTTCGTTTTCAATAATTAGCCGTATTTAATATTCAAATTTGTGTCCACATTTGTCATACTTTTAAAATGAAATAAAAGAGTCCTTAGTAAACATATATAGTAAAAAAAATGATAATTATAATCTTATGTATATTTATATGTTAGAGTTTTATAAAAACATATATATTGTATTTTTAAGTTATAAAGTATAGGGGGTATAAAGTATAAGGGTGTATTGTTTAATTTCCAAAGTTATTAAAAAACATGGAAATTTATAATATTACACTTAACTTTATACAATTTTTAAAAATTTAACCGCTAAAGTTTTATTAATTACCCCCTCTTTTTTTAAGTTTTTATTTTCATAAATTTGACACCTATATTTTTATGTGTATTTTTTATCAACCAAATTATTCTGTATTAATACTGAATATTATGTCTTTAAAGGTAATTGCATATAATTATATAGTTATAAGTTTCGTGCACGCACGAAGTTTACACATAAATCAAATTTATTTTAACATTTTAGTTCATTATATACACATATAAGAATTTGCCAATGAAAATTGTGATATAAGTACAACTAATAGTTATATGCACGAGTTTTTCATTATCGTTAATATCCATTAAATTTGGTAAAATATTTGTAAAAATTTCATTAAGTAACTCAAGATTTAATTTTATTTAATGGCAAAGATGTTGATATTGTTATTTATGTTTCACTCATCGATATTATGTTGTACACACGATGCAAGTTTAATAGCACATAATGAGCGTTGATAAAGTTAAAGTATACTCCTTAAAGTTTTTTAATTTTTTTTTCTAGATATCCTTATATAAATAAATAAAAATTACATGAGTCATTGTTATAAGTAAAATCGCGTATATTTATTTTTATATTAAAGTAACTCGTGCTTACAATTTGATAATTATATTCCCGTTTTCAATAATTTAGCCGTATTTAAAATGTAAACTCGTGTCCGTATAGGTTAAACTTTTAAAAATGAAATAAATGACTCCTTATTGGGCGTATATAGTAAAAAATTGATACTTATAATCTTATGCAAATTTATATGTTGTTATTTTAAAACAACATATACATTGTATTTTTTAAGATATAAAGTATAAAGGGTATAAAGTATGATGAGAGTTATTTTACATACTAAACTTTTCTTACATACCAAGGGACTCATCTCCACCATCTATCTAAAAAGAAATCGATGGGCGAGATTAAAAGATTTTATTATTTCACCTATTTTTATAATTTAAATATCTCTTAAACCGTTAATCGTTAAGTGAAAATATTTACACCATCATGAAGAAGAGTTTAATTATCTTTCTATAGAAGGACACTTTGATATACTTTCAAAAAAAGAAAAAAAAAATTCGTTTTTTTCAAGTTTTTTCGTCTTTTTTTACGTTACTTGAAATTTGCATGAAAAAAATCATATATGATTAAACACTAATTTGAATATCACATGTGATATTAGTGTTAAATCTTATATGATATGGTATGTATATCGATATTACACTAATATCACATGTGATATCTAATATCATATATGATATAACACTAATATCACATGTGATATTCAAATTAGTGTTTAATCATATATGATTTTTAACGCAAATTTCAAAGAACGTGAAAAACGAAAAACTTAAAAAAAATGTGAAAAATACGAATTTTTTTTTTTGTCGAAAGTATATCAAAGTGCCTATCTATAGAAAGATAATTAAATGCTCGTCGCAATGATATATTTTTTTTCGCATAACGATTAACGATTTGAAAGTTATTAATATTTGAAAAAAGAGTATGAAAGTGGATTTTTTAAATTGTTGGGATTAATCTCATCCATTAGATCAAATAAAAATAGATGGTGGAAATTGATCCCTTAGTAAATAATCTTTTGTCCTCAAATAATCTTAAATCCTAAAGTATAAGGGGGTATTTGTTTATAATTCAAAGTTATTAAAAAACATAGAGGTTTTTAAAAATTCAACCACTAAAGTTTTATTAATTACCTCATCTTTTTTTAAGTTTTTGTTTTCATAAATTTGACACCTATATTTTTAGAGTGTTGATTGGCATTACTAACTTATAAGACTAATTGTATGCCTAATAAAGAGATTGAAACACTTTGCTAGATCAATGTAGATATGAAAAAAAGAATTAGTAAAATCCATGTGTCACACAATGAATTGTTTAGTCATATTTTTAGGCAATATAAATTAGACATGAGAATCATTTTCCATATTTTTATGTGTATTTTTTATCAACCAAATTTCTCCACCATATTTATTAAAGTTTGACCAAAATCAATTTAATTTTGACTTTTATTAACCAATCACATCACACGATTTTGCTTACGTTGCAAAATCAAGCTCTCCTATTGGCCCAATTTTTTTTCAATAAGAATGAATTGACAAAATCACTCCGAAATGATGTAATTCTTTTATTATATAAAAGATTACCCCAGTTAAGTCATTTTCTGTTTTCGACCACACATCACGTTTCCTCGAACTTGTTTTTTCTTTAATTTATAATGGTTGCTTTTTCTAAACTAAATTATAGTTTTAACAAATACTTTATATGTTGGTTTATGGTTTTAAAAGGCTCGCAAAGGCTCTGAAAAGGTCTCGTAAAGACGTGAGGCTTGGTCACGCCGTCACGTCGGTTTTTTTCACGTCTTTTTGTAAACTCGATATATGTGAAATGTGATATATAAATATATAAATATTTTCGTATTTTTGTGCCGCCTTATGTCACGCTTTTAAACGCAAAAGTTTCGCCTTGACTGCAAAAATGTGAGACTTAGTCATGACGTCACATCATACATCACACTATTTATAACATTGGTTGGTTAACACCTTCATTAATTTAAGAGTAAACTACACCATTCGTCCTTGTGGTATACGTTGACCATCAAGTTTCGTCCTTTGACCAAAAAAATTGCACCGTTGGTCCTTAACTGCGAAACATTACTCAGCGTTGGTCCCTCACCCTAACTGGTTGGACTAACGGGCGTTAAGCCTTTTTAAGTGGAGGGTATATTTGTCTTTTCCCACCTCTCCTCACCACACACTCCCTCTATCATCATCTTCATCTACAAATAAACGCCCCATCTCTTTCTTATCATCTTTTTCTTCTTCATCTGGAAACTGATTCTCTCTCTTCCCTACCTCAAAACAAACGCCTCCCCTCTTTTGGTGAAACACACCCTGCGCCATCACCATCAACCTACAGGTCAAACAAGAAAGAGAGAAAAGCTTTCTATCCCTCCCCACGAAGAGTCACGGATTTACTTTGGTGAATGGAGATGATAACTATTTTTCACCAAGATGGGTAACATCACAATCGACCCAGGGATTGATAAAAAAGATGGGTAACATAGATCTATGGTGTTTGTTACATCAAGAAGCTGTGTGGATTGATAAAAAAGATACACCTCAAACAACACGATTAAATCTCGTTTTTATGAAGTTTCTTGTTGAAGATCTTTAACAGAGATTTCAGGTAGGTGTTTATTTGTTCTTAAAGATCAATGATGGGTTTTATAAGGTCTTTAAAGATTTCAGGTAGGTGTTTATTTGTTCTTACTTGATGGTCAAAAACCTACCCGAGACCTTAACAAAGATCTCGAAGACGAAACCCACCAAGAATGAACATGGGTATGTGTTTGTGATTCTTGTCTCACAAAACTCAGTACCGAAAATTTGGAAAAGAAATCAAAGAAATTGTTTGTGTGTCGGTTGTGGTAAATAGATAATATGAGAAAGAAAGGTTTTTGTTTAGGTGTTCGGTTTTAATGGTAACAAATAGGAGTTCTATTGTTGATTAGGCTGGAAATTATTGTTGGCTGGAAGAAATGTTTTGTGGTCTCTTGGACTATTATGATTGCTGCTATATCATAAATAGAAGCACTGTATCATTATTTGTACACTTTCAATGCAAACGTATCAAAATTAAGATGAAAATTGAAATGTTTTTAGATGAAAGAGTGAAGAAACTAAATATATATACATTTAGGAATTTGATTTAGTTTGGATTAAAGTTATTTAAGTGTGGTGACTGAAAGTGGGATTTGGAAATGGATTTTGTCTTTGATGATAGTTTATGATGATAATGGTGGTGGTGGTGGTGGTGAAAAAATAATTTGGTGTTGTTAGCGTGATTGAGGGTGTGGTGTGGGTGGGAAAAGACAAATATACCTTCCACTTAAAAGTCCAACCAGGCCAACGCTGAGTAACGCCTGATTAGTCCAACCGCAATTGTTTTGGTCAGGGTTGAGGACCAAAGGACGAATGAGTAACGTTAATTTAATTAATTTTCTTTGCAACACTCTTTGCAAATCGAAGGACCAACGGTGCAATTGTTTTGGTCAAAGGACGAAACTTGATGGTCAACGTATACCACAAGGACGAATGGTGTAGTTTACTCTTAATTTAATTAATTTTCTTTGCAACACTCTTTGCAACGAAATGTTGTCGCAAAAATAGTATTATCTTAGTTTACAATTTAATTTAATTTATATTAATTATTTTATAAAAAAAATTTATGTGACGACTTGTCTTCCCAAAAATATATTAAGAAAATAAATTGTTGGGTGGGAAAAGTATGTGTGAAAACGTCGAAGGGTGAATACCGTTTTTTTTAATTTTAAACTTTACTTTTTGTAGCAAATAAACAATCAAGTATGATGCAATATGTTAAGTGATAATAATAATTCTACAATTATAATAATAGAAAGGTTGAAAGAAAGCATATCAACATAATGCATGTATAAACATAAAAAATTAAGTAAAAGAGAGATTACATCGAACACGATGATTATAATGGTTCGACACGAAACTTCTCTTCGCCCTACTCCACTCCCCGAGTGTCCTACTCGCAAGTTTCTTCACTAGTTCAACAAGTTCCTTGCTCAGCCTGAGAAAACATTGCAATGTCGCTTACAAGTTTACCGACACTAAGCTGTATATCGAGTTATTCTTCAGGTACAACCAAACACGTTGTGTTTTAAAGCACAAACACAACAAACCTATAACCCTTGTTTTTTAAAGTCGAAACACAACAATCCTATAACCTTTGATTTTTAAGGCCTAAACACAAACCTATTTAGCCTCTAGTTTGGAATATGGTTGGTGATATATGGTGTTGTATGTTAGTCAAGGTTGCAAAAATGGTTAAGCGCTAGTCGGGCGTTCGTGCACCGCCTAGCGATTAACCGGTTAGGCGGGGATTAATCGAAGACTAATTGGATTGAATTTTTTATATATAAAATTATAAAATTTTGAAATTATATGCCCGGCCTTATTAGCCTATTTTTTTAAAATTTTTCCGATTTATGCCTAATTTGATCAATTTCTATCCGTAACCGAGTTGGCCGATTTATGCCAAATTTGGCCGATTTTTATCCGATTAATCGGTATGTTGATCGATTTTTTATCAAACCAGTTATGAAGGCCGATTAGTGGAAATCCGGACGGTTAATCCTCGCCTAGCGCCCAAGCGCCGATTAATCGACCGCCTAAGCTGATTTTTACAACAGTGTTGGTAGTGACACATGGTGTTGTGTAGTAGTGATACATGTTGTTGTATGATGGTGATATAAGACATGATTGTTTAATGGATATGAAAAACTAATTTAGACATCAAGAACTCTAAACTTGATATGAATGATCTTCTCTTGAGAATAAGCTTTTAATGTATGAAGATGATAAGAGCTCTAAGCTTATTGCGGTGGATCTTCACATGCTACTATGCTTTTAATGAATGAAATTGACAAGAGCTCTAAGCTTGTCATCATGGATCTTCACATGTTAATATGTTTTCAATAAACGAGAGTTGAAAGCATTGTGATCAAAGGTGAGTGAGGATTTGGAAGACTTGAAAATGCCTAATGTTCCATTACAAAAAGCTTGGTTTAAATGATGGCCAAATAACCTGTTTAAATAAGCAAGAAAAAATCCTCACAAAGTCATACGGATCCACATATCCTGCAAGGATCCGTTCCCTGTTTCGGATCCATGGGTCACTAGTTTTGAACAAAAGTTTATAACCGTTTTGAAGTTTTGAAATATTCACTTTCTATTCACGTATACTCAATATCACATGTAAATACACACGTACACACTCTCTCGTTTTTTCTCGCGCTCGCACCCACGTAAACACCAAATTGCCTTATAATAGAGTGGCCGGTCATCTCGGTGACCCTCACTCACCATTGCCTTCACTCTCAAACTCCCTAATAACAGTGTCACCTCCCTTTCACCTTCACACTTACCCTCATAATACACCCAGCCTCGTGTGTGGCCCCTGCTTTTACAGTTTCACACACAATTGTTGTTGGAATTAGATATCATGACAATCAAATAAATAACCACAAAACATCAAAGTATTCAAACGGAAGCGTATAGGATTTATTAACAAATAATTAATTAACATAAAAGAATATGTGTACCTTTTCTTGATTCTAGCCGAACAAGAATCAAATCCACAAACTAGCTATGGAAGAACCTTAATTTGATTTAATTAGGATTATATGAATTACCCCTTACCGTTTTGTAATTCAATCCAAGAATAATAACAATATTGTGTTATTACCACGTTCTTGTACACACGTACTAAACCGAATTAAAGTAATGCTAGTTTTGATAAAACAAATAACTTGGTTTGGAAAAGTTATGGTGATCGACACCCAAGAGATGGTGGCCGATCGGTTTGAACAAGAAAAACACACAAAACACTTTTTAGGTTTAGTTAATGAGCACAAGAGATAATTTACAAACACCCTAGGTTTTGTATATATACTCAAGCAAACTTGGTGAACAAGTTGGAGTTGCAATTCGGTTGGGTTGGGATCCCTTGGCCGATCGGTTCTATGTATCCCAAGGGGATTCCGGAACCTTCCCGTTATTTACAACTTGGTCCTTTTCCAAATACATTTAACGCCCGTTAGTCCATTACATTAATTATTTAACGTCCGTTAGTTATTTCGTTTAAACAATAAATAAATATAATGTTTATATTTAATTATTAACTTTAAATTCTCATACGTAAAGTGTGCAATCCCGTGGTCTCGAGTTCGATCCCAACTCACGTCTACTAATTTATATCCATAAAACCAACAGCTCCCACTTGGATATATCTTAATAGAGTGATCACATCGGTTAGCGTCTAGCAACACTTCGATGCCTCTAGTACAACTCGAGTAAAGCTCCTGGAAAACCTTTTAATGATTTCTCATTATTATTATCCTTTTGTTTTTAATACCACATTAAATAAAGATATGGAATTAAGTCATTCTTTATAAAACTATTCTGTTTCTCGTTGTAAGTGATTGACCAAGATTACCGAATCATCTAAACATATTTAGGGAGATTTGGGTGCGGCAAGACAAACATCTTGTCAACCCTACGAGGGCTTAGTAGTATTAAACTCCTGATAAATTTGAAGAAACAAATTCTATCTTGACTACAAGAATAAACCATAAACTTCGTAACATTTCTCGAAAACAACCCTTATAACTACCGCCACGATAGCGTTAAGTTGCTCCACAGAAATGCACTACATTCATGGCACTTATCTGGTATCTCAAGTCTGAGGATAACTATTCACAATTTACTCATAACAATATCCACAAAGTAAATTATGTAGTTGGGATAAGTCCTATATTCAATTCATTGAATATCATCCGAAATTGGTATGCATTCTCATCAATATACTTTCAAGTATATTCTACCACATCTCTCAGATTTGTCTTAGTTTAATGATACTCCCATATCATTAATCGACAATGGACATTTAGAATAACTTAGTTACTCACGGATTAAACATGCAAATATAGGACAACATTATTATAAATGAAAATAAAAATAATCCAAACTTTATTTCATCAAAATAATAAATGTTTTACAATATCCTTTATCCAAATACTAATCACAGTTATGCATGAAACTATTAGCTAAACGAAGTCCAATTCCATTGGCAAGTCCAATAAGCTTGTCTTTAGCTAAAGCCTTAGTGAAAGGATCAACTAAGTTATCATCTGTGAACTTTCATTAGATTTATTTCACCTTCGGACTTGTTCCCAAACATAGTGATACTCCGTAGAAAATGTCCGTTCCCTTCATGACTCCAGGTTCATTGGCAATTATGATTGCGCAGAATTGTCACAATACATATCAATAGGTGATTCAATTGAAGGCATAACACCAAGCCCCGAAATGAATTTCCTAATCCAAACACCTCCATTTTAGCTTCCGGCGACTATGTATTCGCTTCATCACGCACATCGCAATCGTACTCGCTTCTTGCTCTTCCAACAATCGCTCCTCCATTGATGACAAAGACATAACCCGTCTCGAGACTTCGTATCATCTTTATCACATCGCCAGACGCATCACAAGAATTTGTAACACCAAGCTCGTGTCCGGATTTCCACCATACACTAAAAACATGTCTTTAGTATTTCTAAGATACTTTAGAATATGTTAATGACAATCCAAATGAGTTCACCCGGATTCTGTTGATATCGACTGGTCATGTTTTGAGCGAACGCCACATCTGGCCTTGTGCATCTCACATCATACATAATAGATCCTACAGTCGAAGCATAAGGAACTTTCTGCATGCGTGCCACTTCAGCAGGTGTTGAAGTACACATGTTGCTACATAAGCCATGCTTTACTTCCATCGGCAAATATCATTTCTTGGAATTTTGCATATTGAATCTCTTCAATATTTTATCAATGTAAGCGCTTTGACTTAAACCAATTAACCACTTTGACCTATCTCGGTAGATCTTGATTCCCAGAATGTATGCAGCTTCTCCTAAATCCTTAATGGAAAAACACTTCCCAAGATATGCCTTAACATTTTGCAAACTTGGAATGTCTTTTCCCATAATTAATATGTCATCGACATAAAGAATTAGGAAAATTACATCACTCCCACTAACTTTTTGATATACACATGGCTCATCAAGATTTTGAATAAATTCATACCTTTTGATTTCTTCATCAAATCTCTTATTCCATTGCCTTGATGCTTGCTTCAATCCATAAATGGACCTTTGAAGTTTGCATACACGGTTTGGAAATAGTGGATTCACGAACCCCTCAGGTTGCTTCATATAGATGTCTTCATCTAAGCGACCATTCAAGAAGGCGGTTTTGACATCCATTTGCCATATCTCATAGTCATAGTATGTTGCTATAGCTATGAGAATTCTAATAGCTCTAATGTCCGCTATAGGAGAAAAGGTCTCCTCGTAATCAATGCCATAAGTTTGAGTAAAACCTTGCGCAACTAGACGAGTTTTATAGACGTGTATATTGCCATCCATGTCAGTCTTAATTTTATAGAGCCACTTACTTCCAACCACCGTGACGTTTGGAGGTAAGTCAACCTCTTCCCAAACATCATTTTCTCTCATGGATTGCATTTCTCCATTCATTGCAACCTGCCATTTTTCCTTATCAGGACTTGCCATGGCAGCTTTATAACTAGTAGGCTCTCCAAGATCTCCTATCATAGTTTCCTCAACCTCTATGTTAAGACATAGACGTTCAGGTGCACGTGTAGACCTTATGGATCTACGAACGGGAATCACTTCAACTTCTTGTGGAGGACCCGGACTATCGTGTTCTCACGGAAGTACGTTAGTGTTTTCGTAAGGTAATGCATCTTCTTGATCATCTTCCGGATCATAAACTCTCCCATCGAATTCTTGAGATACGAGATCTCTTTCAAGAAAATCTCTATACCTAGCAACAATTACTTTATTTTCGGTTGGATAGTAAAAGTAGTAACCCATAGTTTCCTTAGGGTATCCTACGAAGATAAACTTTACAGATCTTTGTTAGAGTTTATCCGTTGAGTCACGCCTAACATACGCCTCAACCCCGCACCTTTAAATAAGACAAAGTTAGAGCTTTACCATGCCATATTTCATATGGTGTCTTATCAACCTTCTTTGTGGGAACCATATTTAGAATGCGAACAAATGATTCCAAAGCATAATCCCAAAAGGATAAAGGTAGAGTAGTAAGATTAAACATAGATCGTATCATGTCCAACAATGTACAATTTCTTCTCTCGAATACACCATTTTGTTGTGGAGTATACGGAGAAGTGAGATTCTGACAATTCCATTCTCATTAAGTAATCTTTAAACTCTTGGCTTAGATACTCGCCTCCTCTATCGGATCAAGAGCTTTAATCTTCTTTCCCAATTGCGCTTCTACTTGACTTTGAAAACCTTAAATGTTTCAAACACCTCATGTTTATGCTTAAGTAAATAAACATAACCATAACGGCCGAAATCATCAAGAAGGTTAAGAAGTAGCTAGCACCTTTCTTTGACACATGTCTAAGTGGTCCACACACATCAGTATGAATAAGACCAAGTAGATCAGAAGCCCTCTCCATATTGCTATGAAAAGGTTTCTTCGTCATCTTCCAAGATATGCATGACTCACATTTATCAAATGATTCATCATTGATATTTTGCAAAAGCCCTTCTTGTTGCAGCTTATGCATGCGATCCTTGCCTATATGAGCAAGTCTATAGTGCCAAAGATAAGAAGAATTCATGTCTAACTTTATTTTCTTATTAATGCTAAACATCGAATTATTATCTTTGTTAGATTTATTTCCAATCACATCAATTTCAAACACACCATTCACAGTAATTTCTTTAAAATAAAATACACCAGTTAAAGAAACAGAAATTCCATTACGTGAAATAGTAAGAATAAAACCATCATCCAACAAAACTGAAAAGGAAACAACACCTCTAATTATAGAAGGTGCTTAATGACAATTGTTCAATAACAGTACTAAGCTCGAAGGCAATACTAAACTAAACGTTCCTATGGCTTCAACAGTTGCATGTGCGCCATTTTCCACGTGCAGATATTGCTCCCCATAGGCAAGCTTCCTCTCCACTCTAAACCCCTGTAGTGTATTACAAATGTGAATACCACAACCAATATCATATACCCAGGAATTTTTATGATTTAGAGTAAATAATTCAATGACAAATAAATTACTCAAGGACCGGCTACCGAGGACCCGTCAGTACTTCATCTTATTTGCCCGCAATTCATCCAGATAGAGCACATTTTCTTCCAATGCCCAACTGTCTTGCAATGGTGGCATGCTTGATCCTTTTAGGATTTTCCTTCCTAGGAGTAGGGTTCTTCTTGGGTTGTGGTTGATAGGCCATAACCTGTTTGCCTTTGTCAACCTTTCCTTACCCTTCCCTTCTTGTTTTTCGCACACCGCGGTTTTGGCTTATTAATCCTTCCACCCGAATAGCAAGCACCGGAAGTAGGAACCTTTTGAGGCAACCCTTTTCATAATCAATTAGCAATGCGTGTAGGTCAAGAATCGCCTTCCCACGCAGCCGCATAGTGAAGTTTCCGACAAAACCATTAAAATCCTTGTTAAGGGATCTATTAATCGATTCACGCCCATGTCATCATCATAAGTTTTGCCAAGTGCCTTTAGTTGATCCATGTATCCTTTTATTTCCAATACATGAGCACTTACGGTTTACCCTCTCCCCGCCATACCGTAATGCGTCGGTCAAGTCATAAATCTCGACGGCACCGGTTTCTAAAACATAGTTCAAAGTTCATTGAGCATATTATATGGAAATAATGTTCGAACCGCTTTTGAAGAGCGATTCCATAGTTCCCAACATAATACAAGTCACATCATTATGACGCTTATACTCCGCCCACTCATCCTTTTCACTTGAGTAGTGTAGGACCGCTTGGTTCCGCAGGCAAGGTTCATAAAGATATTTCAACCGGTCAACAACTCTACTGACAATTCTCAAAGAGCGGTGCCAATCATTGAAATTTTAGAGCCACCAACTTTTCTCGATCAAAAAGTTTTGAACGCAAATTTAGAGCGATGTTAGTGTTATCGTTGTTTTGAGCCATTTCTGAGAAAAAGTTCAAGTATTAGTATTTTCGATAATACACTTTTCAAGAAAATAAAATATACCCAACGGTAATATAAACATATAACCATATAATTTTCTCGAAAAACTAGGATCCAAATTATCATAGATTCATTACATCATTGACCGCTAGTAACGAAAGCACATAATAAGGTAACTGTCGCACATTAATTGGCAAACAATTTCCAACTCCTAGATCATTATGGGATTTATATTTTCCAACGCTATTGCAAATATAAACATGTTTCATCCCATCTTATGCCATTGAGTCCAGCTCACTTCCTACTCAACTTAAGTGTCTAACTTAAAGAACGCAAATATGTCCATGTAAGGTCCGACTTTACATAGAGATTTACCTCTCCATCACAATCTAGCCAAGTCTTGTCATGACATAAATTGCAACTTCAAGTGTTCCTTTTAATTAGATGGCATATAACTTAATTTAAAGGGTACTAGTTTTGATTTTATGTGGTCAAATCAAATATGTACAAAGATGTTACATTCATCTTGTAGCATAAATTTTAATAAAAAACTTTTTATTACCAATTCATAAAGATCAAATTATCAAAGTTTGATTGAGGTATTGGGTTCACCAATCAAGGAATTTAGTGTTAATTATCATTATACCGCACTTTTGCATAAGTGTAAACACTTAGTGTTTCGGGTAATTACCACCGAAGTGATGGAATTAAAACTAATTCTGTTAGGTCACTAGTTTTACAACACAAGCTTACTAGAAAGAAATAGAGAGGAGATAGAGTGGCGGATGAACAATACACACACAAACACACACGTATGAACTATGATGGTTAGGCGTAGAGTGTGAAAGAGAAATGAATTGAACAAAACCAACCCTCAAGTGAGGGTTATTACATAGTATTTATAGGCAAGGAGCTAGGGCAACACTCCTACTCCTTCCCTTTTCCTTATTGGACATGGGCCTAAGCTTATGGGCCTTCTACATAAGCTTGACCTTAAACAAACATAAAGGCCATAATAAACTACCTATTACATATGAGTAACTAACACTTGATTTAAGGTTTAGGAGTGATTCCAACAATCTCCCCCTCAAGTGTTGGTGATGAAAAACGGTGAAGGCGTTGATGTAATAGTAGCTTTGACGTCTTCTGACATTCTTCTTTCTTGTGAGAAGAATTGCCTTGATTCGAACAATCTCCCGGTGTAGAGATAGTTTTCTTTGAGCAGTTATGCTTTGGCGTCATCATTAACTTTGTTCTTTGATCATTGTTCTTTGTGATGAAAGTGATAGTATGTTGTTATGCGCATCAAGTGCGCCTCAGTGCCTTCGCCGCTTCTGATGTCTCCACGTCATTCTTTAACATGCTCACACGCTCTTTGACGTTGGAATACAAGATCTTGATGAAGTTCATTAAGTCTTTAACTTTGTAGATTCTTTGATTTGATGAAGAATCATTACATTGTTGTGTTGCTTTTGGATAGAACTTCCATTAGTGATGATGTTGGCGTGAGCATGAGAAGAATCGCACGATCATCTCGCTCTGGAGCTTCCATAAGAAGAAAACATTTCAAGCGGTTAGTAATAAGCGGATTCCGCACTTACAAGTTTGAACTTCAAGAGTGTTAACAACATAGTGTGAAAACACAACTCTAATTCTTACAAAGGCCGTTCTGAACTGAGTCCCACAAGTGAGATAACGCGATGTACCGGTACATCTATAGTTCGAGATGAGTCGTTGAGGTACAATCAAGCATCACCTCACGATGTAGACCGTTTGAGACACACTAAGCGTAATCCACGGGAGTTACCGTGACTGCTTTGTCGTGGTTGTTTGATGTTGACCACGGCGGAGTTTCCATTCAATCACCGAGGATCACGGTTGTGAACCTCTCATGAATGTTCTCGACAGTTGCTAAGATCATGAAGGACTCGATAACGTACCACCGATGTTCTTATTGTTGAACATCAAGTGATGAAATGTCAAGTGTACCTAAGAGATCTTTTGATGAATCTCGTGGCTCTAGACTCAATAGTGCATTTTGGTTTTCTGGCGGAGACTAGGGAGGGTCTCCTTCTTCAATACCAATGATCTCTAGAGAAAGCCAATAGTTTACGTAGGGTTCCTGTGAGAATGAAACAAGCTTCTTTTGAGAGAAACTTGAGTGGCTAAGAAGGTATAGTGCATGCGTCCTTTGGGTCCATGACGACTTTTAATCTTCAATACCGGCGTCACTAAGTGACAACCAAGAGCATATGAATTGAACCCGGTTATGCGCCTAAATTGAATAATTTGGAGGGCTATTTCTTTTCACCCTTTTCTTTGCATTTCTTTTAATTCTTCAACTCCTTCTTTCTCCGATTCTCATATTCTCCTTTTTATAATCGTACCTAAGGACTTCTAAGTACTAACTATTTGTGATGTCCTTGGGTAGATCCCTCCGACTCTGGCGGATCATAGGACAGTTATTCCTAACCTTAGTCACCTTATCACTCCATGACTAACCTATGTTGCCATAAAACCAAATTTCAAGAAAATCTCTCAAAGGGTTTGTAAATGAAAACATGTTTGAACCATCGTGAGAGTTTTATCTTTAGCGAAATACTCCCCTCACATGTGCTTTTAGAGTTTTGACGGAAATCGCCTTGTGTGGGAAGAGCGCACTTTGAATTGATCAACTCAAGATAGACAATCCCCATGAGACACGGTTACGTTGCATAGTTAAAGAGATACATTGTCGCTTTTAGGTGACAACTAGCTCTAATAACTACCTTGAAAGTGTAGACAAGCCTCGAAGGTTGTCATACCGTCGAGTTCATGTCTACCAAGAGCTTCTCGAATGGTGCTTTCTATTCGGACAAGTCCTTTGCGAGACACGTTTATATTACTAGAGAACTAGTTTGAAATTATTACCCGTCCGGACAAGTCTTTTCGAGTTACTAACGGTTTAGTACCGTCAATTCGTTGGTTAAGTCTATTACACAAAGATTCATTTGCATTTACACAACATATTTCTTATCACATAATTTTCTCCCCTCAAAATGGCATATAAAATGTTATTTTGAAAAGTTGAGAATAAATATGACCATTTCGATTGTTGCGGGAAGATGACCACTATGAGCAATTTGTGAACAAAGTTTTAATTTAAATACTCCCCCTCAACAAGTGATATAAACGGTTGAGTTTTGAAAATCATACGGGGAAGTACTTGTCCTTTTGAGCAAAACCTTGAAAAATGAAAGGTTTGATAGGTTTTACTCAAAAGTAAGAAGCTTTCGCTCCTTTTATAAGGATTGTGGCACTGAAGCGTACCACAGGGTCCTTTCTTGACAATTACGGGTTGTACACTGTAATGTGTGCACAAGCCATCGTCAGATAATCAAACAAGCAAAATCACAATCAAGAGAATACCCAATGATTACAGACGATCAGCTACTTTCTGAGGACGTTGGAAAGTCAGAATCGGAAAGTTTGGTCATCCTCCCACATAGCTCTCCAACCGTTGCATCTGATCCCGATGAATCAAACATTCATCAATCCTAGTGATAAATCAACGAACATCCTTGCGATCCTTTGAATTCCATCTCTTCGTCTGAATTATACCCAACTCAATGTCCTTCAATCGATATGCCAATCCATCTCGAACCATCTCCAGGGTGGCGTCATAGAACTTAGTGAATTTCATCGAAAGCCATGAAGCAAGTATGATGATTTTCACTTTGGTAGACAAACCCAAACTTTTGTTTATGAATGATTTTTTCCTGAGGTTCTTGATTGATTCCGATGAAGTGTAGAATTTAGGTAAGATTCGACCCGGGTGGAGAACTTCAACACGCTCTTTGATTTGAAGCGTATGAAAACAAGGAGTGCGATAATGTACTTGATCTAAATTTTGGTTGAGGTTACGGTTGGGGCTCGGTATGTAGTGATCCTCACCACCAATGTATGTAAAGTGATCAACGGTTTTCTCCATTGGTGGTGTGGTTTCGAATCCTTGGTTGATCGGATGGTGGTGGTGTGTAGCTTGTTGTGTAGTGGTGATAACACCTTAACCATTTGTCGAATCATTGGATGGAGTTGCCTTCTTAATGATTTTGTTGTTGACATAGGTGTTTCTTATGTTGATGGAGGTGATGATTGAGATGATGATTTGGGCTTGGTGGAAGTGTCAATAGATGGTTCGAGAAGACTGTTGAGGTTTGTGTATTGGATTGTCAACTATGTAGTTGTCGATTCCTTCTTAAACTTTTCCTCCTCGACTCTAGCGACTTCTTTTGCCTCTTTTGAATCATTTCCTCTTGACCGCCAAATTATCATCATCGAGGACTCTTTCATCCTTATCATGATCGTAATCTCCTTCGTCATATATTTCCCCATCTTCACCATGCTTTTCTTCTTGCGGTTGTTTTAGTTGTTGTTGTGTTTGCTTCAATTTAACAGTAGTAGTGACAGTGACACCCTGATCCTTACCTGGTTGATTAACCGGATCGGATGGGGTAAGAGATGTTTACAATGGATCTTCCATAAGTGGAGGACTACTTCTTGACCCTCCTGCCCCACCGGGTTGATTAACCGGAAAGGTTGAAGCATGGTATTCCATCCTTTTCTGCTTTAATGACTTATGAAATAGTATTTCCTCATCCATTGAATCATACTCATCATCAGGATGACTTTGTGAGTATGAATTTGAATGGATGTTGCAGAAGGATGTCCACAACAATTCTGCAAGATGATAATGAGCATATGAAGTTGTTGAAGATGACACGGAGATTTTTCTTGCCAATTGTTTTGTCGTATCCAGCTGGGAATGTGTTTGCCATCAAGAGCTCTGCTGGGGCATTGATGATTGCTTGATTTGCAGCCATTTTGTGATCTGAAAGACATTATACAAAAAGACAGACATATGGAAACACAATGTGTTTATTTTAGTCTGATTAATTATCTAATTCCTTGTTTGATGGTAACATGTTTATGTTAGTTACAAGTCCTAAGTCACATTATTCCAATTGATTGAAGTTGATGTGATAAGTTACGTGAACATGTTAACAAAGTCCAATTTTTCACTTGACACACAACATATTAACTTTTGTAAGCTTATACGAGACATTAGGTATTTTGTGACTTATGCGTAACATTTAACAAGTAACATATGTGTAATAGGCCAAAATGTAGTGAACAGTGGGTTATGAGTAACAAGGATCCTTATGCGTAAGAAAGGAGCTTATGCGTAGGAGTAAGCTAAAGCGTAAGACCAAGCTTATGCGTAAGAGTTTCTTACGCGTAAGACAAGTTCAAAGGCTTTAGGTTTACGCGTAGGAATAAGCAAGATGTTACGCGTAAAGTTTACTCGTAAGAGTAAAGCTTATGCGTAGCAAGCCTTGTTTACGAATATCTTTCCGAGATACGCGTAATCCACTGTAGACCTCTTATGCGTAAGAATTACGCGTAAGATTTCTCTTAGGCGTTACCTTTACGCATAGAAGTATTCTTTAAGTGTAACGGTTTGAACACCTGAAGATTCTGACATTACGAATAATTAACCTGTTAACTATAAACATGAAAACTTGATTGCAGTTAATTCCAAACATCATTTAGATCACAAAACAAGCATAAGAACATATCAGATACATACAGAAAGACTTAGGCGTAAAATTACTTAAACCCTAAACCCTTAATCTACGTGTAAGGGATATAGCTACACAACTCAAACAAGAATGTTTCTGGAGTGTCCTAGATGTCATATGAGTGCAATGGAACAAGATTTAACACATTTCCACCACAGAATCAGAAGATTTATGGGAGATGAACCCAAAAAAAAACCTAAAACTAAAATTCATACAGTTTAGATGTTTCTGGGCTAATTTAAAGGTTCAAAAACATGCATATAAACTTATTCTAACACTTTCTTGACTACCTAATAACATATCACAGAATAGAAAAGCCCTAGATGAGCGAAAGAACCCTAGAATTCAAATTAATGAAATTTAAGATTCAGGATGGTTTTGGGCGATTGAAACAAGTTTAATAGACACTAAGAAAGGTTTTAACACAACTCATTTCAATCCAAACACTTTTATGCATAAACACCCAATTCGTTCAAGTGAACAATTTTCCAAAATCAGTTTAAAGAGTTTTAACCGTTGGATTTGAAAGAATTTTAGAAATCCTTGTTTATCATCTTGATTAAAACAGTTTAGAACTTATAGATTATGAAAAACTTGAACGGATTTAGAAGATTTGATTTGGGCCGTTTGATCTTGGTTGTTTTTAGGAGTAAATGATTTTGTTAAAGTTAATTTGCCAAGTTGACACATTCAGTCCCTCAACCTTAAAGAGGTTCCAACCAAGATCCTTTAACTTCCGTTTAGGTTATTCAAAACACATTTAAGGCAAGAAACTTAACGATACTCCCCCTCGACTTTTGGAATAATGAATTTTGAAAAACATTTGAGTCCGAGGAGAGTATTTGACAAGAAACGTATCCCCCATTTTATAAAAAACAACATATTTTAGGTAACATGCAAGTACAAGGTTTTATGAAACAGCAAAATATTTACTTTCTCCCCCTCAACACTTGTTCGGGAAAATAATGAAAGGTTAGATAGAACAACGTGTTGACTGAAGAATTGTACTTGCCATGTTAAAAGAAATATAGATAGAAGAATATTTTTGAGATTTTCTGATTTTATATTTTTGTATTTTGTTTTTGAAAAATTATTTACAATAGAGATTTTGGTGTTTGACAGGTTTTTAAGACTGTTTTAGGAGGTTATCCAATTCCTCTTGAGTCAAACACCTCATACCAATCCGGTGGACCAACTCATTAAACCTAGCGGGATGCAAGGCTTTGGTGAGAAGATCAGTCAATTGGTATTCTGCACCCACGCAGTATAATTCAATTGTACCTGTTCCACGTGGTCCTTGATGAAATGATAGCGAAGATCGATGTGCTTTGATTTCGAGTCTTGAATCGAGTTGCGAGATTGCAATGGCACTCCGATTGTCGCGATACATCGGGATTCATCAAATACGTAACCATAGTCTTTGAGTTGTGTTCTCATCCGGATGACTTGAGCACAACATGCGGACATGGCTACATATTCGCGCTTGGTTGATGACAACGATGTACAATCCGCTTCTTTGATTGCCAAGACACCGGTTTATCACCAAGAAATTGTAGTGCTCTGAAGTGCTTTTCATGAATCTAAGCATCCTGCGTGGTCGGTCTCTGGCGATTA
This sequence comes from Chrysanthemum lavandulifolium, assembly GCA_022545495.1. Classification (NCBI taxonomy): domain Eukaryota; kingdom Viridiplantae; phylum Streptophyta; class Magnoliopsida; order Asterales; family Asteraceae; genus Chrysanthemum; species Chrysanthemum lavandulifolium. The sequence goes on from CM040246.1 coordinate 148,247,549, forward strand.
GTTCAAAATCGAAATCCTTCGATACGGATCCCCAAGTTAATGGTTCCTTGATGTATCGGAGGATTCTTTTAGCCTCGAGAGGTGGGTTTCGGTTGGTCGCGATCGATAGCGGAGCATAGATAAGCGGCAAATACAATATCGATCGCTAGTCGTTAGGTACATTAGAGACCCAATAATACTTGGTATTTGGTGGGGTCAACTAATTTCCCATGTAAATCGACATCTAGCTTCTTGGTATGAGTCATTGGTGTGGCATAAGTGTCACAGGTTTTCATTCCAAATTTGTTTAACAATTCAAGGGCATATTTGGACTGACTCAAGAAAATACCACGGGGTGATTGATGAACTTGCAGTCCTAGAAAGAACGTAAGTTCACCCATCATGGACATTTCAAAATTTTTCTTCATTAGTTTTGCAAAAGCGATTGAAAACTTTTTATGTGTAGACGCAAAAATGATGTCATCCACGTAAATTTGAACAATTAAGATATGTGCCCCGTGATATTGAATAAAAAAAAGTAGGGTCGACCGAACCTTTGGTGAAATTATTAGCAATGAGGAAAGATGATAGCTTATCGTACCATGCCCGAGGAGCTTGTTTGAGACCATAAAGAGCTTTGTTCAGTTTTTAGACATGGTTCGGGAACTCGGATCAACGAATCCTTCGGGTTGGTGACATAAACCGTTTCTTTCGGTTGTCCATTGAGAAGCGCAGTTTGACATCCATCCGAAAGACCGTCATATTCATATGAGCCGCGACGCGAGAAATATCCGAACGACCTCAAGACGAGCAACCGGAGCAAAAGATTCTTCAAAGTCTATTCCTCTTCCCGACGATAACCCTTAGAAACTAGGCGTGACTTGTTTCGGATTACGTTCCTTCAACATCCAATTTGTTTTTCCAAATCCATTTGAGACCAATGACGTAGACCCTGTTGGTCTTTCAACCGTTCCCATACTTCAAGACGTTTGAATTGGTTGAGTTCTTCTTGCATGGATTCAATCCGGTTGTCTTTTGTCATTGCGTCTTTAATGTTTTAGGCTCAGTTAGCGACGGTGAGTGCATAAATGCAATGTTCACCATCGTGTGAAGACGTTGTCTCGTAACGACCGGTTGATTCGGGTTGCCAATAATATTTGCGGAGGATGGTCTTTTGTCCATCGATGTCTAGAGGGTTGATGTTGGTATACATTGTGCGGATTCGAGGATTCAAATGGTTTGTTGAAGATTCCGCGACATCGGTGCAGCGATGTCATTAGCAAACGGGTTAAAGAACGCATTTGGATCAAAATCTGCGGTGGGGTACCTCATTAAGAATATCATCACCGGTTCATCATTGTTGGAAGCGGTTTGTTCAAGCTGTTGTGGTGGAGTCAATGGTGGTGCTTCTTCAACAATACTTGTTGTAGCGGGTGTATCGGTATAAGAGTAGTATCGGGTTGAGCGGTGAAACAATGGATACACACGAGCACGTTCATCAATATCGTCACTAAGCAGTGAGCAAATTACCTTTCCATTTGTTGACGAGTGGTGGGGGCTTTGTTCGGTGATGATGGGGTTGAGGAAGTTTAAGCGGTTGTGACCGGGTTCTAAGTCATTATACTCGAAGCCATAATGAAGAAGTTTCATAATCGCTTCCCCAATGACAAGCTGTCTTTAGCAGATTTGAAACTTTGATGAAGTCTACATTTCCTCTAACTTTTGAAGGTTTCGATGATCGTGAGAATTTGTAGATGAGCAGTAAACCACACAAAGAAAATCTGACTTATTGCGGAAAATCAATTCGAGGGTAACATGCCAGAAATCAACAAGATCTTCTCACATATGTAGACGCATCACCCCAAACAAACCACGAAAGACGAAATGAAACGACTTTCCCCTGAGTGTTGTGGTCTTTCGGAATACTAATCACTGTGAATATGCAATAACTCGATACCAAGACCGTGTGTGAGGCATCATAACATCATATTTGGGTAACTTCACACAAGATCACCCGTGAAATTGAGACGATAACACCAAAGTGAGACGTTTGAGCCACATATCGTCTTATTTCTTCCTCTAATTGAAGAAATTCAAGAAGGCATTGGGTTTCGCAAAGAAGCATGTAGAAGAACAAGGAAGCAATGAACACCTACACACTTTCTCCCTCGATGTTTTCAATGATTCGAATCATACACCACGTATGTTGATGATGAATTGAAGACAATAAGGAGGCAATGAAACCATGTATGTCCAATTGATCGAACAAGTGTGAAGTCCCATAAATATCTCGTGAGAATCAATCACCGATAAAACATCTCTGTTCATAATGTTGATCATCACCGTGACATTGTTGTTGAAGCAGTTTGATCTTCTATTATAGAAGATTCGGTTGTTGTTGTAGATTCGGTGTATCCGAAATTAGAGTATTATCGGTTGTCGTGTGAAACATTCGATACATCCGAAGCACGACTTTTGGCGAAATCTTTAACCGGAGGAGCAAGCAATGTTTCCAATTCATGACGATTAAGTACAATGGTGGAACAATGATGGATCATGATATTTTTGACGGTGAGAAGCGGGTCCTACACTGTTTTGCGGTAGGAGCCATAGTTGTTAACCTGCATAGAAAAATAGAAGGGGGCAAGAAAGAGAAAACATGGATCCCAAGTGTAACGGGTTCCAAATGTTAGAAGCATAAAGATGTTGTGTCAATTATCTTCTTGACACCGAACATGCTATTTTGATGATTTCCTTTCACCCTCGGGGATGGATGGTGTTGGTATCCCACTTGTTTTGGTGCAACTACTTAGTATCTTGCTGTAGGAATCCACCTAAGACTAACAGTTTTGAAAATCCTACCCGTTGGTATCCATCTAAGGTTAGATCTAGGGGATGTTGAAACTTCTTTTGGGAAGAGTCTGCGTCCTATATGGATCCACCTATTAGATTTGTGACGGTTTACATTTAGATCAACGGGTTTATTTCTAGCTGTTTGTTGAGTTAACTTAGGTTTTGGTTTGCTACTACGGTGGTGTTCAATGTACACTCGAAGGTGATACACTAGGTCGTGAACCTAAGATTCCATCCTTTTGAAGAAGTGCCCTTTTCCTAGCCTTTTCTAGATCATAGTTCTTGTATGTCATTTGAATCATATGAATCTTTACTTTTAATGCTCAATTTAGACACGGTGTTCGAACTAATCCTAGATTTGCCGGGAGCGACCACAAGTTGAGGTTTAACGAAACAGTATAATGAAGCAGTTTAATGAAACATGTTTAATGTAAATGTAAGCATTATTCTTAGGCCGGGAATGTGGGTGACCGGTTTTATCAAATGATTATTCTCAACAACTTGGGAGGAAACCATGGTTTTGAAGATTTTGAACGTTCGATTTAAATGCGGTTGGTTGTCTAACTCTGATTGTTTTACGAAAGGTTGTAGAGTCGATTTCCCAAGATTGTTGGTTTTGCAAAATTAGTATCCACACTCTTGTCGTTGAATCTTCTCGGTTTGTTTAGTAAAGCAACATGTGCAAGCCCTTTGCTTGAAGTTGAGCCTTTAAATGCTCATTTTCTTTAACTAATGTATCCACACGATTACTTTGTTCATTTGAATCTTGACCATTGTGTTCGAAGAAAAGATTTGTTTTGTAGTTTAAGTTCAAGAGAGATGCAATGTACCTCTAGTTTTGAAAAATCTTTATGAAACGAGCAATGGTCTTTTGAGAAGAATGATTTGATTCAAGAGTTTGATTTGACGTTTCAGTTGAATTGTTAACAAGTAAGGGCTCGAGACATGAGAAAGTTATGCGGACATTGTGCAACACACTAGTCAACCTCTCCTTCATTACTGAATTCAGGTTGCTCGGTTTGTTGTATCGCATTTGCAGCGAAATATGATCAACGATGGATTGTACCTCGACCATCCATTACGTGTCGATGTCATAGGTGGGTAAGATATCTTCCTCAACCATTTGTTCTTCGTCACGGTTGGGCTCGGTGTCGTAGTTAAGAATGATATCTTCTCCGGATCTGCTTCTTCATCATCCTTTTTTCAATGCTATAACCTCATTGTCCGCATTACCGACGGATGCGATAATCACAACATGCTCAACGTTCATTTGAGCATTCCTTTCATGTACATCAACTCTTTCACCTTGCACGATTGCGGGATATCGGGAATTTGATGATGTCGGCGCTTCAATGCGAGCGAGCCATGTATCCTTCTTTCAATGCCACAAATGGATCTTTATGTTCGAAATCCATTTCACTCCCTGCGGAAGAATCAAAGAGAAGAAAAGGTGCAAAGTCGATATAGCACACGTAAGGTCGATATAGTGAATTGCAATTTCCTCCAAAATAATTTTGAAAATTTTGACTCTCAAAATTTGAAATTCACTATAAAATTCAATTCTAAGGTTGTAAGAAAAATTTGAGTTATGACAATTTTGACGATAAATTTTACCCAAAAATTTGAATTTGGGCCCAAAATTTGAATTTTGACCAAAATTTTCACAGATTAAACCAAAATTTGAATCTCGTAAAAATTGAACGTTTAGTCTCCCCTAAAAATTAAATTTTACTCAAATTTTCCCGCCAAAAAACTTTTTTGTTTTTTTTTTTTTTTTTTGTTTTTTTTTTGATAACTTGTGTTGATGGATCTTTGTAGTCGAATGAACCTTTGTTGATGAAGTATCCGTAGGCGTAGAAATCACAATAAACCAAGTACCACTTATGCGTAAAAAACACCAAAGTTACGCGTAACAGCAAGAGTTACGCGTAGGTTTAGCTTACGCGTAAGTACGGAAAAGACACTAAAGTTATGCGTAGACACAAAGTTAGGCGTAGAAACTTAGGCGTAGGATTACCTTATCCGTAAGACTGGGCTTAGGCGTAAGATGAATCTTATGCGTAGGATTTTCTACGCGTAAGCTTTATGCTTATGCGTAATTTTAGGGTTTTGCCCAAATGATTTTTTACACTATCACAGTGCAAAAGATATCCAAAGTCGACGTGTTTTTAGGCTTATCCAAGCAAGAAACCACGGAGTAAACCACGAAACTGAAGATCAAACCAAGGATAAAGTTACACGTAAGATTAGGGTTTTGATACGCGTAATCTTACTCGTAAAAATGATTATGCCCAAAGATGTTTCTAAACCAGATTTTTGTGATGAGATAGCTTCAATATCACCAAAATAACACAAAAGTGTGAAACTTGATGAACCAAAACTCCTAAAAGCAGTTATGCGTGGGACGAACCCTTGAACAAAAACTAGCTTAAAACGATATCCACGCATAAAGTTTGAAACTTTTGCCAAAAACAAGTATTTTAACACCTTAAAACGTTGAAAGTACAAGAATCTTGGATTAAAAGTGTTAAAACTAGTTTTAAGCGAACCAAAGTATCACGTTATTCTACGCGTGGGACCAAAACCCACTTCAAGAAATAACGATTCACCCAACTAGTTAGGCGATTGATACCACTGTTAGGTCACTAGTTTTACAACACAAGCTTACTAGAAAGAAATAGAGAGGAGATAGAGTGGCGGATGAACAATACACGCACAAACACACACGTATGAACTATGATGGTTAGGCGTAGAGTGTGAAAGAGAAATGCATTGAACAAAACCAACCCTCAAGTGAGGGTTATTACATAGTATTTATAGGCAAGGAGCTAAGGCAACACTCCTACTCCTTCCCTTTTCCTTATTGGACATGGGCCTAAGCTTATGGGCCTTCTACATAAGCTTGACCTTAAACAAACATAAAGGCCATAATAAACTACCTATTACATATGAGTAACTAACACTTGATTTAAGGTTTAGGAGTGATTCCAACAAATTCGACCTTAAGATGAGTTTGCACATTTTATGGCTTACTAAGTAGCTCCATTCGAGCTTACAGAGGGCGAGGACGTGTAAGCGCAAAGCATAACCTTAGACATCCTTTCGCAGCGATCAGACGCACTTCTTTATTAACACCTTTACAGTTCATTCTAGTGGGTGAGCTGCTTCGCACCATTTGTACCAAAATCACCAATCAATTAAACTATTGAAAACTTAACTCTTCCAAAACAAATCAAATTTCACCATTGTTTAGTCCGTATTATTTTTCTATTCAAAATTACCCTTTGCTTAAAACCGCATACATAATAAACAAACAAGTAACAAATAAAAATAAACTACTAAAAACAATGCACATATAATAAACAATTTATACGTGTAAACAAGTAGCCACATGCAACTTATTCGATAAAACCTATTAATAATAAATATCTAGGTTAAATTAATGTATATATTAATTAGGGCTTTCACTCCCGCGATAGAAAGTGAGCCACATACATCGATGAATCAATTGCGTAAACCCACAATTAAAATATACCAATTAGCACATAATTGATTCATTAATATATAATTGGAGTCTTCCCCAATTCAAGATTTATCGTAAATAAATATATCTTAACAATTTAAACAATATCAAAGCAACTTATCCATGACTAACATGCATGTATAATCATGGATATATTATAACAATTATACAAATAGTCACAAGATCGCATATCAAAATTCCATGACACATAACAAATTATTCATGAATTAATCACGTAACTAATATATATTAATTCTAGGTTTTAATAAGGTTAACAAACAATTTTCAAAACCCTAAAAAAAAATTATGAGTCGAATAAAAAAAAATAATGGGGTACGCCCCTAATTAAAAAAATCGACCCAAAAAAATTAAAACATAAACCCTAGATAACATATCAAACAACATACAAGTATTTGTTTTATTACGCGTTTATGTAATTAATTACTCATTAAAAACCAATGACTCGTGATGCCACTGTTGGAATTAGATATCATGACAATCAAATAAATAACCACAAAACATCAAAGTATTCAAGCGGAAGCGTATAGGATTTATTAACAAATAATTAATTAACATAAAAGAATATGCGTACCTTTTCTTGATTCTAGCCGAACAAGAATCAAATTCACAAACAAGCTATGGAAGAACCCTAATTTGATTTAATTAGGATTATATGAATTACCCCTTACCGTTTTGTAATTCAATCCAAAATAATAACAATATTGTGTTATTACCACGTTCTTGCACACACGTACTAAACCGAATTAAAGTAAGGCTAGTTTTGATAAAACAAATAACTTGGTTTGGAAAAGTTATGGTGATCGACACCCAAGAGATGGTGGCCGATCGGTTTGGACAAGAAAAACACACAAAACACTTTTTAGGTTTAGTTAGTGAGCACAAGAGATAATGTACAAACACCCTAGGTTTTGTATATATACTCAAGCAAACTTTGTGAACAAGTTGGAGTTGTAATTGGGTTGGGTTGGGATCCCTTGGCCGATCGGTTCTATGTATCCCAAGGGGATTCCGGAACCTTCCCCTTTATTTACAACTTGGTTCTTTTCCAAATACATTTAACGCCCGTTAGTATATTACATTAATTACTTAACGTCCGTTAGTTATTTCGTTTAATGAATAAATAAATATAATGTTTATATTTAATTATTAACTTTAAATTCTCATACGTAAAGTGTGCAATCCCGTGGTCTCGAGTTCGATCCTAACTCACGTCTACTAATTTATATCCATAAAACCAACAATTGTTTGGTTAGTTTGTACACATTAACGTGCGCTTGGTAACACTAAAATATTTTGATGATAAAGAGGAGTAAAATGGGGCACCTTTATGAGGCGGGGAGGTCCCGCCTCCCAAAATTTACTGACACCTAATGTAAATATCAGAGGCTTTAAGGGTAATTTAGTTGAGGTTATAAATAAATCTCCGATTCACTATAAAATAAATTCGCCCTCCAAAATAAATGGTAGAGTTAACACCATTGGTGAATTGAAACATATCAAATGCATGTGTAGCTACTGCATGCATTATGATTTCTATACGAGTCTAAGACTTAAACATCAAAACTATTACCTTGAAGAACATTAAACAGACTATCGAATTAGTTGACAAAGTACATGCATAAGTATTTCGTTACTCATATATCAGACGATAAAAACAACTATCAGAATACGTGGCATGTCACATGTATGCTCCCCTATTGAAGCGACACAACACGTGCCACGAAATTACTCGCCTAATTCAAGACAAAGAAAAAATGAATTAAATACGCATGTTTCGTGGAAACAATGTCACGTGAGTCTTCGAGGATATCCCATGATTTTAGGTTCTCCTTAAACGTGTGATTATATCGAAACCAACTCTTAATTCTATTTATTTATGTTCGGTATTACAAGTTTTTCGTTATGAAGGAGATTTTTTCTTTTAGTGATAATAGAGGGACCTAAGGCTAGCCCCAATAAGCTGAATCCTAATCGATCGTGAGTTTCTGGTGATCGATATCTCGTCGATCGACTTGGTGTGACAAGTGTCGATCGCCGCTTTTTTAACCCAATTGAATCGTGAGGCCGATCGAAATAAGAAGCAAAGTTTACGTTACATTTACATAAAAAAAAAAAAAAAAAAAAAAACCTTGTTACCGTTTGAGATTAAAAAAAAAAATACAACTAAAACTACCCTATAAATACATAACATATTTACACACTAAACTCACAAATCTCACAATCTCTCTATCAAAATCTCACAATCCTTAATAAGTTTAGAATGTTTTAATTTTATTTGAATTATTATGTAACGCTTTAATTATTAATGAAATTTTATTTTGTGTTAAAAAAAAAAAAAAAAAAAAAAAACTTGGTCTCCTTTACCCAAGCACCTAATCGTCTGAAAGTCATTTGTCTGAGAGAAAGGCGACGTGGCGGGAAAAATGAGGATTGAATCCCTTCTTGAGAGGCGACTATCCTATCCGATAAGTCGATCGAGGGCACCTCGATCGATTGAGAGGATCGATTCCTCTTCTTTGTAGCCATTCGATCGCCAAGATAAGGAGGTAAGTTGGTCGCTGGTCGATTGAATCCACAAACCTTTGTTTCAAAAATATCACCGCTTTTAATGCAACGGTTTAAAAAAAAAAAAAAAAAAAAAAAAACCCTTATAAATACACAATACAAACACACTTCAATCCACAAATCTATTTCACACAATTCAAACTCAAAATACTTCTCAACACAAGATTTAATATGAGCTTGCCGCCTCCCCATTCCGTTGAAGATATGCAAGTGTACGTTCAAAATCAATGCAATAACGACGACGAGGCTCGAAAAACGCTATTATAAGCGCCATCGAATTGTTTGACCGCACGAAAGTGGAGAAGGAACAAATGAGAGAAAACTACAAGAGTTGCAACGACATTACTCCCGAACGAAAAGTGTGATCGACAAATTTTGAAAGATCAAGCCCGCAAAGATCGCGAGGTTCTTGACAAGTTGTGGCGGTGTGTTGGAAGATAACGAACAACGCCGACACCAAAATCAATTGGAGCTATCGGAGAACAAAAGCGATGGTGTAGGTGCATCAACTTGAGCTACTGGGAACCTCTCGCTGACGAGGAAGATTTGGCTCGCCGAGGATTTCTTGGGTTCTCGTACTCCTCGTATGACTCGCATCACGGGGAGCATTGATTAGATTTATGATTTATGTTTTCGTATCGCTTTTATATTTAATATATTATTACTTTTATTTCAGATCGCTTTTATTTATGTAACGTTTAATTATTAATGAAATTTTATTTTGTGTTAAAATGTTTAAAAAAATTGAACTTGGTCGCCTTCTCGGGGCACCCAATCGCCAAGGTCATTTGGAGAGAAAGGCGGCGTGGCATGGAAAATGAGGGGATTGAATCCCTCTTGAGGCGACTAACTAAATAGTTTTGATAAAAAGAGGGAAATGATGAAAGGTGAAAATGATATTACTTTCATTACATTGGAATGAGAATGAGCCAGTATTTATACACTTTACATGAGAGGGAAAATAAAGAATAACTAACTTTCTAACTATACTTTGACTTTCTATACTATATGTAACTTTGACCTTTTACAACATACACTACTATTACATGCTACTACAATTAACAAGGCACTTGTGATGATGAATGTAGTTTGTAGATATCACAGTGTTGATGATCTTTGAGTGTCCAACATTCTTATGTTGCTTGTTATCTCCATTACCCCCTGCAAGTTAGCGGTGTGTAAGGATCACACATGCCAAACCTGGAAATACAGCTGTGAAATGGTGATCTGCTTAGCCCCTTTGTTAAAACATCAACAATTTGAAGATGTGAAGGAGTGAAGGTAGGTAGAATGCTTCCAGACTTTATCTTATCTCTGACAAATTGACAATCAAGCTCAATGTGTTTTGTTCTTGCATGCTAGATAGGATTAGAGGCCAGGGCAATGGATGCTTGATTATCACAATATATAGGAACTGGAGTGGAGACAGAAACTTGTAAGTCCTTAAGTAAGCTGAGAAGCCAAGTGATTTCACAAGTCAGGTCGGCTAGAGCCACATGCTCGCTTACATTGAAGATCCGAAACAACTCCCTGTTTCTTTGATTGCCATGATATAAGACTTTTTCCAAGAAAAATGCAGAAACCATTGGTGGATCTTCTAGTGATAGGGCAGCTAGCCCAATCACTGTCACAATAGGCTTTGAGAGAAAATGTGTCAATCTTGGGTATAAACAAACCATGGTGTGAAAACGTAGAGGTGGGGTGAATACGTTTCCGTTTAAAACTTAAAACTTTTGTATCAAATATGGTATGAACCATTGCATTTGCTAATCTCGACACGAGGATGCATTTAACGCATTACGGCATGTAAGGCCAACCCCTTAATATCACATAAGATTCCGCAAGATTAATGGTTCATTATAAATCAAGTTTCACCATTATTAGTCCGGTTGCTTTTTCTTGATCAAGGGTGTCATAATATGTAAAGTGTTAAATATAGTTTATGACTATATGAAAGACCAAGTATGTATCACAAACATAGACATCAACCACATAGAAAATAAACAATGTAAAGCAAGAATAAGAGTAAAGCGATAAGTAAAAGGATAGACAAACCAACACGAGGATTTATAGTGGTTCGGCTACAAGGAAACATTCCTTGCCCTACTCCACTCCCCGAGTCACCTAATCGAGAGTTCGTAAACACTACATGACACCAACTCCTTATGGCGGAGAAGCCTTCACAACGTCGCATACTCTTTTTCTGGTACTAGGCTAACCACCGGGTTCTTTCACACCAAGATGAACCATACCTACCACAACGTCGCCTACCCTTTATCCGGTACTAGGCTAAGTACCGAGTTCTATTCCAATGGAGGAACTACTACCCAACACTACACAACACCTATACCCCTAAGGAGAGAAACTCCTTATTACAACACCATCAAGGATATCAATATCCTTGGATCCAATACTACTCTATCTTGTACATCGAAACACACCATATCGAATGTACGCCTTAGGCACCTTTCACTAATGCCCTTGGTTGGATTACTCGGCACCTTTCACTAATGCCTTCATCTTGACTCTTTTAGTATTCTTCACTAATGCCTTTGACACATCTATGACACCCGTTATGTTTTGTGGCCCAACATAACAAACCTTGTGTTTTATGGCACAAACACATAAACCATCTAGTCTACTCATAGATATATAACACATCTATGATACCCGTTATGTTTTGTGGCCCAACATAACAAACCTTGTGTTTTATGGCACAAACACATAAACCATCTAGTCTAGTCATAGATACAAGAGTATGATACTAGACAATATCCAAGACAATGTGTCTAATGGATATGAAATCCTAAACTAAACATCAAGAACACAAAGCATGATGTAGTTAGTCTTCTATGAATGAAGATGACAAGTTTCCCAAGCTTGTTGTAGAATATCTTCATGTGCTTGTATCTTGTGATGGGTGATCACTTCAGTAGGTAAGGAAGCAAGATCTCTAAGCTTGCTTTGGAGGATCACTTCGGGAGTATGCTTACAACAAATGAGAGTTAGAAGCATTATGATCATATGAGATGAGGGTGGTTTACGTGTTTCCTAATGATCTAAATATCCTAGAAATGGTGGAGAGAAACTATGTGTGAAGGTATGAAGAAATGGTAAGAAGTGGCTTGCTATTTATAGGCAAAAAGACCAAAACCATGTTCTGCCCCAAGGATCCCTCCTGGAGGGATCCGGACCTTGTAATTCTAAGGGATCCGTGGGTCATTGGAAGGATCTGTGCACTCTCCTCTTTACCCATAGTTTATGGGTTGAAACCATGGGCTATGGGTCATGGTTTTGAGTGCCCACCAAGGTACAATGTATCTAGACATTGGGTATGGGTCTTGGGTCATGGGTTTTACCCAACAAATTTACTTATGTTTATGTATTTTATAAAGTGTTTAATTAAGCATGTTTAATGGTTTGTTAGGGGTTTGATCATAACACAACATAACAAACATGTACGAACCTGTGTTGTAGCATACAAGGACTTGAGACGTCGAGAGGTGTTGAGAGTATGTTGAGACAAAATATAATTACAAGTAACTTATACATTTTACGTTATGTATTACAAGTTACATGTTTGTCATCAACAAAACAAATGAGAATGTATAGATTAAATATCGTAATATTTGCACTAACACATGGCCTGGACATAACTTGATGTATCTGAGAACCTTGATGAGTGTTTTCCAGTGAGGAGTTCTAGGACTGTGACTGAACTGGCTGAGAGCATGTGCAACATATGATAAGTCTAGCCTGGTGATGGTTAGATAAAGAAGTTTGCCCACAATGGCTCTATAGGTGGAAGCATCTGGTGGACTGAGAGGATCTCCATCAATGTCAGTCAACTTAATAATGGGATCAAGAGGAATGTGAGAGGGTTTGTGATCCAGAATCTTAACACTTTGTAACAATTCCAAGGCATATTTTCTTTGAGACATAGTGATTCCTTGAGAGTTTCTTAAAAATTCTATCCCCAAGTAGTAATTAACCTGTCCTAAATCCTTGATACTGAAGGTGATATCCAACTGATGTTTGAAGTGTGTGATGAGTGAAGGATTATTCGTAGTCAGGAGGATATCATCAACATAAATTACCAAAGCCAGGAAATCTTTGCCTTTCTTATATGTGAGGAGAGAAGTGTCTGCATAGCTTTGGGTGAAACCATGATTAAGTAAGAAAGTGGTCAGTTTAGTGAACCACTGCATGTTTGCTTGTTTAAGTCCATAAAGGGATTTTTGAAGCTTGCAGACTGGGTTGGGAACAGTGGAAGGAGGTGTGTAGCCTTGAGGTAATGCCATATAAACTTCTTCATTAAGGTCTCCATGGAGGAAGGCATTGTTGATGTCCAGTTGGGCAATGTGCCAATTGTGATGAGTGGCTACCACTAAGAGAATTCTGACTGTCACCATTTTAGCTACTGGGGCAAAGGTTTCAGTATAATCAATGCCTTCTAATTGTGTAAATCCTTGAGCTACCAACCTAGCTTTGTATTTCTCAACTGTTCCATCTGAGTGATACTTAATTCTGTAGACCCATTTGCTGCCTATGGCACTTTTGGTTGGTAGGAGAGTGGTGACAATCCAGGTTTTATTGGTTTCCAAGGCTAATAACTCTCTGGCCATTGCATCTTTCCATCTTTGGTCTTTAGAAGCCTGGGTGAATGACTTAGGTTCTACTGTTTTATTAATGATGTTGATGAGATGTCTATGTTTTGGGTGAAGGATGTTTGGTAGTTGATATATTTAGAATGATGAAATTTGATTAAGGAGTGAGTTGAGTGTTTGGTGTTGGGAATATTGACAAGGAAGTCTTTGAGTTTGGTTAGAAGATGGGTGTTTCTGGTGGATTTCCTAAGAGGTGGTGGTGGTGGAGATGGGATGGTGTTGTTTGTGGAAGGAGAATTTGGTAAGGGAGTGTGAGGTTGTGAAGAAGATATTGAGTGTGTAGGAGAAGATATGTGTTCTGTGGGAGGAGATGTTGTGTTAGGAGAATGAGAGGTGTTAGGTGACTGGTGAAGGGTTGGAGTAGGATCAGTGTATTCATTGGTAGATGGTGGTGTTGTGGGAATGAAAGAAGATGTTAGGGGGAAATCAGAAGGTGTTGAGGTAGAGATGGTGGCAGAAGTATTGGTGGATTGTTCAGCAAAGGGAAAAATGGCTTCATTGAATCTCACATGCCTACTAACAAAGGTTTTGTGTGTAGTGGTATCATAAAGTAAGTAGCCCTTTTGAGTGGTGGGGTATCCAATAAAAACAAGGGTATGGCTCTGGCTTCAAACTTGTCTGTGGTGTGTTGTTGTGCAAGTGCTTGTGATGAGTGCTTATTCACTCATCATTTTTACCTACCTAAGACCAAAAAAACGACTAAAAACACCCAAATACTATCAAAATATGTCAAAAATATCCTCGGAGTGTGTTTTATGTCTTGCAGGTACAAAAGGATTGAAAACAGAGCGAAAACGAGCAAAATCAAGCCAAAATCAGAAAAGTGCTGAAAAGCCGGTGCCGGGATGTGATTTTCTACGATTGTTGATCAATTGAAGACCCGGACACGTTTTTAGAGTGGGTTTGAGAAAACCATCTTAAAACCTAACCAAGAGCCCAAAAATTACCAAAACCCAAATGTCTATTTTGCCCGTCAAAACCAAAAAAATCTAAAAAAAATCCCATTTCACCTAAAAAAAAAAACCATTTTTTGTAAAAATTTATTTTCCTAAACACAATTTTTAGTTTTGAAAAAAAAATAAAAAAAATACAAAACTTTTGAAAAAACCAAAATACATTTTACATTTAAACCCTTTTTATAAATAAACCTTAAAATCATTTTTCCCTTCTTTTGACCCAACACAACCAGAAAGAACAAAACTTAACCCACGACCCTATCCCCCTTTTCCCTCCTCTTTTCTTCTTTCTCTGAAACACTCTACCTCCCATCCTTCACCCAGTTATCACCAAACCCACTCTTCCCCTCTTTCCCAAGGCTGCCAAGTTGACAATCCAAGCATAAATCACCCTTTGGATGGCTCAGATTAAATCCAAAATTGTACCTACTATTGGACGGCTTGGATTAGATGAAGAAGCACAAGTGTGGTGTTTTTCTGTTTTATCTCACATAAGAAGCACAACAGGAGGGATGAAGACCTAGAGCCCTTAGTATAAATTGAGCATTGTAGCCATCATATAAGGCACCCCTAGTTGTAGTTTTAAATTAGTCTTCTGTTTTTTTTTACTTGTAATATTTTTCTCATTAATGCAAAAAAGTTCTTTCTTTGTTATGCTTTAATCTCAGTTTTCTGCTTATACAATAAGCACACAAGTGCTTATTTCCATTTTCTCCAAACTGTGTTAAAGGGGTACTTTCAAGTTCTTAAGTTAGTCTTTGTCAAGGAAAAGCCAACCAAAAAAAAAAAAAAAAAAATCAGTTTGAAAATCTCAATGTCAAGAAGATTTAACCTTAAAGGAGTGTTTGGGTTAGGATTAGTTTTGGGTCAAAATCATACTTTTACCCATTTTGACCTTGCAAGTCAGTTTAAATTAGTGTAGTGGGTGATTGTTAAGAGTTTTTACATTTGGGTTCCTAGCTTGGTTGTGTGGAGTTTTTGACTAGGGTTCAACGGGTTGTGCAAAGTAATTTCGACCCTAAGTCACAAAATTTTATTTTAGTAGAATTGGTTTTGCCATTCAAAAGGGGTTCTTGGCCTGACTTGTTGCTCGTTTGCTCGCCATCTTATTGTAATCCGTTATAAAATATATAATAAATGAATGGCGACTTTCTTTAAAAAAAAAAAAAAAAAAAAAAATTCGCTTCTATTAGTTGTTTTCTAACAATTTAGTCAAGATTTACTTGTGATAAAAATTTTAAAAATAAAAATTGAAATTTCACCAGCTTGTTTAACTGTGGTTAAAAGGAAAAAATTCAAAAAAATGGTTTACTAGGTCTGCTAATGGGTCAAAGTGGGTGGGTTGGCCAATTTTCTATTCTGTGCAGGGTACTCTTCCCAATTCCAAGTTTTGCTCAGCTTATTTGTAAGCTGTAAAAATCTCTAATTAAGCTGGAAACTGGGGCAAAAGGCAGTGGGCTAGGTGGACTTCAAGTAGCCAGAAGCCCAAGTCCTAACTCTCTTAATAGCTTATTCAAAATAAGCTCTAAAGTGAGCACCTTGGCCTGTTTTGCTGAACATCACCAGCAGCTAAGTGATATATTTTTGTTTCAAGTGCTTATTAGGATCATTAATTAGCTTATTTAGGATTTTTATTCCCCTTTAGTATCATTAGTCTAGAATAAATTTAGTTTAGTATAGCTTATTAGTGCTTATTGTAACTTTTTAGATTAGCTTATCTCCAATTTTTTTTAAGTTTAGGATTCCCCTAGTTTAATTCCAAAGCCAACTGTTTTTCCCTTTATTTTAGCCTAATTGTAGCTTATTTATGCATGTCTTAGCTTATTGTAATTACCTTGTGCTTAGTCATGATTGGTTTGCTTATGTGCGGCTTATTTGGTACTTACTAAAGCTTAAAGTGGTGTTTGGTTAGTTTCTGTCCACTGTGGACAATAAGCTGTTCCTACAGCTTATTTAGAGCTTTTCAAAAGTCAAGTTTTCTCAAAAAGTTCTTAGTTTGATTCGATCTTTGATTTCCAAAAAGAAAAAAAAAATAAAAAAAAAATAAAGTCAACATTTGAGTTTTCTTAAGAAGTCAAATTTAGCAAAAACCTGTCCAAATAGCTCTTAGTTTTGATTTTTCATGGTTTCGTTTTAAGCTCAAATCACTTGCGAATTGGCACATGTAGAATTGGGTTGGTGATCTTTTCAACCCCATTTTTCTTTTATTTTTGCAAATTTTTCTTGAGCACGTTTGGTAGGCTAGAAAATGCCCGTTTGAACCCATCACTGCTGCTACAACAGCACCTTAGTTCTTTGTTTTTGTTTACATCTTAGTCTAATCTAGCTTGCAATTTTTAAAAGGTAGTTTGTGGTGATGGCACTTTATTATTGTTAGCTTATCAAAAAGTGTAGTGTCAACTTATTTAAGGCTTTTTGCAAAAGCAGTTTCAAAGAGAGAAAAAAAAAATGAATTTGGTTAACATTGTGTAGAACAGCAAACGAAAAGCTGCTAAAAAAAATAGAAGCAACAAAAATGATGGGAGACAGGCTCGAACTTGAGACCTCCCGACCTTTGAGAGTGATAGCATGTACCTGTATGACCAACGCCCTTGGAACTTTTATTGGTTTTACTTTACAACGTTTGATTAAAGTAGTTATTTTAGTTGTAGCTTATTACTTTAGCTTATTTATAACAGCTTAAGATCCCCCATAGTGTCAAGTAATTTCTGTAATTTTTGCAAATTTTTATAAATTAGTTTAGTATTTTTAATTAATTAATTAGATTAAATTCGTTTTTAATTCGTAGTAATTAATTTAAAAGTCAAAAAAATTCCCGGCTTTTTTCTTAAATTATTTTTAGTCGTTTAAAACGTAGGAAAATTATTTTTACACCTGTAAGCCTTAAATTGCATCTTTTTCACTTTCGAGGCTCGGGATAAGCTCGGGTTTTCGTGTTTTTGTGTTTTAGCACCCTAGACCATAGTTTAGCTTCGTTTTAATGTTTTTTTTATGTTAATTACTTTTTAAATAAGTGTTTTCCTTGATTTACGTGCTTAAATTTTAATTCTGTGCTTTAAATTGTAGAATACGTAATCAAATCCAAATTCTTTAAAACCAATTCAAGTTATAAATCACGAAACTCAACGAATTCTTCCATTCACACCTCGTTGGGACACGACCCGGGAAATCACTTTTTCGGTATCACTTTTATCACACCCGTGAGATTTGGCACATTAACCCTTTTTCTAAAAGGTTAATTTGTCGGGGTTTACGGTTAATTTGATATATTGATATTGTGTTTATTTCACCACACTCACAAACAACCGAATCAAATTTTGGCGCCACTGCCGGGGAAGTGTGTTGCGACAATATCGTGAAGTTTTTGCGATTAGTGACTTGAAGATCCTTCCTCGTGAAGTTATTGTTTTTATAAAAATACAAAAATACGAAAATATTTTTCTTTTCTTTGTATATATATGTAAAAGATTAAAAATACAAAAAGATTTTTGCTTGTTGTTTTAAATAAAATAGAACGCACAATCAATATAACACTTCTCAACTTGAGTTTTATCATTATAAGTTCCCGAACTAAAGATTCAAAACTTGCCTTTGTGTCGCTCGTGATTTGGCTTACTTCTATCGGCTTAACAAACTGTGTGAGGGGTATAAGGACGGCCGACATTAAATTGCGGTGAAAAGAGACGGGTTTTAATAAGCTTCACACGACCTAATAGTCTCTCCGCTCCTTTGTGCGTTTTACTTATAGAAGTGATCATTTCACGTGGGATTATTGGTTTAAGTTCACCGTGTTTTGCCTCGGTCTTGTTTTAATTGAAAGTGTTGTTTTGGAAGTGCATGCTTTTCGCAAGCTCGTAGATGTAACCAGAACCAAGCAAGCGTGCAGAGATACGCATCAGAACAAATCACAATGGCACAAAACCAAGGAACGGACCTCAAGTCCCATGCACTGTCCACAAAATCAAGCTCCCGATCTCCGAGCGATGGAGGCTGTGCAAATCCTCGATGGATGGACGGGGTGGTCCAATTGCCCCGGTTAACATCGAGGACACGGATTTTGGACTTAAGCATCACATGATTCAACAAGTCCAAAGTTTTTGCCAATTTCACGGATTACCGGGTGACGATGCCAACAAGCATCTTGACAAATTTCTCACCGTCACCCAAAGTATGAAGCAAAATGGGGTCACCGATGACGCCCTTCGCTTATAACTCTTTCCATATTCCTTGACGCTTCATGCCACCGCTTGGTTTGATCGTCTTCCTAAGAATTCAATCCATAGTTTCGATGAAATGATCTCCAAATTCTTGGCGAAATACTTTCCACCGTCGATGGTGACGAAACTAAGGAATGAAATCAACAACTTTAGGCAGCAACCCGACGAGTCCTTATTTGAGGCATGGGAACGCTATAAGCTTTCGATTGATCGATGTCCGAACCACAACATGTTGCTTGTCACCCAAATAGATACATTCTATAACGGGTTAACATTGAGACATCGTGACACAATCAATCTTCTCTGCGGTGGTACCTATATGAAAAGGCGACCAAGAGTGCTATGATCTCATTGAAAACATGACTGCCCATCACAATTATTGGGATTCCTCAGCCGAGAGGAGTGAGTCAACGAGATCTACCACTTCTTCATCTTCAGAAATAACGACTCTCACCAAAAAGATTGAAGAAATTTCCACCGCTGTGCTTAAAATGAGTCAAATGAATAATAATCAACAAGTGAATGTCGTGAACAAGAGTTGTGAAACTTGTGGTGGTCTACACCCTTATTTTGAGTGCCCAGCCTCTGGTGGCTTCACTCAAGAGAACGTATATGCTGCTTCGGGTTCCTACAATTCGGGAGGTAATTCTTACCAACCGCAAGGAGACCGTAACCTTCTAAGTTATCGTTCTAACAATTACCTTGGACCACCCGGGTTTAATCAAAATCAGAACAATCAAAATGTGCAAAACAGAAATAATCAGTTTAATCAGAATCAAAATCAGAATTTTCAAAATCATGGAAATTATAATCAAAACCGATTCCAAGATCCGCAACAAAATGTGCATGCCCCACCTCCTCAAGCTTCCATGAAATTGCTAATTACATCAAGAACAATGAGGCTAAGATGGTGGCCATGCAAAATCAGATTACCACTTTGAAAAATGATTTTACTTATGAGCTTAGAGCTACTAGTAATAAGATTGATCAATCTCAAAGCAAGATTGAAAGCATGTTTTCTAGTCTCATGAGTCAAAAGAATCAAGCTTCGCCTTCGGGAGCTCTTCCGAGTAATACCATTCCCAACCCAAAGGGTGAGTTGAATGCTATTACTACTCGTAGTGGTAAGTCGTATGATGGACCCTCGATGCCTACTCCTTCTCCGGTGAAGGATGTAGAACGAGAAGCCGAGGTGTCAAAGGACAAGGTGCATATCTCAAGCCCACGAAGTACCGCACAAGTCCAACCTCCGGTTGTCCTACCTCCAATTCCGGAACCTATTATTCCGATGACCATTCCTAAGCCTTCGCTTCCTTATCCTTCGAGGCTTAATGACCAAAGGCTCCTTGATAAGACTAGTCAACAAATGGAAAAGCTTATCCAAATCTTTCAAGATTTGCACTTCGAGATTAGTTTCGCGGATGCTCTTCTTCTAATGCCCAAGTTCGGTCCAACAATCAAAAGTTTGTTGAATAACAAAGAAAAGATTTCCGAATTGGCTAAAACTTCCTTGAACGAGAATTGTTCGGCGGTTATCCTTAAAAAACTTCCTGAAAAGTTAGGAGACCCCGGCAAATTCCTCATCCCATGTGATTTTCAAGGCATAGTTCAATGCTCTGCTTTGGCCGATCTTGGCGCGAGCATTAATTTGATGCCACACTCCATGTGGAAGAAGCTTTCGTTACCCCCACTTACACCTGCATGTATGATCCTCGAGCTTGCGGACCGCACAAGATCTCGTCCGTTGGGTATAGCCGAGGATGTCTTTGTGAAAGTAGGAAAGTTTCATTTCCCCGCCGACTTTGTTGTCGTCGACTTCGATGCCGATCCTTGAGTACCCCTCATCCTTGGGAGGTGCTTCTTGAAAACGGGTCGTGCATTGATCGATGTTGATGAAGGGGAAATCACTTTGAGGGTAAACAAGGAAGCCGTTACTTTCAATCTCGATCAAGTTACGAGATACTTCCCCAATTATGAAGACACTTCCGTCAACAAAATTGATGTCATTGACATTGTAACGGAGGAGTATTCTCAAGAAATTCTTGGATTCTCGAGTGGAAATCCCACTTCGGTTGATCCCATCGTTGCTCTATCTTCCCCTCCCCTTGCTCCGTTTGAGGGAAGTGACTTTATTTTGGAAGAGATTGAAGCATACTTGTCCAGTGATTTGGTTTCACGGGAAATTGATCACGCTCCCATTGACATTGAGGGAGATATTCTTCTCATCGAGAAGATGCTCAATGATGATCCAACATCGCTCCCTCCTCAAGAACTTCATAAAGAGGAAATTAAAACTATTGAAAAATCTAATGATCCTCTCGAGGTCGAACTTAAGGACTTACCACCTCATCTCGAGTACACATTCTTGGAGGGTGACGATAAATTGCCCGTCATAATTGCTAAAGACTTGAGTGAGGATGAAAAAGCCGCTCTCATAAAGGTTTTGAAGTCACACAAGCGAGCCATCGCTTGGAAACTTTCCGACATCAAAGGTATTAACCCGGAATTTTGTACACACAAGATTCTAATGGAAGATGACTTCAAACCGGCGGTTCAACAACAAAGAAGGGTGAATCCTAAAATTCATGAGGTGATCAAACAAGAAGTCATAAAACTTCGATGCGGATTGATTTACCCTATCTCGGATAGTCCTTGGGTGAGCCCGTTCATTGTGTGCCCAAAAAAGGTGGCATTACCGTTGTTGAAAATGATGAAAACGAGTTGATTCTTACTCGATTGGTTATGGGATGGCGTGTTTGCATTGACTATCGAAAGTTAAATGAAGCCACCCGTAAAGACCACTTTCCTTTACCCTTCATGGACCAAATGCTTGAGAGATTAGCGGGAAACGAATACTATTGTTTTCTCGATGGTTTCTCGGGTTACTTTCAAATTCCTATAGACCCACAAGATCAGGAAAAGACCACATTCACGTGTCCTAATGGAACATTTGCTTACCGACGCATGCCTTTCGGCTTATGCAATGCTCTCGGTACATTCCAAAGGTGTATGATGGCCATTTTCCATGATATGATCGAAAAGACTATGAAAGTCTTTATGGATGATTTTTCGGTCTTTGGGGATTCTTTCCAAACATGTCTCTCTCATTTGGACAAGATGCTTGAACGTTGTGAAAACACGAATCTTTGTCCAAATTGGGAGAAATGTCATTTCATGGTCAAAGAGGGCATTGTCCTCGGCCATAAGATCTCTAAGAACGGGATTGAGGTGGACAAATCTAAAGTTGATGTTATTGCAAAGCTACCTCCTCCCACAACTGTCAAAGGAGTTAGAAGTTTCTTTGGTCATGCCGATTTTTATCGTCGTTTCATTCAAGATTTTTTGAAAATATCCCGGCCTATAACCCGACTTCTTGAAAAGGATACTCCTTTCATCTTCTCTAGTGAGTGCATTGAAGCTTTCCAAACTCTTTAGAGGAAGCTCACTGAAGCACCAATTCTGGTTGCCCCCGATTGGGAATTACCATTTGAGCTTATGTGCGATGCAAGTGATTTCGCCATAGGTGCGGTCTTGGGGCAACGAAAATCAAAACATTTCCAGCCTATACATTATGCTAGAAAAACTTTGACCGAAGCTCAAGCACATTACAATACGACTGAGAAAGAATTACTAGCCGTAGTGTATGCTTTCGAGAAGTTTCGGCCATACTTAATCTTGTCCAATAAGTGTTTATGTTTCCTTTCTACCCTTGCATTTTGTTGGGGGGGTGTAGGGACAAGAAGTTTGATGAAGTATTCCATTTGTTTGGAAAAAATCTTTTAATGATTGATTGAGAAATTCTGAGCCATTATCACTTCTGATGGTTTTCAAGCTGATGTTGAAATGGTTGAGGATAAAAGCATGAAATATTTTGATTTGTGAAATTGTATGATGTTTTGATGGAAGTAGATAAGTCCATGTGGCTCTAGAATAATCATATACTATTGTGAGAAAGTATTTGCACTTATTGATGGTAGGATGTTTGTAAGGTCCCCACAAGTCAACATGAATTAAATCAAACAAAGCATTTGCATGTGAAGCACTGGTAGGAAAAGACAGAGCATCTTGTTTAGCTAAAGGGCAAACATTACAAGAGTTTGAAGTACAATTTACAGAAATGTTCAATGATTTTATTTGATGTAAAACATAGGAAGAAGGATGTCCAAGTCTTGAGTGCCAGAGGTCCAAGTTGGTGTTGTTTATGGTCAGAACAGTTGGTGTATGAACTTTGGGTTCTTGTTTGATGATATAGAGACCATTATAGAGGCTGCCATGAGTAATCCTCCTGTGGTGGTCCTGAAAGTAACATGAAAAGGGTGTGAAGAGGATGAATAAAGGTATGTGAGTGCCTAGTTTGCTGACATAGAGCAAATTATATGAAAAGGATGGGATATAAAGTACATCATGTAATGTGATAGAAGGGTTGATATACACTGATCCTACTTGGGTTACTAAGGTGTTTAAGCCATTAGGTAAGGTGACATAGATTGGTTGTGAACACAGTTGAACATTGTGCATGGAAGTAAGGGATATGCAGACATGGTCTGTAGCACCACTATCAACCACCCAGAGAAACTTTTGATTAATTAGGACAAATGCAATGACCTTATAAGTTCTAGCAGTAATATGTGATGCAATGATTCTGTAAGTTCTGGTAGTATGTGTTGCAATGAATCTAAGAATACCTTCTGGGTTCAGAGGTGGTATACTAGTGATGTCTTTGCCATTCTGCATCATGAGCATCATTTGATTGAGCTGGTTCTGGAGCTGATCCATTCTTGCATACATTGCTGTATCATTTTGCTGAGGTGCTGATTTTGGGAGTTCATTGTTTGCACCTTGACCAACTATCATGTTGACTGTTCTGTGATGAGTGGTGTCTTGCACATTGTGCCTCTGGTTTGGTGGTTTGTATTTTCCATGTAGGGGATGACCAACTAGATAGCCTACCAACTGATAGCATTCCTCTTTGGTGTGTCCTTCCTTGTTACAATTACCACATATGATTCCTTTTCTGAAGGCACTTCTTTTTACAGTTGTTTTGGTTATTGTAGGTTCTGGTGGAGTAGTCACCTTGACTGAAGTTTCTACCAAACCTTGTGTTGTTGTTGTATGAATTCCTATGGTTGTTTGATTGGGCAGATAGGGCAGTGGCTATGGGTACAACTGGTGTATGGGCCTCTCTTTGCTTTTCTTCTTGCCTTATCATACCATAAGCTTTTGCTACACTAGGCATAGGACTCATAAGCAGAATTTGACCTCTAATATTAGCATGACATTCATCTAATCCCATGAGAAACTGGATTAATCTTTTCCTATGGTCTCTTTCACCATTTACTCTCCCATTTTCACAAGTACATGTACATATACACATGTAAGGTGCCTCTAAAGAGTCATACTCATCCCACAATCCCTTTAGTTACTGATAATAAACTTCTATTGCAGTGTTATTTTCTTTCAATTGAACCAAATCATGAGTAAGTTGATAAATCCTGTGACCATCTAGTTGTGAATAATGTTCTTTGAGTTCATTCCAGAGATCAGATGCTATATTAATAAAGCTGAGTGAGTTACCTATCTGCTCTGAAATGGTATTGAGGATCCAAGAAATGACCATATCATTTGTTCTCTCCCATAAAGCCCTAATTCTGGAGTCCATTCTTGGTTTAGCAAACTCTCCTGTAATCAGTTTCATCTTGTTCTTTGCATTAAGAGCAATCACCATCGATCTTTTCCAAGAACCATAATTTTCAGATCCTGTTAACTTCTTTGATATGAGAATTAAGCCAGGATGATCTTGTGAATGTAGGTAAAGTGGATGATGAGGTGAATTAACATCATCATCATCAAATTGAGTTGTTGATGATGATGTGGTTGTGTTTGTGTTTGGATTGGGGATAGTCATTTTGGTGGTGATAAGTGATCGGAAACTGTGGTGGATTCAAGAAATAACAATCAGGTGTGATTGAATTGATCAGAAGATTGATCGAAAACTGGGATTAGTGAAATTGGAGTTAGTTATTGATGAATTGAGAGAAATTATGTCACCGGAAAAGTTTTTTTATTTGATCGGAGTTGGTTATTTTGATCGGAAAAAGTTGTTAGGTGGTTATTTCAGTTATTTAGTGGTGATTAACCTACCGGAATAAGACCAGTGGCTCTGATACCATTTTGATAACAGAGAGAAATAATGAAAGGTGAAAATGATATTACTTTCATTACATTGGAAATGAGAAGGAGCCAGTATTTATATACTTTACATGAGAGGGAAAATAAAGACTAACTAACTTTCTAACTATACTTTGACTTTCTATACTATATGTAACTTTGACATTTTACAACATACACTACAATTACACGCTACTACAATTAACAAGGCACTTGTGATGATGAATGTAGTTTGTAGATATCACAGTGTTGATGATCTTTGAGTGTCCAACATTCTTGTGTTGCTTGTTATCTCCATTAAATAGGTGCTTAACGTATAAATGATTTGTGTTAATACAAATAAACCGTAAAACCGTTTTTTAATATTTTGCGATCTATTTGTGTTTTGTTGATAACAAATATAATGTTATCTTAAGTACAATTATAAAGGAAACATGTTAGTTTTGTAAAGCATTTACATATAGCCATTTAAATACAAAAATATAGTAATTAAGCATTTGTTGTAATAGTTTATTAAGATGGGTAAATATCATAACCCATGGATCTTAATCCATACCCAAAGAGACTTGATACAATGTATACTTAGATACATTGAATCTAGATATAACCCATGGACCAACCCATGACCCATAACCAAAAACCCATGGGCAAAGAGGAGCGTTCCACGGATCCCTAGGATTACACTGACGGATCCTTGTGGAAGGGATCCGTGGATCCGTGGGAACAAAGAAGAAATTTGCCTATAAATGAGAGCCATTTCTTCATTCTAACTCACCCTCTTCTTACTAAATCTCTCATACACTCTCATTCTCTTCTAACATATAGATCACTTGATCTAGAGAGTTGTTCTTCTTTCTTTCTATTTGTGTTCCTCATATAGGTCCTTCTCTAAGGCGAGATCACGAGCATTCTAAAAGTCATCCAAGCAAGGGGTCCTTGATTGATTTGTCACTCCGTAAGATTTCTCATGGCGAAGATCTTGTATTTGATATTTCACATATTTGTTGTGTAATAGTTGTGTTGGGTTGGTCCACCGTGCTCTGAGACTCGGTATCTAGCTTTGTACCGGAAAAAGTGTAAGCAACGTTGTGAAGGCTTCTCCGCCAGTGAAGGAGTTTGTTGACATAGTGCTTGAACTCGAGTAGGTGACTCGGGGAGTGGAGTAGGGCAAGGAAGGTGTCCTTGTAGCGAACCACTATAAATCGGTTGTGTCATTTCTATCCCTTATCTTTATTTATTTGCTTGCATTATCATTAGATCTATCGTTCTCAACATCCATACGATTTCACATAATATCGAATCTAAAGTTTTGAAATCAACTTAAAATCGGAAAACTATTCAAGCCCCCTTCTAGTTTTCCACAATTGGCATCAAGAGCTAAGTTTATAAAAGTTTTAAAATAAAATTGTATTTTAAAAACTTTTCGATCACTATGGGTTCGAAAATTATAAGGAAGGAAATCTATGCAACGACCACACATACTTGAAACTAATGGTTTTATATATTGGAAAATAGATTCGAAACATATGTGAAGTCTAAAGATATTGATCTTTGGTATATTATTGTTGAAGGTGATTTTGAGGCTACCTCAAATGATGATAAAGGAAATTTAGTTCACATACCTCATGATAAACTAAATGATGAAATGAAGAAAAAGCTTTCTAAAAATAGTGAAGCAAAAATGGTTTTATATAATGCTTTACCGAAAAAGGAATTCGAAAGAATTTCTATGCTTAAAACCTCTAAAGAAATTTGGAATTCTTTAGTTGTAACTCATCAAGGCAACCAACAAGTTAAAAATAATAAAATTGATTTATTTGTTCAACAATATGAACAATTTTCAATATCGGATGAGGAAACTATAGATCATTCATTTGCTAACTTTAATACTATTATTACATCTTTACAAGCACTTGATGAATCCTTTTCTAGGCGTAACCATGTTAGGAGATATCTAAGAGCACTTCCATCAGTGGAGATCCAAGGTGACGGCAATCGAAGAGTCAAAAGATTTGACAATCCTCACCTCGATGAACTCATAGGCAACCTAAAAGTCTACGAGCTTGTCCTTGCTAAAGATTCCAAGCCTCAAAGGTAAAAGAAAACACAAATCTCTTGCCCTTAAAGCCAAAAAGGCTTCGAGCGATGAAGAGAACTCATCTTCGAGTAGTGACGACGAAGAGTGCGCTATGGCGGTAAGTGGACTTTAAAAGTTCTTTAGAAGAAAGGGTAGATACGTCAAACAACGTTATGATCGATAAGAAAGGCTTTCAAAAGCAAAGAGGACGAGAAGCCAAAGGATGATCGTACTTGCTTTAAATGTGGGACCCAAACCACTTTATTAGTAAGTTTCCCAAACGGGATGATCAAAAGCGTTCGTGAGCGGAACATGGGGAATGAGCGACGGGAAGACGAAGAAATTTGCCTCATGGCAAACGCATTTAGGTATGTCACGAATACTATAGTAGCTCATCACTGATGACGACTCATTGCATAATGAATATGATAAACTATGCAATATTAGCTTAAAATTAGTTAACAAAAATAAGCTTTTAAAGAGTCAAAATCAACGTGTAGATAAAGAAGTCATAGAATTAAAAGCAAAACTAAAACGCTTAGAAAAGGTAAAATAGCAAGTGGTGAATGTGAACTTTATGCTCAACTTCAAACACTAGTAGATAACTTAGATTCTAAAATTTCTAGAATGAGTACGAACACTTTAGATACAATACTCGAAGGTGTTAAAGCGGTAATAATAAAAAGGTCTAGGTAGTCAACAACTTGATCCAACAACTAGTGAAAGTAAAGAAACAAAATTCGTTAAGGAACTAGAAAAACCAGCCTTTGTTGTGGCGGATCCTGGATCCCCAAAAAGGGAATCGGCTAGTGTACGAAAGGGATCCGTGGATCTGCTGTAACAAACAAGAGCAATAACGTAGCTTCCTTACCCGGCGAGTTTGTTATAGTTAATAGGAAGAAACCAACTCATGTCACCACTAGACAACCACCTCCAAAATATAATCCTACTTTTGCAAGAAACAAAGTTTCATCTTTTCAAAACCTAATTCATTTAGGAGACCTAATAATGTTTACCCAAAAGTAACCATCAAATGGGATGGAATCCAAACATGCAAAACGGTTTTCCTTTTCAAAACTTTGCTCCATGGAATGCATACTCATCTTATCCATACATGTCTAACATGAATGGAATGTTTAACACTAATGGACCCATGAACAAATGGGGACCAAACTTTGAGTTTATTATTGTTTTAGGTGTGCTTAAAGGTCGACCTAGA
Organism: Chrysanthemum lavandulifolium; assembly: GCA_022545495.1. Lineage (NCBI taxonomy): Eukaryota > Viridiplantae > Streptophyta > Magnoliopsida > Asterales > Asteraceae > Chrysanthemum > Chrysanthemum lavandulifolium. Next base: position 148,275,794 of record CM040246.1, read on the forward strand.
CCCCGATGAATGGGTCAAGGATAGCGGGTGCACGAGGCACACGACCGGCAATAGGATCTATTCTCCACGAACGAATCCTTCAATGGAGGTAATGTGGTGTTTGGAAATAGCAAAAGTAGAATCATCGGTAAAGGTACGATCTCTAACAAATATCTAACCACTAACGATGTGTGTCACGAGAAAACCTAAACTTTAATCTCTTAAGTATAGGACAAATATGTGATAAAAAGTGCAATGTACTTTTTATCAAACCGTAGTAAGATACTTAAAATGGCATAACCATAGGAAGAGGAATTAGGAAACATGGAGTCTATGTCATTAAAATCGGTAATGAACCTAAAGACAAACTATGTCTTACCTCTATGGATGATACTTGACCTTATGGCATCAAGATTGGGTCACGCCAACATGCGACTTCTTCAATCGCTATCATCCAAAGATCTAGTAAGAGATCTACCTAAGTTAAAATATGAACATCATTTTTGTGATACTTGTAATATATGAAAACAAGCTCATTCGAGTCATAAAGCTAAAAACTTGGTGTCCACAACTAAGTGTCTAGAATTACTACATATGGATTTATTTGGTCCATCCGCTATCCAAAGTTATGGAGGCAACTACTATACTTTGGTAATAGTGGATGACTACTCTAGGTATACTTGGACAAAATTTGTAAAGAACAAAACGGAAACCTTTAACTATTTTGAAATATTAAACAAAAAGATCCAAAGACAACTAGGAAGACCCATAGTGTCTATTAGGACGGATCATGGTAGGGAATTCGATAATGAAGTGCAATTCGGAGCTTTTTGTGACGCTAATGGTATTACTCACAACTTCTCGGCTCCACAATCGAATGGGGTAGTAGAAAGAAAGAATAGAACTCTACAAGAAATGAGTCGAACCATGCTTAATGAACAATCCATACCTCAAAAGTTTTGGTGTAATGCCGTTGATACTTCAACGATATACTCAATCGAGTCTTGATTAGACCAATCTTAGCAAAAACTCCATATGAGTTATTTCGAGGCAAAAGCCTCGTTAAATCACCTTAGAGTCTTTGGTAGTAAATGTTTTATTCTTAACACTAAAGATTACCTTACAAAATTTGATCCTAAATCAACCAAGGTATCTTTTAGGTTATTCGCCAAATAGCAAGGCTTACGTCATATTAAACAAAGAATCAATGAAGGTAGAAGAGTCATTAAATATAAAATTTGATGAAAGTCCACCCAAACCCTCTCCACCTCTTGTCGATGACGAGATTATAGAAAGTGAAGCCATAGTAATAAAGAAAAAGATAAGTGAAGAAGAAGAACCTCTAAGTGATAAAATAGTAAACATTAAAGAGTCCAAAGATCACCCCGTAGATAAAGTCATAGGAAAACTAAACGAATGAACATTAAGGTCTCAAGTTCAAAACCAAAGTAGCTTGTTTTGTTTCGTCTCAACCTTAGAACCTAAGAATACACAAGAAGCCATAAAAGATGAAAACTTACAACTTTGTGTGTTTACAACCTTTGCTAAAAATAGTATGACAATCATGTATATGCACATTAAGATAGTTAAAAGTATAAATGTCACCACAAGGGTCTTCCAACAACTCGTGTTGGGATGTTCCTCAACGCTCACGTTGAATTTGTATCCATATAAATGGCCTTCCAACATATAAATGATGGGATGTTCCTCCAACGACGCATACGTTAGGTACGTATCAAATTAATGGCCTTCCAACATATAAATCTTTGGGATGTTTGTTTAAGTCTAGTCAATACACACACCAAGTCTAGAGTATAAGTAATGTTGTTTGGCAAAGAGTTTAAATGTTTGGATAAATAAACATATATCTAAGCTGAAATAGTTTATAGGAATTTAAATGAGTTAAATCGGGTATGAACTACAAGGAAAGTAATAGCATTGGTTCTACTTCATCTCCGAAACCCAAATGCGTGTGTTATCGGGGAGACTTTCAAGTTTAGTATGATACAATCAAGTATAATGCAATCAAGTATAAAAAGAATAGCGTAGCATAAAAGTGTAAATGTTTTGAGTATTTGTATTTGTAAAAGCAAGTAATTGAGCATGTATCTCCCCCAAAAGTTTGTAAACAATTAAATAATAGAAAGTGGGGCTATGAAAACTCACTTGATGAAATAATGCGAAGACAAAAGTGAGTGCACTGAAATGAGGCTCGGAAACTATCCGCGACCTAAAATGAATGTTATGACTGAGTTATGATATGTTGTCATGAATGTGTGATACAATGTTGTGCATGCATTTCGTATGTTATTTATACCATTAGTTTTGAAAATAATACTTATCGTCGAAAAATACTCTTTTGACGTCTTGACCATTCTTAAATCAATTTACAAGTATTTACGTCAAAATGTCATCCTACAATGGTTTCGTAATGATTTATAGTGAAATTATCACTTTTCGTCGTAAAATAAAGTCGTCGGAAATTTCATGAAAGTGACAAAAATGGCTTTGAAAAACTAGTCGTAAAATGGTGTACGTCGCACGTTAGGAAACGAACTCGACGGTTTTGGAAAGCTTGTATCAAAATCTAAAAGTTTCAGTTTAGGAGTTTTCGACATAAAGGTCTCGAACCTAAAGATAATAAGGGTTAAAGATGGTGATTTTGTCTAATTGTTGTGTAAAAAGTGAGTTTCGGCAAAGTTTAAGCATCCGTAAATAATTTATTACAACTCCGCTATACAAACGGTTGATCGTTTTAGAAAATATGTTTGGTGATCTCGATTTTATTAGAAGACACTTGTTACAAAAGTTCCACATCATAGTTAAAAGCGACCTCAAACATGGTCGTTTTAGTTACCGTAATACTTATCTCGTAAAAATAATATAGTTTTCTAAAAATAATAGTTCTGGCAAGTTTATAAGCGTGTATATCTTTGTCGTTTCAAATCCGTTTTCTCGTATTATATGTCCTTAGCCGTATCAAAGTATACTAATATATTTTTGATAAGTCGAAATAATTTGTAAAGCTTAAGGCTCGTTTTTGACTCGAATAAGGTAAAAATAGGTTGCTGAAATTATTCAGAAAATATATATATCGTCGTCAACTTGAAAAATTCATAACTTCTTCGTTATAACTCCGTTTTAATCCGTTCAAGCGGCCACGGATTCGTTTTAAAGTATATTTTCTAAATATCAAGACCAAAAATTCGTGCCTACTGTCGGATTTTCCAGAAAATCAAAATAAGGACAGACCACTTTATATACTTGTCGAAAATAGTTTTTATCGTACTAAACCTATTCCAATCCCTTCAAATCAACTCCAAAGCTAATCTAATCCTACCATACACCTTCTTAGGGTGTCATGGGTTCCTAAACATCATCAAGACCAAAGTATACCAAGGGGATAATTATAGGATGACCTTTATATATATATAACTCTAAAAATCATGTAAAAATGGTATAATCAACATAAGTCTTGCATGTTTTTGCTCAAAAATGATGAGGTGAGTATAAAATGAATATGTAATATGAAAAATAAATATGAGATGCTTACAAGTGATATGATGAGGTGCAAAGAACAAGGTTAGCCTAAACACCCTAGGTTTTTATTTCAAAACCTTATAAAGAGTGTAATCTAGATTGTTTATAACTTGATCTTGTAAAAATTTTTGGTGTTTCCTTGCACTCCTAATGGTGACCGGTTTGAGAGGGTGAAACCAAGAGAGAAGAAAAAAATCTTTATCAACTTCTTGAATGATTGTGAATTATTAAAGTGAGGTATGAATTTTTGAGGTGAAGTGTAGATATGTATATGTAGAAAATTTTACTCATCCATTAATGCAATCACCCATAGGGCGGTTTTTAGGAGGTGTTTCTCCCAATTATTTTTTTTATAAATGCATTATGTATATACTTGTGTAATAAAATTGTGCAAGTAAAAAGTTTATGTAATAATAACTTGTATATAAAATGTTAGTGTATTTAAGGAACTTTTAGGTAAAAGAAGTTTTTAATAGATCAAAGTAGAGTGTAATGGGATCATAAAAATTGTAAAAATACATTTCTTGTAAAATTGGAGTGATATAATAATTATCGCGTAGTTTTTAAGAAAAGCGTCGTAATAATATAAATTTAACGATTTATATACAAAATAAATTTAGAACACTAGGTAAACTCAAAATATAGTTTTTATAAACTAAATGTAAGTATAAAAATATATCGGGATCATTTTTGGAAGTATCGGATTAATTGTTCAAACTAATAACTTACGCGATAACGTTTATTTAATATAAAATTTACGCGTTAAATGTGAAATGAAAAACCATGCATAAATTGATATGAAATGATGAATATGGAGTTTGAGAAATGACCGGAAATTGAGAATTGTGACATTCTTCCCATGTTAGAGGAATCGCGTCACACCCCAAATTACATTTTTGCGGTGAATTGAATACCTTGGGAGGACTGTCATAGCATCAAAGTTCTGATTATATCGAGCGACCTAAAGTGTCGTTTGGAAAACACATCGTTTAATTTATTAAAACAATCGAGTTTACAAAGTATTGGTCTCAAATGAAAATCAACTTGTGCGGAAATAAGTTTGTTACAAGCCAAGCGATGTTTTAAAGTTTATAAATCCCAAGTGAGGCGCGTCGTCACCACGACTCTATGATATGTCCATATGCATGCCATGAAGTGAATGCCTTAGGTACACGAGATAAAACATGCTAAAAGTGTCAACACAAAGGTTGAGTGAGTTCATAGAGTTTGTGTTGAAATATAAAGCCTTTAAAGAACGTTCATGCAACAAAGTCTAAGTTTTTGGTCATATAGAATAGTTCACAAAGCAAAGGCATCGTAAATCCACTCGGTTCAAGTCCGCCCATACAAAACTTGCAACTTTGTGTGTTTACAACCTTTGCTAAAAATAGTATGACAATCATGTATATGCACATTAAGATAGTTAAAAGTATAAATGTCACCACAAGGGTCTTCCAACAACTCGTGTTGGGATGTTCCTCAACGCTCGCGTTGGGTTTGTATCCATATAAATGGCCTTCCAACATATAAATGATGGGATGTTCCTCCAACGACGCACGTTGGGTGTATCAAATTAATGGCCTTCCAACATATAAATCTTGGGATGTTCCTCCAACGGCGCGCGTTGGGTGTATCAAATTAATGGCCTTCCAACATATAAATCTTTGGGATGTTTGTTTAAGTCTAGTCAATACACACACCAAGTCTAGAGTATAAGTAATGTTGTTTGGCAAAGAGTTTAAATGTTTGGATAAATAAGCATATATCTACCCCAAATAGTTTATAGGAATTTAAATGAGTAAAAGCGGGTATGAACTCACAAGGAAAGTAATAGCATTGGTTCTACTTCATCTCAAAACCCAAATCGTGTGTTATCCAAGGAGACTTTCAAGTTTAGCGTAACACAATCAAGTATAATGCAATCAAGTGTAAATGTTATTAAGTATAAATGTTATCAAGTATTATGCAATCATGTATAAAAGTATAGCGTAGCATAAAAGTGTAAATATTTTGAGTATTTGTATTTATAAAAACAAGTAGTTGAGCATGTATCTCCCCAAAGTTTGTAAACAATTAAATAATAGAAAGTGGGGCTATGAAAACTCACTTGATAAAAATGGTATGATGACAAAGTGAGTACACGAGATGTAGTGTGATGCTTTCCTTGACCTAAAATGACCTTATGAATGATATGATACGTAATGAGTTATGATGTAATGTTATGCATGCATTTCGTATGTTATTTATACCATTTGTGAGTTTTGAAAATAATACTTATCGTCGAAAAATACTCTTTTGACGTCTTGACCATTCTTAAATCACTTTACAAGTATTTACGTCAAAATGTCATCCTACAATGGTTTCGTAATGATTTATAGTGAAATTATCACTTTTCGTCGTAAAATAATGTCGTCGGAAATTTCATGAAAGTGACAAAAATGGCTTGAAAAACTAGTCGTAAAATGGTGTCGTCGATCGTTAGGAAACGAACTCGACGGTTTTGGAAAGTTTGTATCAAAATCTAGAAGTTTCGATTCGGGAGTTTTCGACATAAAGGTCTCGAACATAAAGATAATAAGGGTTAAAGATGGTGATTTTGTCTAATTGTTGTGTAAAAAGTGAGTTTCGGCAAAGTTTAAGCATCCGTAAATAATTTATTACAACTCCGCTATACAAGCGGTTGATCGTTTTGAAAAATATGCTTGGTGATCTTGATTTTATTAGAAGACATTTCGTTCCAAAAGTTCCACATCATAGTTAAAACAGCCTCAACATGGTCGTTTTAGTTACCGTAACACTTATCTCGTAAAAATAATATAGTTTTCTAAAAATAATAGTTACGGCAAGTTTATGAAAACGTGCATATCTTAGTCGTTTCAAATCCGTTTTCTCGTATTATATGTCCTTAGCCGTATCAAAGTATACTAATATATTTTGATAAGTCGAAATAATTTGTAAAGCTTAAGGCTCGTTTTGACTCGTACAAAACTAAAATAGGTTCTTTGAAATTTTCGAAAATATATATTTCGTCGTCAAACTTGAAAATTCATAACTTCTTCGTTATAACTCCGTTTTAATCCGTTCAAGCGGCCACGGATTCGTTTTAAAGTATATTTTCTAAATATCAAGGCCAAAATTTCGTGCCTACTGTCGGATTTTCCAGAAAAACAAAATAAGGACAGACCACTTTTTATACTTATCGAAAATAGTTTTTCTCGTACTAAACCTATTCTAATCCCTTCAAATCAACTCCAAAGCTAATCTAATCCTACCATACACCTTCTTAGGGTGTCATGGGTTCCTAAACATCATCAAGACCAAAGTATACCAAGGGAATAATTATAGGATGACCTTTATATATATATAACTCTAAAAATCATGTAAAATGGTATAAACAACACAAGTCTTGCATGTTTGCTCAAAAATGATGAGATACTTATGAAATGAATATGAAAGATGAAAAATGAAATATGAGATGCTTACAAGTGATATGATGAGGTGCAAGAACAAGGTTTAACCTAAACACCCTAGGTTTTATTTCAAAACCTTATAAAGAGTGTAATCTAGATTGTTTATAACTTGAGCTTGAAAAATTTTGATGATCCCTTGAAAACCCTATGGTGGCGGTTTGATGAAGAAGAAACAAGAGAGAAAAAAAATTTTTACAACTTGAAAATTATTGATGAATGAATGATGAAGTGAAGTAAGAATTTAAGTTGGAGTATAATATATAGATATGTAGAAAAAAAAATCAACCAACTTTAATGCATACCCCCCCTTGGCGGTTTTAGGGAGGATGTTTCTCAATATATATTTTTTTATTTTTTTATGTATATATATATAATTGTGTAAGTAAATGTAAGTAAATGTATAAGTATTAATAACTTGTAAGATTATATATACATTAGTGTATTTAAGGTAATTTTTAGGTAAAAGTAAATTTTAATAGATCAAAGTAGAGTATAATGATATCATAAAAATTGTAAAAATACATTCCTTGTGAAATTTGAGTGATATAATAATTATCGTGTAGTTTTTAAGAAAAGCGTCGTAATAATATAACTTTAACGATTTATATACAAAATAAATTTAAAACACTAGGTAAACTCAAAATATAGTTTTTATAAACTAAATGTAAGTATAAAAATATATCGGGATCATTTTTGGAAGTAACGGATTAAATGTTCAAAATAATAACTCACGCGATAACGTTTATTTAATATAAAATTTACGCGTTTAAGGTGAAATGAAAAATCATGAATAAATTGATATGAAATGATGAATATGGAGTTTGAGAAATGACCGGAAATTGAGAATTGTGACATTCTTCCCATGTTAGAGGAATCGCGTCCTCGCGATTCGATTAATATACTATGGCCCAAAAGCGACAAGGGTTCTAAAAGTTTATGCTCATGTATGGTTTAAATGATTATGTCAATGCTCATGCATATGTCACTGACTATATCCCATTCTAAAGACATGCTCCCTTATGATTAGGCTCGATGAGGCGGGCTTTCCCATTCTCGAGCAAAATTTTCAAAAGACTTTTGGTAACCGATTTTACTTAATCCCACAACTCATCAAACAAGAGCGTCATACGATTAGGCTAAATCGGTTTAGGTAACAACTTGTTTCTAGCTTGATCTTTGCAACTCATCAAACAAGAAGCATCACGCGGATCAAGCTGAAACAAGTGGTTTGAAGAAAATCTTTTGAAAATTTGGCTCGATTACGGAATTGCTTACTCATATGAGACTACTACTCCCTTCATTGCATGATTCTTCTGAATTAGACATAGGTGATCGGGCTATGTATAATTTAGGAGTAACTATGCAATGCTTGGACTAATCGACTCATATGATGTTTGGTGTTGAGTCATAAGTTCGCATGTATAAAGAATATGCACTTGTAATGATATGATGAGATGCTATGATGATGTGGTTATAGTCTAGGGTCAATGATGCAACCTAGTTCTCTATAACCGATGCTCGATACCAATCATCACACCCCAAATTACATTTTGCGGTGAATTGAATACCTTGGGAGGACTGTCATAGCATCAAAGTTCTGATTATATCGAGCGACCTAAAGTGTCGTTTGGAAAACACATCGTTTAATTTATTAAAACAATCGAGTTTACAAAGTATTGGTCTCAAATGAAAATCAACTTGTGCGGAAATAAGTTTGTTACAAGCCAAGCGATGTTTTAAAGTTTATAAATCCCAAGTGAGGCGCGTCGTCACCACGACTCTATGATATGTCCATATGCATGCCATGAAGTGAATGCCTTAGGTACACGAGATAAAACATGCTAAAAGTGTCAACACAAAGGTTGAGTGAGTTCATAGAGTTTGTGTTGAAATATAAAGCCTTTAAAACGTTCATGCAACAAAGTCTAAGTTTTGGTCATATAGAATAGTTCACAAAGCAAAGGCATCGTAAATCCACTCGGTTCAAGTCCGCCCATACAAAACTTGCAACTGTGTGTTTACAACCTTGCTAAAAATAGTATGACAATCATGTATATGCACATTAAGATAGTTAAAAGTATAAATGTCACCACAAGGGTCTTCCAACAACTCGTGTTGGGATGTTCCTCAACGCTCGCGTTGGGTGTATCCATATAAATGGCCTTCCAACATATAAATGATGGGATGTTCCTCCAACGACGCACGTTGGGTTGTATCAAATTAATGGCCTTCCAACATATAAATCTTTGGGATGTTCCTCCAACGACTTGCGTTGGGTTGTATCAAATTAATGGCCTTCCAACATATAAATCTTTGGGATGTTTGTTTAAGTCTAGTCAATACACACACCAAGTCTAGAGTATAAGTAATGTTGTTTGGCAAAGAGTTTAAATGTTTGGATAAATAAGCATATATCTACCCCAAATAGTTTATAGGAATTTAAATGAGTAAAAGCGGGTATGAACTCACAAGGAAAGTAATAGCATTGGTTCTACTTCATCTCCGAAACCCAAATCGTGTGTTATCCAAGGAGACTTTCAAGTTTAGCGTAACACAATCAAGTATAATGCAATCAAGTGTAAATGTTATTAAGTATAAATGTTATCAAGTATTATGCAATCATGTATAAAAGTATAGCGTAGCATAAAAGTGTAAATATTTTGAGTATTTGTATTTATAAAAACAAGTAGTTGAGCATGTATCTCCCCAAAGTTTGTAAACAATTAAATAATAGAAAGTGGGGCTATGAAAACTCACTTGATGAATTGGTATGATGACAAGAGTGAGTACACGAGATGTAGTGTGATGCTTTAACCTTGACCTATTGTGAATGTTATGATACGTAATGAGTTATGATGTAATGTTATGCATGCATTTCGTATGTTATTTATACCATTTGTGAGTTTTGAAAATAATACTTATCGTCGAAAAATACTCTTTTGACGTCTTGACCATTCTTAAATCACTTTACAAGTATTTACGTCAAAATGTCATCCTACAATGGTTTCGTAATGATTTATTGTGAAATTTTCACTTTTAAATAAGTAAAATAATGTCGTCGGAAATTTCATGAAAGTGACAAAATGGCTTTGAAAAACTAGTCGTAAAATGGTGTCGTCGATCGTTAGGAAACGAACTCGACGGTTTTGGAAAGTTTGTATCAAAATCTAAAAGTTTCGATTCGGGAGTTTTCGACATAAAGGTCTCGAACATAAAGATAATAAGGGTTAAAGATGGTGATTTTGTCTAATTGTTGTGTAAAAAGTGAGTTTCGGCAAAGTTTAAGCATCCGTAAATAATTTATTACAACTCCGCTATACAAGCGGTTGATCGTTTTGAAAATATGCTTGGTGATCTTGATTTTATTAGAAGACATTTCGTTCCAAAAGTTCCACATCATAGTTAAAACAGCCTCTCAACATGGTCGTTTTAGTTACCGTAACACTTATCTCGTAAAAATAATATAGTTTTCTAAAAATAATAGTTACGGCAAGTTTATGAAAATGCATATCTTAGTCGTTTCAAATCCGTTTTCTCGTATTATATCGTCCTTAGCCGTATCAAAGTATACTAATATATTTTGATAAGTCGAAATAATTTGTAAAGCTTAAGGCTCGTTTTGACTCGAACAAAATAAAAATAGTTCTTGAAATTTTCGAAAAATATATATTTAAATCGTCAAACTTGAAAAATTCATAACTTCTTCGTTATAACTCCGTTTTAATCCGTTCAAGCGACCACGGATTCGTTTTAAAGTATATTTTCTAAATATCAAGGCCAAAATTCGTGCCTCTGTCGGATTTTCCAGAAAAACAAAATAAGGACAGACCACTTTTATACTTGTCGAAAATAGTTTTCTCGTACTAAACCTATTCCAATCCCTTCAAATCAACTCCAAAGCTAATCTAATCCTACCATACACCTTCTTAGGGTGTCATGGGTTCCTAAACATCATCAAGACCAAAGTATACCAAGGGAATAATTATAGGATGACCTTTATATATATATAACTCTAAAATCATGTAAAATGGTATAAACAACACAAGTCTTGCATGTTTGCTCAAAAATGATGAGATACTTATGAAATGAATATGAAAGATGAAAAATGAATATGATATGCTTACAAGTTAATATGATGAGGTGCAAAGAACAAAGGATTAACCTAAACACCCTAGGTTTTATTTCAAAACCTTATTAAGAGTGTAATCTAGATTGTAATTAACTTGAGCTTGAAAAATTTTGATGATCCCTTGAAAACCCTATGTAGTGGCGGTTTGAGAGAGAAGAAACAAGAGAGAAAAAAAACTTTATCAACTTGAATTATTGATTAATGAATGAATGAATGAATGTGGAAGTTGGAGTATAAATATAGATATTATAAAAAAAAAAAATACCACTACATTAATGACTAACACTCCCCCATGGCGGTTTTGGGGATGTGTTTCTCAATATATTTTTTTTTTTTTTATTATATATATGTATATAATTGTGTATTGTGTAAGTAAAATGTAAGTAAAATGTGTAGTTAAGACTAACTTGTATATACATTAGTGTATTTAAGGTAGTTTTAGGTAAAGTAAATTTTAATAGATCAAAGTAGAGTATAATGATATCATAAAAATTGTAAAAATACATTCCTTGTAAAATTTGAGTGATAAAATAATTATCGTGTAGTTTTTAAGAAAAACGTCGTAATAATATAAATTTAACGATTTATATACAAAATAAATTTAAAACACTAGGTAAACTCAAAATATAGTTTTTATAAACTAAATGTAAGTATAAAAATATATCGGGATCATTTTTGAAAGTAACGGATTAAATGTTCAAAATAATAACTCACGCGATAACGTTTATTTAATATAAAATTTACGCGTTTAAGGTGAAATGAAAAATCATGAATAAATTGATATGAAATGATGAATATGGAGTTTGAGAAATGACCGGAAATTGAGAATTGTGACATTCTTCCCATGTTAGAGGAATCGCGTCCTCGCGATTCGATTAATATACTATGGCCCAAAAGCGCGACAAGGGTTCTAAAGTTTATGCTCATGTATGGTTTAAATGATTATGTCAATGCTCATGCATATGTCATGACTATATCCCATTCTAAAGACATGCTCCCTTATGATTAGGCTCGATGAGGCGGGCTTTCCCATTCTCGAGCAAAATTTTAAAAAACTTTTGGTAACCGATTTTACTTAATCCCACAACTCATCAAACAAGAGCGTCATACGATTAGGCTAAATCGGTTTAGGTAACAACTTGTTTCTAGCTTGATCTTTGCAACTCATCAAACAAGAGCTGTCACGCGGATCAAGCTGAAACAAGTGGTTTGAAGAAAATCTTTTGAAAATTTGGCTCGATTACGGAATTGCTTACTCATATGAGACTACTACTCCTTCATTGCATGATTCTTCTGAATTAGACATAGGTGATCGGGCTATGTATAATTTAGGAGTAACTATGCAATGCTTGGACTAATCGACTCATATGATGTTTGGTGTTGAGTCATAAGTTCGCATGTATAAAGAATATGCACTTGTAATGATATGATGAGATGCTATGATGATGTGGTTATAGTCTAGGGTCAATGATGCAACCTAGTTCTCTATAACCGATGCTCGATACCAATCATCACACCCCAATTACATTTTTGCGGTGAATTGAATACCTTGGGAGGACTGTCATAGCATCAAAGTTCTGATTATATCGAGCGACCTAAAGTGTCGTTTGGAAAACACATCGTTTAATTTATTAAAACAATCGAGTTTACAAAGTATTGGTCTCAAATGAAAATCAACTTGTGCGGAAATAAGTTTGTTACAAGCCAAGCGATGTTTTAAAGTTTATAAATCCCAAGTGAGGCGCGTCGTCACCACGACTCTATGATATGTCCATATGCATGCCATGAAGTGAATGCCTTAGATACACGAGATAAAACATGCTAAAAGTGTCAACACAAAGGTTGAGTGAGTTCATAGAGTTTGTGTTGAAATATAAAGCCTTTAAAGAACGTTCATGCAACAAAGTCTAAGTTTTTGGTCATATAGAATAGTTCACAAAGCAAAGGCATCGTAAATCCACTCGGTTCAAGTCCGCCCATACAAAACTTGCAACTTGTGTGTTTACAACCTTGCTAAAAATAGTATGACAATCATGTATATGCACATTAAGATAGTTAAAAGTATAAATGTCACCACAAGGGTCTTCCAACAACTCGTGTTGGGATGTTCCTCAACGCTCGCGTTGGTTTGTATCCATATAAATGGCCTTCCAACATATAAATGATGGGATGTTCCTCCAACGCACGTTGGGTGTATCCAAATTAATGGCCTTCCAACATATAAATCTTTGGGATGTTCCTCCAACGACGCGTTGGGTGTATCAAATTAATGGCCTTCCAACATATAAATCTTGGGATGTTTGTTTAAGTCTAGTCAATACACACACCAAGTCTAGAGTATAAGTAATGTTGTTTGGCAAAAGAGTTTAAATGTTTGGATAAATAAGCATATATCTACCCCAAATAGTTTATAGGAATTTAAATGAGTTAAAGCGGGTATGAACTCACAAGGAAAGTAATAGCATTGGTTCTACTTCATCTCAAAACCCAAATCGTGTGTTATCCAAGGAGACTTTCAAGTTTAGCGTAACACAATCAAGTATAATGCAATCAAGTGTAAATGTTATTAAGTATAAATGTTATCAAGTATTATGCAATCATGTATAAAAGTATAGCGTAGCATAAAAGTGTAAATATTTTGAGTATTTGTATTTATAAAAACAAGTAGTTGAGCATGTATCTCCCCAAAGTTTGTAAACAATTAAATAATAGAAAGTGGGGCTATGAAAACTCACTTGATGAAATGATATGTGATAACAAAAGTGAGTGCAGAGTTTGAAATGTAGTAATGATGGGGCTACTAACCACTTGACCTATTGTGAATGATATGATGTGATGTAATGAGTTGTGATGAATGTTGATACAATGTTGTGCATGCATTTCGTATGTTATTTATACCATTTGTGAGTTTTGAAAATAATACTTATCGTCGAAAAATACTCTTTTGACGTCTTGACCATTCTTAAATCACTTTACAAGTATTTACGTCAAAATGTCATCCTACAATGGTTTCGTAATGATTTATAGTGAAATTATCACTTTTAGTAAATAAAATAATGTCGTCGGAAATTTCATGAAAGTGACAAAATGGCTTTGAAAAACTAGTCGTAAAATGGTGTCGTCGATCGTTAGGAAACGAACTCGACGGTTTTGGAAAGCTTGTATCAAAATCTAAAAGTTTCGATTCAGGAGTTTTCGACATAAAGGTCTCGAACATAAAGATAATAAGGGTTAAAGATGGTGATTTTGTCTAATTGTTGTGTAAAAAGTGAGTTTCGCCAAGTTTAAGCATCCGTAAATAATTTATTACAACTCCGCTATACAAGCGGTTGATCGTTTTGAAAAATATGCTTGGTGATCTTGATTTTATTAGAAGACATTTCGTTCCAAAAGTTCCACATCATAGTTAAAACAGCCTCTCAACATGGTCGTTTTAGTTACCGTAACACTTATCTCGTAAAAATAATATAGTTTTCTAAAATAATAGTTCGGCAAGTTTATGAAAAAGTGCATATCTTAGTCGTTTCAAATCCGTTTTCTCGTATTATATGTCCTTAGCTTCGTATCAAAGTATACTAATATATTTTTGATAAGTCGAAATAATTTGTAAAGCTTAAGGCTCGTTTTTGACTCGAATAAAACAAAAATAGTTCTTGCTGAAATTTACGAAAAATATATATTTAAATCGTCAAACTTGAAAAATTCATAACTTCTTCGTTATAACTCCGTTTTAATCCGTTCAAGCGGCCACGGATTCGTTTTAAAGTATATTTTCTAAATATCAAGGCCAAAAATTCGTGCCTACTGTCGGATTTTCCAGAAAATCAAAATAAGGACAGACCACTTTATATACTTGTCGAAAATAGTTTTTCTCGTACTAAACCTATTCCAATCCCTTCAAATCAACTCCAAAGCTAATCTAATCCTACCATACACCTTCTTAGGGTGTCATGGGTTCCTAAACATCATCAAGACCAAAGTATACCAAGGGAATAATTATAGGATGACCTTTATATATATATAACTCTAAAAATCATGTAAAATGGTATAAACAACATAAGTCTTGCATGTTTTGCTCAAAAATGATGAGATGAGTATGAAATGAATATGTAAGATGAAAATAAATATGAGATGCTTACAAGTGATATGATGAGGTGCAAAGAACAAGGTTAAACCTAAACACCCTAGGTTTTATTTCAAAACCTTATAAAGAGTGTAATCTAGATTGTTTATAACTTGATCTTGAGAAAATTTTTGATGATCCCTTTGAAAACTTGTATGGTGGCGGTTTGAGAGGAAGAAAACAAGAGAGAAAAAAAACTTTTCAACTTGACTTGAATGATTGAAATGAATGAATAAGTGAAAGTGATGAATTTTTGAGGAGTAGTGTATCTATACTTGGTAGAAAAATTTACCAACTTCATTAATGCATTCCCTCCCCAGGGCGGTTTTGGGGATGTGTCTCAAAATATATTATTTTTTTTATAAATGCATTATGTATATTTGTGTAATAAAATTGTGTAAGTAAAAAAATGTATAAGTAATAATAACTTGTATATAAAATACATTAGTGTATTTAAGGTAGTTTTAGGTAAAAGTAAATTTTAATAGATCAAAGTAGAGTATAATGAGATCATAAAAATTGTAAAATACATTCCTTGTAAAATTTGAGTGATAAAATAATTATCGTGTAGTTTTTAAGAAAAGCGTCGTAATAATATAAATTTAACGATTTATATACAAAATAAATTTAAAACACTAGGTAAACTCAAAATATAGTTTTATAAACTAAATGTAAGTATAAAAATATATCGGGATCATTTTGGAAGTATCGGATTAAATGTTCAAAATAATAACTCACGCGATAACGTTTATTTAATATAAAATTTACGCGTTTAATGTGAAATGAAAACCATGCATAAATTGATATGAAATGATGAATATGGAGTTTGAGAAATGACCGGAAATTGAGAATTGTGACATTTACAACCCATCGCTAAAAATAGTATGACAATCATGTATATGCACATTAAGATGGTTAAAAGTATAAATGTCACCACAAGGGTCTTCCAACAACTCATGTTGGGATGTTCCTCCAACGCTCACGTTAAGTTGTATCCATATAAATGGCCTTCCAACATAAAAATATTGGGATGTTTGCAAATTAATAGCCTTCCAACATATATATGGGGATGTTCCTCCAACGACGCACGTTGGGTCAGTATCCAAATTAATGGCCTTCCAACATATAAATCTTTGGATGTTCCTCCAACGACGCATGTTGGGTCATATCCAAATAAATGGCCTTCAACATATAAATCTTGGGATGTTTGTTTAAGTCTAGTCAATACACACACCAAGTCTAGAGTATAAGTAATGTTGTTTGGCAAAAGAGTTTAAATTTTGGATAAATAAGTATTTATCTACTTCAAATAGTTTATAGGAATTTAAATGAGTAAAAGCGGGTATGAACTCACAAGGAAAGTAATAGCATTGGTTTTACTTCATCTCCGAAACCCAAATCGTGTGTTATCCAAGGAGACTTTCAAGTTTAGCGTAACACAATCAAGTATAATGCAATCAAGTGTAAATGTTATTAAGTATAAATGTTATCAAGTATTATGCAATCATGTATAAAGTATAGCGTAGCATAAAAGTGTATATGTAAAAGTTTAGAGTACTTGTGAAAGTAAATGAAAATAGTTTGAGCATGTATCTCCCCAAAAGCAATTGAAAATGTATAAAAGTAGGGCTATGAAACTCACTTGGTGGAATGATGCGAAGACAAAAGTGAGTACACCGAGATGTAATGTGATACGTTAATCTTGACCTATTGTGAAGGATATGACATGTAATGAGTTGCAATGTAATGTTATGCATGCACTTCGTATGTTATTTATACCATTTACGGGTTTTGAAAATATTACTCGTCGTCGAAAAATACTCTTTTGACGTCTTGACCCATCAAAAATGACTTTACATGTTTTTACGTCAAAATGTCATCCTATAATGGTTTTATAATGATTTTTGGTGAAATTACCACTTTTCGTCGCAAAACAATGTCATCGAAATTTTCTTGAAATTAACAAAAATGGCTTTGGAAAACTAGTCGTAAAATGGTGTACGTCGATCGTTAGAGAACGAACTCGACGGTTTTGGAAAGTTTGTATCGATATCTAGAAGTTTCGATTCAGAGTTTTCGTCCAAAAGGTCTCGATCATAAAAATAATAAAGGTTAAAGTTGGTGGTTTTGGCTAATTGTGTGCGTAAAATTGAGTTTCGCCAAGTTTGAACATCCGTAAATAATTTATTATAACTCCGCTTTACAAACAAATTTTTGTTTTGAAAAATATGGCCGATGAACTTGATTTTACTAGAAGACATTTCGTTCTAAAAGTTTCACATCATGGTTAAAATCAGCATCAACATGGTCGTTAGTTACTAATGAAATACTTGTAACGTAAAAATAATATAGTTTTTCGGAAAATAATAGTTACGGCAACTTTATAAAAGCGTGCATATATTTGTCGCTTCAAATCCGTTTTCTACGATATAATATGTCCTTAGCCGTATCAAGTAAACTAATATATTTTGATAAGTCGAAATAATTTGTGAAGCTTAAGGCTCGTTTTTGACCGAAAATACTAAAAAAAATAACTATGAAATGATAAGGAAAATGAAAATGTAAATGATATGCTTACAAGTAGACTATGATGAGGTGATTAGAACAAGGATTAACCTAAACACCCTAGGTTTTATTTCAAAACCTTAATAAGAGCGTGATCTAGATTGTGAATACTTGAGCTTGAGAAAAGTTGATGATCCCTTGATAACACCATGGTAGAACCGGTTTTTGGGATGAAGAACAAAGAGAAGAGAGACTTTTACTACTTGATGAATTATTGAAAGTGAATGAATGAATGAAAATAAGGTACTTGGAGTATTTATCTATACAATCAAGATGACTTGTACCAACTAATTAATGCATACACCTTATTGACGCCAAGGGGAATGCATTTGCAATGTATATATTTTTTTTTTCTTTTACTTGTATATACTTGTATAGTTTGTAAGAAAAATGTAAGTAAATGTGTAAATAATAATAACTTGTAAGGTTTTGGTAGCTTTTAGGTACAAGTAAATTTTTAATAGATCAAATTAGAGTATAATGATATTATAAAAATTGTAAAATTACATTTCTTGTAAAATTTGAGTGATATATTAATTATCGCGTAGTTTTTAAGAAAAGCGTCGTAATAATATAACTTTAACGATTTATGTACAAAATAAATTTAGAACGCTAGTTAAACTCAAAATATAGTTTTTATAACTAAATGTAAGTATAAAATATATATCGGGATCATTTTTAGAAGTAACGGATTAAATATTCAAAATAATAACTCACGCGATAACGTTTATTTAATATAAATTTTACGCTTAATGTGAAATGAAAATCATGAATGAATCGATATGAAATGATGAATATAGAGTTTGAGAAATGGGATACTGGGCATATTACAAGTGAATATTTAAAATTAATGAAAAAATGAAATTTACATTTAATTAACCACCCACTGCAAAAAAAAAGTTATTTAAAACTTAAAAAATTTGATAAAAGACGCACCAAATACTTTACCAAAAAGATAGTAAATCAGGTCAATGTCCACATCAAGCTCAAAGTCCACGCCAATACAAAGTCCACGTCATAGCTCAAAGTTTTAAAAAAATTGAATTAATTTAAATCCCAATTGATTAAAAAGGGAAAGAAATGTCTCAACCAATCAGTTATTGACAAAAATTAAATATAAAAAAAAATTTTTTTAAAAAAAATCCAATTAAATAAAAAAAGGAAACTAATGACTTACTCATATTTTTCTTTAAAATTAAAATTTCTCTTAGTTATTGAATTTTTTAAATGAAATAAAAGCAAAAGTCATGAACGTTTGAATAAAAATTTTTTAAGAAAAAGGTAAGTTTATTAAATTATTACAATTTAACAGTGTTAAATGTTTTATTTAAATTAAACCAGTTTTCACTAAAATTTAAAATGAATTTGAGTTTAACTTATCTCAAAATTTAAAATTAATAGTTAAAAAAAATTAATTTAAAATTTCAATAAAATATTTACTTTCCCGTTTATTAAAGCAAATTCGTTTCAAAAAAAGCTTTATAAATTTTTAACTCACTAAACAAAACCCTTGGGGTCAAACAACAGGATGCTTAAAAAAAAGAAATTTTAAAGAAATAAAAAAATAGTACAGTACAACCGTTTTTAAACTAGATATTATAAAAACTTATGGTTTTAAAACAGATTTAAATTAAAGAAGAA
The DNA here is from genome assembly GCA_022545495.1 of Chrysanthemum lavandulifolium. Lineage (NCBI taxonomy): Eukaryota > Viridiplantae > Streptophyta > Magnoliopsida > Asterales > Asteraceae > Chrysanthemum > Chrysanthemum lavandulifolium. The sequence goes on from CM040246.1 coordinate 148,295,241, forward strand.
TAAAATACCCAGCGTTGGGGTTATTTTTTTTTTTTAATGAAATTTAAAATATTTTATAGTTTAAAATTAGAAAATTAAATAAATTTATTGAATTTTAAAAAAAATTATTAAAAAATTAAAGAAAAATTTAAAAAAAAAGTTTTGAGTAATAAAACTTTTAAATAGAAGAAAAAATAAAGTTAACAATTTCGACCCTTATGCAAAAGGAAATTTGAATATTCAAGTCTTCAATGTAATTTTAAATTTAATTGACTTTTACCAAAAACGTGAGTTAATTTTTAAAAACGAAAAGTAAAATTAAATTGATTCTTTTCATAAGGATTGATATACTTTGTATGAAATAAATGGTAGAACTACGCACCCAATCTTTGAGATAACGGGTTAATTTTACTAATTGAAACTATTTAAAAATTAATGAAAAAATTGAAATTTTACAATAATTAACAACATATCCAACTGCTAAACAAAAAAGTTTTTAAAACTTAAAAAAATTTGAATAAAAGACCGCACCCAAATACTTTACAAAAATTAGTAAAAACAAGTTCAAGTGGTCTCACGTTCAAAGCTCAAAAGTCCATACAATAGCTCAAAGTCCATGCAATAGCTCAACGGTTTTAACAATAGTTGTAATTAATTTAAACAATTGATTAAAAAAGGAAGAAACTGTCTCAACATTCAGTTATTAACTAATAAAATTATAATATAAAAAAAAAAAATTTGTTTTAAAAAAAATCCAATTAAATAAAAAGGGAAATAATGAGAAAACGTTTACTCTATTATATTCATTTCATTTATTTAAAATAAAAAATTTCTTATTATTGAAATTTATTTTAAAATGAAATAATAAAGTAAAAGATGAAAAGTTTGAATTTAAAAAATTTTTTCAAGTATAAAAGGTAAGTTTATTAAATTCATTACAAATTTAAATCCGTGTAAAATGTTTTATTTTAAATTTAAAACCAGTTTCTATTAAAATTTTTAAATATATGAATTTGAATTTAATTATCTTAAGAATTTTGATAAATTAATAGTTTAACAAAATAATTTAAAATTTCAATAAAATATTTACTTTCTAGGTTTAATTTTAATTAGCAAATTTCGTTTCAAAAAAAGCTTTATATTTAAATTCACTAATACAAATACCACTTGGGGTCTAAACAACAGGGATGCTTATAAAAAAAAGAAATATTTAAAATAAAAAAAAAATATTGTACAGTACAACGTTTATTAAACTTAATACATATTATAAAAAACTTATGCGTTTTAAAACAGATTTAAATTGAAAAAAATTATAATCATAACCCAGGTTTGGTTTATTTTTTTTTTAATGAAATTTAAAATATTTTATAGTTTAAAAATTAGAAAAATTAAATAAATTTAATTAATGTTTTAAAAAATAATTATTAAAAAATTAAAAGAATAAATTTAAAAAAAAATGTTTGATGTAATAAATATACTTTAAAATTTGTAAGAAAAAATAAAAGTTAACATATGATTCCTGGACTTATTTGCCAAAGAAATTGTAATATTTCAAACGAAATTGTCAAATAAGTTAAAGCTTAGGGTTCATTGAAATTTTAAATTTGTACGTTTACTAATCCAATAAAAAACTAGATTAGTAAATGGTTTAGTAACAATTGTTTACTTTCTTCAAATCAACAGACATGCAAACGACAAGGGTTAAAATTAAATTTGGCAATTAATGTTTCAATGATTATCCTTCATCAGATCTCAATTAAACATGTTCGGCTATATTGATAACAGAAGCTGGTACACCAATTTTGTATAATGATTAAAATCTATAAAAATATCATAGTGTTAACGTATCAACTATTTTAACTGCTCTACAATCACCAAATACGTTTGCGATGAACTGAGCTGTAAATTATTATATGACACTAAATGTCTTGAAACATGTAATTTTTAAAATGATTACAAATGTAAAATCACTTGGAATAATTTGTAAGCCAAACATTTTAAAGTTAAATCATACTGTAACTCTAATTCATTACATGATAACTTGGTCCATAAAACAGCAAATGTCAACCAAAGTGGATTAAATTTGTAAATAAAGCCTTAAAGAGTTATGAAAAAGTTATTGATAAATTCAAAAGACATCATGCAACGCATAAATTCAACTTGTTTAAACCACTAAAATATAAATCAGTTGCATTAATGTAAAAGAAATGCACCAAGGTCCAACAATGGTCCACCGTATATAAATGCTAAATTAAATGGAGTCCCCAACAAGTTTCAATTAATGCTCAACAAAAGATGATTCCCAAGCCATACAATTAAGCCTCCATAAACGGATGTTTTAATTAACAACAAGTGTAAAGAATTGTTGAAGTTTAAATGTTTTAAAACATATTCCCAATTTTAGATTAAACAAAAGGGGATGATAAAGAAATGTTGTCATTATCTCAACCCAAATGTTTTCAGATTCAATTTACAAACCCAAGAAATAATCAGGAATTTTATAAAGTTATCAAGATACATCTGTTAAAATGTATAAAAGTTAAATTTTTAATTATTTATAAAAAATATTAATATTCCAAAAGTTGAAAAATAAAAATAGAAGTTAAAACTAAAATGGTATCAAGGACACATAGACTTAACTTACTATGTAATGTATAGTATAGTATAGAATGTATAGATGCTTATTTACTTTGAGTTTTGAAAAAATATGAAAATTTCTCTACATTTTAAGTTTAAGATTTGGAAATTTTTGAAATATTGAAATTAATAAATGGTTAAAATGCTATGTTAGTAGAAAATGGTTGAAAGTTTGACAAAATTAAATTTCTTATGTTTTATAAAGTTGACAAAATATAAGGTTAAATGTATTTTCTAATTTTTAAATTTCAATTTAGTCAATAATTTTAAAATCGTTCAAGTTGGTTAAAATAGTTGGTACTATTTTAAAAACTTTAAGTTTCAATTAAAACTAGGTTTATTAAATTTCAAAAATAATAGTTAAATATATTCGAAATTTTGAAATTGTTAAATCTTAATTAATGCACTCGTTAAGTTAAATATTTGTATGAATATTGACTTAAGCTTTTTATAAAACAAAATGTTGTAAATTTAACTAATTTCGAATAAATTATTTTTAATCTTATCTACATTCTTTAAATTTTTCTAATATAAGCCAAATTCTGCATCGATTTTAAAATCAAAATAAGAAACCCTTTTAATATACAAAAAGTTTTTCTAAACTATTCATCCCTAAATCACACTAACTATCCTACTCCCTTTTGGGTGCAGGGTTCCTAAAATATAACCAAATATCCAAGGAATTTGGTGACCTTTTTAAAATCAAATAGAAAATGTATAATAACAAATTAGTTTTCTCAAAAATATTAAATATTAAAAAAAATAAATTAATTTACAATTAGTGAGGGTTAAACCAAGATAACTAAACACCGGTTTTATTTAAACCTTTAAAATTAATCTAATTGAATTGTTAATTAAAAAAATGATCCTTCCTAATGTGGCGATTTAGAAAAACAAGGGAATTTGTATTGAAAATTTAATGAATGAAAAAGGAAGATAAGAAGACAATAAACTTAAAACATTATAACCCTAGGGTTTGGGTTTCTTAATTATTTTTTTTCTTTTTTTTGAATATTGGAAATTATAGTAAATAAAAGTGAACTTTGTTTTAAAAATGTATAAGGATTTAGTAAGTAATTAATGATAAATAATATTTAAAAATAAAATTTTGATTTGTATAATATTTATTATTTAAATTTAAAATATATATATATAAAAATAAATTTAAAACATGTAAAAAATGTTTTAAATAAATTAAGTAAATATTGATATTTTGATTGATTAATTTAAAATAAAAGATATTATTTAAATAAAATATTTAAGTAAATGAAAATAAATAAATTAATGATATGAAAGTCAGAGTGTATAAAGATATATGTAAGAAGTGAAAGTTGATATCTTAATCTTAGTTCCACAAAATACTGTTAATATCAGACGAGATTGATTAAAGCAAGAAGTATAATTCATATTTATACCTTGAAACTTTTTATGATAAACAAAGTTGTATGTATAATCTATTCAAATCGATGAAATGGACATAACATATTGTGAAGTAAATATAAGTAGTAGTATTAACTTAATTAATAATTCACATTGACAGAGTATACAGTGTAATTTAAAATAATTAAAATATGATTAAAAGTAAACACTCTATTAATCAAAGAGTAAATATACATTAATGTTAAATACAAAGTCAATTGTCACATAAATGCCAAAGATACGTACATATAAAAGAGTTACTCCATGTAATATTAACCAAATTAATAGTAAAGTTGATACAAGGTACAATAGTTATCAACATTTAATTTGAATATGAAGATTTTTAAAAAAAAGAATAATTTAAAAATGTAATAAAAGTACTATATAATAGTTTTATTAATGATTATATTAATGTTCATTATATATATCAATTGAATATGTATGATTAAAGATTGATAAATAATTATTGTAAAAAGAATTTTATTTATTGATCTCAAAAAATAAGTGTTAATTGTATAATATATTAAATATGTAGTGCTATAAGTGATTATTAACATTGCAATTAAATAGTCTAAAATATTTAAATTTACTTTAACACGTATATAATTAAAATTATATCGTCATTTTTTAATTAAAGCTAATCTAATCCTACCATACACCTTCTTAGGGTGTCATGGGTTCCTAAACATCATCAAGACCAAAGTATACCAAGGGATAATTATAGGATGACCTTTATATATATAACTCTAAAATCATGTAAAATGGTATAATCAACATAAGTCTTGCATGTTTTTGCTCAAAAATGATGAGATGAGTATGAAATGAATATGTAAGATGAAAAATAAATATGAGATGCTTACAAGTGATATGATGAGGTGATTAGAACCAAGGATTAACCTAAACACCCTAGGTTTTTATTTCAAAACCTTATAAAGAGTGTAATCTAGATTGTAATTATGCTTGAACTTGAAAAAAAAAAATGATGATCCCTTGCTACTCTTGAATGTGGCCGGATTTTTAGAGAGAAGAAAAACCAAGGGAGAACTTTGCTATCTTGAAAATTTAGATGAATGAAATGAAGTGAAGACTAAGTGAAGTGTACATCTATACAACATTAAAAATCTACCAACTTAAAGATAATGTCATCCGACACCAAACTCACAATAGTTTTTATAAACGAGGACGGAGAATCCGTTGATAATACTAAATATCGTGGCATGATAGGTAGCCTTCTACCTCACGGCAATAGTAGGCGGATATCATGTTTAGTGTTTGCTTATGTGTTAGGTTTCAAGAAGACCCTAAAATATCACACCTAGAAGCCGTAAAAGAATATTTAGATATATTAAGGGTACAATACAATTAGGATTATGGTATCCTAAGGGCACGGGAGTAGAAACAATTGTATATGCAGATTCGACCATGCGGTGATTACGTTGATAGAAAAAGTACAAGTGGTGTATGTACTTTTATGGGATGTTGTTTAACATCATGGTTTTCTAAGAAACAAACGGCACTTGCAATATCAACAACCGAAGCCGAGTACGTCTCCACCGGCAAAGCATGCCAACAAGCACTATGGATGAAACAAGCGTTAGTAGACTACGACATCCATCTAAGCGACATAGCCATACTATGTGACAACAAAGGTGCAATCGACTTAAGCAAGAATCCGTATTACATTCTCGCACAAAGCATATAGAGATTCGTCATCACTTCCTAAGAGACAATGTTCAAAGGGAACATCTCTATTGAGAAGGTTGCATCCGGAGACAACATAGCCGACGTCCTCACCAAACCGTTGAAGGGAACAATTCAATCTACTTCGTCTTGGTCTTGGCCTAATGGAACAAACGTCATAACTTAATTGATTCTACAAGGTATGTAAACACTAGCCTTCTTCTTTCTGAGTCTAGGATTTCTATTTCACGCACAACTCACAAACAATACGGAAATTTTCAAACCCCAGGATAAGTCTTCCGTTTATAATTTTTTTTTCTTTCACATAACTACATACACATTTTTAAAGAAAATCTCCTTCAAAATGTTTTCTAAAAAGAATGATACCTTCCCGTATCAATTTCACAAAAGCAATTTCTCACGTCTAGGACAAATCACTTTTCATTATTAATACAAAGTAAAACCCGCTTTCATTGCATCTCATGTCTTTTGAATGCTAAAGGAACATATAACTAATATGTGTTTTCGGTACATTCATTTAAGCAAAATGAATTAGAGCATTGATAACACAATATTACGTACTTATGTACCAAATGTGTGTTTTCGGTTATCTCAATTAGGATTTATTTTTCTCTAGTTATTTTCCTTTTCTTTTTAGAGGTCGAGAAAACCGCAACTCCAAATAGTTTGCATATAGGCACACAATAGGCAAAAATGTTTCCAAAAGAAAATTTTGTCTTTGCTGAATCACGGACCCACGGATCCCAGCCTTCATGCTGGGCGGATCCTCAAGGAAGGATCCGTGGGATCCGTGTAAATGTGTCGCTTTTCAACTTCTATTTTTTCACTTTGGATGAAAAATCCACATTTGCTTCATTTTGGGAGTATGCTCTTTAATGCTTGTGTTCTCATGATCACATGCCTTGAATTCATATCTAATCATTAGATTTTAATCCACATTTTGGGTCAAGCATTCATTACAATGTGTTGTTTTCTATATATATAACTCCCAAAATGCTTGCATACTCCATCTCCTTCTCACAAACACACTTCATCATGTCATCCAAAACCCTTTAGAGAATCATCTAGTACAAACAATCATGATATCCAAACCTTTGTACTTCCACCATCCAAAATACCACAATCAAATGCTAGGATATCCGCACGGATTAGTATCCGATCTTGTTGTTTAGCAAAACCAACCTCAAATGATTCATCCTCAACAAATAACTCACCACAAGATGCTTCCATTATAGCACCACCCTCATCACCAACAAGTACACCAACTTCATCACTACCTAAAATAACTCTTTTGGAACTCCTTAAGACTCCAACAAGATCTAATCAACCTAAAGAACAAAGAATTAGTCTTTTCAACACCCCCCACATCTCCAAATACTTTATTTCAAGATCTTGAAACATCACCACCATTAGCTCCTATCACATCACAAGAACATCTAGGTTCTTTTCCACCACCATTTACTAACATTCCGGATATTGATCCATATTTTCCTATTTTTCCACCACAACTTCCGCATAACTCAAATCAAATCAACCCGAAAACTTCCGCACTCATCACCCACATCATTTACATTGTGAACATTGCCAATCCACTAGGGAAATTGCAATAGAAGTTAGGGAAGAAATGCGTTTCATACTCAACCTCATCATTGATCGCATCAATACCATTACTCATCAAAACCTCCATCCATAACCTTATGCAAGCATGGAAGGAATCACTACTACTACTTTTCTACTTTTAAGTATTATTTTTGAAGTCATTTTCAAGAAAAGTCTTGTTCTTATTTTTACATGCTTGTAAGTGGCATACATACCACTACAATTTGTTGTTTTATTATAAGGCCTTGTTTACATACCTTGGCTCCCAATCTTGATTCTCGCAACCACAAGATTATATAAGCATGTTACTAACCTTTCTTTTGTAGGATTTTTATTTTTCTTCACTTGACACCCCAAACAAGGGGAGCTACCGTCGAGGGAGTTAGAAGTTTGTTTATTTCTTCCAAGGGTTAACTTTTGTTTCGACAAAAAGGGGAGAAGAAGTAAAACTTAGGGCTTTCAAAACTTACATCTATTCTTAAGTTTTACTCATCATAACATTATGTTTTGTCATCAACAAAAAGGGGGAGATTGTTAATACAAATAAACCGTAAAACCGTTTATTAATATTTTGCTATCTCTTTGTGTTTTGTTGATAACAAATATAATGTTATCTTAAGTACAATTATAAAGGATACATGTTAGTTTTGTAAAGCATTTACATATAGCCATTTAAATACAAAAATATAGTAATTAAGCATTTGTTGTAATAGTTTATTAGGATGGGTAAATATCATAACCCATGGATCTTAATCCATACCCAAAGAGACTTGATACAATGTATACTTAGATACATTAAATCTAGATATAACCCATGGACCAACCCATGACCCATAACCAAAAAACCCATGGGCAAAGAGGAGCGTTCCACGGATCCCTAGGATTACACTAGAAGGATCCCTTGTGGAAGGGATCCGTGAGAACGATGAAGAAATGTTGCCTATAAATGAGAGCCATTTCTTCATTCTAACTCACCCTCTTCTTACTAAATCTCTCATACACTCTCATTCTCTTCTAACATATAGATCACTTGATCTAGAGTTGTTCTTCTTTCTTTCTATTTGTGATCCTCATATAGGTCCTTCTAAGGCGAGATCACGAGCATTCTAAAAGTCATCCAAGCAAGGGGGTCCTTGATTGATTTGTCACTCCGCAAGATTTCTGTAGCGAAGATCTTGTATTTGATATTTCACATATTTGTTGTGTAATAGTTGTGTTGGGTTGGTCCACCGTGCTACGGACTCGGTATCTAGCTTTGTACCGAAAAAAGTGTAAGCAACGTTGTGAAGGCTTCTCCGCCAAGTGAAGGAGTTTGTTGACATAGTGCTTGAACTCTCGAGTAGGTGACTCGGGGAGTGGAGTAGGGCAAGGAAGGTGTCCTTGTAGCCGAACCACTATAAATCGGTTGTGTCATTTCTATCCCTTATCTTTATTTATTTGCTTGCATTATCATTAGATCTATACGTTCTCAACATCCATACGATTTCACATAATATCGAATCTAAAGTTTTTGAAATCAACTTAAAATCGGCAAAACTATTCAACCCCCCCTTCTAGTTTTCCACAATTTGTATAGTTATACAATTGTACAAGTTGTTTATGTGTTAGGCCATTTTTTAGACCTTTTTAATTAAGTTCATTTATCATTTTTCTTTTTCTTTTTTGTTTCAAGTTGTAAATGATTTTTCTTTTCTTAAGAAAAAGGGATGAAAGAAGATAAGTTTTTCCTCATGTAAGAAGTTTAATAGGTTGAGCTTAATATACGGAATATATGTTTTCAAGGCAAAACTCACGACCGGTTAATAGGAGCTTAATTTTTTTAGAGTAAATTGCAAAGTTGTCTTTGTGGTTGAATCAAATTGCACGTTTTGTCTTTGTGATTCATTAAGTACAAAGATGGTACGTATTTCCTACTATTACGTGAATTTTTGGTCCTTCATTTCAACCGGCGTTAAGTGAGTTCCTTTAATAGTTACACGTTAGCCCTTTTGGCTAACGATCGTTGTAGCGTTCATCCTTTACTGTTGCAGCGCCCATCCTTTACTAACGGCCGTTTATAATTTATAGTTTTCGTCTATTTTTTAGTTTTCGTCCATTTTTTACGGGTTCTTCCGTTTCTTTACGTTTTCATCATTTTTTTACGTTTTCGTCCTTTTTTTACATTTTCGTCATTTTTTTTACGTTTTCGTCCGTTTTTTACGTTCTCCTCTCTTTTTTTACGTTTTTATCCATTTCTTTACGTTTTCGTCATAAAAAATTTTGACATAAAATTTTTGAAAAAAACAATATGAAAATTTTTGACATAAATTTTTTTTTTCCAATTTTTCAAAAATAAAAATTTCAAAATTTTTCAATTTTTTTTTCCAATTATTTATCAAAAATTTTGAAAAAGAATTTCGAAAACAAGATGGAAAAAAAATTGAAAAAGAATTTTGAAAAAAAGAATTGGGAAAAAAATTGATGACAAAAATTTTTTATGTCGAAAAAATGTTCAAAATATTTTTCAAGATTTATATGTCGAAAATTTTTATGACGAAAACGTTAAAAACCAGAAGTAAACGTAAAAAAAAGAACGAAAACGTATAAAAACGAATGAGAACGTAAAAAAACGGACAAAACGTATAAACGGACAGAAACGTATAAATACGGACGGAAGTGTAAAAAACGGTCGAAACGTAAAAAAAGGGACGAAAACGTATAAAACAGACGAAAACGTATAAAAACGGACGAAAACGTTAAATTATAAACGGTTGTTAGTTATGATGGGCGCTGCAACGGTAAAGGATGAACGCTGCATCGATCTTTAGCCAAAAGGGATAACGTGTAACTATTAACAGAACTTAATTAACGTCGGTTAAAATGAAGGACCAAAAGTACACGTAACAATAGAAAAATATGTACCATCTTTACACTTAATGAACCACAAGGACGAAACGTGAAATTTGACCAAACCACAAGAACGATTTTTGCAATTTACTCAATTTTTTTTATTATTATTATTTTTTATAAATTAAGTTTATGTCTTCTAAAAAAATAAGTAGTTCTTCTAGCATAAGCTTTATTTTGTTAATAAGAAGGATAAGAGCTTTTCGTAAACGTAACTTCCTTGAATATAATATTTAAGACTAACGCATTGGTGAGCAAGAAGGAAATGCCGCTCTTATAAGATCCACCTCGCCTCACGTATGTGGCAAGGAAAATTGAGAAGTCGGGACCGACCGACTTGAGTGAAGGTGATGACCGAGTTATGTGTGTGATTTGGTTTTTGTGTTGTATATTTGGGTATAAGTGGAATATGTTTTAACTGTGAAGTTGATCTTGTCGGTGGTGGTGTTGGATTGTTGATGATGGGAGGGAAAAAGGTGATGCGGCGCTTAGTTGGCGGTGAGAATGTTAATCACCACTACATCTAGTCTAACATATTTTAACTCTAATATACTTATAAGGTTGGGGCATTAAGAAGTAACCAAGTTCAAACTCTTTTATTGCAAGAAAAACCTAAGACTGGGTGTAGTATGGTCGTCACCCATGCATTGGTGAGGGCGTAGACGCGTTCTTTTTATTAGATTTTATAATTCCCCTGATGTCATTATTATCAATCGTTCAATATAAATACAATACAAAACCATGTGTATCATGAATACCCTTAATGGGTTGGACTCAAGAAAATATACATAAACACATATGGGCTAAATAATAAGCAATAATCTTGGCTAATACACCCTCACAGTTTGAGCGAGTGGCCTTCAAACGTTCAAACTGAGCGAAAATCAAGAAATAACGCAGTAGGCAACCCTTTAGTGAAAATATCTGCAAAATTAAACAGTGAGGGAACATGGAGGATACGAACTTGACCCGAAGCAACATAGTCATGGAAAAAATGAATATCAATCTCAATATGCTTCGTACCCTGGTTCTGCACAGGATTAGCAGACAAATATACTGCACTAACATTATCACAATAAACCAATGTGGCGGTAAACAAAGGAGCGTGGAGCTCACGTAAAAGATTACGCACCCACGCAGTCTCAGCAACCACATTAGCAACATCTCTATATTCAGCTTTAACACTAGAGCGAGACAAGGTAACATGCCGCTTGACATATCATGAAAATAAGTTATCACCAAGAAAAATACAATAACCCGAGGTAGATCGACGAGTAACCGAACAACCATCCCAGTCAGCATCAGCAAGCAGTAAGCTGAGATGTAGATGATACATGAAACTGAAGGTCATGATCAATAGTACCAGGCACATAACGTAAAATATGCTTTAAAGCAGCCAAATGTGGTTCTCGTGGATCATACATGAAAAGACAAACCTGCTGAAATGCGTAAGAAATTTCAAGGTGAGTAAATGTGAGATATTGAAGCGCACCAGCCAAGCTTAGATTTAACGTAGGATCACTTACAGGATCACCATAAGCTCCTAATTTGGACTTAGTATTTACAGGAGTCCTACATGGATTACACTTATGCATATGTGTACGCTCAATAATTTCCTCAGCATAAGTAGAATGGGATAAAATAAACCTGCATATGACTAATGATCAGAAATGCCAAGAAAATAATCCAATGAACCAAGGTTCATCATAGCGAACTCACCATGTAACAAAGCAATAACCCATTGTAAGAAAGCTGAATTGAAGTTGTAAGTATGATATCATTCACATATAATAGCAAGTAAGCAATGTCAGAACCACGATGAAATATAAATAAAGAAGAGTCTATTTTACTGTGATGAAAACCAACTCGAATAGCATATCAGGATATTGATATCCTTGTTAATGTTGTCATAAAGAGTAGATCTCCTTTGGGATAGGAGTTGTGTAGTGTTGGGTAGTAGTTCCACCTTTGTAAATGGAACTCGGTATCTAGCCTTGTACCAGATAAAGTGTAGGCGACGTAGTGATAGGTTTGGTTATACCTCATGGAAGAACACGGTGTCTAGACTTGTACCGGATAAAGAGTAGGCAACGTTGTGAAGGCTTCTCCGCCACAAGGAGTTTGTGTTGTGTAGTGATTACGAACTCTCGAGTAGGTGACTCGGGGAGTGGAGTAGGGCAAGGAAGGTGTCCTTGTAGCCAAACCACTATAAATACTCGCGTTGTGGTTTTGTGTTTCTTACTCTTTATCTTAGCTTTTATTTATCTATATACTTGTCTATCAACATCCAACACACACGTTCAACTAGATTGACATAAGTCTATCTAAATAGTTTAAAACCAAGTTTTAATCGGTAAAACTATTCAACCCCCCTTCTAGTTTTCTACAATTGGCATCAGAGCTTCGTTACCAAGTTTCTTAGAGTATGTTGTACTTTAAAAACTTGATACGATCCGTGTATAATTGAAAACTACAAAGAAGGTCTTTTACAAAATCAAACATCATGTCTTAAAAACACTTTTGTAGGATGTTGATCAGATGACAACAATATTTTTTTTCTCTTATTTTATCTTAATAAATTACACTAACCTTCCTTGTCATTTTGCTTAGTTAAAGCTCATGTTTATCAAGCCACATGAATTTCTTGGTAACAAGATTATCTTCCCTAAGAAGGTATCTTAATCACGAAGGAACCGGAGTTGCCTATTGATATTTTTTGTCAAAAGAAAGACACTCATAATTGCATTAGAGGTACGACTTCCTACTTTTCTGTAAATAACATTAGCTTAAGAGTAAGTATGCTCACATAGGAGTTTATTTTTATTTTTTACATACTCATATAGTACACATAACTTCCTTAGGAAACTTTTCCTGCATACGTGTTATTCTTCCTTATATATTCTAGTTATAAACAGGTGTCTTATTTTACTTAATCCAAAAAAAAATCAAATCTTCCTAATAATAAAACAAAACACAAATCTAAAAAATTCCTCCTTCCCCATAAATACGTCCTCCGATCGTCAACTCCACCAAACCCTCATTTTTCAAATCTTTCACTTTCAAAAATTACCTCTCATTCAAACATCATCTTCCTTCTCATCGCATCTCATCTCAAATCAAAACCAAAGAAAAACTTCATCATCATGGTTTACATCGCCTTCGTGATCATCGTCTTGACACTCATCGCTCTCGTGTTCCCCATGATCAAGTTTTCTCATGGAGACATGTATTTTGTGTTGTTAATCTACATTGGTGTTATATACCCAATCCTTTGTATCGTTCTTAGCATTGAAATGAAATATTACTAATGTTTTAGTTTATCTAATTTATTTTTCATAATGTGTTTGTCATTTCTTCTATTTTTTGTCCTTTGTACATTTGGCCTTGAGATATCTTAGAAACCTACAATGCATGCTTAACTAGGTAAATATTAGCTAAAATACATTTCTTTTTATAAACCTATAAGATGCAAAAACCTATTTTTTCGTCAAAATCTTTTCTGTCACTACAGATCCACGGATCCCTATAGTTCAACTAGCCGGATCCCTTTTGGAAGGGAACCGTGAGAACCGTGGAACTGGGAGACAGATTCTCATGCAACATAAAAACAGTTTTCATCTTAAAAAGAAAAATCCCACTAGAATTTTAAATACTAAGTGAGTTAATTGTCATTGTTAATAGAAATCTAGTAAAAACGTTAGGTGATCAACTTTTTTGCTTTAATGCGTCTCATCATATTCTTTTCATTTCCATAGGTCTCGTCATGTCTCATGAGTATGAGTTCGACTTTTCACTCACTTATGTCTATATTCCTAACATTTCTCTTGAGCCCAACACATCTGGCAATCATGTCCGTGGGTTCAATAATCTCAAAACTCGTCACTTCCATGAAGGATGTATTGTCGACATACCTCTACTATATGAAGAAGGTATCAATACCTCTTTACGAACCATAGTACTAGAAGGCTTTCTTGGAATTAACAAGAAAATATGTCCAAGGTTTGTATTGGAATTCTTCCGTCAAGTTGAACTCGTTCGTAACGAGGATCGATCTCTATCTCTTTGGTTTTGGATCAAAAACCAAAAGTTTGTTTTAACCCTTGGGAAATTTGCTCACATTCTCCGAATTCCAAATCATGGACAATGTGCCTTCACTGAAGATTGGTCTTTTGATTCTCTCTTCAACCATCGTGAAGAAAATAGTCCATATTATTCACACATACCTTCCCCTAAAGACTTGACTCGCATGTTATGCAAACCTCGACCATATTACTCTGATCCAAACATAATCTATACACGGGATATCCGAGATGATTTTAAACCTCTCGCACTCATCCTACGTGAAAATGTTTGGAGTCTTAAGGGAAATCGAGAAATCCTTCCCGCTTGTTGTGTTCACATAATGTATTATTTGCTAACACAACAACCATACAATCTCACCTATTTCTTCGCAAGGCGAATTGTAAACCTTCAAGGCAACAAGAACAAACTAATCTCTTATGGAATGTTCTTGACACGCCTTTATCATCACATCATGTACTTCCACCCTCAATTTCAAAGTCTGTTGTACGTACTCATGAATAAGATGATGGAACCTCTAAACACATCTCTCATCAAGTCTTACTTCTTCCCTGAATCGGCAAATACTCATCATCCATTTGACGATCCATCTAGCGAAAATGCTCAAGAAACTTAGTTTTCTTTCCAAATAGGCTCAATCCTTATATTTCATCTTTTATCATTTTAATGTGTTTTTTCTCATGAAATAAAATATTTAAACGTTTGATGTCTCATTTATATAGTTGTTCAAACCTCTTAGAAAACACTAGCTTTGAAATACAATACATTGTGCAACTTTTGCATACCTTCTGTGAAGGTACTATTTAGTAGGAGACAGATCCCTCACTTTGTACTAGACGGATCCTTTCACTTAGGGAACCGTGGGATCCGGGCAAACAGAAATGCAGTTGCTGACTTTATACATCAAACCATGTCCTTAGACTACTTCACACTAGCTAAACATAATACCTTGGGACAAATTAAGTCTTCCTCAAGCTCAGTAAGCTTCACACTCACTCATAGCTCATTTAGGATCACACTCAAGGTGCTTTTCGATTTATCATTTCACCAAAAAATCATCATTCTTCCGCTCCTATACTCACACATCATCTCTCACATGTCAACACATCTAGCTTTATAAATCTCTCAATTTTAGCAAATTGATTTTAGTCATCTCTACCTCAAAATGGGTCAAATACTAGTTTTTCATTTCTTTTAAGATATTTTCCAAAATTATCTTAAGTTACTATCTGGTCTCAAAGATCATTTAGCTCCACTTGACACTCTCAAATTTTATAGTGTCATCTTTGGTACTCATAAAGTTCCATTTTCTTCCATAAAAGGCAATCATTAGCTACCTTCACTCATTGCCCTTGATCATTTAAGTACCCTTTCATTTAAAGACACTTAGGAAGACTGAAAGACTTAAGAGGTATAGGTATTAGACCTTACAAACATCATTTTTCTCCTTTCTTAGCTGCTGAGAGACGGATCCCTAGAATTAGCCTAGACGGATCCCTCATTAGAGGGAACCGTGGGATCCGAGTGACAGATTCATCCAAACTCTAGCTAAAACAATCATTTCAAGCTCTCCTTGCTAACTTGAACACTCCATTTTTTTAAGTAAACTCCTAGATCAGTACAACTCTGAAGTTGACTCTTGTGCATGCAAATCATCACACTCCAAAGGATCTTAGTGGCTTAAGTCTTGAATGCACTTACCAAATCCTTCCCCATATAAACCATCTTGTTAAGACTCCTAAAGTCATCATCTACATCCTCATTCTCAGCATTTAGAAACTCTTATAACCCTATTTTTTTAATCATCTCATCATGAGGAATGCTCCTAGTGGTAACTCATCCACCAAAGGACCACCCAAGAAACTTGCTCGTGTTGTTCACGAAATTTCTTCAACCGAATCATCTCTCGTTAAATCCACAAATGCTAGGATCTCCCCTCCATCTATCAAATCAATCCCCAAAAAGATTGTTCCTACTAAACTACTAATGCCAAACACCACTATACCCCCTAAACCAAAAACTCCTATTTCCACTAAACCCTCACCCTTAGTGCCTAGACCCCTATCATTTACCACTCCACTCTCATCACCATACCTCTACTATTTATAGGACTTGCCTCTTCGGCCATTTCATCCTCCACCATTGCCAACATTCTCAATGGAAAGAATAGAGCAACAAAATCAAGGTGTTGAATCAACACTGGCCCCGACATCTTTTTCTCCGTCACCCTCAAATAGTCCCTTTTGGATCATGAGGAATCATCAAAGTCAACCACCCGATCACATGGAAGTAGATACCTCTCTACCACCATCCTCATTACATATTCCACCACCACCACCTTTGATTGAATCGCCTCCAAATATACCTCCACATATTCCTCCTTCTTTTGTGGAATCTCAACCAAACCTTCCATCTCAAGTCATTTCTTTTCTACCACCACCATTTCCGAGTCATGACAAAGATTGTTATCATTGTCAACATGTTGAAAGTTTGATACATGAAGTTTTATTGAATGAATTACATGTTATATGCCATATTTTCTTGAGAATATGTTTGATGCCTTAATACATATCTCATTTTGATGTTGACATCATTTGTTCACATCACCATTGCTATCTTAAACTTTCAGACAGACAGATCCCTCTATTTTGCCTAGACGGATCCCTCCAAAGAGGGAACCGTGGGATCCGTGCAACAGAAGACTGGTTTTCTACTAACTTGAGTGTTATTTACAGGAAATTATGCACTATATACTTGTTTTCTTACCTTTGTTTTGTAGATTTTTAATATCCACATGAAGACTTTGACACCCTAAGCTAGGGGGAGTTTCGTGTCAAAGCGATACATTACAAAATCATTTGCAATATCATTCACATTAGGATTACATTACATGACGTCCTCCTTGCAAAGTTGCAATAATAAAAGGGGAGCATATTCGTCACAAAGACGAAATCATTTGCAAACATAGTTGCAATGCATTAGTTTAGTAATTTTTTCTTACTTCACGCCCTCACAAAGGGATAGACTCGTCAAGGGGAGCTAAGTCGAGAATACTTCTCCTCACTTACTCTCTATTTTTCATATTTTTCTTTTTCACATGTTTTTCTTAAAGCAAGGTTTTGGTTTCGTTTCGACGCTCTTTTTGTTTCGACAAAAAGGGGGAGAAGAGAGTAAAAACTCCAATTCAAACTTTTACGAATTTTAGTTTTTCCTTAAAATAATCTTATGTTTTGTTATCAACAAAAAGGGAGAGATTGTTAATACAAATAAGCCGTAAAAACGTTTATTTATATTTTACGATCTTCTAATGTTTTGTCGATAACAAACGTAAAATCATTTTAACAAAACAAATAAAATACGTAAATGGTTTGAGCCAATACTTTACTAACACACTTACGTTTTCACATAAAACACTAAACAAGAAATAGTGTTTTCATGATTTAGTAATACATATGTATAACAACTAGTGTTTACATATTGAGTAGATATATATATACTTAGTATGTATTATAATGGGTAGAAGTTTAAGTATTTGACCATTGACTAAATACATTAAATGTAGTTGGGTAAAACCCAAAGTCCATAATCCATACCCATGGAGCATAACTTATAACCCATTGCATGACATCATGCATAATTCATAAATGGGTATTATCCATGACCCGTGGAGTTAACCCATGACCAATGGACTAGATGCATTGCACCTACTAGATACATTGCATCTACTTGGATACCCATGGTCCAATGTCTAGGACCCAAAACCCATAACCCATGACCCATAACCCATGACCCATGACCTAAAACCCATGGGCAAAGAGGAGCTTCCTACGGTTCCCCCAGTTTACATTGGACGGATCCCTCAAGTAAGGGATCCGTGGGATCCGTGGAATAGTAGCAAAAGTTTATCTATAAATAGTGAGTCATTTCTTCATTGTAACTCACTCCTTTCACACATATTTTCTCTTTATGTTGTAAACTCTAACCACAGATCCAAATGATCTTTCTATGTAGTTTTGTGTTTGTGTGATTCTCTAGGTTCCTCTTAAAGGCGAGATCACCACCTCTTGAAGTCGAGGAAGCTCAAGTCCATGAGTTTCCTAGCTTCGTAATCATCAAGACTACTAATGATATCTTGTTGATAGTTCTTCTCTTTCTCATTAGAAGTGTAGTGTCGAAGATATAGGTGAAGGATGTCTAAAGGGTCAAGACAAAGACATTAGTGAAAAGTGTCGAAGAGTCAAAGTAAAGGCATTATTAAAAGGTGCCGAAAGTCCGTGTTGAAGGCATTAGTGAAAGGTGCCTAAAAGTCAAGTCAAAAGGCATTAGTGAAGGGTGCCTAGAAGTCAAGTCACAAGGCATTAGTGAAGGGTGCCTAGAAGTCGAGTCAAATGCCTTAGTGAAAGGTACCTAAGGTGTACATTCGATATGGTGTGTCGATGTACAAGATAGATTTGTATTGGGTCAAAGGATATTGATATCCTTGTTGATGTTGTCATAAGGAGTAGATCTCCTTTGGGATAGGAGTTGTATAGTGTTGGGTAGTAGTTCCACCTTTGTAAATGGAACTCGGTATCTAGCCTTGTACCGGATAAAGTGTAGGCGACGTAGTGATAGGTTTGGTTCTACCTCGTGGAAGAACCCGATGTCTAGCCTTGTACTGGATAAAGAGTAGGCGACATTGTGAAGGCTTCTCCGCCACAAGGAGTTTGTGTTGTGTAGTGATTACGAACTCTCGAGTAGGTGACTCGGGGAGTGGAGTAGGGCAAGGAAGGTGTCCTTGTAGCCGAACCACTATAAATACTCGCGTTGTGGTTTTGTGCTTCTTACTCTTTATCTTAGCTTTTATTTATCTATATACTTGTCTATCAACATCCAACACACACGTTCAACTAGATTGACAAAAGTCGATCTAAATAGTTTATAACCAAGTTTTAATTGGTAAAACTTCTCAACCCCCCTTCTAGTTTTCAACAAACTCCTTAATCTGTGAGCGTTATCGTAACTTTTAATTAGAATTGATGCATACACATTTTCATAGAAATAGAACTAACACGGTAACAATAGCATTAGTTTGGGCAAGCTCGAGGTCCTTGCAGGTGCAGGGAATTCGTCAATATTTCTTGGATGCAAGCTAAGTGTGTTTTGTGATACCATGGCCTTCCTGAGATGACTCTAGAGATGGTTGCCTCACTTGCCAACCTGACCCACTGTTTAGGATACAACCTTTTTCTTATGTTTATGTGGTATCCCGTAGTTAATCAACAATCATTTTGGCTCTGCATCAAGATAGATCAAATGATCTGTATTAGTATTAACTATGTATTAATACGAAGTAGTAAGAATGTATAGGCTCATATGTGATCCATTTTATGACTAACTCACCAAGATGAGCATCTTCTGTTGGTTGTCGCGTTCTCACATCGCAAAGACTTTTCATAGCCAACATAAAATTCCAGACTTCAAACATATCAGCTGATGTAAGGGCTTTTCTGCAGATCACATCATGTGCTTTCTCCCTTCCATCTACAAGTGCTACGATGTAATAAAACATTAGTTTCTTGTGAAAATGTCACGTAAAATAAAGTAAAAAATGTATTAATTATGTTACAAAATTGATTGTACCTTTCCATCAATGTTGTGACAACGACCAATTTTGCACTTGATTCCAAGGTCTTTGGTATAGAGTATGCACAAATCCTTAGTTGCTAGTTTCAACAAACCGTAAACATCCAAGAGCTAAATTGAAGAGGGTATAATAACTAAGTATCAAAATGTACACATCAGAATAATAAAGAAAGTCCATCCCCATGTTTTTTTGTGAATTTTGAAATTTTTATAAACAATTATTGTGTCAAATATGACTACAATGTCATAATAAGTAAGTAATAAAATATACGTTTAAACTAACAGATTAGGCATACATTGAAAAAAAATACATTTTAGGCCCCAATTGGCCCAAACTGTTAACGCGTTCCCTTTTGACTTTTTTGCACGCTCAAAATGTTAAAGATAACACATTACCTGGAAGCAAAGTTTAATTTCATCACCAAATGTAGGTGTATCCCATCCGTCGCCTTCTTTCAACAATTTCTTCTTCAAACATTGACTCCTAGAAGCCTATAAAGTAACCATCTTTAACATAAAACAATAGATACACAGTAACTTAAAACTAATAAGGAGCTAAAATTAAATGAGGAAAATAAAAAAGGCGTATTTTTTTTACCTTTGCAAGGCGACTAAGATGTTCCAAAGACGTCAGGTGCATAGAATCACACAACTTAGCATAAACCGCTTCATAGAAGTAGCATTTCCCTCTTTATCTATTGGACGTGTTAGCCCAGGCTAATATCTGCAGAGGTTGTGAGATAGCCCACTTTTGCTTTTGGTATCATTAATCAATTTACATGATTTGAGTTTGAAGGATGGACACGGTTTGCAAAAAAATAAGTCGAACATGTATTTGAATACACTTGTTTAACTTGAAGCTTGTTTACATTTTAGTTGAAGTTCTAAACTTTAGCCATTTTAGATATCGAATCACAGTTCAATATTATGAAAATCTTACAAACATTAGACTAATAAAAACAGAAAAAAATTGTAATTACTTGGTCGTAATTGAGTGCCTCTGAGGAATTATCACGGGCAGCAATAGTCACAACAGGTTCGTGCGAAAACTGACGAAGGACTCATCTCAACGCCTACCAACCAATCATAACCCGCATATAAACAAAAGTTACCGAACATTATTTTATAAAGTGGCCCCGAAACAGCATAACAATAGACTTCCGTATTTAAAAGATTAATTTTTACTTTATTCCCGTATGATGTATAAAGGTTCATAAATGACTTTTGTCAAGTGAATTTTAGATTCATGCTTTGTCAGCTTGACAACATACATTTTTATAACGCTGAAATTTGAGAATATTTTATACCCATTCTTTTGTAGAAGAGTATTAAAATTAGACACAATTGAACCCTTGATTGATACATATTTAAAACATATGAACA
This sequence comes from Chrysanthemum lavandulifolium, assembly GCA_022545495.1. Classification (NCBI taxonomy): domain Eukaryota; kingdom Viridiplantae; phylum Streptophyta; class Magnoliopsida; order Asterales; family Asteraceae; genus Chrysanthemum; species Chrysanthemum lavandulifolium. The sequence goes on from CM040246.1 coordinate 148,316,550, forward strand.
TACTCGTAGTATAATTAGCATGTATCTTTCATATAAAATTTTGTTATTTAAGTTCTATCCAAAAAGCATCCTTTATTTATAGAAGTTCAGTAGACAACTACTAATCGAAATAACTATACTGACAACATTAACGTCATAATCAATCGGAAACACTTTTGCTATACAAACGAAATTGCAACGACATCAAAAACCGCATATTGTTGGTAGTCCATGATTTGAATAAAATCAAGTGAAAGTAAACACACCTTACCATGATTTGGGCAAAATCAACAATACGGTTTCTCTCGGCTGCTGATATTGAACGTGTTAATCATATTTCGTAAAAAAAATGAAAACTAATTACTTCAAAAAAGTCAATAAATTTAGGATTCATGTTTACCACCAATCGATGAGCCTGACAGAATACAAATTGTTAAAAAAGCTGAAATTAAAAAAAAATCTTAGACGAAAGTAGTATTTGCTTATTATAAAAGTATACTTTTATGGGCTAATAATAAGACTAACTGAGTTAGAAAGTTTATCAACTGTAGTCCGCATACCTGCACTTTGAACAGTGGCAAAAAAAGAACTTCTTTAGCATCTCCTCAAACCGCGAACCACGTGTTCCATGATTGGTTGATTGTATGATAGGTTTGCAACCCCTGGTTATGACAGCGACAAAAAAATCATCAAAAAATTACCATTACAATGAGAAAATGTACATAAAAAGACTGTACAATGTTCTAAAACCAAACCCAATGGGGCTGCAATTTCAAGCCACAAAGAACACAATAGAATGAAATAAGCAGAACAAATCTTGGACCCCCAATAAGTGAGGGGAACCAATACATGTTGATGTGAGTGAAGTTAACTTCACGTAAGTTTCACCATAACAAATCTTGGTTCGAACTGGAAATTACAAATATAGTATAACTTTAGGACCATAGAGTACATACTGAACCATTGTATCATTTGCGAGTTCCAGCCATGGCTTCGCAATCTACTCACGTTGGTTGCGATTAGCTCAACATCTACATTTGAATCACATGCAGAATCATAAAAGTCATGTATCATTTATCAAAGAAAAAAGAGAATCATGTGCAGTTGAGACATTTTTGTGAGTCCCAAACCTCGGATCTACTTAGCTTGTATAAGTATATTGCTTTGGATGATTCCAAAACAATTGTGAATGAAACAAAGCTTAATGCTATCAAGTATGCGAAATCTACTTGGTAACACTTAGAAGAATAACCAATAGAACAGTAAAGATGCAATAGACAAAGTATTAACCAAAACACTTCAATATTATTAATCAATAATATAGATACTTTAGCTAGTATCAGGATATACAACCTTGAAGCTTTTTACAGAATTGATCTATCTCTAAGTATAACCTAGGACCTCCTTTTATAGGTTAAGGAGTCCTTTACAAGAAAAATATCTATGTATATCTTCTAATTACATAGAATATATTCTTAATATTATGTTACAACCTTCACAAGTCTTTCCAAAACAAACAGCAATACTAACTTTAACCAGCAGTACTAACTACTATACCTAGAAGTACTAACTTATACCTTCATTATTAAGTGTGAAGCTTTTCTATTTCCCAACAATTTTTTTCCTTTTATAACGGATAATGCCATTTTTCTGTCATTATGCATCTATTTTGGTTGCTTCCATGTGAGCAAAATTAAAACATGATTTTACCCTATCGTTCTATAAGAACACAAACATCAATACGGGTAAGGTATACGACTTTTAACCAACTCAGTCCATGAGATATAACAATGGGTCTGTGAACCATTTTCATATATAAACATGATTTTCCTTTTTCATAAATTATATGGATCTGTTTGTTAAATGGTCAGAATTTCAGAATCTTTCAAACACATGATCAATTGATTATTTAAAGCTAATGGGCGGCTGAAAACTCTTTTTTATGTGATATAAAAAGTGAAGGCGATTACTTACATACATAAGTTTTGCATAGACTGTCATTTCATCAATAGACCCTAATATATGAGGACAATGCTGTTAAACTTTGGAGCAATGACGTAGCATACGTTAGGTGTTTCTCAAAGTTCTCTCCAATTGTCAGCGCAACATCACAAAAGCATAACAAACACCTGGTTTTCACTGAATGGTGCAACTAATTGGTTGACAGGTTTTTAAGAAGTCGGGTCACGATCCCGTCATACCATGGCAACACCTTATCTTAAAAAGCCTTGAAAATGTCACCCACCACCACCTATTCACAGAACACACTTCATCAAACTACATGTGATAACACTCAGATTGTACATGTTTTTAGTTGCGTTATCCGTGCTTTTGTATATGTTGTTTGGTTTTATTCATATGTTTTTAGTACTTAATCGCATCAAAGGACGTTTGTCTAGTATATATAACCAAGTGCAGGGAAACGGAAGGAAAAGTTAAAGAATGTTAGAGATGTCAAGCACAAGTTTTCAAGTACTCAAGTTGACCAAAGTCCACGAGTTTTAATATTTATAATAGTCTCGTTATACCTATGGTCTACCCTAATGCACTAACAGGCAAAGTGTACCCGGTGTGTGTAGTGTAGTATTCGGTAAAACCGAGGTCGTCCCAAGAGCTATGTGTGTTGGATTATTACTAAGTCTAGGTGTCACAGATTTTAATATGATTTCGATAAGGAATTAATTAATTAACTACTAAAGCGTATAAAAGGTAAATAAAGGCAAAGGATAAATCAATAGAGGAGAGTGGTGCTAACCTAGTTATTCCTCCTAGCTAGTAATGTCTACGTCTACTTACTTCCAATTACTTGGTGGGGTCAAAGTCGAGAGGACAACATTTGGTCAATTCGCCTAACCTATCGCAAGAAAGATGCCACCACAGGAGAAGTCGGTGTCCCTCATAAGTCCAGTTGTTCCTAGTCCCTAAGCCAAGTCATTAAGTACCGCTACATGCTAGATTTATAATAGTGAGTGCCGGGCGTTAGCAACTTAAACACTCACCCCTAATTCTTAAGTTCATCCAAACGGTAGGTGATCGGTTGGTCAAATCGCACAAGTAGAAAGGGTCGTCATTGGTCATATCTTACCCTTCCCGTCTCGGTCTACTCACTTAGGGTCACTTGGTCATATCTCCTAAGCAACTAGCCTCTACCGCCATTCAAAACTACCAAACAAGGGTAGCTACCAATAAACTATGCATGCATACACTTAGAAATAATTATACGGAAGTAATGTAAACGCAAACAAAACAATTAAGGAATCATAACTAGGCCAAGACCAAGAGGTGCTTAGCCACTCATATTAACCATACAAATCAATTCAATATTCAAAGTTACGAAATACATGAATCGAAAGTAAAGAAAAGATAAAATGCTAATGCTTATCGTAGGGAGTGATTTCTCCTCGAGATAGCTCCGTATGCTCCTCTAGACCGCCTTTGGCTTCTTCCTACGTTCTTTGGTTGTGGTGTATGGAATGGGATGATTTGAAATGCTGGAAATCGTGGGGTATTTATAGGCCAGGGTTATGGCGTAACTAATATAAGAGTTAAGCCGTAATCTTCAATTCCTTGGTAATTTGCACTAGATCTGCCGGTTACGGCGTAACCTTATGAGTGGTTACGCCGTATCTTCAATATAACTTGGTTACGCCGTAGTTGATGAAATAGTTACGGCGTAGTTATCAGCGGCGTGGAACCTCATTTGACCTAATAAGTTACGTCGTAGTCTTTGGGGAGAGTTACGCGTAACCTTCGATGAGTTGGTTTTCGAGTCACGCTTTAGTTACGGCGTAATGTGAGAGATGAGTTACGCCAGTAACTTCTTCAAAGTCAACATACTATGATAAATCTTTGATATTTCTCCAATTCCGCTTCTCTTTAGCTCCAATGCTCGTAATTTACCTGAAAGTGGAAAAAAAATGGAAAACAAGCGTAAATCCATATAAATGATATAAATTACAAGCATTATCGGGGAAAATTGACACTTAATATTCAGGACTATTTGATGTTATCAAATATCCCCCACTTGAACTCTACTTGCCCTTAAGTAGACCTTATTAGAAAGATTCCTAAAAAGATATGTCTCATAACCTGGAAAATATAAGTTTACAAATCCATTATGCTAGAATAAAACAAAGCCGAACACCTCACGAAATGGGAACGAAACACTCAAATCTCTCAACTATTCTAAGTGTCAATTTCGGGGTGATCACTCAATCGCACAGTCATAGCATGTATTCTATCATAAGCTTGGCGGTTACACAAATCTCCACCACTAGAGTTAAGGGCTAAACAATTCTCAAGGCAATATGGGTAGACACGACAAAGGTTAAGGGTGACTCGTCATTACTAACATGTCACGGAGAAGTGGACAAAATCAATGATACATGACCAAATCCATGGCCAAGACACCAAAGATTGCTCATTGCATCACCTAGACACGCTTCATGACTAAAGGGTAGGATAAGACATGGGATATATAAATGGTGTAAAATAAAAATCAAGCGGTAGTCTAAATCTCTAACCAAGTCATCACCACTTACCGTCCGCCCAAAGTTCAAGCTTTGAAGTCAAGAAACCGGATCATGAAATACTAGGTAGATGTGTCATTAGAGGACGTCATGATGGGCACACTACCTTTTCTCCAACTGTTGGCATAATTACCAACTCCAATCTTCGAATGTGACCGAGGTGGCCTCCTCGATACTAAATCTATAAAGCTCATAACATAGTGCTTATAACATCGCACTTTACAATAACATAACATAACTTTTTTTTTCAACATAACAATAACAACTAAACATAATATCCCCCCACTTGAGATGAACAATGGGAATTCGGGGGGTCTTCAATGATCTTCAGGAATATGTCGTCGACGAAAGCGTGATTTCCGAACCTTTCCACTTGAACCTTGAACTTAGGCAAATGATGACTTCCCAATCACAAATAAAGACTACATGGTAGGCTAAGGTGTATAGGTGTATCGAAACAATATATTGGGTTAACAAAATGAAAGGAATGGCTCGGATGGGTGTATCTAGGGTATCTTGCACTAAAGGTGAGTGCAACAAAAGGGTTTCACATGGGGTCGAGAAGTCGAGGTGACTAATCGATAGACACACAATGGTAGGCTATTTGGGTGATAATCCTATAATATTGCCTTCTAAAACCGAAAAGTCCAAATACATCGAGCTAACTCAACATACCTCGCCTATGGTCTCGAAATGATGCAAAGGCCAAGTTCTAAAGTTTACAAGCTACCCAACACACTCATAATTTGGTGGATTTGGGGTAAAATATTGAAAACGGATAAGGCTAATCTCACCATATAATATCAAGGGTTGTATGTGCTCGGCTAAGGTCTAATCTAGTTAGGTTAAGAAAACATGTCAAAATTTTAAAATGGCATAATTTTTCAAAATAAACTAGAAAAACGAGGGCAAAATAAAGTTCAAGAGATAATTCTACTCCCGTCCCCACTTGAATTGTACAAAGTCCCTTTTGTACTAAGCGTTAAATAAAGGTGAAGAGAAAAGTAGAATTAGAGCGAGAACTTCCCCAAATTTGCTCCAAAAGAAAGAAGGCCCACGAAAAGAGACGTGCCTTCAGATAAGCATCATGAACAAACTTCAATCCCTGAAATCACACTACCGACAAGCATAATTCTAAAAAAAAATGAAAAATGAAAAACAAACCTAACTCACTTTCGTAGGTATCACTGTTGCATTTAGCATATGCAACAAGCCTTTTAAACCACCCACAAAGTGGACGAGTGAAGTCTCGTAAGGGTTTACATGGAACACACCAACAAAGTTCATTTAAAATAATAATACAAGGTTATTGTGTTTTAAAATGAAAGAAGTTAAGCAGAGGAAGGTTACATCGTAACTCTTTGAGGAGTTACGTCAGAATCGGCAAAACCCGACATAAGTCGAAAGCGAGTGGTTACGGCGTAACCACGAGAGATGGTATTACGCCGTAATTGGTAATGCGTCTAAAATTCTGCAAAAAGGTTGGTTACGGCGTAATCACATAGATGAGTTACGCCGTAACTATGGTCGATCAACAAACCGCAGCACAATCACTTCCTCGTTTCCCGCAAAATGGTTAGAAAACACAAAACCCTACAGAAATGGAAATAAAACAAAAGAAAGGGATAATTCGGGTTGTCTCCGAAAGAGCACTTTTCTTTATTTACGAGTCTTTAAGTTAGACTCGAGTCATGGGCTTTATGCGGGGCGAAGAACTCATCTCCGAAAGCTTGCTAACATCTTGCCCATAATAAATTTTTGCACGGTGTCCATTTACCTTGAAATATACTCCTTCCTTGTTATGAACCTCAATAGTCCCATAAGGAACACCTTACTTATCGTGTAGGGCCAACCCAACGAGATCTCATTTTTCCAGGGAATAATTTGAGTCTTGAGTTAAAAACGAGAACCTCTTGTCCTACTTCAAATTTTTATCCTTAATTCGCTTATCGTGCCATCTTTTGGTCCTGTCTTTGTATGCTTTGGCATGATCGTATGCTTCGTCTCGTAATTCAGCTAAACGATTTATTTGGGAAAATCGGTGTTCCTTGATCACATCAGCCTCTAAATTAGCATTCTTGAGAGCCCAATATGCTTTATGTTCCAATTCTACGGGAAGATGACATGCTTTTCCGTAAACAATCTTAAAAGGGGTGCTTCCAATAGGAGTTTTGAAAGTTGTTCTGAATGCCCATAAAGCTTCGTCGAGTTTGTCGGACCAATCTTTTCTGTTACTGCTGACGGATTTTTCTAAAATTCGCTTGAGTGCCCTATTGGTGTTTTCAGTTTGCCCATTAGTTTGTGGGTGATAAGGTGTAGACATTCGGTGGAGTACCCCATATCTGTTGAGAACTTTCTCCATAATAGCATTACAAAAGTGCGTCCCTCGATCACTTATGATGGTCTTAGGGATCCCAAACCTGGAGAATAATCTTTTCAAAAAGCGAATGACACTTCTAGCATCACATGTTTGCAGAGCTTCAGCTTCGACCCACTTTGAAACGTAATCGACAGCTACAAGGATATAACTTTTATTCTTTGATGGGGTGAAAGGTCCCATAAAATCGATCCCCAAACATCAAAACCTCACATACCATAATGTTGTTGAGTGGCATCGATTTCGAGAAGAGATGTTTCCGCCTCCGACAAGCGTCACAGCCCTTACATGTTTTGCGGCATCTTTGAAAATGCTAGGCCAAAAGAATCCGCCTCATAAACCTTCCGAGCGAAGATTATCGGCCCCATAGTGTCCTCCCGCAGTCCGTTGTGACAATGTTCCGAATCTGTTTTTGCTCATTTCCAAATACACATCTCCGAATAATACCATCGGGCATGATTTAAAAGGAAAGGATCATCCCGTAAGTAATATTTAAGATCTGAGAAGAACTTTTTCTTTTGATCATAAGTTTTGTTGCTCGGTAATACTCTGGCCGCGAGGTAATTAGCGAAATCTGCGTACCATGGTTCGGAACTGGAATCTTTAATTCTTACTGCCATGAGATGCTCATCGGGGAAGGAGTCCCGAATAGTTTCTTTGTCAAGTTCTTCAAGCTCAGGGTTTTCTAATCGTGAGAGGTGATCAACAGCTAAGTTTTCTGCCCCTTTCTTATCCTTGATCTCAATTTTAAATTCTTGTAGCAGCAGCACCCATCTTATCAATCTTGGCTTGGCATCCTGTTTATTGAATAAGTACTTCAAAGCAGAATGGTCAGTGTAGACAACAGTTTTTTGACATTACTAAATAAGATCTGAACTTATCAAAGGGATAAACCACAACCAAGGAGTTCCTTTTCGATGGTTGTGTAATGCTCTTGTGCTTCATTTAAGGTTTTACTAGCGTAATAAATGGGTTTAAATTTTTTATCCACTCTCTGTCCTAGAACAGCCCCTACAGCATAATCACTAGCATCGCACATAAGTTCAAAATCGTTGCCCCAATCAGGAGCAATAATAACAAGGGCAGTAGTCAACTTTTCTTTTAAAATATCAAAAGCTTTTTTGCAATCATCATTAAAATCAAATTTTGCATCTTTCATGAGGAGTTGGGTCATAGGTTTGGCAGTTTTGGAAAAGTCTTTTATAAATCTTCTATAAAATCCAGCGTGCCCAAGAAAACTCCTAATTCCTTTCAGATTGGTTGGATAAGGAAGTCGAGAAATAACGTCAACCTTAGCTTTATCAACTTCGATCCCTGTTTGGGAAATCTTATGCCCCAAAACAATCCCTTCTCTTACCATAAAATGACATTTCTCCCAGTTAAGGACAAGGTTGGTTTCTTCACATCTGGCAAGCATTTTAGATAAATTATTAAGACAAGATGAAAAAGAGTTACCGAAAACCGAGAAGTCGTCCATGAAGACTTCCATAAAATCTTGACACATATCCGAGAATATTGCAGTCATGCACCGTTGGAATGTGGCGGGAGCGTTGCATAGTCCGAAAGGCATCCTTCGGTAGGCGAATGTTCCGTAAGGGCAGGTGAAAGTAGTCTTTTCTTGATCCTCGGGCGATCGGAATTTGAAAGTATCCCGAAAATCCATCAAGAAAACAATAATACTCATGTCCAGAGAGTCTTTCTAGCATCTGATCAATAAATGGAAGGGGGAAGTGATCCTTTCGTGTTGCGTCATTTAATTTCCTGTAATCGATGCACACCCTCCAGCCAGTGACCGTCCTAGTAGGTATCAGCTCGTTATCTTCATTAGTGACTACTGTCATTCCTCCTTTCTTTGGCACAACATGAATAGGACTAACCCAAGGACTATCGGAAATAGCGTAAATTAGACCTGCATCCAGAAGTTTAATGATTTCGTCTTTTACCACGTCTTGGACTTTTGGGTTTAATCTCCTCTGTGGCTGTACTACTGGTTTAAAATCATCTTCCATTAGTATCTTGTGAGAGCAGTATGAAGGGTTGATCCCTTTTATGTCAGAGACTTTCCACGCAATTGCCCCCTTGTGCTTGCTTAAAACCTGCAATAGCGACTCCTTTTCTTCGTCAGATAACAAAGAAGAAATCACAACAGGAAAATTACGATCCCCATCAATGAATGCATATTCTAAATGCGGAGGGAGCTCCTTGAGTTTGGGGTAGTATCAGCTTCTTCCGGGGTATTTGCTGAACATAGCGTTTGATTGTTCACAGCCAGTTCTTCCGTTTCGCTTTCTCCATCGCTAGATATCCCATCATTATCTTCGAATTTCAATGATTTCAAAGGGTCGGGCAGAAAGCATTCCTAGGCATGTTTCTGAGCGTTAGCTTCGATAAGGTCGAGATCATCAAGGTTGTCGTCAGTGAAAGAAGCATATCTCATTGATTTTTCAAGATCGAAGGTAATCTTGTTATTTCCAATCTCCAACGAAATCTTCTTGTTAAAAACATCAATCATAGCATGTGCGGTGGCAAGAAAGGGTCTCCCAAGCAAAATTGGGATATCATCCTCTTCCATTTCAAGGACTACGAAGTCAACCGGGAAGACAAATTTATCGATCTTAACAAGAACATTTTCAGCGATTCCTTTAGGATATTGAGTTGTTTTATTAGCTAGCTCAATGCACATTCTAGTTGGTTTCAGGTCCCCCAATTCCAGACGCGAATAGAGAGAGAATGGCATAAGACTTATGCTTGCCCCAAGATCGGCAAGGGCCTTGTCGAACATAATTCCCCCGATTGTGCAAGGTAAGGTGAAACTCCCTGGATCTTCTTCTTTGAGAGGCATATCTTTTAGAAGGGCGGCAGAGCACCTTTGATTTAAAGTTATCTGCGTCTTATCAGAAAGTCTTCTATGGGTTAGGAGATCCTTCATGAATTTAGCATATTTGGGCATTTTCTCAAGAGCTTCCACGAGAGGAATATTAATGCTGAGTTGTTGTAACTGTTCCTTGAATTCTTGAAATAACATTCATTCTTGTTCCTTCTTAATTCTTCCCGGAAATGGTATTGGAGGAACGTAGGGACGGACTTTCTCGACAGTTAGTTGAGCCCCCTCGGTTTCTTTGTTGTTGTCTTGAGGTGTTTCTTCAATCAGATCATTAGAGTTTGAAGGGTAGGCTGGTTCCTTATAGTTTAATCCACTTCTTGTTGTAATAGCATGTGCTAGATCTCGAGGATTTGGTTCAGTTGTGTTGGGTAGTTCTCCTTCATCTCTCATTCTGATAGATTCTGCGAGCTTTTCGACTTGATTTTCAAGTCTTCTTATAGCAGCTGCTTGTGTTCTCAGCACATGGTCGTAATCTCGCTTGATATTCCATACCAATTTTTCGCTCTCTTCTTGTTTTCTGCTGGATTCCTTAACAAGCTTTTTCACAGCCTTTTCGAGATCTGTAACTCTCCCATCAATGGGTTTATCGAACTTGTGTTTAACCATTTTGACTTCTTCAGTAAGGGATTGCATATCTACTTCAAATTCCTCCAGATTCTTTATTACCGATTGTATCTCGATAGGATCTTCATTCCAATCTTCATTCCAAGACGACGAGTGGAGAGCTACTTCTTCAACTCTTGTCCATCCTTTATCGCAAGTCATTAACGGATAGGTTCTTTTGAGTCTAATAATTTCCGAGTTTTTATGTTCAACCTGTTGTAAAATATTTGCATTTGCTCGTGCTTGTTGAGTTTATGCTCGGGGCACTTGAGGATGGATTCATTGAATCTTTCCCAAGCTATAAATAGTGGTTCATCATTGAATTGGCTAAACCTCCTAATTTCATCAACTTGCTGGAGGATTTTTGCAGGAGTTCGATATTCCTTAAGAAAAGCCTTCTTAAATGCACTCCACATTGTGATAGATCTAGATGGTAGTTTCTTTAACCAATCTCTAGCTCTTCCTTTTAGAGTAAAAGGAAATGCCCTCATCATAACATGATCTCTAGAGACCCCAGGCGCGTGGAATAAATCGGCGATCTCACATACTTTTGCGATTTGCTCGTGTGCTTCTTCATCTTTGGTTCCATAAAAGCAGCATCTTTTCAGTTCTACAAGACATAGTCCCCAGAATTAGAATTTTACATTTTCTTCAAGAGCCGGAATGGTGATTCCCTGTTTACTTTTAGAGGTGGTGAGATAATCATTCATAGTGAGAGACATAGTATCAGAATAAAACTAAAGACTTAATAAAAATCCTAATATAACTCCCGGCAAGTAGCGCCAAAAACTTGATGCGTGTTTTACTGACCATGTTTTAATATTTATAAAGTCTCGTTATACCTATGGTCTACCCTAATGCACTAACGGGCGGTGTACCCGGTCGTGTGTAGTGTAGTATTCGGTAAACCCGAGGTCGTCCCAAGAGCTATGTGTGTTGGATTATTACTAAGTCTAGGTGTCACAGATTTTAATATGATTTCGATAAGGAATTAATTAATTAACTACTAAAGCGTATAAAAGCAAATAAAGGCAAAGGATAAATCAATAGAGGAGAGTGGTGCTAACCTAGTTATTCCTCCTAGCTAGTAATGTCTACGCTCTACTTACTTCCAATTACTTGGTGGGGTCAAAGTCGAGAGGACAACATTTGGTCAATTCGCCTAACCTATCGACAAAAGATGCCACCACAGGAGAAGTCGGTGTCCCTCATAAGTCCTGTTGTTCCCGGTCCCTAAGCCAAGTCATTAAGTACCGCTACATGCTAGATTTATAATAGTGAGTGCCGGGCATTAGCAACTTAAACACTCACCCCTAATTCTTAAGTTCATCCAAACGGTAGGTGATCGGTTGGTCAAATCGCACAAGTAGAAAGGGTCGTCATTGGTCATATCTTACCCTTCCCGTCTCAATCTACTCACTTAGGGTCAGTTGGTCATATCTCCTAAGCAACTAGCCTCTACCGCCATTCAAAACTACCGAAACAAGGGTAGCTACCAATAAACTATGCATGCATACACTTAGAAATAATTATACGGAAGTAATGTAAACGCAAACAAAACAATTAAGGAATCATAACTAGGCCAGCACCAAGAGGTGCTTAGCCGCTCATATTAACCATACAAATCAATTCAATATTCAAAGTTACGAAATACATGAATCGAAAGTAAAGAAAAGATAAAATGCTAATGCTTATCGTAGGGGAGTGATTTCTCCCTTAGAGACAGCTCCGTATGCTCCTCTAGACCTGCCTTTGGCTTCTTCCCACGTTCTTTGGTTGTGGTGTGTGGAATGGGATGATTTGAAATGCTGGAAATCGTGGGGTATTTATAGGCCAGATCTGGGTTACGGCGTAACTAATATAAGAGTTACGCCGTAATCTTCAATTCCTTCGTAATTTGCACTAGATCTGCTGGTTACGGCGTAACCTTATGAGTGGTTACGCCGTATCTTCAATATTACTTGGTTACGCCGTAGTTGATGAAATAGTTACGGCATAGTTATCGGTGATGTGGAACCTCATTTGACCTAATATAGTTACGTCGTAGTCTTTGGGGAGAGTTACGCCGTAACCTTCTGATGAGTTGGTTTTCTGAGTCACGCTTTAGTTACGGCGTAATGTGAGAGATGAGTTACGCCGTAACTTCTTCAAAGTCAGCATACTATGATAAATCTTTGATATTTCTCCAATTCCGCGTCTCTTTAGCTCCAATGCTCGTAATTTACCTAAAAGTGGAAAACAATGGAAAACAAGCGTAAATCCATATAAATGATATAAATTACAAGCATTATCGGGGGAAATTGACACTTAATATTCAGGACTATTTGATGTTATCAAGTGTTAACATGTTTTAATTCAATTTCAAGTTGATTTTAAGATCCAATTGTGCTTAAGTTTCATAGTGACATTTGTTAATCAAGTTTGACTAGTTGTTAGTAATTATAAAAGGTCGAAAGAGCTTATTGTTATTCAACTAGTTATAATCATTTTGTCTATGGATGATTGTTTTTACCCATTATTCTTGATCAAACAAAGAAACTAAAGTGTGGTTGTAATAAGAACGTTTTTGATTATCAAGTTGGATTGATTGGAAACATCTAAAAGGTCATAAGATTAGTTGTTTACAATCAATTGTAACCTTTTGTGTATAATCGGTTACCTTTTATATTGACCATTTCTTACAAAAATTTGATAAGACAAACAAATGTTTTTGTGTTTAAGTTTATGAAAGTAAACTTGTGAAACTTGAATTGATTTTGAATTGATTGGTTAGACTTAATGCTTGTTTATATAAACTAAAATCTTGACGAAGGTTTAACTTGTAAGAACAATAGATTAGTCCACCAAATAATTATCGAAACCAATATGTTAAGAGGTTAACACAATCATACTACTCGAAGATAAGAAACTAGTTTAAGCAAGTGTAGTTTTTAATCATTTGAATTTCATTATATCAATTTTCGCTAATTGCTTTTGGATTGCCTTAGTAGATTTTATACTTGTTTCTTGATTCACTCACAAATCCTTGCGAACGATCCCGACTTACCATCACAATCTCGCTATAACGGACGAGTGCACTTGCTCGTATGTGTTATTGGTAGAATTGGTAAATCATCTTTTATAAATTTAAAACTTGTACACTCATAGCACATCAAGTTTTTGGCGCCGCTGCCGGGGATTTTGATTGTGTTTCAACAAGTTTTAAAAATCCGCGTCAGTCGATCCATTCCAAAAAAATTTACGAGACCTCTAACCGATTGGTCATCGATACAACCAATTCGGTTACGCCTAAAACCCATACCAAGAAGTTCCAACCGATCGGTCACCCCTCGTAACCGATCCGGTTCCTCATTTCTGCCCAAAAATTTGTTTTCTTTGTTTGCTCGTGTCCTTAAATATTGCCTGGATTCTCTAGGTAATTGTATGAACACTCGTGCAGCTGGAGTAGAACCAATCTCACCTCTTACCAACCCCGAACGTTTGATCTGAAGAAGATGAAGAAAACCTTTTGTCCTATTAGAAAACCGTTTAGAAGCCAAAGTTGTTTATAACCCATTCACCAATTTTCCTTTTCCCATGCCGACGATCACCCCATGTGGGGAACCAACCGAGCTGTAGCACCCACTCCTGGGAGTGCTATTGTTGCCGTCAACCTAGGTGACAACTTCACCTTGAAGGGTCATCATCTTTCTATGATTAAAGACCGTCAATTCGATGGCCGTGTGCGGGACAATCCGTATAAGCACATTGTCGAATTCATCGAAATCTGCGACATGTTCCGGTATGGCGACACCGATGTCAATGCCATCAAACTAAAACTTTTTCCATCATCACTCGCTGGAGATGCAAAAGTATGGTACAATGAATTAACCCCAGGAATTATCAATACTTGGGAGGAGATGAGGCAAGCCTTTGTAAGTCGATTCTTTCCACCGCCATGTTTGATCGACAATGGGAGAAATTCGTGCTTTCACACAAAACCCCAACGATCACTTGTCAAGCTTGGCTTGGATGAAAGATTTGCCGTGAGTTGTCATGGACATGGTCTATCCAAAGGAACCATTATCCAAATCTTTTACCATGGACTAGACGGAATTTCTCAAGGTATTCTTGATGCCGGAGGAATTTTTCTCTATAAGACTCCTAACGACGCACATCAATTACTCAAAGATCGAATACTTCTTAAACTCTATTGGTCCAAAGATTCCAAAACCAAACCTCTTAGAAAAACCGTTGCTTTTGTCTAAAACTCTGATACCTCGAAACTCATGGAGAAAAAGGAAGCTTTGACTTCAAAAATTGACTCGCAATACAAAGATATCAAAGGAGAAATGAAAGAAATGCGAGATGGATGCAACAATTATGGAGGAAATCACCCATCGTTAGAGTACGACGATAAACCTATGGGTGGACCCAACGAAGGAGAAGCTAATTATGTTCAAGGAGGATACCGTGGAGGAGGATATCGTGGTAAATATTACGGTAGAAATTTTAGAAATTGGCAAGACCGCCAACAAAGGGATAACAACCGTGATTCTCAACCTCGAACAGGCAATCAACCCCCACAAAACTCGAAAAAATTGGAAGAATCTGAATTCGAAAAAACCATGAGAGAATTCGTGGCTGCTCAAAAATCAACGAATGATTTTATCAAAAATCAATTTTTCAATCTTAAGACCAAAGTTGAGCAAGGATAGAAAAATCATCAAGCCTCTATCCAGAACCTTGAAAACAAATTTGGTAGATTTTCTGATCAACTTTCTTCTCGACCATCTGGTTCATTACCTAGTGTTAGAATCGATGCTCTAGGTTGTTTAGACCTTATCTAGGATTATCAATAAAGCACAAATAACAATGAACAATATATATGTATGCACAGCGGAATAATCAAACTATCATTGTTATTATTAAGGTTTCTTCTCATCATCATGTGTTCTACAAAACACATCCATAGCCCCAATCCTAGACAATCAACTCTAAGACGGTTACAATCTAACAGGGATCGATGATCCTTGAGGCTAAACACTATAAGTCGACTTCATCAAAACCCTAGGCACCCCACTCCTAGGTTTTCCCACACACACACACTTTGGTGTTTTACTTCTTGACCCACATAAAACCTAATTCCATGAATCTCTTTATATAATAAAGATACTAGGGTTACAAATACAAATGACTACAAGGGACTAAATAATAAATACTTCTTTGCCAAGTAGGTCCCTTTTCTTTCTTTGTCTTCAATAGTCCTTCATATTTCATGTATTTTGTCTTATCAACTTTAAATATAGTTCCCAACAATCTTCCCCTAGTTGATAATGACAAAACCAAATAAGCACGAACAAGTATGTCATGAAAGATAAACAAACTTCCCCTTAAACATGCAATACCACCAAAGATCTTCAAGTTTTAAATCTTCTATGTAGCCTTCTTCCCCTTTTTGTCATAATCCACTAGGAGAGATGCGAATATAAGCAACTTTGATCTTGACCATCACAAATCATCATCACACTTCCAATTCAGCCATCTAATGTCTCAAATTACCCACCATGAAGTTTTCCGCAACTAAAAATGAACTTAAGACACTAGATACTTAAAACAAAAGTAATATTAATGAATTACAAGAGTAAAAATCTTCCCTTTGAATGATGCGTGGAGATGGTTAAACATTGAACAATAAGCTTTCCCCAAAACCCATGTGTTAACCATCTTCTTGATTCTTCAAATCTGAAAGCTCCTTGTAATGATTACTTGTGAAGAAAACCAAATATAACAAACTTGTTGAAGAAGTAAAATAACCCAAACGTATGTCTTATGTCTTGTACAAACCACATAACTCCGAACGTATATCCATATATAGGGAGACCGCAATCTCTTGACAATAATCACTGAGCACAATAACGTAACTCCTTCAAGTGTTTTGTCAATTCTTTGTTACAATAAGAATGCACAAAAATAAGAACAGCATCTAAGAAATCCACTTCACCTTCAAATAAGTGATAAATAACATTCTTCGTAATCACTTCTTCAATAGAAACCAAATACGAGCCTTTTAACACTTTTAAGAACAAAAACCAAAATCCAAACACCTGTGTGTGTGAACCAAATCTTCTGTGTGTGTCGCCAAAAATCCAACAAACTCGTACAACTTCCCCTCAATTCCAAAACTATTCGAGAACCAAAAATCATGTTCTATCCGATATCGTAGAAACAACATATATCGGGTTGAGATCCCACAATATATCACAGCCAAAGCACGCATTGAATCCCACAATATATCACCCCCTAATAAATAATAATTATACTAAGAATGACATAGTTAAACAACCCCAACAAACTTGTCTTTTTCAACTGACATAACGAGGAGGTTGAGTAACAACATAAGCAGTACCACCAAAATCACATGCATAATCCAAAGCCTCTTTCTATTCACTTTGCATGTATTACCATGTGCCACTCACCATGTTTGTCCCACTTTATAACTTACCTCTACGTCAGTATCCAAGCCATGCATACCAGTTATACTTCTAAATATAATTACCGACCCACAATCGACCATAAAATAATCTTCAAGTGGACCATGTGAAAATAGAAAATTATGATAACTGACTAATTTAAAAGTCCTTTGGCACTGTATTCCTTTGACCACCAACCCATGATACAAAACGTGCCATCAATATAATTGAGCAAACGATGAGCAGTGGTAAACTTGTGATAGCAGTAGTAACCCACAACACTAGCAGTGGTAATGAGCGAGTGGTAGCATTAGTTACGAGGAAGGTAGCAGTGGTAACCATATCAAAGGCAGTGGTAACCGATCTCAACAGTATCCTTAACAAACTATGATAGCAGCACACAAGCGTAGCAACAGATAGCTAACAAATGTTAGTAACAAGCAGCAGATTCATCGTGTTTGAATAGTAGCAACTCGAAAAGCAACATTAACTTCCAACATCAGCTTGGACTTTGAAAGCAACATTAACCGACCAATTCGTAAATAAAGATGAGCACCAACCAGATTATGTAATAATATCATGATATCTACCTTTAAGCATGCCTTTAGTCACGTGCAAGTGTATAAAACCAAGACTATCAAAAGAAACTTCAGGAAAATGTGTATTAATATAATCCATGGTTGGGTATCATGCATCCTTGTTTTCACCTCTCAACAGTGCCATGATGATATTGAACCAATTAAGAGAAGACATTAAATTTACCAGATTATCATCTACCAAAAGAATGTTTGTAACATTAAATAATGTCACCATAGTCCCACGTTCAATTTAATATCACCCCATGTGATCATGTATACCAATCAATATTACAAATCTTGCAATTAAACTCAAAAATTCGAAAAATTATACCTTTATCAGCAACCATATTCGACACTGAATAACTTTTTATTGAGAGCTCAGATCGACGATCCCTCCGGTGAACAGTTAGATAGCTATATAGAGAACGTCCACCTAAAATTTCGTCATGATCTAACGGTTAACGAAAACGTTATGATCAATACAAAACAGTGCTGCAGAAAGTTGCGAAAATAACTTCAAGATCCGAATTTTCACCATTTTCTTCGAGAAACCTTGTAGATCCTAGATATCGAGAGCAACCTTCTCTGATACCACATGTTAGAATCGATGCTCTAGGTTGTTTAGACCTTATCTAGGATTATCAATAAAGCACAAATAACAATGAACAATATATATGTATGCACAGCGGAATAATCAAACTATCATTGTTATTATTAAGGTTTCTTCGTCATCATCATGTGTTCTACAAAACACATCCATAGCCCCAATCCTAGACGATCAACTCTAAGAAGGTTACAATCTAACAGGGATCAATGATCCTTGAGGCTAAACACTATAAGTCGACTTCATCAAAACCCTAGGCACCCCACGCCTAGGTTTTCCCACACACACACACTTTGGTGTTTTACATCTTGACCCACATAAAACCTAATTCCCTGTATCTCTTTATATAATAAAGATACTAGGGTTACAAATACAAATGACTACAAGGGACTAAATAATAAATACTTCTTTGCCAAGTTGGTTCCTTGTCTTTCTTTGTCTTCAATAGTCCTTCATCTTTCATGTATTTTGTCTTATCAACTTTAAATATAGTTCCCAACACCTAGTAACACCCAATCCAACCCAAAACTATCAAACGATAAAACCTATCGTCCACCACAAACAAGAAATGAGCATATCAATGCTGTATTTACAAGAAGTGGTTTCTCATATGACTAGCCACCAAATCCAAACGATAATGCTCCTATCACCCAAGATAGTGAAGATGAAGCTGAGGAAACCAACCCAACACAACCCGCCAAAAGAAAATCGTCTCACCTATCAAGGCGTACACACCAAAAGTTCCATATCCTCAACGCCTTAAGAAAGAAAAAATGGAAGAGCGATATAAGAAGTTCATTGAAATAATCAAAGAGGTTAGACTTAATATTCCACTCATTGATGTCTTAGCCGGAATGCCCAATTATGGGAAATTTTTTAAGGAACTTCTTAACAACAAGAGCAAGTTAGAGCAAATATCCGCTACCTTCCTTAACGAGGAATGCTCAACCATTGTTCAAAACAAAATTCCACCAAAGCTCGGAGATCCTGGGAGCTTTCTGATTCCATGCACTTTCGGGAATAATATTCAATGCGATGCTTTAGCTAACCTTGGCGCATGTATCAATTTGATTCCTTATTCGCTGTATTCCAAATTATCCATCAACAGCCTAAAATCGAAAAAGATGAGCATTCGATTAGCTAATCATTCTTATCAATATCCTGTTGGAATTGCCAAGAACATGCTCGTTCAAGTTGGTAAATTCATTTTTCTCGTGGACTTTGTAATCCTAGAAATAGAAGAAGATATTAAAGTCCCTCTCATCTTAGGAAGACCTTTCCTAAATACCGCTGATGCAATCATCAAATTCAAAGGTAAAGAACTCAACCTTGGGAGTTGGAGAAGATCGAATTACCTTTTTAATCGACAAAGCAATGCGCTATCCACGTTCCAGTGATGACACTTGTTTCAACATTGATGTTATCGATGAAGTCACTGACGAAGAATTGGAGGCATTACTTAACGAATCTGATCTATTCATGACTACTTCAGAAAAAATCAATGAGACAGACCTTGACAAAGAGTTTGCTGATTTTATGAAAGTAGATTTTGAAGGAGATAAAACGGAGGAGGAAGAAATGGAGGAGGAGAATTTTGAAGAAATAACTTTTGATGATGAGATGACAATAAATCTTCTCTTCAAGAACCACCAACAGATCTCGTGCTAAAACCACTGCCTGATCATCTTGAATATGCTTATCTGGAGGAAAACTCACTTCTTCCGGTAGTCATATCTTCATTACTCAAATACAAGGAGAAATAAAGTTTGGTTTCTATTCTCAAAAATCATAAAAGAGCTTTCGCTTGGAAAACTTCTGATATCCCAGGAATTCGTTCCAATTTCTGCAAACACAAAATCAATTTCAAAGGTGGGATTAAACCTGTTGTGGAACGACAACGTCGACTCAATCTCAACATGAAAAAGTTGTCAAAACGAAATCATCAAACTTCTTGATGCTGGTATTATTTACCCCATCGAGGACAGTCCTTGGGTGAGTCCAGTTCACTGTGTCCCCAAGAAAGGAGGAATGACGGTTGTGACTAACGAATGAAATGAACTAGTTCTTACTAGAACTGTCACTGGATGGCGCGTTTGTATTGATTATCATAAATAACCTTCCCCCTGCCTTTCATGGATCAAATGCTTAAAAGACTAGCAGGGAACAAATTCTTTTGTTTCCTCGATGGATTTTCAGGATATTTTCAAATTCCAATCGATCTGAATGATCAAGAAAAGACCACCTTTACTTGTCCTTTTGGAACTTACGCATATTGGCTTATGCCTTTTGGTCTTTGTAATGCACCTACAACTTTTTAGAGGTGTATGATAGCCATATTCCAAGGCATGCTTGAAACCTCCATGGAAGTCTTCATGGATGACTTTTCAGTTTTCGGAAACTCATTCGAAGCTTGTATTTTTAATCTTGATAAAATGCTCGAAAGATGCGAAGCTTCACATCTTGTCCTTAAAGGGAGAAATGTCACTTTATGGTGACTGAAGGAATTGTGCTTGGTCACAAGATCTCCAGTGCGGGCATGGAAGTAGATAAAAATTGACGTTACCACGAAACTACCACCTCCAACTAACGTTAAAGCCGTTAGAAGTTTTTTAGGACATGCCGATTTTTACCGCCGCTTTATCAAGGATTTTTAAAAAATATCTCGTCCTATAACAAAAGTTCTTGAGAAAGATTATGTCTTCGACTTCAATGCATAATGCATGAAAGCATTCGAAACGTTGAAATCACAACTGACTAGTGCTCCCATCATGGTTTCACCTGATTGGTCACTACCATTCAAACTCATGTGCGATGCAAGCGATTTTGCTGTTGGAGCTATTTTAGGCCAACGAGAAGGAAAACACTTTTGGCCCATATATTTTTCTAGAAAGACACTGAATGGTGCTCAGCAAAATTATACGGTTACAGAAAAAGAATTATTGGCCGTAGTTTTTGCATTCAACAAATTCCGATCTTCCTTCGTGCTTTCGAAAACAGTCGTGTTGACCGATCATTCGACACTCAAATATCTATTCACCAAGCAAGATGCAAAGCCGCGTCTTATCCGATGGATTCTGCTACTCCAAGAATTTGACATCGAGATCAAAGATTAGAAAGGAGCAGAGAATCTAGCCGCTGATAATTTGTCACGTCTTGAAAATCCTGATCTAGAGGAGTTAAAGGAAGAAGAAATCGATGATTACTTCCCTGATGAAACTCTCATGACGGTTGATGAAAATGAAGATCCTTGGTTTGCTGACTTTGCGAACTATCTCGTCGGAGGAATTCTTAGAAAAGGACTAACTCACGCTCAACGGAGCAAATTCTTTTCGGAACTTAAACACTACTATTGGGAAGATCCATATCTTTTCAAAATGTGCCCTGATGGAATGATCCGAAGATGTATTTCTGGTTCCGAAACCCGCATAATTCTTGATGAATGTCATCATGGCCCTACTGGGGGACACTATAGTCCTTCCACCACAGCTAAAAAAGTTTTTGATGCTGGATTCTATTGGCCGACAATATTCAAGGAGGCACATACACTTGTCCAAAACTGCGATGCTTGCCAAAGATCCGGTAATCTCTCATGCAGAGACGAAATGCCATTAAAAAGCATTCAAGTGTGTGAAATATTCGATATTTGGGGAATTGATTTCATGGGACCATTTCCTAAATCCCACAAATACGAATACATTCTAGTTGCTATCGATTATGTGTCCAAATGGGCAGAAGCCGAAGCTTTACCAACAAACGATGCTCGTGTTGTCGTTAATTTTCTCAAAAAGCTTTTTGCTTGTTATGGAATTCCCAAAGCTTTGATAAGCGATCGAGGAACTCATTTTTGTACTAGACAAATGGAGAAAACCATGAAAATATATGGAGTTCGTCATCGTTTTGCGACAGCTTATCACCCACAAGCCAGTGGCCAAGTTAACACCAACAGAGCTCTGAAAAGAATAAAAAAATAGTGAAGGATAATCCTACAGTGTGGTCGAAAAAACTTGACGATGCTCTGTGGGCGTTTCGTACGGCTTACAAAACTCATATTGGCACAACTCCTTACAGACTCATGTATGGAATAACTTGTCACTTGTCGTTCGAAGTTGAACATCGTGCTTACCGGGCCCTTAGAAGCAGTAACACCGATCTCAAAATAGCTGGAGAAAAGAGATTTTTGCAATTGCATGAACTCGACGAATTAAGACTCCAAGCTTATGAGAATTCCAAACTGTACAAAGCTAGAACCAAAGCTTATCATGACAAAAAGTTGCGAATTCGTAAAGAATTCAAAGCCGGAGACAAGGTTCTGCTTTTTAACATGAAATTCAAATTCAAAGCTCCTAAGCTGCAACCGAAATGGTTCAAACCGTATATCGTGAAACATGGATATCCATCCGGTTATGTCGAACTTTATGACAAGCAAGGCGGAAGTTTTATTGTTAATGGGCACCGAATCAAGTTATACTACGATAAGGAGCAATTGAATGAAATTTCAATTGAGGCAATTTTGCCTGAAAATGAATTAGAAACCATCACATTCGTAGCACCTTTTCCAGGAAGAATCACACAAAGTGTTCCTTGGAAACCATCTACTGAATTCATATGGAGAGATATTGATGCGACTGGTGAAGAATTCATGTATATTCCCGAAATTTTAAAGAAATCTAAAGCTGCATCTGCAGCTAAGTGAATTCGGGAAACTTTGAGTCAGGCTGATGACTCGATAATAAAACAAGCGCTTCTCGGGAGGCAACCTGTGTGTTTCAAATTTAATTTATAGTGGTCACGGCCTAAAGTTTAAACCTTTGGTTGAACTTAAGTGTGGTGGGGTGCCACGCCTTAATAAAACTCTTTTTGTTTGTGTATAAGTTTTTGCCGGTAATGATTACTCCAGTGGACGCTTGGATCGAAGGAAGTTAAGCTGACAAACTCATTTGGAATATTTGGTTTTATCCCTATTTCCCTATTTCTATACTTTGAAGTTCGTTTTTCACATTGAGGACAATATTTAACTTAAGTGTGGGGGATGAATAGGAAAAGTAGAGTTTTTAAGCTTAAATTTAAATTTTGTTTGCCCTTGTGATCTAGTTATTTTCACGCTTTCAGGATAATATATTAGAATAACTGGATTAATCCACTGGTAAAATTTGTAATTTTTTAAAATTTGAGATGTATTCCGATTAATCTTGCAATCCATTCTGGGATCGATAACATTTTCTAGCACACATTACAAACCCTTTCACCAATTGTGAGGATTTGAGCCTATTTCATATATGAAGCATACATCTTTTATGCTTAGATCTTTTCATGAGTGCGCCAGTGATTTTATTTATTCTAGAACTTGTACTTGTAAATCATTACCAGACCGCAATGAGATCGCATTCGTGCGATATAAGTGAATTCATGTGATAAAGAGGCACCTTAGGATTTAAACCCAAATGGCCTTCCATTATTCATATTATGATATATTAACTAGCCACATCGGTTAGTTAACCACCTATATGGACCCATTTTTAGCACTCACTTTTTAGTGCTAGATACCCTTAGTTATAACCTCCGAGCCAATCTTTTCGTTTTTGTTAAATCCAGAAAAATACAAAAGTATTTTACATTTTAAGCCTTAGCCTAACCCTTGTCAATGTCTAAACGGTTGGTTGCTAGTCGCCTGATATGAGATGATTGTCTGGATGATTATGAGTGACCGCACTTTGTCATTTGTATGAGCCATTTTGAAGAAAAGAGTTTATGTGTAAAAAAAAAAAAAAAAAGGTTAATAAATAAGTATTAGCCAATGCGCTATGTTCGAAGGAAGTTGTTATGGCAAATCAATGTGAAGAATTGTCGAAATCCGAAGAAAAAGAAAATTGAAGCTATAATCATTTATTGGTTTGCGGATTGTTCGGTAACTAGCAACATGGGTATTAGACTTGATCTCGTTTTTCTTTTAACACCAATTTCATAAATATTCCCATGCCTTATCCATACCCTTTACCCCAAGCCTAACATTTCAACCCGAATAAAAGCCCTCTTTAGATGTTTTCACTTGGTGCTCACGCCACGTCGGTGGATTTTTGTTTCTTGTACAAGCTTATGGTAATAATCTAATCATGATTGAGCAATGAGTGTGATTTATCTTGTTACTCCACTAAATATTGAGTGATTGAGTGAATTATATTTCGTTCCTTTTTTGTAAGGTGTTTTGAAATGTTAATCATGCAAGAAAATCATTGGATATCGTCAAACATCTCGAATTTTCGCCTTTGAAAGCTAACTTGATGAATCTTATCTTGTACTTGTACTTGGTAGATTTGCATCATATTTTTCTCAATCATAATTTTGTACCAGTGGATATTTTATTTTGATTCTAGATTTGCTTGAGGGCAAGCAAAGTTTTAAGTGTGGGGGAATTTGATAACGCTTAGATTGTACATGTTTTTGGTTGCGTTATTTGTGCTTTTGTATATGTTATTTGGTTTTATTCATATGTTTTTATTACTAAATCGCATCAAAGGACGTTTCTCTAGTATATATAACCAACTCGCACGGAAATGAAGGAAAAGTGATGAGTGTGTAAATACTCATCATTTTGAGTGAAGAACCAAAGTCCACGAGCGAATCAAATTAAGTTCCATCCTTCAGAAGACAAAAATTCATCCATTTTGCGAAAACACTCGAAATGCATCAAAATGATAAAAATATCACAAATAAGTGTTTTATGTGTTTTAAATGCAAAATATCAAAATCAAACCCATCCCTTTTAGTGAAAATTAGAATTCGTATCAAGTTTGCATAATTGGCGTAATCTTTTCCAGTCCCCTATTTTCTAGTTTCAAAAGTTGTCAAAAATTAGTCCACTGGTAAAACACAAATAAAGAAAAATATCATTTTAAGTCCTTAGGTTTCAAAAGATTCCAAATAAAGTTGTCAAAATTGGTCCTTGAGATTCAAATTTACAAAATTACAACTTAGGTCCACGAACTTTGAAATTTGGCAAAATAGTCCTTGGAAAATCAAAATGTCAAAACTAGTCCTTGTACTATTAAAGTTTGTCAATTTCAGTCCTTGTGTTAACTTTGGAAAAATGGCAGGATTGGTCCCTCAAGATTGGAGTAATTGCAGTTTTGGTCCTTGTCATAATAACATAAGTCAAGCCTTGTCAAAATGTTTTGACCCCCTGCCTTTTCACCCATTTGACCCCCTGTCATTTGCCTGTTTTGGACCCCTTGGTCAAACACAGTCAAACAAGCAATACCCGCCACCTCCTGCTTCTTCCCCAACCCAGTTGCCTGCAACACACAAGCCATCTCCCATCACCTTTTCACCTTTCTTCCCCCTCATCGTCACCATTACCCACTTTTCCCACCACATTAAATGCCACCCCCCCCCCCTAGTTGATAAAACACAGCCTACAAGTCAAACCCACCATTTCCCGCCAAAATGTGATAAGGCTCAAAACTCACCCATTGGCTAGGAAAAGTGGTGGGATTCTCTCAGAAGGCCACGTGGAAGTGATTTGGAGCATAAAAGAGAGAGGAAGTGCAGAGAGAAGTAGTTACTTAGTTTTTAAATTTTTGTATGTCGTTTTTATTTTCATGTTTTAAATTAAGCTATAAGTTGTAATCCTTTGTTGCATTATATAAAATTAAGTTGTTTGAATGTATTAAAACTGTTATCAAGTATCATTTCAAGTTTTCATTCACATTTCATGTTTTGTGCTTCTTGTTGCAAATTTCAATTCAAAATCTTGTTACCAAGCTTCAAATAGCTTAATTTCAAATCCAAACAAGTTTATTTAAGCTTGAAATAGCTTATTGTAAGCTTGGAAGTCGAGTTTAAGCATAATGGTTTGATGGTCAATAAAAGTCAACAGGAAGAAATTTTTGGTTCAAGCGGTTTGAAATTGAATTTGGTGATGCGAGACATGGATTTGGGGTGATTTAGAAGCGGTGTGTTTGGTTTAGAATAGGTGGTAGTTCATTGGTTCGGTTTCAAGCCACAAATAAGCTGTGGCTAAAGACCCATTTGTAAGTGATTTCAAGGTCTCATTGCATATGATGTATTTGTAGTTGTAATCTGTTAAAACACATTCAACTAGTATTAATTAAGTTAGTTTAACTTAGTTTGATCGATAATATTAGCTAGAGTAGAGATTAGATCGGTTTAATTACAAAGCAGTTAATAAAAGTGTGTTTGGCATTGATACTTAAACCGACTTAGAGGCTAGCTCGATGGTAGACTTACTTGGTTCATGCTTGTTAAGTACTAGTATACTCATTCAAGTCTATATCTTGTGCTGCTACTCATTAAAGTCAATCATCATATAAATCATCTCACTTGTCTTTAATCATTGTGATTTTGGATTAGTAAAGTTTTGTTTTGTGTTCAAAATTCATAAACCTAGCTTTCATTAGTTCTATTACATCATAATACTTCATAATAAGTCCACAAATTAGCTTTAAATCTCATAAAAGTCAACTATCTCATAACTTGTCAAAAGTCAAAATATTGAAAAACCGGTTTTTGGCCAACTAGAAGGATTTTCTTGGGCTCATTCTTGGGTCATATCAAGTGAAACTTAGGGTTTTAAAGTTCAACAGTCTACTTTCTTATTGTTATTTTAGTAGAATTTTAGTAATTTTCTTAAGCCCTCAAATAAGCTCATCAGCGGGCTTATATGCCTCGCTTCACAAGCTCGATCGGTGAGCTTTTATCCGATTCTTGCAGGTCCTTGTCCCAAGCTCAATAGAGCTTGCCTTGGTCTCATCTTTAGCTTATAGTTAGCCACCCAGGTCCTCTTGAGGTTCCAATTTGTGGTTTTCAAATTCGACTTATTGTGTGGCTTATTGCTTGGCTTAAAGTAGTACCTCACCAAATTTTTTAGCACTAATCTCAAATAAGCCAAATCTTGGTAATCAGCTTAATAGAGGTTAAGGGTAGTTGAAATAAGTTGCATTTGGCTATTTTAGCATAACAAAGCTTACGTGTTCATTTGGTTTCCATTGGGTACACTTTGGCTTATTCAAAGTGCTTATTTCATAAGCACTAGCATAGCGATTTCAATTTCCTCCACACAACACCATGTTTTCTATTTTTCTAGATTCATAATATCATTTTAGAGTTTTCCTGAATTTTTCACATTTTCCATAACAGTTTGCTATTTTCTTAATTAAAAGCAGTTTTTAAGCCATTTTAAATAGCTTTTAATACAATTAAATCGAAAAAGTTCAAAAAATAATTTTTCATTTTTCTTAAGTTTAGATAAATATAAAAAGTAAAAAAGTAATTTTCCAGATTTTCATAGTTTATTTTGTAATTTTAGTAATTTAATTAGTTTTAATAGTTTAAAATTCATAAAAATAGAAAATAATCGAAAAAAATATAAAAATAGTTTTGAAAATTCTTTTTGTTATTTTAGATTTTTCCAAGTCATAATTTTATTTTTCTAGCTTTATTTCCTATTTTCTTGTAATTTAGGTTATTATTAATTAGTTAAAAATAGTTTTAATTAATAATAATTAGATAAATAGTTATAAAAATAATTTTCTTTTTCTTAAAATTTTCTCATATCATTAGGTTTGTAAAATATCATTTTCATATTTTTAGGATTAATATTGTGTAAGTTTCACGTTTTTATTTATACGTCGCGTAGTTTTAAATTAAGTTTTATAAAACATAAAATCAAAAACATCGGTTTAAAATTAGTGATAGCGTTTATTTAATATAGTTAATCTTTTAATTTCCTTTAATTTGCATTTAAGCCCTGTAGTTTATAAATAACTCAAAATCCTTCGATCACTATCCTTGGTGGTTATTCGACATCGATTGTGTTAAACACCGGTCATCCTCCGTGGGACTTAACGACCGGGAATCCACATATTCTCCCGATCTAAATTGCAATTGGTGTTTGAGCTGTTTTAAGTTCCTTACGGTTAGTCATTCACAAGTGGCTAGCTGCGTGAGAAAACTTGACGGTTTTGCACCAATCAAATTTTAGGCGCCATTGCGGGAGGTCAGTAGCGTGTTCTAAGCATTTTTCGGACCGTACTTGCACATATACCACCTTTGTAAAAGTTTTTTTGTAAAGTTATAACAAAATCAAAAGTTCATTAACACTTTTCCTAAAGTGTTAAAACACCAAACAAAATATAAAACAACAAAACAATCGTAACGTTTTCTAGCTTGTGTTTCTTTTAAGGTGATTCTTAAAGAAATACGATTTGGTTAAACGAGACGATACCAAAAATATTGTCCAAAAGTTTTTAAACCCATCGGCACAAATCTATACCTACGTCTTTTCGGTGATACTTAATATACATAAAAATCAACCACCGCAAAATCAAGGCGGTACACCTACTAGCGGGGTGTGACCATAATAAGTTCCCGAACATCGATTTAAAACTTGCCTTTGTGTCCTTGTGATTTGGTGTACCTTTTCAAAAAGCCATTTCATTTGTGATTATTGGTTAAGTTCACTTGTCGTTTTGCCTCGCATTTGTTTTGAAAACTGATTTTTATACTTAGTGCATGCGCTCGTTCTTCGATTCTACAAGTCCATTGTCGAACTTGGAAAGATTCCTCGTGAGCGTGAGGGCGTTCGCTCCTTGACCGTGGTGAGGCGTCTACCACCACCACCACCGCCATAATGGCGGAAGACAAGCCGATGAATGAGCTTCTCAAGCACCCATCGAGGGTTACGGAGATGCTATTGTTGTCCCAACCATCGTGGGCGACACTTTTGAGCTCAAACCGGGTTACTTAATCTGGTAACCCAAAGCCAATTCTATGGTTTTGGCGGGATGATCCTCATGCACACATTCGATGGTTTAACAAGATTGCATCTACCATCAAGTACAAGAATGTCCCATGAAGCTATCAAGCTTCTTCATTCCCATTTTCTCTAGAGGACAAGCCGGAATTGGCTTGAGAAACAACCCCTCGTTCCATTGAGACATGGGAAGATCTAGTCACAAAGTTTGTGAGCAATTCTATCCTCCATCCCGAACTACAAGTCTTAAGAATGAGATAATGAAATTCTCTCGAGATTTGATGAATCATTCGGGAGGCATGGGATCGTTACAAAGAATTGCTCCGTAAGTGTCCGCATCATGGTTTTCCGAGTTAATGCAAATGGATACTTTCTACAATGGTCTAAACCGGACTAATCAAGACTCTTTGAATGCCTCCGCGGAGGTAATTTCTTGAGCAAGACCACAAAAGAAGCCTTGCAAATCATTGAAAACAAGTCCCGGTCCGTCCTTTCCGCACAAAGACATATCATCACGAGTCTAATCTTGGACCTTCTACTTCATCTCCGTGAGTACATCTAGCACCGATGCTAAGATTGACAAACTCACGGATATTGTTCGAGCTTTGGTTCTTGCTAACCAAAGAAAGTCACTTTCACACAAGCACCATCATATGGTGAAGTGAAGAAAGTTGAAGTTTGTGTTACTTGTGGTGGTCCTCATGCATACTACAACTGTCTTGCCACCGATGGTAGTCCGTTTGAAGCTAATGCTATAGCGGTACTTCAAATCAAGGAGGTAATCAATACCGTCCTCAAAATGAACCAAACTACCGAGCTAACACTTATCGAGCACCACCGGTTTCAACGAAATCCTAACCGAATCGAAACCAACCAAGAATGAACCAAGGTTATCAAAACCAAGGTAATTTCTATTCGGACCCAATCAAGGTTTCCAACATCAAGGAAATCTTAATCAAAACACTTACAATCGAGGAATCAATTTCGGGAATATGAACCCTAATCAAGGGAATTCGGCTATAACCGAACATACGACCTCAATTATCCCTCCACCTCCTCCTGTATCAACATCGATGAGCTTTTAAAGCAATTCATGAAGACTCAAGAGGAGACAAACAGGTTGTTGGTCGGTCGGATCATTGAATTAAAGAAGTCTTTAAATGATCGACCCTCGGGCTCGGTACTTTACCTAGCAACACGATCGCTAATCCGAGGGGCGATGCAAAGGCGATCACAACCGAAGTGGTGTTTCATATGATGGACCCGCTATTCCTACTACCTCTTCTTCTTCTCCCCGAAGGTAGTGGAAAGTGAACACGAGGCGACAAAGGACAAGGAACTTCCTACTAATAACGGAAGTACCAACAATGTCCATCCTCGGGTTGTCCGAAACCAAAATCCAATCACAGGTTGTTTTGAACCTCCCGTAGTTTGTAACCCCAATCCAAATCTTCTATTCCTTACCCATCACGTTTACATGAGCAAAAGCTCATGAGAAAGCTAGTCAACAAATGGAAAAATTCTTTCAAATTTTCCAAGAACTTCATTTTGACATAAGCTTCGCGGATGCTATCATGTTGATGCCCAAGTTTGCATCAACTCTCAAACACATGTTAAGCAACAAGGAAAAGCTGTTTGAAATGGCTAAAACTCCTCTCAGCGAGCGCTCTGCGGTTATCTTGAAGAAGCTTCAGAAAGCTTGGAGATCTGGAAAGTTCCTCTTACCTTGTGTATTTCGAGGAATGGTTGAATGCTTTGCCTTAGCCGATCTTGGTGCAAGCATAAACACGATGCCTCATTCGGTATGGAAGAAACTTTCTCTTAGGACCTTACTCCTACATGCATGACTCTCGAGCTTGCGGATCGTACAATATCCGTCCTCTTGGAATTGCCGAGGGCGTATTTGTAAAGTAGGAAAGTTCCATTTTCCGGTGACTTTGTAGTTGTTGATTTCGATCTTGATCCACGGGTTCCTCTCATTGTTGGAAGAGGATTCACGAGAGCGGGCGTGCTCTCATTGATGTATTTGAGCAAGAAATCACATTACGTGTTGGTAATGAAGTCATCACCTTTAACCTTGATCAAACTTGAGGTACTCCATGAACTATGATTACGAGTCGGTTAACGAATAGATATCATTGATGTTGCTTCGAAGAGTACTCTCAAGAAGTTCTTGGTTATTCTCATAATTACGTGGTGGGATCCCACCACATCTTCTCAACCTATCATAGCCAATTCTACTCCTTCTCTCACTCCGTTTGAGGCGACTTCATCTTGGAAGAGATTGAAGCATACTTGGCTAGTGATTACATTCCATGGGAAATTGATCACGCTCCAATTGACATCGAGGGGACATACTTCTCATTGAGAAGTTGCTTAAAGATGATCACTCATCAACCCCTCACACTAGTGATGCAATTCGGAAGAGATTAATCACCATGAGATTAATCCGGAGGAGATATTCTTATTCTTGAGAAGTTGTTAAATCAGGACACTTCTCCTCCACTCCTCCGTCAACCTTCATAACAAGGAAGTCAAGTCGGTTGAGAAAAGCGAAGAATTTCAAAGTCGAACTTAAGGACTTACCACCTCATCTCGAGTATGCATTTCTTGAGGGTGATGATAAATTACACATCATTATTGCTCGAGATTTGAGTAAAGATGAAAAGATGCTCTCATAAAGGTCTTGAAGTCACACAAGCAAGCAATTGCTTGGAAACTCTCCGACATTAAGGGTATCAACCACGAATTTTGTACTCACAAAATCTTGATGGAGGATGACTTCAAACCAGCGAGTTCAACATCGAGAAGAGTAAATCCAAAATCCATGATGTTATCAAGCAGGAGGTTATCAAACTTCTTGATGCGAGATTGATTTACCCAATCTCGAGATAGTCCTTGGGTTAGCCCGATTCATTGTGTTCCAAAAAGGGTGGCATAATGTTGTCACGAATGAAGAAAGCGAGTTAATTCCAACTCGATTGGTTACGGGATGGCGTGTGTGTATTGACTATCGTAAGTTGAATGGCGCCACCGTAAAGACCATTTTCCTCTACCCTTCATGGACGGATGCTTGAGAGATTAGCGAGGAATGAGTACTATTGTTTCCTTGATGGTTTCTCGGGTTACTTTCAAATCCCCATTGATCCACGGGATCAAGAGAAGACCACATTCACCGCCCATACGGAACTTTTGCCTACAAGCGTATGCCTTTTGGCTTATGTAATGCTCACAGCACGTTCCAACGATGTATGATGGCCATATTCCACGACATGATCGGAAACAATGGAGGTGTTTATGGATGACTTCTCGGTCATTGGGGACTCATTTCAGACATGTCTCTCCCATTTAGACAAAATGCTTAAAGGTGTGAAGACACCAATCTATGTCTAAATTGGGAGAAGAGTCACTTTATGGTCAAAGAAGGCATAGTCCTTGGCCATAAGATTTCAAAAATGGGATTGAGGTCGATAGAGCAAAAGTTGATGTTATTGCTAAAGCGCCTCATCCTACTACCGTCAAAGGTATTAGGAGTTTTCTTGGTCATGCCGGGTTTTATCGTAGATTCATACAGATTTTTCTAAAATCGCTCGGCCTATGACCCATCTTCTTGAAAAAGAAGCTCCTTTTATCTTCTCTCCGAGTGCATCGAAGCTTTTGAAACACTAAAGAAAAACTACGGAAGCACCCATTCTAGTTGCCCCGGTGGGATTTACCCTTTGAGCTCATGTGCGATGCAAGTGATTTTGCTATCGGTGCGGTCTTGGGGCAACGAAAAACCAAGCATTTTCACCTATCCACTACGCAAGTAAGACTATGGTGAAGCTCAAACCCATTACACCACTACGGAAAAAGAATTATTAGTTGTGGTGTATGCGTTTGAAAATTTAACCATACCTCATCTTGACCAAATCGTGGTGTATCACGGATCACTCGGCTCTCAAATATCTCTTTGCAAAACAAGATGCAAAGCGAGATTGCTCCGTTGGGTTCTCCTCCTCCAAGAATTTGATATCATTATACGTGATAAAAAGGAGCCGAGAACACAGGCTGCGATCATCTGTCGATTAGAGAACCCTCACCAAGATGTTTTCGAGAAAAAGGAAATAAATGAAACATTTCCTCTCGAAACACTCAATGCGGTTTCTTTTCGTGGAGACTCTTCTACCCCATGGTTTCTTGACTTTGCAAATTACCATGCGGGTAACTTCATAGTGAAAGGGATGTCGTCCCAACGGAAGAACAAATTCTTCAAATATGTTAAACATTACTTACGGGACGACCCTACTTGTTTAAAATTTGCGCGGATCAAGTCATCGAGGCGATGTGTGTATGGTCGGGAAGCTATTGACATTCTCAAAGCTTGCCATTACGGACCTCTTGGGGACATCATAGCCCCAACTACACCGCCAAGAAGGTGTTTGATTCCGGATTCTATTGGCCCACGATCTATAAGGATGCCACGAATTTGTCAAAGCCCTGTGACGCTTGTCAACGTCACGGGAATATCTCACAAAGAAATGAAATGCCACAAAACGCCATTCAAGTGTGTGAGATTTTTGACATCTGGGGCATTGACTTTATGGGGCCATTTCCTTCTTCTCGCGGTAATAAGTACATACTCGTGGCCGTTGACTACTTGTCAAAATGGGTTGAAGCTAAGGCTTTACCTACCAACGATGCCCGAGTTGTTGTAAAATTCTTGAAATCTCTCTTTGCTAGGTTTGGAACTCCACGAGCCATAATCAGTGATCGTGGTACGCATTTCTGCAATGACCAGTTTGAAAGAGTCATGCAGAAGTATGGTGTAACTCACCGTCTCTCTACTGCGTACCACCCCCAAACTAGTGGACAAGTGGAAGTTTCCAACCGGGATTAAAGAATTCGGAGAGGACGGTTGGCGAAAACCGTGCCTCTTGGTCGGATAAGCTAGATGGCGCTCTGGGCCTTCCGTGCGACTTATAAAACACCCATCGGTGTACTCCATAAAGCTTGTATACGGAAGGCATGTCATCTACCGGTTGAGCTAGAGCACAAGGCATCTTGGGCCTTGAAGCATGCCAACCGATATTCGAGACGGTGGTGATCACCGGAAAGTTCAAATGAATGAATTAAATGAACTCCGTGATCAAGCATACGAGAACTCTTTGATCTACAAAGAAAAGACAAAGAAGATTCATGACTCTAAAATCAAGAACCGCGTTTTCAACGTTGGTGATCGAGTCCTTCTTTTCAATTCAAGATTGAAGATTTTCTCGGAAAGCTTAAATCCGTTGGTGCGGTCCATTTACTATCACTAAGGTTTATCCTTATGGCACCATTGAGTTATCTCAACCCGATGGTCCAAACTTTAAAGTGAATGGTCATCGATTGAAGCATTACTTTGGAGAGGACATTCCTCCTGTGATTGTCCGGATCTACAAACTTTCCCATGAACCAATGAATGCGGGATCGAGTCAAGCTAGCGACTCGGGAATCAAAAAGATAGCATGCCATATGGGTTTCACCCATATTTACGAAATGTCTGAAGTTTGTTCGGTTAGCCATTCACAAGTGACTAGCTTGTGTGACAAAACTTGACAGGTTTAGATTCTTCTTTCTACTTTCTACCACCCTAGTGTGGGGAGTTGCCCACATGTTGTGTATATAAAAGAGTTTCAAAAAAAAAAAAAAAAAAAAAAAAAAAAAAATCATGATAAATAATGGCCTTAGTATTTCCCTTTTCGTTCTATGTTTCGGCATAACCGGGTACTTTGAATATTGAGGGCAATATTCATTTCTAAGTGTGGGGAATTCTCACGAAATTTATCATGTAATTATACCGCCTAATTCCCCATTTTGGCCAAAATTTTTTTGGAGTAAGTGTTTTGCACTTACTCATTTGGTTATCGATCCGCCTTGTTTAATAAACAAAAGGATTGGCTAATCCAGAGCAAACGGCTCTTGGTAAAGATATCTCAAATCCGTTGACGACTTGCAATTTGCCCAAAATTGTATGGTATTCACTCACCATATCCTTAAAAGTGAAGAGTTGGCTAGCCCGCAAGTTTATGGCTTGTGGTAAAGGCGATTGGAAAACCATAATTGGTAATCGACTCACCAAAGATATTTTATCTAAGAGTTGGCTAGTCCGAAGCAAGCGGCTTGGTAAAGACAAATCAAATCCGTTGGAAGCGGTGATTTGCTCAAAATCATTTGGTTATCGGTGTACCAAGGTTCTTACTTGAACTGAAACATTTGGCTACTCGAGTAATGGCTTTTGGTAAAGAGATGAAATCCATTAATTTTTCTCAAAACATTGCTAGGGACTAGCAATATCTTAGTGTGGGGATTGATGAGTGTGTAAATACTCATCATTTTTGTACAAATTAGATTGCAAAAACATCCGAAAACACTCGAAATGCATCAAAATGATAAAAATATCACAAATAAGTGTTTTATGTGTTTTAAATGCAAAAATATCAAAATCTAGTGAAAAACGTATCAAGTTTGCATAATTGGCAGGTTTAGTCCCCTAAGTTTCAAAAGTTGTCAAAAACAGTCCCTGGTAAAACCAAATAAAGAAAAATATCATTTTAAGTCCTTAGGGATTCAAAAGTTGTCAAAATTGGTCCTTGAGATTCAAATTTACAAAATTACAACTTAGGTCCCTGAACTTTGGAATTTGGCAAAAATAGTCCTTGGAAAATCAAAAATGTCAAAACTAGTCCTTGTACTATTAAAGTTTGTCAATTTCAGTCCTTGTGTTAACTTTGGAAAAATGGCAGGATTGGTCCCTCAAGATTGGAGTAATTGCAGTTTTGGTCCTTGTCATAATAACATAAGTCAAGCCTTGTCAAAATGTTTTGACCCCCTGCCTTTTCACCCATTTGACCCCCTGTCATTTGCCTGTTTTGGACCCCTTGGTCAAACACAGTCAAACAAGCAATACCCGCCGCTCCTTTTTCTGACCACAGTTGCCTCTGACCAACAAGCCATCTCCCATCACCTTTTCACCTTTCCACCATCATCACCATTACCCACTTTTCCCACCACATTAAATGCCACCCCCTAGTTGATAAAACACAGCCTACAAGTCAAACCCACCATTTCCCGCCAAAATGTGATAAGGCTCAAAACTCACCCATTGGCGAGGAAAAGTGGTGGGATTCTCTCAGAAGGCCACGTGGAAGTGATTTGGAGCATAAAAGAGAGAGGAAGTGCAGAGAAGAAGTAGTTACTTAGTTTTTTAAATTTTTGTATGTCGTTTTTTATTTTCATGTTTTAAATTAAGCTATAAGTTGTAATCCTTTGTTGCATTATATAAAATTAAGTTGTTTGAATGTATTAAAACTCATTATCAAGTATCATTTCAAGTTTTCATTCACATTTCATGTTTTGTGCTTCTTGTTGCAAATTTCAATTTCAAAATCTTGTTACCAAGCTTCAAATAGCTTAATTTCAAATCCAAACAAGTTTATTTAAGCTTGAAATAGCTTATTGTAAGCTTGGAAGTCAGTTTTAAGCATAATGGTTTGATGGTCAATAAAAGTCAACAGGGAAGAAATTTTTGGTTCAAGCAGGTTGAAATTGAATTTGGTGATGCAGACATGGATTTGGGGTGATTTAGAAGCAGTGTGTTTGGTTTAGAATAGGTGGTAGTTCATTGGTTCAGTTTCAAGCCACTGTGGCTAAAGACCCATTTGTAAGTGATTTCCAAGGTCTCATTGCATATGATGTATTTGTAGTTGTAATCTGTTAAAACATGTTCAACTAGTATTAATTAAGTTAGTTTAACTTAGTTTGATCAGTAATATTAGCTAGAGTAGAGATTAGATCGGTTTAATTACAAAGCAGTTAATAAAAGTGTGTTTGGCATTGATACTTAAACCGACTTAGAGGCTAGCTCGATGGTAGACTTCATTGGTTCATGCTTGTTAAGTACTAGTATACTCATTCAAGTCTATATCTTGTGCTGCTACTCATTAAAGTCAATCATCATATAAATCATCTCACTTTCTCTTAACTGTTGTGATTTTGGATTAGTAAAGTTTTGTTTTGTGTTCAAAATTCATAAACCTAGCTTTCATTAGTTCTATTACATCATAATACTTCATAATAAGTCCACAAATTAGCTTTAAATCTCATAAAAGTCAACTATCTCATAACTTGTCAAAAGTCAAAATATTGAAAAACCAGTTTTTTGGCCAACTAGAAGGATTTTTCTTGGGCTCATTCTTGGGTCATATCAAGTGAAACTTAGGGTTTTTAAAGTTCAACAGGTCTACTTTCTTATTGTTATTTTAGTAGAATTTTAGTAATTTTCTTAAGCCCTCAAATAAGCTCATCAAGCAGGGCTTATATGCCCTGCTCACAAGCTCAGTCAGAGCTGAGCTTTTATCCAGTTCTTGCAGTCCTTGTCCCAAGCTCAATAGAGCTTGCCTTGGTCTCATCTTTAGCTTATAGTTAGCCACCCAGGTCCTCTTGAGGTTCCAATTTGTGGTTTTCAAATTCAGCTTATTGTGTGGCTTATTGCTTGGCTTAAAGTAGTACCCTCACCACTGTTTTTAGCACTAATCTCAAATAAGCCAAATCTTGGTAATCAGCTTAAAAGAGGTTAAGGGTAGTTTAAATAAGTTGCATTTGGCTATTTTTAGCATAACAAAGCTTATGTGTTCATTTGGTTTCCATTGGGTACACTTTGGCTTATTCAAAGTGCTTATTTCATAAGCACTAGCATATGATTTCAATTTCCTCCACACAACACCATGTTTTCTATTTTCCTAGATTCATAATATCATTTTAGAGTTTTCCTGAATTTTTCACATTTTCCATAACAGTTTGCTATTTTTCTTAATTAAAAGCAGTTTTTAGGCCATTTTAAATAGCTTTTAATACAATTAAATCGAGAAAAGTTCAAAAAATAATTTTTCATTTTTCTTAAGTTTAGATAAATATAAAAAGTAAAAAAAGTAATTTTCCAGATTTTTCATAGTTTATTTTGTAATTTTTAGTAATTTAATTAGTTTTTAATAGTTTAAAATTCATAAAAAAATAGAAAAATAATCAGAAAAATATAAAAATAGTTTTGAAAATTCTTTTTTGTTATTTTAGATTTTTCCAAGTCATAATTTTATTTTTCTAGCTTTATTTCCTATTTTCTTGTAATTTAGGTTATTATTAATTAGTTAAAAATAGTTTTTAATTAATAATAATTAGATAAATAGTTATAAAAATAATTT
This sequence comes from Chrysanthemum lavandulifolium, assembly GCA_022545495.1. NCBI lineage: Eukaryota > Viridiplantae > Streptophyta > Magnoliopsida > Asterales > Asteraceae > Chrysanthemum > Chrysanthemum lavandulifolium. The sequence continues at coordinate 148,354,545 of CM040246.1, forward strand.
TCTTTTTCTTAAAATTTTCTCATATCATTAGGTTTGTAAAAATATCATTTTCATATTTTTAGGATTAATATTGTGTAAGTTTCACGTTTTTATTTGTACGTCACGTAGTTTTAAATTAAGTTTTATAAAAACATAAAAAAACAAAAACATCAGTTTAAAATTAGTGATAGCGTTTATTTAATATAGTTAATCTTTTTAATTTCCTTTAATTTGCATTTAAGCCCCTGTAGTTTATAAATAACTCAAAATCCTTACTGATCACTATCCTTAGTGGTTATTCGACATCTGATTGTGTTAAACACCAGTCATCCTCCGTGGGACTTAACGACCGGGAATCCACTATTCTCTGATCTAAATTGCAATTGGTGTTTGAGTTGTTTTAAGTTCCTTACTGACTGGTCATTCACAAGTGGCTAGCTGCGTGAAAAAACTGTTTTGCACCAATCATTACGAGTTCATGTTTATGTTTGCTATGAGTGGCTAGTTTCTTTATGCACTTGCTTAAATAATGTTAATTATCTTATGATTAGTTTATGATTGTTTTAACATGTTTTAATTCAATTTCAAGTTGATTCTAAGATCCAATTGTGCTTAAGTTTCGTAGTGACATTTGTTAATCAAGTTTGACTAGTTGTTAGTAATTATAAAAGGTCGAAAGAACTTATTGTTATTCAACTAGTTATAATCATTTTGTCTATGGATGATTGTTTTTACCCATTATTCTTGATCAAACAAAGAAACTAAAGTGTGGTTGTAATAAGAACGCTTTTGATTATCAAGTTGGATTGATTGGAAACATCTAAAAGGTCGTAAGATTAGTTGTTTACAATCAATTGTAACCTTTTGTGTATAATCGGTTACCTTTTGTATTGACCATTTCTTAAGAAAATTTGATAAGACAAACATATGTTTTTATGTTTAAGTTGATGAAAGTAAACTTATGAAACTTGAATTGATCTTAAATTGATTGGTTAGACTTAATGCTTGTTTATATAAACTACAACTAATTATCGTAACCAACATGTTAAGAGGTTTACACAATCATACTACTCGAAGATAAGAAACTAGTTTAAGCAAGTGTAGTTTTTAATCATTTGAATTTCATTATATCAATTTTCGCTAATTGCTTTTTCTAGGATCGTAAATATTATGTTGTTTGATGATTCGGGTGGTTTTGGATGATGGAAATACATGTTAGCCATTTAGAGAGAGAAAGATAAGAGATGGGTGTTTTCTAGATAGAGAGTTGTAATGCAAAAATGAAAGGTTAGATTGAAAAGCACCACCCCTTCCAAGGATGGAAGGGGTATTTATAGTTACAAACAATAGGCCCTCCTGACGGTCATGGATCGAACATACTGATGGGTAAAGACCGTCCTTCCTCCACGGTGTTACACTAAACTAAACTACGCTAATAACTAACTAATTAACTACTGAATAACGTAAATAACGATATGTCTACGAGCTAACTTATGCTAGATTATATTTAGGGTGACCGACTCTTCACTATGGAATTTCTAATTCCTAACAATCTCCCCCTAAAGGAGGTCACCCCATGTTTTACATTTCGAATCCTAGATTCTATTTTATCTTCAGTCTTGAGCTCGTAGACTTTAATTCTTCAATATCCGCATCTTTGTGCTTTAGCAGTGATAATTCAAAGTCCGATTGCGTGGTACTTTCAGTGGAGGTGTTTGAACTGATCCACGTCTTTGATGATCTTCGAGCTTTATTTGAGATCATCATCCACAGTAAATCTCTGGATCACCCTTTGTAGTGTTGCCTTTATGTGATGTTGTGACTTTTGGACCGACATGCTCACACTTTCTGGATCATGACATCTTTTCATCAGAGTAGCGGAAGCTTTACTGATTCATGATATTTGCAGCAGCGTAATAGAAGCATAGTATAAAAATATCAAAGCAAGGTTATGTAGATATGCACTAGTCATAATTTCTTCAATTAAGTGTGGATCTTTGTGAGCATGCGGCTTTGGATTGACTTCTCAATTACGATCATTGCAACCGTCCAAATGTACCGCAAACAACACTTAGCAATAAAGCACACGAAAGTGTCTTTGATCACTTCGTTGAATTGAGGTACACGCCCCACGGTTCCCGTTGATCGATACAAGTCTTGCTGTGATCGGTATAATTCAAAGAATCTCCTTGACGGGGTTTCGTAGTTGTTCTAGCCGTTCTCAAACCGAACATCTCAAAGAAGACAACACGGAGTGAGTGAACCGGTAATTGAGATTCATCGATTGATGAAAAATTGATTTGAAAAACAATCGCGTATTGCTTGAAGAAAGAGTTTTGCAATCTGACGAAGGTTTTATGAGAAAGATCAATTTTCAATCAAAAATACCTTTTGTATATGAATGAGAATACACATTCGATGTGCTAGAGAAAGAAGAGATTTGCCCATTGAGCGGTTTTCCAAAAGTATTTTTCAATCGAGAGATACTTTTGTGTTTGAAAACATAAGTACACATTCGATGTGCTAGAGAAAGATGATTTGCACATCGAACGGTTTTTCCAAAAGTATTCGTCAATTCATTTCCTGGACCAAGGTTGATTCACGAGTGAATCGCCCCATCGTTTCTATCCAGTTGTCACAATCTTGATCTTTTAGTCACCCACCAAGAGCTTGTTTGATGTTGGCTCTAGAAGGATTTCCATCTTCATCGTAAATATTTTTACATATCACTCGGATGTTCTGGCAATACCACAAGGATAATGCGTAGGAATCTCAATATATACTTACTTTCCACATTGTGTGAAACAGCAAGTCTTCATTAATTTTGTGTCCTAATGAGATTTTGTGGATGATCTCTTGGCTCTAGACTCAATTGTGCATTTTGGTTTCCTATGCCGGAGACTAGGGATAGGGTCTCCTTCTTCAATATCAACAATCTCTAAGAGAAAGTCGATAGATTATGTAGATTTCCCGTGAGGATAAAACAAGTCCTTTTAAGAGGAACTTGAGTAGCTTGGGAAGTTTAGTGTAGTGCGTCACTGGGTCCATGACGTCTTGTCTTCAATACTAGTGTTACCTTGGTAAACACCAGTAGCATATGTATTGAACCCGGTTTCTGCCCTAAGGTTGAATTATTGGAGGGCTATTTCTTTTCACCCTTTTCACATTCAATTCTTTTCATTCTTCAACCCCTTGATGCTTACGAGACTTCATAACTAGAACCTTGTTGGGTTTATTACAGTTCTAGATCTTTCTCGATCGGCACTCTTCCCATATCTCACTTTTCTCCTTTTTTCATCATACCTAAGGACTCTACACTATCTAGTGGATTGTCCCTGGGTAGATCCCTCCGGCTCTGGCGGGATCGTGGGAATGAATACCTAACCTAACCATCCTTATAACACCATGCATAAATTAAATTGGTCGGTCTTTTGGTATTGTTCTTTCATTCTTGAAACCAATTGAAAAATCATTTGAAAAATCAATCAAGGTACTTGTGATATAAAATCAAAGCATTTTGTACCTTAACTGTTTTGATCATTTAGAAATGCTCCCCCTCAACCCGTGCATATGATTTTGAAATTGTTTAGCATATGGAGGCAAAAGTTCGTTGAAATAATTTCTTGATCACAATTTCCTCAGAAAAAGCCATTTGAATTTCTTTGGAAAATTCTCCCCCTCAATATGTGCGTAGGATATTTTAAATCATTTTATCACATAGAGGAAAGAGTTCTTATGAAGTACATTCACGATCACAAAAGCCATTAAGAAACCATTTGCTCCCCCTCAATATGTGCATTGATAAACGAAAGAGTTTATCACATATTAGAGAGAACTTGCACTTTGAATCAAAACGATCATCATTTGTCAGATTTCATAATTAAATCACAAATTCTCCCCCGATGAAAAATATCAAACCCTTTGAGATTTTGGATCTCAAGTGATTTAATCAGGTTTAGAAAACATGAGAGAAAATGTGGCCTTGTTTAAATACTCATCTTGTTTTTGGATAACTGCTCCTCCTCAACATGTGCATCATATATTAGAAATCGTTTGACACATGGAGGCAGGAGTGACTTTAAAGGACTAAAACCAATTCCTTTAAAGGACTAAAACCAATTCCATTTAACCAAATTTGAGATTTAAATCACGATCTCTCCCCCGATCAAAAGTTTCAAACCTTTTGAGATTTGTGATCCCAATTGATTTAAACTATTTAAAAGATTTTGGGGAAAGACGTGGCTTGATTTAATTTGGAAAAATGATTGATACGGATCAATTTTAGACATTAAAGATTGTTAGTGTCAGGTATGATAGTTTTTAAGAGATCTTTAAGTAAAATAAAACAATTTCACAATCAAACAAGAACATAAAAATTTTCATTTTGTAAGATCTTTGAGTTTTAAAGAAAATCATACCATGACATAACATTAAATCTTTAGATCACCATTTATTATTGTACAAACTGGACTTTTAAGAAGAAATATCGTTTGAAAAGATTTTAATATAAATCACTCTCCCCCTCAATCAATGACCGTAGTCGTTGATTCAATGACTTAGGTTTTGAAAAAAATGAAGTCCGGTGATTTTCAAAATTTAGTCCAATTTATTTTCAAAACAATAATTTTCCGTTTTCAATACAATTTTATCAAATATTTTGAAAAATTGTATTATTCACTACTTTTCCTGCACAAGATACGTTAGGTGGTGTAGAAGTCGCTACATTGTTCTTTGTAAGGTCGGAAGAAAAGCATCTGCTTGAAGCGATGAGACCTCTTACGTTGCATGTTTTTATGCCAACTCTCCATAGAGGTCAAATTAAGCTCCGTTTCTTCATTTGATGATGAAGAAAATCATCTGCTGATGCAGTGAAACCTCTTACGTTGCATTTTTTTATGCCAACTCTCCATATAAGTCAAATTAAGCTCCGTTTCTTCATTTGTCAACCCAAGATATAGTTACCCTTTCCTTACGGCATCCAATCATATTCAATTGTGAACACACATACATATATATGGTGGTCGACATCACCCTAACAACAATCGACTAATAAAAGTCAATTCAACATATCAATCAGATCATGCATGGGAATGATGTGTTCATCAAACTCTAATCATCTAATCTTAACAATCATATCCTAGGCACCTAGTCCTTCAACGTAGGTTAACATCATTTTCAGTTAAGCATATAGGATAATTAGAAAAGCTTGTTAGATGATATATATTTGAAACATTCTCCCCTTCAATCAATGACTTATTGTTCTGAAAAGTTTAAAAGCGCTGAAGTCATTGATTGAGTTTTAAATTTTTTTTCGAAAACTCTGAATCTGATTGATTTTCAAACAACTCATTTACCACCATTTTTTGAAAACACCAAATATTTTTCTGAAGCATTTTAGACGGAAAAACATTTATGTAGGAACAGCAGTCCTTCGACATACTTTCCTCAATTAGTTTTAGGATAAGTGCACGAAAATTTTGAAAATTGGTTTAGCGCAGCACTTTTCTTTCTTGAAGAACGGGTTGCTATCGGAAATAATAGCAAGCCATGGTTTAAGCACGGGTTACAGTCTGAAATAACTGCAAGCCATATTTTGAGACATGTTTTGGAAAAGAATATTTACACCTCGTGCTCGAACTTCATCTATGGTCATGTGCCATAATTAAATGACATTTCTAAGACCGTAGATGTTATCGATACCAGAAGACATGTCTTGAGAAAACATATTTTTGGTATATTTTGTTTTTCTTCAAATTTTCTGATTTTTATGGGTTTTTGTTGGTTTTATAATTTTCTATTTTCTTTTTGTTGGTTTTATATTTTTGTATTTTGTTTTTCTGATAAATATATACAAAGATAGAGATGATGATATAGTTTAAGAAGATGATGATACGAGTACCGAGATAAGGATATCGAGCAGCACGTCGTAGAAGATAGAATTCGTCATCACTTAAACTTCCACCACCAAAGCTTCCGAGGCTCCAGAATAGAAGACAAAACATGAGCCTTTGAGAAAGAGAGACTTTGGCAGCTTCCCCCCAAACCGAAAATCCTTTAGCTGAGCAGATTCGAAGCTATTTTTCAAGCTTGCCATAGCCAGATGCACAAAGAAGCACATCATTATCATCGAGTTTGCTGCTCCTTTTAAGAAAGATCGTCGATTCTCCGTCCGAGGTTATATCATCAAATAGAAGAACAACAACGTATCATCCCACATTTAAATAATCTTCTCAAATTCCTTTTCCACTGAAGTCTGAAGCAATCCATTCCAAAAGTTGTCAAGAGACCACTTCCCCCAAGTAGTTGAATTGATGCAGTCAATCTCTTTAGATTAGAGCTCACGAACCCGAATACACATATACCCGAAGACAGAGAAACTTATACCATCGAAGTAGCATATTAAGTCCAACAGCCAAATAATAACCCCGATGTATACTTTTCTCTCCCACGAGAAAGTGTATGAAGCTCAAGAACCCGAAGTACCGAATGCCCAAAGAGAGAATAACGATAACATTGAAAAAGCATGCCGAATCATCGATTATCTCTGCGGATGACAATCTCAGTGGATGTCAACTCCGGAATAAGTGATTATGTCTCTGAATCACTGATTAAGCACTCAAGTGAAATAGCTGAGCGCCCCCACTGTACACAATTCTCTCTCCCCTAATGATTGCGATAACATCGAAATCATCACACACTTGTGAACCTCTTTTATCTTCAGAAACTTTCTCTTACATCACTTCCCCCACATAGTTGGAAAAAGAACACTAAACACCATGAGTCAAACCTTGATTTTCTCTGCGGTAATGACATTAGTCTTCCTGGGATATCTTCAATCACTTAGAAGTATTAAGTTCATCAATGTTTACTCGCATTTAGATGCATGTCTCCTTCCCCTTGCTTGGTTTTGATGCTTGAATCGACAACACATAATAAGCCCGTATACTAGAAATCATTGAGAAGAACACTTGAACTCTTGTGAGAATCAACTTGCTGAAGAATATGAGCAAGTCTAATTGGGATTGAATCTGATTTCACTCTCCCCCAATTAGTGATCTCCCCTAAACCGACAATCTGTTTTATAAATGCCCAGTTTAAGAAGAAGTCTTTAGATAATCAAATGCAACTCGTCTTTAGTCTTCCAACATGCCGCAAAAATGTAGAACCGACTGTAGACTCGACCTTCTTCAAGATTGTCCAATTGGGGAATAGAAAGTTAACATCTTCAACTCACCAAATGCATTCTCGTTAACTTACAAATAGCAAATCTCCTTAACTAAGATCCCTCCCAATCAAAAAAGAATATAAAGATGTTCATTAAAGAAATCAGCCCAGCAACTAGAAGCACTTTGTCATTAATCAAATCAGCCAGTGTGAAGATGTCAACCAACAGATCTTAGAATAAACACCATGTAAAGATGACCCGATAAGAAGAAGCTCGGTTCTTACATGAGTTAGGAGCCGTATGACCATTATTCTCAGATATCAATCAACCATGAAGTAATTTCACACTTCTTCTCCCCCTCAAGAATTGCATATGGAGTTGCCATTCTTGATTAAATAAGTGAAATCATCCAAATGTAGTCTATTCATACTTCTCCCCCGCAAAATTAGCATATGATGTCGCCATCGTCATTATAAAAGAGCAAGTGGAATAAGATAACAATCATCGGTAGTTCGGTTCACTTGATGACTAAAGCGCTTGGAAAAAGCATGAAGCATGTTGATGATAATGGTCATAAATAAGAAGATTTCTCTTCTTCCGAAGATAAAGCACACTGAAACGTACACTTTTCTTTTCTTTAGAGAACGAAGCTTGAACTATTGTGTTCAAACGTCATAAGAAGATTTCTCTTCTTCGGAAGATAAAGCGCACTGAAACATACACTTTTCTTTTCTTTAGAGAACGAGGCTTGAACTGTTGTGTTTAAACATCATAAGAAGATTTCTCTTCTTTCGAAGATAATGCGCACTAAAACGTACACATTTCTTTTCTTTAGAGTACGAGGCTTGAACTGTTGTGTTCAAACGTCATAATCTCTCTCTTTTCATCTACTCTTGGCAAACATGTAATCAACCCCATTATCATTCAGTAGGCTCTTTGTCGTGACAACTGATGGAGAAAACCCAATATGATGAATTTGACCACAAGTAAACTAACCCGAACTCGTGACTTAAACTTGCACATATGTAACAAAGAGCGGTGCTGATTTCCATTAGAATCTCTAAGTACTCTCTAAGTACTCTATACTCTTCAACCAACCAACCATCAAGTATAAGACGTACATTACCTCTTGAAAATCCACAATTCAATGTGACACTGAGCACTACAATGCAACTCCTTAAAGTGATAGTTATTTTGTGGTGGTAAGAGCCCAATTCCCCCAAGTGGTAAAGGAAAATGAAAAAGTCACCCAACAATAACTAGATTTCTAAGTCTTCGTTTTTGATAATAAGCTCGAACAAGGATCTTGAAGAATCTTCATCCATCCATCCCCGATACCTTCAGATACTAAGTACACTCGCCCGTGATAATTCACTTCAACCTCAAATAAATAATAGTGAATTAACTCCATTGTCACATCTTCTGGTTAAAAGCTCAAATCTAGCCTCCTTTGACGTTTTAAGTGAACTATGATAATGGTTTTCATCCCGACCATGGTTAAAAGCACATAACCCGTAAAACCATGTGATAACCAAACTGCCATTACGATTATCCAAACGCACATCCAATTCATGAAGTACACCCTTTTATCTCTTCTTCGAAACGGAAACCGTAGCACCAACATCAAATAAGATCCCGAAATACACTTTCCTTTCTCCAGGATGGTTCCATCATTACGGGATTTACAACTCTATGGTTTAAACCGAGAAATAGTATCTTTCGCGGGATTTTACAAAACCAATAATAAACTGTAAGATAGATCCGGAAATGCACTTTACAATTACCAGGATGTTTCCATTGTCACGGGATTTTACAAGTCTATGATTTAAACCGAGAAATAGATTCTTTCGCGGGATTTTACAAAATCAAGACAAAACCGTAAACAATGTCAGCTTGAATGTGTTATGACAACTTTGGTTTCGGTGAATATCTGTTTTAGGGGAACGTGCAGCGGTTTTAACAACGGTTCATTCTCCATGATCAACAATTCTTTACCCTTATGTAGATAACTTCACAAACCATACTAAGTTGAGTAGTGAATACTACTTTCCCCTGAAGGTTGACTGTAAAACATTAAAGTACACGTTTCTCCCCCATGATGGTTTCGAACTTTCGGAAGCATCATAACGTGTACGACCATCTGTACGAAAAGTTCTTGTCATAAGCAAACATCTTGAAAAGTCATGACAGACACTGAAGATTCTTGAAAGATTTTGCTTAGACTGTGAAGTATAGTAAACATTCTGTGGAGTCGAATATCTCATGGGAATTGCTGAAATTGAACCTCTATTGATTCAACGGCTAATATTAATGACCACTTATGGAGATAACGTCACTTCAATTTCGTATCAATAATACCGTACAAAAACCCCGTAATCATTTTTTCAGATTATCGCTCAAGCCGTGAATTTGTGTATCCTTCCGTAAAATTATACCATACCAAAATACCACTCAATTTTCCAATATTTAAAAATATGTATCCTAAATTTTTGTTAAAAAATCAGAAAACACATTTTTATTTCATAAATTTCGTTCCATCAAATCTGTCCAACCATTCCAGTCCATCGTTTAAATCAACCCAAGTCGAATTTAGATAGAAAGCCCATATAATCACATTTGTCCAAACAAAGGATATAGCCATGAATCTTGACCTGGTTCAACTCATCATACCCGGGCCCAAATTTTTTTTTATAACCCGATCCATACCAGAAGTAGTAACCAGATATAAGACCCATCATACCCTAATTATTCTCACTTATCCTAACCCTAAACACACAATCCTCTAAAAATCCGCCCCCTTTTTTTTTCTCTTACGCTCCACAAACCAAAAGTAGATCTAATAAAAACTCATCTCATCACTTATCATCAAACAAAAACTCATCAAATCTATATCAAATCCGAGTCTTGTGCTACTCGAATCTCACAAATACATATGCAACCTTACAAGATGTATACGTTTTCTAGCTCCAACCAAATCAAGACATCAGAACGTGGTATCAAGATCCTTTGGAGGGTCTAAGGTAGGGTCGTCGAATGTTTTATTCGTTGTAGGTCATGAGTTACATAGAACGAACCCAAGAAATATTAATAACATAATTGTTATTTATTGTTTCTGATTTAGTTCGAATAAAAATTGAAGCTTAGCTTCAAATAAGTGTCAATTAGGATTACTACGTGTGAACCTTCAAAGGTTTGATGTAAATCAGTTAATACACACGAGTAAGATCTGAGAAACTTTTGATTTTTCTTTTTAGAGTCATTGATTGTTTGAGAGTTGATGTTTGTGATGAGTTTGGACTAGAGTTGGTCGAGGATGTGAACAGGCATGATGTTTTTATTTTCGGCTCGTTATAATTTTTTTTCCGTAATTGGACTTGGACCAATGATGGTATAACCTGAGGTTGTTGGGTTTGATATGGTATATGTTATTGTTGTTGTCGTGGTCAATTGAGAATTCATCTTCTTCTTCTCTTTCCTTTTATTTTTATTCAGACAAGTCGCTACTTGATATTCAGACAAGTCGCTACTTGATATTCAGACAAGTCGATATTGACCATAGACAAGTCGCTACTGCTGTTGACTCAATAGTCAACAACTCGCTTTGAATACAATGAATCTAGACAACTTGTCAAGACAAGTCGCTTTTGACTTTTTGCTCCGGCGATTTATTGACCAAGTTTCCGACCATCTTCATAGCAAACCCAGAAAAAGCATATGAAAATTCATATTGACCAGATTTGACCATAGATATGACCACATACATCACGGATATTGGTAGCAAAAAAAAGCCACATACAAGATATGATAACTATAACTGACTTGGACAAAAAATTTGACACAAGACAGATTTGACTATGAAAGACCCATATGAATTTTTTTTACCAAAAGATACCAAAACTTGTTAAAAACAGTTTACCCATAATAATAGACGGAAAAAAATATTCCGACCACAAAACATACACAAACCAGTTTAAAAACATGTATCAAAACCACAAAAAATCAACACAACACAATAACCTTGGCTCTGATACCATTTGTAGGATCGTAAATATTATGTTGTTTGATGATTCGGGTGGTATTGGATGATGGAAATACATGTTAGCCATTTAGAGAGAGAAAGATAAGAGATGGGTGTTTTCTAGATAGAGAGTTGTAATGCAAAAATGAAATGTTAGATTGAAAAGCACCACCCCTTCTAAGGATGGAAGGGGTATTTATAGTTACAAATAATACGCTCTCCTGACGGGCCGTGGATCAGGCATACAGTGGGTAAAGACCCGTCCTTCCTCCACGGTGTTACACTAAACTAAACTACCCTAATAACTAACTAATTAACTACTGAATAACGTAAATAACGATATGTCTACAAGCTAACTTATGCTAGATTATATTTGGGGTGACCGACTCTTCACAATGAAATTTCTAATTCCTAACACTTTTGGATTGCCTTAGTAGATTTTATACTTGTTTACATGATTCACTCACAAATTCCTGCGAACGATCCCGACTTACCATCACAATCTTGCTATAACGGACGAGTGCACTTGCTCGTATGTGTTATTGGTAGAATTGGTAAATCGTCTTTTATAAATTTAAAACTTATACACACGTAGCACATCAACATGTTTTAATAAATGTATGGCAAAGAAAGAATATGCGTAAAGATTTTAACTCACTTTTAGTTGTATCATGTGTTTGTAAACTTTGTACATTGTCATCACAACTGTAAGTAGAATACATCGTGTCACCTTCACTCGCAGTAGCAAACGATTGTGAGTAAAATTTTGGCGCGTCACCTTCATTGACACCTGTAATAATGAATCCATGTCAACAACTAAAACAAAAAAAAATTATCACAAACAATGTTTTAAGTAAACTTGTTATTTGCTATATTTACATCTACCTTCTAGAGTGGGTAGAAAGTTAGTGTATCAAGTAAAAGAAACCCATTTTGAAAAATACTAAGCACTCCAAACTTACCGACAAAGCGTTATCCTTTTCGAAGACCAACAACAGATCAAATGACTGAAAAGGAAGAGAAAGAATGTCAACAATATGCAGAGGCCAAAATTTTCCTTTGTCTAGTTTTATCAGGAAAAAATATATATAAGTAAGCAGAAATCACCGATATGAAACTACGTTTGTGGCAGATGCTAAATTCAAAAGTTACCTCGCTTGAAATAGTCCAATGCATATCAATCGGGAATTCAATGAAAATATCAAACTTGCCACCAACCATAACCAGTATTGCCGTCTATAATCAATCATATTAAACAAACTCATAACAAATTAATTTATAAATCATTATCCATATGTTTTTAATGAAATAATTTGTTTTAGTCAGCATATTAGACTTCCTTGCTTGTTGGTACCAATTAATTACACTCAAATAATGAACAAATGACCATGGCATATAATTGTTCATTATTTTTATTATGTGACGAAGCTAATAGTTTCAAATCTGCTCATCATTATGTTATCCATATATTTTTCTCTAATACCTTAAAGGAAGTCATAGAACAATACAATTTGGAAAATGTTAGGCTGTAAATGTTTAGATGACCTGTTTGAAACCAACGGTAAGGCAACTGATATTTATAGCTCATATTTCACCCCTAAATGATCACTTATTCCAAAAGTGCAGCAAGTCAAATTTTTGCAGCCTTTGTCTTTGTACAAAGTAGAATTCGTTTGAAGGAGTAAGAAAACAAATAAAAATGAGCACACAGCACCTATGTTACAATCATTTATTGTTTAAAGTAACAAAAAAAGGCTACCTGATGTGCCTATTCCAAGGAAATATAACTCCTGGATTTTTATACGCCGTTCAATACAACTCGTTGCTGAAAATTTCTTCGATGTCTCTAAGGAAGCAACCCATTTATAAAAGCTGATATATTTACACCAGTGGAAGCTCATATAAGCATTGTTGAACTAAACATCAATGCATCTCCTCTGTAACCCCAAAACTTGCTGAAAATTATTCCTTTCACTATTGTTTGACACAATTTTTCAAACCAAATATTTAAAACATGCAAAAAATAAATAAATTAAAATACAATTCACTTCCTTGTGTCTACGAATTCCACAACCTATAGTTTATTTGTTTTAACTAAAGCTAATAAGCGCACAAAACAACCTAACACAAATACCCCCTTTAAGCAATTTATCACTTGTTTTCTATAAACAAAAGCTTTCAATAACCTCAAAAATATCCCCTTGACCCTAACACACCGAAAAAAAACAAAACAAAATATTACACAAATAACCAAAATTAAAGAAAACGCGAAAGGTTTAAAGAAAACACGAACCCATCTCCGTGCGCTGCTGATTGACCTAAACAACCACAACAGATTCATTAGAGCTCATTATCTCTTCCTATTATAGGTCAACCAGCTCCTATTCTCTTTCAATGAACTATCTTGAACATCCGCCAGTGTGATTTGTGTTAAACGGTAGCATGCGAGAGAGATGAGATAGATGTGAGAGAATGTCGTTGTAGCTTCTCTATCATCTTCTAGATATATCAAGGTGGTGAACCGGTGACAATATCTATGACGGACCGACATATGATACACACATATGATAGTGGTAACTGCAGCAGCTCTTGAGCCAAAATTTGTGAAAGTCATAGCCCAGCGAAGAAGCCCAAAAAAACATTATTTAGATTGTAAATTATATTTTAATAATAATTTACTATTTTTTGGCCGGTAAAACTCTCCGCTATAATATATATAGAGAATAAGTTGCTAATTATTTAAAATAATAATAATAATAATAATAATAAAAGAAAAAAAATTGACTTAATACTTTCCCAATACTTTATGGCTACTTTATGCGTCAAATTGCTCATCAAAAATGTTAATTATATGGTACCTCACATGAAACAAGAGTAGCAGAACTATGTTACGCCAGAGCAGAACTATGTTACCTCACATGAAATTCTTTTGTGAAAGTCTCTTACAGATATACTCTTTGTGAAACAATTTCACTAATAAAATAATTATTGAGAATGTTATGTTTTGGGTATGTCATGTTTTTATGGCGGTCACTACTAATATTTTGCTCTCGTATTGGTTAAATTTGGATGTTTAATGTATGCTTTTACCATTACACACAGACTATTACAAGCTAATGAATGTCAACATATGTTCAGTTTTATGCATAATTAATTTTCCATCAATATTAATATATATGTTACAACCTTATTGATAATATACATGTTACAACCTTATTGATTTTTTTAACAATTTTAAATTCACTAGCACGGTATCTGCGTGTTGTGGCAACAGTACTCTAAAATATTTTTTTTCGATGAATCATGTATTTTAGTTTATTATATTCTTTTTGACAATAAATTTACGGATATCAAGAATTTCATATGAGGTATTTCAACTCCTTAACTACTGACAATGTTTTTCAATATACAATTGTGATAATTAATATTAGAGGTGCCAATTTATATAACATGAGCCGGTTTGGTCTGTGCCTGTTTAGCCCGTTAGTTTTCAGTATAGGATCTTGTTTTGGACTTTTTAAAGCGATTTGTATAACATGAGCCCGTTTGGCCCGTTGCCCGTTTAGGCTTGAATATTTGTAAAATATGTTTCATTATTTGTATTAGTGACATTTAATGCAGGAATTGTGTTTAAGTTTGTTGTACAATATGCTTGATAATTTGTATTTTTTATGTAAGGGTATTTTAATAATTGCATTAATTATAATTATTGACAAGTTAATTAACTGATTACATTAAAAACATTGACTATATTAAATTATTAATAGTATTAAAGTAGTGTACATTATGGTTCTATTAAGACTTGTGTTTTGTGTTTTAAATGTGTGCATTAAAGTAGTGTATATTATGCTTCTTGTCTTGTAAGTTATTGAAAATCTAAAATAAACAAGCTGAATTTTGAAGTATTTCTATTTAAAGAATGCCTAAATGTTTTATAAGATAGTATGATGAAATACAGATTGTATAAACTTAAAGTTTAAGATTATAAATGTAATAGCCAGGTACCCGCACGTTTCAGCGGCAAGTGCCTATGTAATTAAACTTTTTGACGAACAAATATTTTTTGATGTTACGCCGTAACACTAACTTATAAAACATGTGGGCAACCAATGCTAAAATAAACCTTCCATTTCTGAAATATTAGAACCAAGCACACAAATTTAATGAACCTCGAATGTTTTTTTCTTTCATCGACATAGAAGTAGCATTGTTAGAGCATAATTTCAAGTCCAAAATAAATAAGTGTTTTATTATGTGAATGAATAATTGTTGCAAGCTGAACCAAAACATCCTACGTATAATAAAACAACATGAAAACAATGCAAGACTTCAAAACTTTAAACTTCTTTCTCTTCGTCGGTGTCGTTCCTTGAGGAAATAACCCGCTTATTTTTAAAGATATAAACTCGATTCTTTCTTTTTCGCTTCGTACTCATCTTTGAAAAATCATCGCGCCAGGTTGTTTTCTACACATAAAAGAAAATTATTGTAAAGAAGTGTAAATTATATATTGCTACAAAACATTACCAAATAGTCGAGTTATGATTATTAGTTAATCTCATTTCTAGTAAATGCATGAATGTTACCTCAAGAGTTGTATGTATTACACACTTAACATAAACAATTACTGAATGAAGTTTATAGGAGGGAGATAGAGACAAAGAAGACAACAAGTTTGTTACATCAAGGGTTGGATATGTTATTTTGTCTCATGCTCAACTTCAATATAATGTTCACCGAATCGATTTATGAGACGGGAGAAAGAGATAAACTTGAAATCAAGTTGTTAATGCATTTCACCCTCAAGTTCAATGATCACTGGTTCACAATTTGAATTGTATTAACGTTGATAATCTTTTCTTATCAGAGTTGTTGATATGATATGTTTGTATATTTAAGACTTGTGTGTATCGAGTTTATATAGTGGCTAGGTTAAGGGGTGAATATTTATTAATAAGCATTGTGGGGCAAATTTATTGACCACCTAACAACTTAATTTTAGCAAACGTATAGTGAAAATCAGATTAATTAGCAGGTTATTAATGTTAGTCACGGATCTTCACACGTTTTTAGATTGCGGATTTTTTGTAAGGCCCAAATGTTTTTATTGAGGTTTATTAAGCATCAAGCGTTTTTTTATGTATTTTTATTGTTTTTATATATTAACATGAAAATAAATTTTAATCATTGATTTTCATACGTTTTTTAATTGCTAGGAAGATATCGGTTACGTTGCACATCAGAATTTGAAAACTATATTGATGTATTGAATTAATATCAAATTAATACAATTATACTCATTATAACTAAGTGTTAAATCTGAATTTGTAAGTCTTCCATTAATAACAAGTCCTAAATGCATTATTAAGTATAAAGTAGTATAAATAATCTCAAATACTTTACAAATAGTATACATGTAATGATAACATATGTCTATATAAAATATGAAAATATGAGTTCCCTCTATCCAAATATTGCATCTATATATGTAGTGTTACTAACAAGTAATTGCTTAACACATTGGTAAAATTGATCGAATAATAAAATGAATTATCTAAACAGAAAAGTAATTCGTCCAAAAATAAATATTGTTAGGAATTGGAAATTCCATGTTAAAGTGTCGGTCACCCCAAGTATGGTCTAGCATATGTTAGCTCGTAGACGTGTCGTTATTTACGTTATTTAGTTGTTAATTAGTTAGTTTGTAGCGTATTTTAGTTTAGTGTAACACCGTGGAGGAAGGACGGGTCTTTACCCACTGTATACCTCATCCACAGGCCGTCAGGAGGTCGTTATGTATGTAACTATAAATACCCCTTCCATCATTGGAAGAGGTGGTGCTTCTCAATCTAACCTTTCATTTTTGTAAAGCAACTCTCTACCAAGAACACCCATCTCTAGTCTCTCTCTCTCTAAATGGCTAACATGTATTTCCATCATCCAAGACCACCCGAATCATTAAACAACACAATATTCACGATCCTACAAATGGTATCAGAGCCAAGGTTGTTGTGTTATCTTTGATTTGTTTGGTTTAGTACCATGGTTATTGTGTTTTATTGATTTATGTTGGTTCGAATCTTGTTTTAAAAACTGTTTTTGTATCACTTTTTGGTCGAAAAATTATGTCCTCCTTATTCTTATGGCTTAACAGTTTTTAAACAAGTTTTGTGTATCCTATTTTGGTTTATAAAGTCATGGTTTCAACATCCTTACATATCTGGTTTGTGTCATTTTGTCGAAACAGGTCAGTTTCTTGGTCATCAAATGTTACAAGTGTTACAATATCTGGTTAAATGGTCATCAACTGGTCAGTTTCTTGGTCAAAAACGGGTCTAATATGATGTACTTTAAAGCAGTTTTTCTGGGTTTTTACTGGTATTCTTGGTAGCGACTTGGAGTATGAGAAATGCCCTGTCCCTGTTTTCAAGATAGTACTTTGTGTCCTTCATTTTTGGCAGCGACTTGTCAAACTGGTTCAAGCAGCGACTTGTCGTAAGTTTCTTTGTTGAAAGTGACTTGTGTTTAACATGTAGCGACTTGTTATTTAACATGTAGCGATTTGTCAAAATGCATGGTGTGTGAAGATAATGTAGCGACTTGTTATGTAACATGTAGCGATTTGTCTCATAACAAGAAGTAGCGACTTGTTTGATAAGATAAAGAAAGAAGCAGTTGTTAACCAAGAAAACAAATTTACCACATGACTCAACCACAAAGAATAAAACTACATCAAAATTAAGCATCTATCATTCATCCATTTCTTAACAACGATTACAATGGACAAGACTCGTACTCATATTCGATTGATCTCAGTTTTTATTCTTTCGTAAAAATCAATGTCTCAACAAGACCTCTTAAGATCGACCATTCAAAAGAAAAATAACCATCATTGATCATTGTGAAGATTTACTTCATACACATTTGTCCGAATAAAAAGATAAGAATTATAAAATGAGTGTTATCTTCTTTCTTTTGCTTCGCTCAAAGATCTATTCATGTCAAAACATTCAAGCTTATAGTAGATCTCAGATGTGGTCATGAAAATCATACAAACCTAAATCGTTTTTGTATTCCCAACCATATCTCTTCATTGATCTAAACTGGTGATAATTTTCGAATTCAAGAAATGAGTGTAACAAGAATGTTAACTCAGTTTCGTGGCTCGTAAAAGAAAAGAAGAATCAAAACAAGAGTGCTCGTATACTATATTCAGTTCGGTTTTGTTTTACAAAAACAAATCTCGTTAACTAAATGGATATGAAATACCTACCCGTGTACGTCACAATAGCCTCAAGCCAACCCTGTGGCTTCCTCATTCGCAAGTTTAAAGGCCGTGCTATTATTAATCTTGTATACTTGAGACCCATCCTAGGATCATGTATCTACAAACCTTCTTGATTATGTGATTAGAAGTAAGAGTTGTTTGTGAGATATAATTTTTTTTGGGATACTACTTTGGATGTAGATGGGAGGCGATTTGTTTGAGATGCTAGGGTTTGGTTGCTTAAGATTGTGGTATGTGTGAGATTAATTAGGGTTGAGATGGAGATTTGGTGTTGATGTTCTGAGAAGGGGGCGGAGGTAAGAACTTTTAGGGTTTGGTTAGTGGAGTAATTCTTAGGTCAAGTGATGATATGTGAAGTTAAATACCCTAAGTTTTAGGGTAAAATGGGGTTACATATTTCTTCCAAATATGATGGACCGAACTGATTCTTACTCTTTTGATCGTGGGCCGGAACACATTGTATTATATTGGATTTGCTCATAGGCCAGTACTAGATCCAGTTCATGCGCTTTATGTGTTTTTGTGGGCTGAATTTTTTTGATTATGCCAAAGTTGGATACTTTTTGAAGGCTTGGACGAGACACTTGTTATATGAGATTTCGTATCACATTTGTAACCAGACATGGAGTTGAGTATTATTTGGTAAGAATGAATTAGACTGACACACTTGGAGTGTTTTGGGCTATATGGTAAATATTATTTGTGGGTTTCCTAAGCTTGGACCGAATATGGGATTGAGGATAATTGGACTTTAAATCTAACTTTGGTGATTATTGGACGTTGAATCGTTGGATTGTCTATCTGAGATATGATGATGAGATTAGATTGGTTATGAGTTGTGATAATATGGTTTGATGTTAAAGATTGTATTTATGAGACTTGACGATATGATTTGCTGAAGTGATTTAACGATGAGACTTGTGTTAATCAGTTTTGATGACGAGATCCGATGATGAGATTTGGTATGATGATGATTGATGTTGTGGTATGAGGGTTGATACTTTGGGTTATGCATTTTCACAAAGAATATTTTGTCACGGCTTGAATTTCTATTGGAACTAGGGTGACTACGGAGTTGTTTGGACGGTATTTCCTATTTGAATTTGAAGTGAGGTTTTTCGGGCGCATTTACTTATTTCGCCTTCTTTCTTTCTACCCTTCCGCGAAGATGACTTGTTTGAGCAGTTATAGAGGGTAATAAAGACTTGGCTAATTAGTTACGTTTGTGATTCTTTCTTACTTAACCCACAACGTAGCTATCACTTCGGTGTCTTACGCAGTTGAGGATACGTCAAGAGGTTTTGTACATTGGGTACACCGTTTCTTCTTCACAAGGATTAGTACAAGTTTAAGTAATAAATCTGGGGAATTTCACTTCATGATCAAGTTTGGCATATCGGGTTTACTTCGCCATGTTGTCACTGCAATAGCCAACAGAATATGTGGAAGATGTGTTTTCCAAAGTGTTTACTGGATGGTTGATGATGTTGATGATGTTGGATTATGAACCGTTGATGAACCGCTGCATGTTCCCCTAAAACAAGATATTCACCGAAACCAAAGTTGTCATAACACATTCAAACTGACATTGTTTACGATTTTGTCTTGATTTTGTAAAATCCCGCGAAAGAAACTATTTCTCGGTTTAGATCATAGACTCGTAAAATCCCGTGACAATGGAATCATCCCGATGTAAGTAAAGTGCATTTCCGGTTCGATCTCATGGTTTATTCTTGGTTTTGTAAAATCCCGCGAAAGATACTATTTCTCGGTTTAAACCATAGAATTGTAAAATCCCGTGATGATGGAACCATCCTGGAGAAAGGAAAGCATATTTGGGGATATTATCTGATGCTGGTGCTACGATTTCTGCTTCGAAGAAGGGATAAAAGGGTGTACTTCATGAATTGGATGTGTGTTTGGATATTCATTATGGCAGCTTGGGTATTACATGATTTTACGGGGTTATGTGCTTTTAACCATGGTCGGGATGAAACTATTATCAGAGTTCACTTAAAACATCAAAGGAGGCTAGAGTTGAGCTTTTAACCAGAAGATGTGACAACAGGGATAATTCACTATTATTTATTTGAGGTTGAAGTGAAATATCACGGGCAAGTGTACTTAGTATCTGAAGGTATCGGGGATGGTTGGATGAAGATTCTTCAAGATCCTTGTTCGAGCTTATTATCAAAAATGAAGACTTGGAAATCTAGTTATTGTTGGGTGTCTTTTACCTTTTCTTTTACCACTTGGGGGAATTGGGCTCTTACCACTACAAAATAACTATCACTTTAAGGAGTTACGTTGTAGTGCTCGGTATCACATTCAATTGTGGATTTTCAAGAGGTGATGTACGTCTTATACTTGATGGTTGGTTGGATGAAGAGTATAGAGTACTTAGAGATTCAATGGAGGATGAAGTCTCGACACCGCTCTTTGTTACATATGTGCAAGTTTAAGTCACGAGTTCAGATTATTTTACTTCAGAGTCAAATTCATCATATTGGGTTTTCTCCATCAGCTGTCATGACAAAGAGCCTACTGAATGGTAATGGGGATGATTACATGTTTTTCCAAGAGATGATGAAAAAGAGAGATTATGACGTCTGTTCACATCAGTTCAGGCCTCGTACTTCATCATTATGACGTTTGAACACAACAGTTCAAGCCTCGTACTCTAAAGAAAAGAAAAGTGTACTCTTCAGTGCACTTTATCTTCTGAAGAAGAGAAATCTTCTCAATTATGACCATTCTCATCAACATGCTTCATGCTTTTTCCATGCGCTTTCAAACATCAAGTGAACCGGACTACCGTTGATTGTTTTTCTTATTCAACTTGCTCAACTATAATGACGATGGCGACATCATGTGCTGATTTTGCGGGGGAGAAGTGTGAATAGACTACATTTGTTGAAGATATTCACTTATTCAATCAAGAATGGCAACTCCGTATGCAATTCTTGAGGGGGAGAAGAAGTGTGAATTTACTGCATGGTTGATTGATATCTGAGAATAAAATGGTCAAACGGCTCCTAACTCATGTAAGAACCGAGCTTCTTCTTATCGGGTCATCTTTACATGGTGTTTCTTCTATGAGCCGCTGGTTGACATCTTCTCACAGGGTGATAAGAATAATGAACGTCTTTCTCTTCTTGTTTGATTGGGAGGGATTTTAATTAAGGGGATTTGCTATTTACAAGTTAACGGGAATGCATTTGATGTGAAGAAGATGTTAACTGTCTATTTCCCCATTCGGACAATCTTGAAGTAGGTCGAGTCTACAATCGGTTCTACATTCTCTGCTACGTGTTAGAAGACTAAAGACGAGTTGCATTTTATTATCTAAGGACTTCTTCTTAATTTGGGCATTTATCAAACAGTTGTCGGTTTAGGGAGAGCACTAATTGGGGAGAGTGATATGTCGATTTAATCCCAGTTAGACTTGCTCACATTCTTGACAAGTTGATTCTCACGAGATACATCCGAGCTAATGAGGTTCTTCTTAAATGATTTACGGTATACGGTACAATGAGTTCTTGATTACAAGTATCAAAACCAGCAAGGGGGAAGGAGAAACGCATCTAAACTCGAGTAAACTTGATGAGCTTAATACTTCTAAGTGATTGAAGATATCCCGGGAGGACATATGTCATTACCGCAGAGAAACTCAAGATTTGACTCATGGCGTCTAGTGTTCTTGTTCCAACGATGTGGGGGAAGCGATGTAATAGAAAGTTTATGAAGATATAAGAGGTACACAAGTATGTGATGATCTTGATGTTATCGCAATCATCAGGGGAGAGAGAATTGTGTACATTGGGGCGCTCATTGTCTCAATTGAGGGCTTAATCGGTGATTCGAGATATAATCACTTATTCCAGAGATTGTCATCCGCAGAGATTGTCATCCGCAGAGATAATCAGTGATTCGTCCTGCTTCTTCAATGTTATCGGTTGTTCTCTCTTTGGGCATTCGGGTACTTCGGGTTCTTGAGCTTCATACACTTTCTTCAGGGAGAGAGAAAAGTATACATCGAGGTTATTCTTTGTGCCTTGGACTTAATCTACTACTTCGATGGTATAAGTTTCTTTGTCTTCGGGTATATGTGTATTCGGGTTCGTGATCTCTAGTCTAAGAGATTGACTGCATCAATTCAACTACTTGGGGGAAGTGTTTTCTTGACACCTTTTAGAATGGATCGCTTCAGACTTCAGTTGAATGGAAATTTGAGAAGATTATTTTAATGTGGGATGATACGTTGTTGTTGTTCCATTGGATGATATAGCCTCAAACGAAGAATCACGGTGATTATTCTTAAAAGGAGCAGCATGATCAATGATAATGGTGTGCTTCTTGGTGCACCTGGCTAATGGAAGCTTGAATGAAATCTTTGAATCTGCTCAGCTAAAGGATTTTCGGTTTGGGGGGAAGCTACCAAAGTCTCACTTTCTTAAAGGCTCTATTTCTTCTTTTCAAGAGCCTCGGAAGCTTTGGTGGTGGACGTTTAAGAGATGATGATTTCTATCTTCTACAACGGGGCTGCTCGATATCCTTATCTTGGTACTCGTATCATCATCTTCTTAAATTATATCATCTAATCTATCTTTGTAAATATTTGTTAAAAAGCAAAATACAAAAATATAAAAACAGCAAAACAAAATAGAAAAATATAAAACCAACAAAAACCCTTAAAAATCAGAAAATTTAAAAAAGACCAAAAATATGTTTTCTCAAGACATGTCTTCTGGTATCGATAACATCTGCGGTCTTAGAAATGTCATTCAACAATGGCACGGGACCATTTATGAAGTTCGACCAGAAGCTGTAAATATTTCTTTTCAAAACATGTCACAAATCAAATGGCTTGCAGTTATTTCAGACTGTAACCCGTGCTTAAAACCATGACTTGCTATTATTTCAGATAGCAACCCGTTTTTCAAAGAAGGAAAGTGCTACGCTTAAACGATTTTCAAAAATTTCATGCACTTATCCTAAAACTTATTGAGGAAAGTATGCCGAAGGACTGCTGTTCCTACACAAATGTTTTTCCGTCTAAAATTCTCCAGAAAAATATTTGTTGTATTTCAAAATGGTGGAAAATGAGTTGCTTAAAAAATCAATCAGAATCAGAGTTTTTATAAAATTTGGAAACTCAATCAATGACTTCAGCACTTTTAAAATCTTTTATAAAATTTGTCATTGATTGAGGGAGAGAATGTTTTCAAATTTACATCATCTAACGGGCTTTCTTAATTATCGTATATGCTTAACTGAAAAATGATGTTAACCTACGTTGAAGGACTAGGTTCCTAGGATATGACTATTAGGATTAGATGATTTGAGTTTGATAAACACATAATTCCCATGCCTTTGTATGATCTGATTGATATGTTGAATTGACTTTTATTAGTCGATTGCTGTTTGGGTGATGTCGACCACCATATATCTGTTTGTGTCCACTAACGTATGCAGGTATATTGGTATATAAGAACGGTCCCTATCCGGATCCCACATAATATGATGATTGGATGCCGAAAGGAAAGGGAAACTATATCTTGTGTCGACAAATGAAGAAACAGAGCTTAAATTTGACTTCTATGGAGAGTTGGCATGAAAAAAAGCAACATAAGAGGTCTCACTGCATCAGCAGATGATTTTCTTCATCATCAAATGAAGAAACGGAGCTTAATTTGACCTCAGTTGGCATGAAAAAATGCAACGTAAGAAGTCTCACCGCTTGAGATGGTTTTCTTCAAACCTCCAAAGAACAACAACAAAAGCAAAGACACCCACCTAACGTATCCTTGTGCAAGATAATTGTGATGATACCATTTTTTTAAAAACAATTTTTAAAATAATATTGTTTTGAAAAATAAAAAATATTGTTTTGAAAATAAACTGGACTAAATTTTGAAAATCACCGGACTTTATTTTATCAAAACCTAAGTCACTCAATCAACGACTACGGTCATCGATTGAGGGGGGGAGTGATTTAAAATAAAATATTTTCAAACAATATTTCTTCACAAAAGGTCCGTTTGTACAATAATATGTGGTGATCTAAAGATTTAATGTTATGTCATGGTATGATTTTCTTTAAAACTCAAAGATCTTACAAAATGAAATTTTTTATGTTCTTGTTTGATTGTGAAATTGTTTTATTTTACTTAAAGATCTCTTAAAAACTATCATAACTGATACTAACAATCTTTAATGTCTAAAATTGATCCGTATCAATCTTTTTTCAAAATTAAATCATTCCACGTCTTTCCCCAAATTTTTCTAAAAGATTTAAATCAATTGGGATCACAAATCTCAATTGGTTTGAAAGTTTTGATCGGGGGAGAAATCGTTATTTAAATCTCAAATCTGTTTTAGTCCTTTAAAAGGCACTCCTGCCTCCATGAGCCAAACGATTTCATATACATAATGCACATATTGAGGGGGAGCATTTATCCAAAAACAAGATGAGTATTTAAACAAGGCACATATTCTCCCATATTTTCTAAACCTTATTAAATCACTTGGGATCCAAAATCTCAAAGGGTTTGATATTTTTGATCGGGGGAGAATTTGTGATTTAATAATGAAATATGATAAAAGATGATCATTTTGATTCAATTGTGCATACTGCTCTCCATATGTGCTAAACGCTTTCGAATCTCGAAGCACATATTAAGGGGGAGCATTTCAAATGAAAATAAACTTTCAAGGTACAAAAAAAAAAAAAAATCTATGTTTCAACATAATGTACCTTGATTGATTTTCTAAATGGTTTCTTAATGGATTTTGTGATCGGGGATGTACTTCAAAAGAACTCTTTCCTCTATGTGATAAAATAATTTCAAACATCCTATGCACATATTGAGGGGGAGAATTTACCAAGAAAATCAAATGGCCTTTTCTTCAGAAATTGTGATCAAGAAATTATTTCAAAGAACTCTTGCCTCCATGTGCTAAACAATTTCAAGATCATATGCACATGTTGAGAGGGAGCATTCTAAAATGATCAAAACAATTAAGGTACAAAATGTTTTGATATTATATCACAAGTACCTTGATTGATTTTTCCAAATGATTTTTCAATTGGTTTCATGGAGGGAAAGAACAATACCAAAAGACCGATCAATTTACTTTATGCATGGTGTTATAAGGATGGTTAGGTTAGGTATTCGTCCCCACGATCCCGCCAGAGCCGGAGGGATCTACCCAGGGACAATCCACTAGATAGTGTAGAAGTCCTTAGGTATGATGAAAAAAGGAGAAAAATGAGAATATGGGAAGAGTGCCAACTGAGACAGAGCTAGTACTGGAACAAACCCAACAAGGTTCTAGTAATGAAGTCTCGGTAAGCACTGAAGGGGTTGAAGAATGAAAAAAGAAATTAATGTGAAAAAGGTAAAAGAAATAGCCCTCCAATAATTCAACCTTAGGGCAGAAACCGGGTTCGATTCATATGCTACTGGTGGTTACTAAGGTAACACTGGTATTGAAGACAAGACGTCATGGACCCAGTGACGCACTACACTAAACTTCCCAAGCTACTTAAGTTCCTCTTAAAAGGACTTGTTTCATTCTCACGGGAACCTACATAATCTATCAACTATCTCTTAGAGATTGTTGATATTGAAGAAGGAGACCCTCTCCCTAGTCTCCGGCATAGGAAACCAAATGTGCACTATTGAGTCTAGAGCCAAGAGATCATCCACAAAATCTCATTAGGACGCAAAATTAATGAAGACTTGTTGTTTCACACAATGTGGAAAGTAAGAATATATTTTAAGAGTCCTACGCATTATCATTGTGGTAATTGCCAGAACATCCGAGTGATACGTAAAAGTATTCATGATGAAGATGGAAATCCTTCTAGAGCCAACATCAAACAAGCTCTTGGTGCGTGACATGTGAGATCTTTTCTAAAGATCAAACTTGTGACAACTGGATAGACACGATGGGGCGATTCACTTGTAAATCTACCTTGGTCCAGGAAATGAATTGACGAATACTTTTGGAAAAACCGTTCGATGTGCAAATCTTCATTTCTCTAGCACATCGAATGTGTATTCATTTTCAAATACAAAAAGTATCCCTGATTGGAAAAATACTTTTGGAAAAACCGTTCGATGTGCAAATCTCTTCTTTTCTCTAGCACATCGAATGTGTACTCTTTTCAAATACAAAAAGTATTTATGATTGAAAATTGATCTTTATCATAAAACCTTTGTCGTATTACAAAACTCTTTCTTCAAGCAATACGCGATTGTTTTCAAATCAATTTTTCATCAATTAGTGAATCTCAATTCGCTGGTTCACTCACTCCGTGTTGTCTTCTTTGAGACGTTCCGGTTTGAGAACGACTAGAACATTGCGAAACCCATCAAGGAGATTCTTGAATTCTACGATCAAAGGCGATGCTTGTCTCGATCAACGGGAACCGTGGGCGTGTACCTCAATTCAACGAAGTGATCAAAGACACTTTGGTGTGTTTTATTGCTAGTCGTTGTTTGCGGTACATTTGACGATTCGGTGATCGTAATTGAGAAGTCAATCCAAAACCGCATGCTCACAACATCCACACTTAATTAAAGAAATCATGACGGTGCATATCTACATAACCTGGTTACGATATTTTTATACTATGCTTCGCTACGCTGCTGCAAATATCATGAACCAATAAAGCATCCGCTACTCTGATGGAAAGATGTCATGATCCAGAAAGTGTGAGCATGTCGGTCCGTAAGTCACAACTTCACATGATGGCAACACAATAAAGGGTCAGAGATTTACTGTGGCTGATGATCTCAATGAAAGCTCGAAGATCATCAAAGATGTGGATCAGTTTAAAGGCCTCCACTAAAAGTACAAATCAATGCGGACTTTGAAGAAATGTTACTAATGCACAAAGATTTCGGAACTTGAAGAATAGAATTCTACAAGCTCAGAACTAATGATAAAGATAGAATGCTAGGATGCAAAATGTATTTCATGGGGTGACCTCCCTTAGGGGGAGATTGTTAGGAATTGGAAATTCCATGTTAAAGTGTCGGTCACCCCAAGTATGGTCTAGCATATGTTAGCTCGTAGACGTGTCGTTATTTACGTTATTTAGTAGTTAATTAGTTAGTTTGTAGCGTAGTTTAGTTTAGTGTAACACCGTGGAGGAAGGACGGGTCTTTACCCATCATACACGATCCACAAGCCGTCGGGAGGTCGTTATGTCTGTAACTATAAATACCCCTTCCATCCTTGGAAGGGGTGGTGCTTCTCAATCTAACCTTTTATTTTTGTAAAGCAACTCTCTACCAAGAACACCCATCTCTAGTCTCTCTCTCTCTCTAAATGGCTAACATGTATTTCCATCATCCAAGACCACCCGAATCATTAAACAACACAATATTCACGATCCTACAAATATTAACTTTGTTATTATGGCTTTTGTCACAAATTGAAATTTAATTTTCAAACAACTCCTCCAAAAGCCATATTTTCTTTAGCCTCACAAAAATATTTGCGTTGGGATATGAGCTCAAAGGCTGACTTCAAAATTACCGTTGTAGGTTTAAACTTGACTGACACCTCCTATGAAGAAGTCCAAGCATGTTAAAAATGCGTGTATTTTAAAAATGAATATTTAATCTAGGTCTAACTGATAACTCAATAAAAGGGGCATTGCATATATAATAATAATAATAATAATAATAATAATAATAATAATAATAATAATAATAATAATAATAATAATAATAATTAATAAAATAATAATAAAAATAAAAATAAACTAAAAAATTGCTTGTACCCTAAAAATACAAGTTTCCCATCATGTAAGTGTTGTTTAAACATTTTTTTTAAATATAAAAATATACAAGCTTCTGTGATTATTGTTTCTAAAATATAAAGAAGAAACATTGTTCAAGTTAGTCAAAGAAGTTGAGCATTTTTTTTATTTGATGCACGCAACCTAACTGATGTTCTAATAGTCATTTTTTTTACCTTTTCCATGGCATCACAATCCAGCTGACGAGTTTTGAACTATGATCAATTCTCATTTTCCGTATACAATCATTTAAGATCGTTGATAGCTCTTAATTTATACATGTTTTAGCTATCAAATTCTAACGATTTACACTTTTTTGTCTTGTTTCTATTGAATATTGTACTTAATTATTCTAAATTTGTGTTTTAGTAATTATTTGATGCAAGAGGATTCTCGCGAAAAACACCGAAAATTAACCTAAACTGACCAAGTATGATGAAGAGCACCTTTTCAGCAGTTCCATACGGCATATGACACTCTATAGCCATACGTTGTGTGCATTCTTGTCAAGAATTACCCAAGTTTACAGATGGATACGCCGTATGACATCCTAAGTCCTATGGCGTGTGAGCTCTCGTCATGCATTTATTTTCTTGAGTGTGAAGACCATAAGCCGTATCCATTTTCTACTGATACGCCGGATGGATGGATTCTTGAAGATTTGATTGAGATAAATTATTGAAGATGCGACGTATAACTCTCAAGGTGTATACGTTGTATCAATGGACCGCCCAAACCGTAATTTTGGCTTATAAATACATCCCTATTCTACACATTATAAGAGTTCTGGAGTTTTGAAGAGTTCCAAGGTTTTAAAGTTCCACAAGCTTTAGAGAACCCTATAAAGCACCAAGAGTGAAGGTTTAACACATCATAAACCTTAGATTATCAGTTTTTAAGTATGATTTTGATTATCATGTCGACTCTGAATAATCTCGGTTCATCTTTTGTCATGGAAGGCTAAGCCTTTTATGCTTGTCTTGTTATGAACCTAACTTATTTAATGATTGAAGTTCTTTATTTATTTTATGTGTGTTTTGGATGATTATATGTAATGTTAAAGAGTTATGCCTTTGCGTAGATCATGACTACATGTTTAGATTTGTTGCCACTACTTACATGTAGAATATGACATGTCAATAGTTTCTGTAAGCTCATAGGCCCCGATACTAATCATATTATATATTATTGGCACGTGTATTAGTGGTGAGCTTGATACATCGATAACCAAGGGAGCTTACCAGATTAAAAGTGATAGATAATATGGTGTAAGATTTAGTAGCGACTTTGGCGACTGGTTGATAACCAAGGCTTTTTACCTGTTGGGAATTCTACAAGATAAGAATTCTGCTGATTGATACTGCTGACGGATTCTGCTGAAGTGCTGGATTCTGCTGAAGAAGTGTTTTTGCGGAAGTAGTAAATCCGTGTAGTTTGTTTCTGCAGATATAGATATTCCGCGTATTTTATAGTTAGTTAGGATATGCTTGAGTTTTATTAGGAAGTGATAATGCATATCTTCTTTAGTTTTATGAATATACGTTTCTTGTGAAACGGTTTAGGGTTCCTTGTCTATAAAAGGAACACATTAGTATGTATGATGGACGAGTTTTGAAAAACAAGTTTAAGTTTTATTCAAATATCCATAGAGGATCAAAGTATTCTTAGTAATCTGTGTTCTTACTTGTGTTTGTTTTCCGCTTTAGAATACAAAATAGAGACTTTCTATTAGTGTGTTTGTGATTACATAAACATAACTAACGATTCACGAGCGCTCAAAGATCTATCAAGGTTGTTAGGAATTATAAAATTCAGTCGTTAAAGAGTCGGTCACCTCAAGTATATGTATTCGTTAGAAAGCTCGTAGTCGTAGTCAAGTTATGTTAGCAAGTAGTTTGTTATGTAACATCGTGGAGGATGGACGGGTCTTTACCCACTGTATGCCTGATCCACAGCCCGTAGGTGGCGTTTATTTGTAAGACACTATAAATACCCTCTACCTCCCAAGGTAGAGGTTGGGCTCAATACCATTTTCTTTGTTTCACATAGTTCCTAACTCTCTCTCTTTCTCTCTCTAGAACTTTCTCTCTAAACATACTTGAGCGCCCTATATGATTATGGTTTAGTGTGTTTGTGAAATCCTATATCTTACAATTGGTATCAAGAGCCATGGTTTGATCAATCATCTTTCATGCTCTTTGTTTTGGTGGATTTCATAAGGTTTTGGGGTATTAAGTGTTTAGGAGAGTTTGAATCATTGGACAAATTCTAGTGTTAAAGTTTGAATTTTGCTTGTACTTTTGTGTTTAGGATCATCATATGTGTTTATGTTTTGAATTGGAAGGCTTAAATCATTGTGGTTTGGTTGTTTTTGATTGATAAAGTGGTTATTTGTGAACTTTGTACAAAGCGAGTTGAGTCTCGGACTTTTGTTTCTTCGAAGCGAGTTACTTTGTTACCGGATGCGAGTTGGTATATGCGACTTGGCTATTTAGCGAGTTGACTTTTTATGCGACTTGGGTTCTAAGCGAGTTGTTTCTTTAAGCGACTTGGGTTCTAAGCGAGTTGTTTCTTTAAGCGACTTGAGTTCTAAAGCGACTTGGCTATTAAGCGAGTTGTATAGCTAGCGAGTTAGTTTAAGCGACTTGGTGTTAAGCGAGTTGTGTCTGTTTGCATCTTTCTATTTAGCGAGTTGTCTCTATATGTGTGACAATCCGTACTTTCAGGTCATTTCTTGACACAATTTATGCCTCATTATTTCAACATTTATCGTAAACTTGGTTTGCGTGTTTCAAATTCGCGTAACCTTTAAGGTTTAGCGGCGAATTCATGATCATAACATCACGTACATTTCATATGGACTAAGATTAGTCTACATTTCATTGACATCATTTGCATCTCATTAGTTCATTCATGACATTTAATTTCACATTTATCGCGTAATTTTTATATTAAATAAACGTTATCGCGTGAGTTATTATTTTGAATATTTAATCCGTTACTTTCAAAAATGATCCCGACATATTTTTAAACTTACATTTAGTTTATAAAAACTATATTTTTAGTTTTCCTAGTGTTTCAAATTTATTTCGTACATAAATCGTTAAAGTTAAATTATTACGACGTTTTTCTTAAAAATTATACGATAATTATTTTATCACTCAAATTTCACAAGGAATGTATTTTTACAATTTTTATAAAATCATTATACTCTATTTTGATCTATTAAAAATTTACTTGTACCAAAAAGTTACCATTACCTTACAAGTTACATTTATCTACACAACATTTTACTTACAATTTTATTTACAATTATATACACAATATGAAAAAAAAAAAAAAAAAATACATATATTAAGACACATCCCCCAAAACCGGTTTTGGGGGGGGGATGTATCATGTAGTTGGTAGTTTTCTTTATTATGAAAGTATAAGTATACACTTCACCTATAATTCATTCATTTCTATTACTTCAATAATTCAAGATCACTCAAACTTTTTCTTTCTCTCCTTTGTTCATCCAAAAACCGGCCATAGTAGGGGTTCTCAAAGGATCACAAAATTTTTCCAAGTTCAAGCATAATCACAATCTAGTTTATACTCTTTATTAGGTTTTGAAATAAAAACCAAGAGTATTTAGGCTTAACCTTGTTACTTGCACCTCATCATATTCACTTGTAAGCTTGTTTCTTTCATTTTTCATGTTTTCTTATCATTTCCTATGTATCCTTTCATTTTTGGAGCAAGCATGCATGATATGTGATTTATACCATTTTTTAACATGATTTTAGAGTATATATATATATTTGGTCATCCTATAATTATCCCCAATGGTATTCTTTGGTCTTGATGATGATTAGGAACCCATGACACCCTAAGAAGGTGTATGGTAGGATTAGATTAGCTTTGGAGTTGATTTGAAGGGATTAGAATAGGTTTTGTCCGAGAAAAACTATTTTCGATAACTATAAATTATGTTCTGTCCTTGTTTCGATTTTCTGGAAAAACCGACAGTTGGTACGAAACTTTGGCCTTGATATTTAGAAAATATACTTTAAAACGAATCCGTGGCGCTTGAGCGGAATAAAACGGAGTTATAACGAAGAAGTTATGGATTTTACAAGTTTGACGACGAAATATATTATTTTCGAAATTTCAGCAACATATTTTTAGTTTGTTCGGTCAAAACGAGCCTTAAGCTTCACAAATTATTTCGACTTATCAAAATATATTAGTTTACTTGATACGAAGCTAAGGACGTATTATCGTGAAAACGGATTTGAAACGACAAAGATATACACGTTTTCATAAACTTGCCGTAACTATTATTTTACGAAAAACTATATTATTTTTACGTTACAAGTGTTACATTAGTCATAACGACCATGTTTGCGGCTGTTTTTAACGAGGTTGTGAAACTTTTTGGAACGAAATGTCTTCTAGTAAAATCAAGTTCACCGGCCATATTTTTCAAAACGACAAGCCGTTTGTATAGCGGAGTTGTAATAAATTATTTACGGATGTTCAAACTTGGCCGAAACTCATTTTTCTGCACAACAATTAGTCAAAATCACTATCTTTAACCCTTATTATCTTTATGTTCGAGACCTTTTGGACGAAAACTCCCGAACTGAAACTTTTAGATATCGATACAAACTTTCCAAAACCGTCGAGTTCGTTCTCTAACGATCGACGTACACCATTTTACGACTAGTTTTCCAAAGCCATTTTTGTTAATTTCATGAAAATTTCGACGACATTGTTTTGCGACGAAAAGTTACAATTTCACCATAAATCATTATAAAACCATTGTAGGATGACATTTTGACGTAAAAACTTGTAAAGTCATTTTTGAATGGTCAAGACGACAAGAGAGTATTTTTGACGAAAAGTACTATTTTCAAAACCCGCAAATGGTATAAATAGCATACGAAATGCATGCATAACATTACATTGCAACTCATTACATATCATATCATTCGTAATAGGTCATTTTAACGATTCACATTATACCTCGGTGTATCCACTTTTGCCATCGCATTATTGTCCATGTGAGTTTCATAGCCCCTGCTTTTACTTGTTTTCATAACTGTTTTGGGGGAGATGCATGCTTAACTATTTTTCATAAGTACTTTAAACTATTACGGATTACCGTGAGTTTTCATAGCCCCATTTTCAATTGTTTGTACTATTTTGGGGGAGATACATGCTCATTTATTTTTCACAAGTACTTTAGATTTTTAAGGCTAAACTCTATCATGATCACCACTGTTTCTAAATCAAAGGTTATACTATATCAATTGTTCTTGTTTGCGTGCTACGGTTCTACGTCGTATAACGTTCTAAATCAGTTGACTACTGATACATTGAGTTAGGTGCTATTGATTATGTGCTATAGTTCTACGTCAGATAAAGTACTATGTCGATTGACTCTTGATACATTGAGTCAAGTACTATTGATTAAGTGCTATGGTTCTCGTCGAGTTAGGTACTATTGTGAATTCATTTGACATCATATGTTTGAACACAAACTATACACATTTTGGCGATGGGTTGTGAACACACAGGTTGCAAGTTTTGTATGGGCGGAACTTGGGCTGGGTGGATTTACAATGCCTTTCTTTGCATAAACGATTTTGAAAGGCTTTACATTTCAACTCAAACTCTATGAACTCACTCAACCTTTGTGTTGACACTTTTAGCATGTTTTATCTCGGTATCTAAGGTATTCACTTCATGGCATGCATTTGGACACATCATGGAGTCGCGATGACGACGCGTCTCACTTGGGTTTTACGTGCTTTAAAACATCGTTTGAATTGTAACAAACTTAATTCCGCACAAGTTGATTTTCATTTGGGACCTACTTTGTAAACTCGATTGTTTTATTAAATCAAACGATGTATTTTCCAAACGACACTTTAGGTCGTTCAATATAACTGTGATTGTGATGCTATGACAATCAATCCCGAGAATTCCATTCATTGCAAAAACAGTAATTTGGGGTGTGACAGATTGGCATCGAGCTTGATTATAGAGAACTAGGTTGCATCATTGACCCTAGACTATAACTACATTATCATAGCATCTCATCATTTCATCATAAGTGCATGTTCACTTTGCATGCGGTTTATCGTACATTTTTCGAGTTATTTACTTTCATTTCATATCGATTGTCACATGGATGCCTTTAAATGTCCATTCCATTATTCTTTCTTCATACTCTAATGTGGAGAATTCCTTGTCAGTCCCTATCACAATTTCCACATCAATCGACTCATCACCGATAACGTCGAATGCCGAAATAAACCTTTAAATAGGGCGAAGTCACTCTCACTCCTTTTTTTTCACCACTAACATGTCGAGTTACACTTTATTCACACATTTAGTCACTAAACCACCATACATTTGAAGCATTTACGACATCTCATAACCCATCTTTTCGGAAACCGTCGATCATTTTGAAAAATAACCTCAAACTTATTATCTCTTATCACATCTCTTTAGAGCGCTTATTATTAACATAGGACTTTGTTACATCTTACCTTTCCTTTTATTTTGAAGAAGATATGGCGCCAAGAAAGCCACACCGAAATGACACTAGCGGCTATTCAAATGTTGGTAAGGGATAGTGTAGCGAGGCATTAAGGATTGAAAGGAAGCGGTGGTCTGCTGCCGCTGAGGGGCAGCGGTCTGCTTGAAGCCGCTAGGCTTCTTCTTCATCTCTTGGAAATGCTGGAGGATCCGGAGTTAAGAGATGTTCGTACAAGGATTTCAAAAGTGGTGAGCCCACCAAGTTTAGGGGGATGAAGGAGCCACGCCATGGTGCGATGGTTTGAAAAGTTGGAATCCGTGTTTTGCTTTGTAATTGCCTGGATGATAGTAAGGTCAAATATGCTACAAGTACATTACTCGATGGAGCATTGTCGTGGTGGAATTCATATGCTAAACCGATGGGAATGGAGAATGCTTTCAAGCTTACTTGGGAGCAATTCAAGGGTTTGGTAACTAAGAAGTTTTGTCCTCGTACGGAAGTCAAAAAGTTGGAGACCGAGTTCTATGAACTAGTAACTATTGGGTACGATATTGACACTTACATTCGGAGATTCCAAGAATTGGCCGCGTTATGCCCGTCCATGGTTTCTGATAACGAGAAGTTGCTAGAGGCTTTTATCGGGGGACTTCCCGAGGTTATTCAAGGAGATGCGACTTCGTTTGATCCACAAACAATCGAGGAAGCTATTAGGGTGACTCAAAAGCTCATGGCCCAGGTAGTGAAGAGAGTTAAGTACACCAACACCAACCAAAACAACAACAACCCCAACAACCGCACCAACTACCACAATAACCAAAACAACAACTACAACGACGATAACCAACTCAACAACAACAAAAGAAAATGGGAAGACGACCAAGGAGGTTATATCAACAACAACCAAAACCGTAACACTAACCATCATCAACAACGAATAGAAGACAAGAAGTCGCGGGGTCTATGTTGCTACACCAACAAAGGGAAGAGCTTATGCAGAAACTTACCGCGATGCCACCAATGCACGCTACATCATAATGGTCCATGTGGTATATGCTTTAGTTGTCACAAAGTAGGACACCTTGCTAAGGACTGTAAGGGCAAGGCCATAGTCACGTGCTTGGATGTGGGAGCAAGGACACTATCGGAACCAATGTCCTCAAAACCAAGGTCAACAAGTCGAAGGTGCTCATGGGAATGTATATATGTTAGAAGGAGGAGGAGGAGCTCGTCAAGGTATCAACGACGGAAGACGAAGAAGTTCGAAACTAACAGTCTTATTTCTCCTTATGTACTATGTCGTACTAAGTTTATGTTTTCCATCGTATCCGAATCTTTATAACCTAAGATGTATTTCTATTTGATAAACCACTCGTTGTAAAATATTCTCATCTATCGTACTTTATTTTCTTTCCGATTTGTTATCATTTACGAGGATTTTAATTCTTTTTACTTTAACTATCATTTTAACGACACTTCTCCATGTCTTCTCTCCTCGATGTTCATCACAATTTTAACATCAGTTGACTCAACACCAAACAACATATGAGTCGATTAGTCCAAGCATTGCATAGTTACTCTAAATTATACATAGCCCGATCACCTATGTCTAATTCGGGAAGAATCATGCGATGAAGGGAGTAGTAGGCTTATATGTGTAAGCAATCCGTGTCGAGCCAAATTTTCAAAAGTCCTCCTTCAAACCAATTTAGCCTAATCTCATGACAGTTCTTGTTTGATGAGTTGTGAGATTAAGTGAAAATTGGTTGGTAAAAAGCTTTGAGGGTTTTGCTCGAGAATGGGAAAGTTTGCCACATCAAACCCTAAACCCGATAGACTAACAACGATTGAATTCAGGGACTGAATTCCTTTTTGGATGGGCGAATGTGACAATCCGTACTTTCAGGTCATTTCTTGACACAATTTATGCCTCATTATTTCAACATTTATCGTAAACTTGGTTTACGTGTTTCAAATTCGCGTAACCTTTAAGGTTTAGCGGCGAATTCATGATCATAACATCACGTACATTTCATATGGACTAAGATTAGTCTACATTTCATTGACATCATTTGCATCTCATTAGTTCATTCATGACATTTAATTTCACATTTATCGCGTAATTTTTTATATTAAATAAACGTTATCGCGTGAGTTATTATTTTGAATATTTAATCCGTTACTTTCAAAAATGATCCCGATATATTTTTAAACTTACATTTAGTTTATAAAACTATATTTTTAGTTTTCCTAGTGTTTCAAATTTATTTGGTACATAAATCGTTAAAGTTAAATTATTACGACGTTTTCTTAAAATTATCGATAATTATTTTATCACTCAAATTTCACAAGGAATGTATTTTTACAATTTTATAAAATCATTATACTCTATTTTGATCTATTAAAAATTTACTTGTACCAAAAGTTACCATTACCTTACAAGTTACATTTATCTACACAACATTTTACTTACAATTTTATTTACAATTATATACACAATATGAAAAGAAAAAAAAAAAAAAAAACATATATTAAGACACAATCCCCCCAAAACCGGTTTTGGGGGGGGGATGTATCATGTAGTTGGTAGTTTTCTTTATTATGAAAGTATAAGTATACACTTCACCTATAATTCATTCATTTCTATTACTTCAATAATTCAAGATCACTCAAACTTTTTCTTTCTCTCCTTTGTTCATCCAAAAACCGGCCATAGTAGGGGTTCTCAAAGGATCACAAAATTTTTCCAAGTTCAAGCATAATCACAATCTAGTTTATACTCTTTATTAGGTTTTGAAATAAAAACCAAGAGTATTTAGGCTTAACCTTGTTACTTGCACCTCATCATATTCACTTGTAAGCTTGTTTCTTTCATTTTCATGTTTTCTTATCATTTCCTATGTATCCTTTCATTTTGGAGCAAGCATGCATGATATGTGATTTATACCATTTTTAACATGATTTTAGAGTATATATATATATTTTGGTCATCCTATAATTATCCCCATGGTATTCTTTGGTCTTGATGGTGATTAGGAACCCATGACACCCTAAGAAGGTGTATGGTAGGATTAGATTATCTTTGGAGTTGATTTGAAGGGATTAGAATAGGTTTTGTCCGAGAAAACTATTTTCGATAACTATAAATTATGTTCTGTCCTTGTTTCGATTTTCTGGAAAACCGACAGTTGGTACGAAACTTTGGCCTTGATATTTAGAAAATATACTTTAAAACGAATCCGTGGCCGCTTGAGCGGAATAAAGCGGAGTTATAACGAAGAAGTTATGGATTTTACAAGTTTGACGACGAAATATATTATTTTCGGAAATTTCAGCAACATATTTTTAGTTTGTTCGGTCAAAACGAGCCTTAAGCTTCACAAATTATTTCGACTTATCAAAAATATATTAGTTTACTTGATACGAAGCTAAGGACGTATTATCGTGAAAGCGGTTTGAAACGACAAAGATATACACGTTTTCATAAACTTGCCGTAACTATTATTTTCGAAAAACTATATTATTTTTACGTTACAAGTGTTACATTAGTCAGAACGACCATGTTTGCTTTGTTTTTAACGAGGTTGTGAAACTTTTGGAACAAAATGTCTTCTAGTAAAATCAAGTTCACCGGCCATATTTTTCAAAGCGACAAGCCGTTTGTATAGCGGAGTTGTAGTAAATTATTTACGGATGTTCAAACTTGGCGAAACTCATTTTTGCACAACAATTAGTCAAAATCACTATCTTTAACCCTTATTATCTTTATGTTCGAGACCTTTTGGACGAAAACTCCGAACTGAAACTTTTAGATATCGATACAAACTTTCCAAAACCGTCGAGTTCGTTCTCTAACGATCGACGTACACCATTTTACGACTAGTTTTCC
Source organism: Chrysanthemum lavandulifolium (assembly GCA_022545495.1). NCBI lineage: Eukaryota > Viridiplantae > Streptophyta > Magnoliopsida > Asterales > Asteraceae > Chrysanthemum > Chrysanthemum lavandulifolium. Next base: position 148,393,233 of record CM040246.1, read on the forward strand.
AAAGCCATTTTTGTTAATTTCATGAAAATTTCGACGACATTGTTTTGCGACGAAAAGTTACAATTTCACCATAAATCATTATAAAACCATTGTAGGATGACATTTTGACGTAAAAACTTGTAAAGTCATTTTTGAATGGTCAAGACGACAAGAGAGTATTTTTGACGAAAAGTACTATTTTCAAAACCATAAATGGTATAAATAGCATACGAAATGCATGCATAACATTACATTGCAACTCATTACATATCATATCATTCGTAATAGGTCATTTTAACGATTCACGCTATACCTCGGTGTATCCACTTTTGCCATCGCATTATTGTCCATGTGAGTTTCATAGCCCCGCTTTTACTTGTTTTCATAAGCTGTTTTGGGGAGATGCATGCTTAACTATTTTCATAAGTACTTTAAACTATTACGGATTACCGTGAGTTTTCATAGCCCCATTTTCAATTGTTTGTACTATTTTGGGAGATACATGCTCATTTATTTTCACAAGTACTTTAGATTTTAAGGCTAAACTCTATCATGATCACCATTGTTTCTAAATCAAAGGTTATACTATATCAATTGTTCTTGTTTGCGTGCTACGGTTCTCGTCGTATAACGTTCTAAATCGATTGACTACGATACATTGAGTTAGGTGCTATTGATTATGTGCTATAGTTCTACGTCAGATAAAGTACTATGTCGATTGACTCTCGATACATTGAGTCAAGTACTATTGATTAAGTGCTATGGTTCTACGTCGAGTTAGGTACTATTGTGAATTCATTTGACATCATATGTTTGAACACAAACTATACACATTTTGGCGATGGGTTGTGAACACACGGTTGCAAGTTTTGTATGGGCGGAACTTGGGCGGGTGGATTTGCAATGCCTTTCTTTGCATAAACGATTTTGAAAGGCTTTACATTTCAACTCAAACTCTATGAACTCACTCAACCTTTGTGTTGACACTTTTTAGCATGTTTTATCTCAGGTATCTAAGGTATTCACTTCATGGCATGCATTTGGACACATCATGGAGTCGCGATGACGACGCGTCTCACTTGGGTTTTACGTACTTTAAAACATCGTTTGAATTGTAACAAACTTAATTCCGCACAAGTTGATTTTCATTTGGGACCTACTTTGTAAACTCTGATTGTTTTATTAAATCAAACGATGTATTTTCCAAACGACACTTTAGGTCGTTCAATATAACTGTGATTGTGATGCTATGACAATCAATCCCGAAATTCCATTCACCCTCGATGATTCAAGAATTTCTCGAACTAAATGCCTATAAAGAACGTGTTGCTATTTATGAACAACGTGCAAAATTTGAGTTGACCACTCATGAAAGGGAAATGGATGACCAAGTAAGTACAAGAATTAGAAAAAGTAAGTTTAGAGAAGAAGTATTGAAACAAGAATTAAATTCCTTGCAAGAAAAACTTTCTAAAACAATTAAACAAAAAACAAGAACTTCAAGAAAATGTGAAAATGCTTACAAGAATTTAATGCAAAGGAATCAAAACTCTTGAGAGATTTTTCTAATCGAAAACTTTGAAAAACAAACTTGAAAACAAGTTGTACATACAAGGAAACACCATTCAGATCGCTTCACATGGTCACTAAACATCGAGTCTTAAGCGATAAGCATAGCATTCCCTTGTTGAGGAACCAAATCCAGAGGTAATTAAAAAGGCTAGAAATGCTCATAAGGTGCTTTATGATGGTAATGAAATCCTTAAGCCTAGGCGTAAACCTAGTTGCGCTGAGTGCAATCGAGGAAGATAAGAAATCAAATGAAATCACTAGGAAAAGATGAATAAGAAACAAAATGATCCCAAATGCAAAGAGAAAAACATAATTATCACTCCTCACGATTACAAGAAGGAAAACTGGATTTCTTGAACAAGTTTAAGCCTCGACATTGTTGACTCCCGAACAAGTCTTCTCGAAAAAGGATTTAGATAAGGTAAAGCGGAAAATATTGTTGAAACAAACCCTCCCTTTGAAAATGCCTAGAGCGATGTGTATCCTCCTAATACACCAATGCATCTTGTACCTAGAACAATTGCCACTAAAAGCAAGACATTAATTAGCCAATACGTTATATTTCAACTATTTGTTGATTTTGAGAAAACTTGCAAGAAAAGGATCACACCCAATGGTATAATCAAGGAGAAAGGGTTTTGAACAAATGAAAGAATGTTATTTAATCGAGGTCATGCCCTTCTTTAAACTTCTAAAAGATCACTTTGAGAGTCTTAAAAGGGATAGAAACCGATATTAAGGGAATGGAAAAGGAATTTGATGCAATGGTTGTTGAAGTTAGTGACTATGAAGTCAATCGAAATATAATGAGATTGAAAGAAAGAACTTGCATACATTAAATGAGAATCTTATTACCGAATGTGTTGCTCAAGATGTGTTTTCAACGCTCAAATTGCTCTATTAATGCTTCCAAATTTCATGAACTATCTGCGGGTCCTGAAAGTCTCCCATGATCGTGTCATTGAGCTTGAAAACTAATTCTAAACTAAACGAGAAAATTGAATCGATGATCACGACAATTTCGTTAAACATTTTTCTAAACTAGAAGTTGAACATTTTAATTTACAACTAAAATATCAACATCTTAAAGAAAATGTCAAAACTTCAAATGTCAAGACATCTTCGATGCTCTAGAGTTTGATGCGCTTAAATTAACAAACGTGATGAATGATTCAAGCTCGGGCAACACAATCGAAAGTTGAAAGCCCAAATCTCTCAATTAAAGGGTCAAACGAACAATATGACAGCTCCCAAATGCCTCCTCCTTTAGATTCTCGTAATTCTCAAACGTTTCATCTTCAAAACCTAGTAAATGCTTTACAAAAGGAAAACGAAAGTTTTCTAGAAGAAATGAAAAGGTTAAACGTCATTTCAATGAGTTATTTGAATCAATTAAAGTCACTCAGAACAAAACAACGAACAAATAGCTTCATTGCAAAAGGAAATTGAGAATCAAGAGTCGTAAAAGGAAAATGCCAATGATCAATGGGGAGAATGGTGTATCAAAGGTTCACTCTTGTAATAAATATGCTTTGTCTATGACATATGTCCTCTCATCTAAGAAACAACAAACTAGCTATTCAAACATACTTTTCATCTCTTAAGGATTGCTTAGAATGCCTCGTGAGATTGTTGAAGAGGATAAGCTAGAGAAACCTCATGATAATGCAATTGGACATGCATGCTTATATGCCAAACGATCTCAAGAAATCTTAGAATGCTTGATCACAATATGCCCAAAGACATTAGGTGAGAGAGTTAACCCTTTGATTCCATGCTCGATGCCTAATGCCAATATGATATGCACTCGATTCCCAATGTTTTGAATGTGAACCGAGTGTACCCTTGAGTAGTTCGATTCTAGATCCGCAATGCTAAGAGAGAGAACTCAAAGATGCCTTCTAGGAGTACTAATCTCGCGACTCTAGTTTTAAGAAAGTGAACCTTAGTGCACCCGCATGTAGTTCGATCCCAAGACATCTAAACAGTGGTGCAAAGAGTAGTAAAACAAACTAATGTTCCCATTCCTCTACAGAGTAATCATGACATTAAAGGGAGCAAAATCAAAGTCTCAAGACAATACAAGGAATGATAGGACCTCTCAAGCTAAGAATGTGCACTGGAAGAGAGTAGAAGAACAATCTAGGAACTTTAAGCTTGAATTGAATAAAACGAACCGTGTTGATTCTAGTATTAGCCATAGGCGATCGTAATTAATTCGAATTCGATACTATTTGCAAACCTTGTAATCGATGTCCGCTTGAATTCGCCTCTAATCATGAATGTGGTGTTAATGTTCTCGCCTAATGATGTTAATTGTCCAGCTAATATTGTTAATGCTAAAATTCATGCTAAGAAGGCTAAAAGGCAAAACGAAAGAAAGTTAGAAAACAATGGAAACCCACAGAAGAACATTCAAGAAAATAGGCTTTTATTGGACACCTGCTCATCTTAAGACTAATCGATATTGCCCACTAGAAAATGGATGCCTCACCGTAGAACTATTCCCTTAAGAAGTGATCACACCGTGAATGTGGCTAACATCGACACTAGTACCGCATCTATTCACAACCATTCCATTGCCTCACTTTCGATATGAATGCTTCTATTTCGATGCGGGTGTTCCAAACATTGTTACTAACCAAATGGAACCCATTCTTGCATGGGGATCCCAATTATCCGCTTATCCATTCTTGTCTCATGTTCAACCGCAGATCGCTCAAATCGCTCTGTGGGTACCGGACTCAGCCGCTCCAAGCATATGACCGAGACCGTCATGCTCATGAACTTCGTGAGCAAATTCATCGGGACTCGTAGATTTGGTAATGATCATTTCGGTGCTATTATGGGTTATGGAGATTATGTTGTTGGTGATAGTGTCATCTCTAGAGTATATTATGTGGAAGGTTTAGGTCATAACTGCTCTCTGGTCAATTCTCGGATTCTCGATCTAGAAGTAGCCTTCGTAAAACATACCGCTTTGTTAGAGATCTTAATGGTAAGGAACTGCTAAAAGGAACTCGTGGCTCAAATCTTTACACCATCTCTATCGATGACATGATGAGGGCTTCTCCAACTGCTTGTTATCAAAGGCTTCAAAAACAAAGTCATGGTTATGGCATCGCTGCCTCAATCACTTGAACTTCGGCACCATCAACCCATCTTTCCGTAAAGGACTTAGTTGTAGGTTTACCTAGACTAAAGTATGAAAAGGATCATCTTTGTTCAAGATGTCAATTGGGAAAAAGCAAGAAGTATGCCCATAAACCCAAACCTACTAACTCTATCACGTAGTTCTTCATATGATTCATATGGATTTATGTGACCAATGAGGGTGCGTAATATCTTGGGAAGAAATATGTGTTAGTTGTGGTTGATGATTACCTAGATTCACCTGGTCAAGTTCTTAAGGACAAAGGATGAAACTCCCGATATCATCATCAAACTCATCAAACAAATGCAGTTCGACTAAACAAACGGTCGTAATTATCGTAATGTAATGGAAATGAGTTTGTCAACAAACAACTTAGTGAATTCTATGAAAGCGTTGGAATCACCATCAAAGAAGTGTTCCACGAACCCTCAATGTAACGGTGTAGTTGAAAGACGAAATCGACTTTGTTGAAGCCGCTAGAACAATGCCGATCTACTCAAAGGTTCCAATGTTTCTCCGGGTCAAGCAATTGCCACCGCATGCTACACACAAAATCGCTCCCTAATTCACACTATTCATGGAAAACTCCATATGAACTTGTCCACAACAAAACCTAATCTATCTTTCCTTCGTGTTTGGTGCCTTGTGCTATCCAACTAATAAGGGTCAAGACTTGGGCAAACTTAGGCTAAAGTCGACATTGGAGTATTTGTTGGATATGCACCAAACAAAAGGGATACCGAATCTACAACAAAAGAACCCGAAATATCATGGAAACAATTCACGCTACGCTTGATGAGTCGACCGTCAAATGGCTCTGGACACTCCAACCAGACCCGCACTTCAAAACAGTCCCATTGGTTCATCCCTTGTTCCAAACTCCTCTCAAGAAACTCCATATGTACCCCATCCAAGATGATGTAAAGAAATTGTTTGATCCTATGTTTGATGAACTCAGATGATTCAATTACTAATGAGGTGATTCCTACAACAGAGGATGCTTATATTCCGTGAATGAAGTCAATCCTCAAGATCAATATCTTTAAGTCAAGAAGCACCGTCACGATCCTTCGCCTCATCAACAAATCATCATTCTTCAAATGTACATCATGGAAATGATTCTCGCATCAATGATGAAGTTAATCCTTTGCGACTCAAGATGCTCCATTTGAAAACATATTTGCTACTCCCGAATCATCATCGAACCATCTTCTTGAGAGACATCGACTCGCCTACCCTCGCCTCAACAAATGCCACATGAACACCTCGTAAAATGGACTCACGATCACCCCTTAGACAATATCATTGGAAATCCTCTCGTCTCCAGATCAACCCTAAACAACTTGCAACCGATGCCTTATGGTGCTTCTTCAACTCCGTACTATCTAAGATCGAACCAAAAGATGTTAAAACTGCCATGAATGAAGATAGTGGGTTCAATGCCATGCAAGATGAAATTCATGAGTTTGATCGCCTTGATGTACGGGAGTTAGTACCGCTCCAGATTGTGCTATGATTATAGCTCTCAAATGGATCTTCAAAGTAAAACTTGATGAGCATGGTGATGTGTTGAAGAACAAGGCTCGATTAGTTGCTAAAGGATATCGCCAAGAGGAGGGTATAGACTTTGAAGAATCTTTTGCTCCAGCTTGCTCGAATCGAGGCAATCGTAATCTTTCGGCACGTCGTTAGTAAGAACATGGTAGTATATCGATGGATGTAAAGACGGCATTTCGAACGGAGATCTTAAAGAAGTCGCTCACGCCACCCAACCTCAAGGATTTGTGAATCAAGAGCATCCTACTCACGCTTATCGCTTGAAGAAGGCTCTTTACGGTTTAAAGCAAGCTCCAAGGGCATGGTATGATACAATCGTCAAAGTTTCTTCTATCAACCGGATTCATCAAAGGAGCGATTGATCCTACCTTATTCACCGTGAAGTCGTGCAAACATTTAACTCATGTTCAAATTTATGTTGATGATATTATTTTTGCCTCGACGTAACCCAATGGAATGTGATCGTTTTCAAATGAAATGAGTTCAAAGTTTCAAATGTCAATGATGGGACAAATGTCATTTTCTTGGGATTACAAATTTCACAAAGTCCCGGAGGCATTTTCATAAATCAATCTAAATATGCAATGTAGATTTTAAAGAAATTTGGATTTGATTCTAGTGACCTGACACCCCCATGATTGACCGAACCAAACTAGATGAGGACCTCTCGTGGATCATGATTGACCAAACAAAAATATCGGAGTATGATTGGATCCCGATGTATCTCACCGCTAGTAGACCGACATCTTGTTCATTGCTTTGCATGTGTGCTAGATACCGAGCTAAGCCTACTAAAAAGCACCTTGAAGCGCTTAAACGGGTCTTTCGGTATCTCCAAGGAACCATCAATATGGGTCTTTGGTACCAAGGACACCGGTATGTCACTAACGGCCTATGCAGATGCCGATCATGCAGTTGTCAAGATACACGTCAAGCACGTCGGGAGGTGCTCGCTTTTGGGTGATAAGCTTGTGAGTGGTCTTCAAAGAAGCAAATGAGTACTTCTATTTCCTATACAGAGGTTGAATACATAGCCATGTCATCTTGTTGTGCTCAAATCTTATGGATGAGATCTCAATTATCCGACTATGGCTTTGAATTCAACAAAATCCTCTCATCTCGTGATAATAAAGTGCTATTGCTCTCTCATGCAACAACGCTCAACACTCAAGAGCAAAGCATATCGACATTCGACATCATTTCATCAGGAACAAGTGGAAAAGGTGTGGTGGAACTATATTTTGTGAGGTCCGAATATCGCTTAGCGTACATCTTCACCAAAGCTCTTCCAAGAGAACGTTTGAGTTTATTCTTCCACGACTTGGCTTGAAAAGCCTTCAACCGAAACTCTCAAACGCCTTCGTGAGGAAGACGAGGAGTAAAGGTCTATCTTCATCTATCTCTTGTATATATCTATTCAAAAACAAAATACAAAATTATAAAACCTTCAAAAATCAAATAGAAAAATATAAAACTTTCAAAATCCATAAAATTTGAAAATTCAAAAATCTTCAAAAATATTGTCATTTTGTCATGTTTCTCTCGATTCGATAATATCTACTGTCTTGATGTTTTCATTCAAAGAATGACACGGGTCTTTAGATGTTGTTCGAATTTTTATAAAAAAAAAAAAAAAAAAAAAAAAAAATCAAAAATTGGGAGAAAGAGAAACGATGGTTTATTGTCATTTTCAGCAATAACCGGTTTTAAAAGAAAGAACAGAGCCATGTTTTATCATGTTTTCAAAATTCCATGCTCGATTCTATAAACATTTATCTCATTGAAAACTAAATGCTTTGAAAAATAACTCGATCTCCATTTTGATAATCATCGTGACTTATTTGTCAAAATCTCTATCTCTCAATCAACAACCTATGTCATTGATTGAGGGGAGAATGATTTCAATTAAATTAAAAGTTATTTGGCATTAAATTGTTTTCAAAAGATATACATGCATGTTTTATCAATGGAGTTTAAAGTCTTAAAATCCGATCCTTATCGCTAAAACACTTTCATAATCAAGTCACAATTCCCTTAAAAGCTTTCAAAATCAATTTAAATCTATAAGAGATCACAAATCTCAAATGATTTGATAATTGTGATCGGGGAGAATGTGTGATTTAAATTGGTTTAAACCGATAATTCGTAAATGGTTTTATAAGGATGTACATGCTATCCTCGCCCACATGTGACAAACGATTTCAATTTTCCATGCACATGTTGAGGGGAGCATCTATCTTAAACCTATGATTTGAAATGTGAGCAACTTATCTCGAATGTGCGTGTTCCTCTAGTATGTGCAAACTCTTCAAACCCCGAGGCACATATTGAGGGGAGCAAATTTATGGAAACCTCATCCTTCCGGAAATACTCTATCTACTTGACTTGATGTGGGAAGTGATGTTGATATCTTTAGAAAATGGTAATCAAAGAAGTTAATTCTTTCTCTTGCCTCCGTGCAAAACATTTTCAAATACTTGATGCACATGTTGAGGGGAGTTCTCGTTCTAAAATATCAAAAACAATTCGGTAAAAATGCTTTGATAATATATCACAAGTACCGAATTGACTTTCAAATGGTTTTCAATTGGTTCCAATGGCGGATGAACAATACCAAATAGACCGACCAACTCTACTTTATGTACGGTGATATAAGGATGATAAGGTTAGGTATGTGTTCCCATGATCCGCTGAACCGGAGGGATCTACCAGGGACAATCCACTAGTTAGTGTAGAAGTCCTTAGGTATGATGATAAAAGGAGAAAATGAGATATGGGAAGAGTCTTGACTAAGATCGAGCTAGTACCGAATAAACCCAACAAGGTTCTAGCTATGAAGTCTCGGTAAGCAATGAAGGGGTTGAAGAATTAAAAGAATTGAATGAGAAAGGGTGAAAACAAATAGCCCTCCATTTATTCAACCTTAGGCGTAAACCGGGTTCAATTCATATGCTACCGATGGTAACATCGGTATTGAAGACAAGACGTCATGGACCCAAAGGACGCATCGCACTTCAACTTTCCAAACCACTCAAGTTCCTCTTAAAAGGACTTGTTTCATTCTCACGGGAACCGACATTATCTATCGACTTTCTCTTAGAGATGGTTTATATTGAAGAAGGAGACCCTCCCTAGTCTCCCACACGGGATCCAAATATGCACAAATTGAGTCTAGAGCCACGAGATCATCAATAAATCTCATTAGGACACTTTCAATGAAGACTCTCTCGCTTCACACAATGTGGAAGAGAGATTATATCTTGAGTCCCACGATTATCCTTGTGGTATTGCTGAACATCCGAGTGATGTGTATACATATTCACAATGAAGATGGAAAGCCTTCGAGCCAACATCAAACAAGCTCCCGGTAGGTGGCATGTGAGATCTATTTATAGATTAACCATGTGACAACCGAGCGATGAAACAATGGGGCGATTCAATCTCTTGAATCAATCTCGGTTCGAGTTATGGATTGACGGATACCTTTGAAAAACCGGTCATTGTGCTTAAAAACTCTTTTCTTTAGCACATCGACCGTGTACTAATTTTTCAAACCAAAGGTGTTTTATGATTGATAATTGATTTTCAATAAAACCTTCGTTGTATTGCAAAACAATTTCTATTGAGCAATACACGATTGTTTTCAAATCTCTTTTCATCAATCGGTGGACTTAAAATTATTTGGTTCACTCACTCCGTGTTGTCTTCTTTGAGATGTTCGGTTTGAGAACAATAGAACAACCGCGAAACCCTGTCAAGGAGATTCTTAGGAATCCTACCCGATCACAAAAGATACTTGTACCGATCAACGGGAACCGTGGGCCGTGTACCTCAATTCAACGAAGTGATCAAAGACACTTTCGCGCGATTTATTGCTAATCGTTGTGTCACGTGTACACCCGACGCTTGCGGTGATCGTAATGAAGCGGTCAATCCATAGCCGCATGCTCACACTACACATTCATCTCAAAAGAAATCATGATAAGTGCATCAATGACTCGATATTTTCACTCCATGCTTCGCTCTGTTCTTGCCAATATCATGATTCAACAAATGCTTCCGCTACTCGATGAGAAGATATCATGATCCGTAATGTGAGCATGTCATCCCAAAGTCACAACTCCACAATGGATGTCTTAGAGATTTTGATAGTGATGATCTCAAAAGAAGGCTCAAAATTATTATCACATGGATCAAGAAAGACCTCCACTTGGAGTAACCAAACATGCATTGTGAAGAATCAATGACTACGAGCTTAGGAGCAAAGGACTACGCCAAGAATGCAAGATCAAGTGTTAATGTATTATCTAGTTGTATTCTATGTAATTTTGGTACATGATTGAGGTGACCTCCCTTAGGGGAGATTGTTAGGAATTAGAAATTCTGGTATTAAAGAGTCGGTCACCTCAAGTATATGTAATCGCTAGAAAGCTCGTAGTCGTAGTTCTTTTAGATTAAGTAGTAATTAGTTAAGTAACACCGTGGAGGACTGACGGGTCTTTACCACCGTATGCCCGATCCACACCCGATGTGTGGCGATTTATGTAAGACTATAAATACTCTCTACCTCCCAAGGTAGAGTTGAGCTCATAATAATATCTTTCACTTTCTCTCACTAAGTTCCCTAAACCTCTAACTTTCTCTCTGTAGAATTCCATCTATATGCTACTTTGTGTTATGGTTTGATGTGTATGTGAAAAGTTATATCTTACAGTCTCATCAACAAATCATCAATCATCGAGTGTACATCATGGAAGTATTTCTGGCACCCTTGATGGAGAAAATCCCTTTGCTACACCTGAAGATGCACCGTTTGAAAACATATTTGCTCTGAATCATCATCGAACCATCGTCATCGGGAGATATAGACTCGCTACTTGACTCCTCAACAACAACCACATGAACATCTTAGGAAATGGACACATGATCATCCATTGGACAACATCATTGAAACCTTTCGTCCAAGATCCACACGAAACAACTTGCAACCGATGCCTTATGGTGCTTCTTCAACTTCGTACTCTCTAAGATCGAACCAAAAGACGTGAAAACTGCCATGAATGAAGATAGCTGGTTCAATGCCATGCAAGAAGAAATTCATGAGTTTGATCGACTAGATGTATGGGAATTAGTACCTGCTCCAGATTATGCAATGATCATTGCTCTAAAGTGAATCTTCAAAGTGAAGCTTGATGAGCATGGCGATGTATTAAAGAACAAGGCTAGGTTGGTTGCAAAAGGATACCGTCAGGAGGAAGGTATTGACTTTGAAGAATCATTTGCTCCTGTGGCACGCATCGAGGCGATCAGAATCTTTCTGGCTAATGCTGCAAGTAAGAATATGATTGTCTATCAGATGGATGTAAAGACGGCTTTTCTTAACGGAGATCTTAAAGAAGTCGTATCGTCGCCAGCCAACCCAAGGTTTGTGAATCCGAGCATCCTACTCATGTCTATCGCTTGAAGAACGCTTTCGGCTTGAAGCAAGCTCCAATGGCATGGTATGATACACTAACAAAGTTTCTTCTATCTACTTGGATTCAAGAAAGGAGCGCTTGATCCGACATTGTTCACCGTGAAGTCGAGCAACCATTTAATTCACGTTCAAATATATGTTGATGATATCATCTTTGCCTCGATCGACCCCAATGAATGTGATCGTTTTCTAATGAAATGGGTTCTAAATTTCAAATGTCGGTGATGGGACAAATTTCATTTTCTTGGGATTACAAATTTCACAAAGTCCGGAGGCATTTTATAAATCAATCTAAATATGCAAATGAGATTTTAAAGAAATTTGGATTTGATTCTAGTGACCTGATGACACTCCCATGATAGAGCATACTAAACCGGATGAGGACCACTCGGGATCATGGTAGACCAAACGAAATATCGTAGTATGATTGGATCCCGATGTACCTCACATCCGATGACCAGACATCTTGTTCATTGCTTGCATGTGTGCTAGATATCGGGCTAAACCTACCAAAAAGCACCTTGAAGTGGTTAAACGGGTCTTCGGTATCTCCAAGGAACCATCAACATGGGACTTTGGTACCCAAAGGACACCGGTATGTCACTAACGACCTATGCACGATGCCGATCATGCAGGATGTCAAGATACTCGTCAAGCACGTGCGGAGGTGCTCGGTTTTGGGTGATAAGCTTGTGAGTGGTCTTCAAAGAAGCAAATGAGTACTTATATTTCCTCTATAGAGGTGAATACATATCCATGTCATCTTGTTGTGCTCAAATCCTTTGGATGAGATCCCAATTATATGACTATGGCTTTGAATTCAACAAAATCCTCCATCTTTGTGATAATAAAGTGCTATTGCTCTCTCATGCAACAACGTACAACACTCAAGAGCCAAGCACATCGACATTCGACATCATTTCATCGGGAACAAGTGGAAAAAGGTGTGGTGGAACTCTATTTTGTGAGGACCGAATACCAATTAGCGTACATCTTCACCAAAGCTCTTCCTAGAGAACGTTTTGAGTTTATCCTTCCACGCCTTGGTCTAAAGAGTCTTCAACCGGAAACACTCAAGCGTCTTCAAGAGGAAGGCGAGGAGTAAAGGTCTTTATTCATCTATCTCTTGTATATATTTATTCGAAAAGCAAAATACAAAATTTAAAACCCACAAAAGAAAATATAAAATATAAAATTCTCTAAAATCCATAAAATTTTGAAAATCTTGAAAAATTCCAAAATATTCTTATTTTGTCATGTTTTTTCCTTATTCGATATCATCTATGGACTTTGTGTTGACCTTCAAAGAATGTCACGGGTCTTTAGATGTTCTTCGAATGTACATAGTTTTTTTTTTGTATAAAAAAAAATAAATGAGGCGGAGAAAAAATGGTGGTTTATTGTCATTTCAGGCAGTAACCCGTTTTAAAAGTAAAGAACAGAGCCATGCCTTAACTTATTTTTCAAATCTCATGCTTTGATTCTTAACACAAATGTTTGTCATCAAAAAGACAAATGTTTCTCTTTCCAAATATTTTTCCGTCTAATGATTCTTCTGAAAAATATTTGCCATCTAATGAAAACTCAATTGCTTTGTAAAATAACTCGGACTCTATTTTTGAAAATCATCTGGACTTATTGTTTGTCAAAAATATCTATCTCTCAATCAACAACTTATGTCATTGATTGAGGGGGAGAATGATTTCAATTAAATCAAAAAGTTATTTGTCATACAATTGTTTTCAAAAGATAATCATGCATGTTTAATCAATGGAGTTTAAAGTCTCAAAATCCGATCCTTATCAGTTAAAACGTTTTCATAATCAAGTCACAATTCTCCTTAAAAGCTTTCAAAATCAATTTAAATCTACAGAGATCACAAATCTCAAATGATTTGATAATTGTGATCGGGGGAGAATTTGTGATTTAAATTGGATTAAAGCGATAATTCGGTAAATGGTTTTATAAGGATGTACAAGCTCTCCTTCCCACATGTGCCAAACGATTTCAAATTTTCCATGCACATGTTGAGGGGAGAATCTATCTTAAACCACAAAGATTTGAAACGTGATCAATTTATTTCAATGTGTAGTCTTTTCCTAATATGTGCAAAACATTTTCAAATATCTATGCACATATTGAGGGGAGCAACTATTTTGAAAACCACAGTCTTTATATAACTACTCTTAGATGCAAGCCAACCCCTCAAACATGAAAATTATTTCCATTACAAAATGATGCTTGATGCAAATGTTGAGGGGGAGCTCTTGTTCTAAAAATATCAAAAACAATTCAGATACAAAATGCTTTGATAATATATCACAAGTATCTGGATTGATTTATAAATGGTTTTCAATTGGTTCCAATGGCAGATGAACAATACCAAATAGACCGACCAAATTTACTTTATGTATGGTGATATAAGGTTGACAAGGTTAGGTATTTATTCCCATGATCCGCCAGAACCGGAGGGATCTACCCAGGAACAATCCACTAGATAGTGTAGAAGTCTTTAGGTATGATGAAAAAAGGAGAAAAGTGAGATATGGGAAGAGTGCGGATGAGATAGAGCTAGAACGGAATAAACCCAACAAGGTTCTAGTAATGAAGTCTCGGTAACCATGAAGGGGGGTGAAGAATGAAAAGAAATGAATATGAAAATGGTGAAAAGAAAAGCCCTCCAAAATTCAACCGTAGGGCGTAAACCGAGTTCAATTCATATACTACGGTGGTTACCAAGGTAATATCGGTATTGAAGACAAGACGTCATGGACCCGGTGGGACGCACCGCACTTCAACTTTCCAAACCACTCAAGTTCCTCTTAAAAGGACTTGTTTCATTCTCACGGGGAACCGAAATAATCTATCGACTTTCTCTTAGAGATAGTTGGTATTGAAGAAGGATACCCTCTCCCTAGTCTCCGGCATAGGAACCAAATATGCACAATTGAGTCTAGAGCCACGAGATCATCAATAAATCTCATTAGGACACTTTCAATGAAGACTCTCTATTTTACACAATGTGGAAAGAGAGATTATATCTTGAGTCCTACGCATTATCCTTGTGGTATTGCCAGAACATCTAAGTGATATGCATACATATTCAAAATGAAGGTGGAAAGCCTTCTGGAGCCAACATCAAACAAGCTCCTGGTGGGTGGCATGTGAGATCTATCCAATAGATCAACCATGTGACAACCGAATGTAAACAATGGGGTGAGTCAATCTTTTGAATCAATCTCGGTTCGAGTTATGGATTGACGGATACCTTTGAAAACCGGTCGTTGTGCTTAAACACTCTTTTCTTTAGCACATCGATCGTGTACTAATATTTCAAAAATAAAAGTGTTTATGATTGATAATTGATTTTCATTAAAACCTTCGTTGTATTGCAAAAAAATTTCTATTGAGCGATACGATTGTTTTCTAATCTCTTTTCATCAATCGGTGAATATCTATTCATTGGTTCACTCACTCCGTGTTGTCTTCTTTGAGACATTCCGGTTTGAGAACAACTAGAGCAACGAAACCTCACAAAGAAATTCTTGAATTATACCGATCACAGAGCGATTTGTCTTGATCAGCGGGAACCGTGGGCGTGTACCTTAATTCAATGAAAGTGATCAAAGACACTTTCGTGCACTTTATTGCTAAATGTTGTATGCAGGTACGCCCGACGTTTGCAGCTGATCAGAATGAAGCGGTCAATCCATAACCGCAATCACATTCATTTCAAAAGAAATCATGATTAGTGCATCAATGACTCTAATATTCTCACTCCATGCTTCTGCTACGCTGCTGCCTATATCATGAATCAACGAAAGCTTCCGCTACTCTGATAAGAAGAAATCATGATCCTGAATGTGAGCATGTCGGTCCAAATGTTACAACATCACATAATACCAACACCACAAAGGAAGAGTCAGAGATTTATGTTAGCTGATGATCTCAATGCTGGCTCAAAACTCATCATCAAGTGGATCAGTTAAAGACCTCCACTTGAAATTATCCAAACATGCGGAACATGAAGAATCAAAGACTACGAGCTACTGAGCAAAGAACTAAATCAAGAATCCTAGAACAATCTAACGTAATAACGGTTTGTATTCATTGTAAATTGAGGTGACCTCCCTTAGGGGGAGATTGTTAGGAATTAGAAAATTCAGTCGTTAAAGAGTCGGTCACCTCTAGTATATGTATTCGTTAGAAAGCTTGTAGTCGTAGTCAAGTTATGTTAGCAAGTAGTTTGTTATGTAACACCGTAGAGGACGGACAGGTCTTTACTCACTGTATGCCTGATCCACAGCCCGTAGGTGGCGTTTATTTGTAAGACACTATAAATACCCTCTACCTCCCAAGGTAGAGGGTTGGAGCTTCAATAGCATTTTTCTTTGTTTCACATAGTTCCCAACTCTCTTCTCTTTCTCTCTCTAAACATACTTAAACGCCCTATATGATTATGGTTTAGTGTGTTTGTGAAATCCTATATCTTACAAAGGTCTTAGGTTCAACAAGTGGTATCAGAGCCTCGGGAGAGTCTTTGTGATACTAAGGAAATCTTTTTCATTTCACTCTCACAACCAAAACAACCACAACAATGCCTGGGTCAGACGATGGAACAGAAGTTACTCAAAATCAAAACACCACATCTTTGCAACAACTCAATCTCACAAACAGCAATGCAAAGTTCCCATACCTCAAGAAGGAGGAGTATGAATTGTGGGATATGAAGATGCAGAATTGGATCTCCAATATTGATTGGAATCTTTGGGAAGTTATCCGTAAGGGTAACAGTTTGAAGAAATGTGTCAAAGATGTTGATGGTGTTGTTACCATCTTTGGTCCCAAAACTGCTAAAGAGATACTAGCTGTTCAGAGAGAGAATAAAGTCAGAACTATTCTCCTTCAGGCTATACCAGATGATCATATGGGTGACTTTCACTACATGGAGGATGCTAAGGACATCTGGATGGCAATCAAGGCTAGGTTTGGTGGGAATGATGAGTCAAAGAGGATGAGGAAATCAATGATGAAACAGCAGTTTCAGGAATTCCAAATCTCTGAGGAAGAAGGTATCCACAAGGGATATGACAGGTTCCATAGGATTTTGAGTCAATTGAATCAGATGAAGGCCAGGCCAAATAATGAGGATTGCAATTCAAAGTTCTTACAATCTTTACCTTTATCTTGGTTTCAAGTAATCATTGCACTCAAAGAAAAAGGTGGGCTAGATCTGGTCACTTTTGATGATCTCTACAACAGACTTAAAACTCTTGAGCTTGATGCAGAAGTCCCTTTCGTTCATCCACTCCAACTCACTCAGCTTTTGTTAGCACCTCCTCACATAAGATGACCTATGCTCCAAGCCCAATTTCCTCAGAATCATCATCCTACATCACTACCACATCAAATTCTCAACCTAAATCCAGTGGTGTACTGGAAGATGTAATTCACTCTTTTGTTGCCGATTATGACAATCGTGACAACTAGCATTGAGGATTTTGAGCAGTGGATCCACTTGATATGGAAGAGATGAACTTGAAGTTGCAATCGGCTATGCTCTCAATGAACATCAAGAAGTTTGAGAGTAAGTCTGGGAGAAAGTTTGGTTTCCAGGGAAGAGATTCAACAAGATTTGATAGAAGGAAATTCAAGTGCTATACTTGTGGTCAGATGGGTCACTTCTCAAGAGAATGCAAGGATAGGAAGGCTGGTGATGAGGTTAGGTATTCTACCTATCAGCAGAATCAAATGTGTGGAAAACTAGAAAGGGGGGTTGAATAGTTTTGCCAATTAAAACTTCCTTTTAATCTATTTAGATTGACTTATGTGAATCTATTTGGATGTGTGTGTTGGATGTTGATAAACAAGCATATAAAGATAAGTAATGAAAAGATAAGAGTAAGAAGCACAAAACCACAACACGAGTATTTATAGTGGTTCGGCTACAAGGACACCTTCCTTGCCCTACTCCACTCCCCGAGTCACCTACTCGAGAGTTCGTAATCACTACACCAATCTCCTTATGGCGGAGAAGCCTTCATAACGTTGCCTACCCTTTTTCCGGTGCTAGGCTAACCACCGGGTTCTTTCACTCCAAGGTGAACCACACCTACACAATGTCGCCTACCCTTTATAAGGTACTAGGCTAAGTACCTAGTTCTTTTACTCCAAGGTGAACTACACCTTCACAACGTCGCCTACCCTTTATTAGGTACTAGGCTAAACACCTAGTTCCATTGCAATGGAGGAACTACTACCACACTACACCAACGACTAATCCCCAAAGGAGATCTACTCCTTTACAACATCATCAAGGATATCAATATCCTTGGATCTAATACTAGTCTATCTTGTACATCGAAACACACCATATCGAATGTACATCTAAGGCACCTTTCACTAATGCCTTTGACTAGATCTACAAGATACCTTTCACTAATTTCTTGTGTCTTCACTTCTAAGCACCTTTCACTAATGCTTCTTTGTCTTGACTTCTAAGCACCTTTCACTAATGCTTCTTGTCTTGACTTCTAAGCACCTACCACAAGTGCTTATCCTATGACGATAGATACCTTCACTAATATCTTCGCCTTGACACTGAGACATCTTCACTAATGTCTTCAACACTAAACTTTGTAGAGATCATCAACAAGAGGACTTCAATAGCCTTGATGATGAGGAAGCATGGCAACTCATGGACTTGAGCTTGCTCGACTTCAAAGGTGGTGATCTTGCCTTTAAGAGGAACCTAGAAGATCACACAAAAACAAAACTACAAACATAGATCTCTTGGATCTAAGGTTAGTGAGATTTAACTCAGGGGAGAAAGTGTGTTAGAAAGGGATTGAAAGGGGGTAAGAAACAATGAAGAAATGGCTCACTATTTATAGAGGAAAAAACTCTATTGTTCCCCGGATCCCACGGATCCCTACCACAAGGGATCCGGCTAGCACAAAGCTAGGGATCCGTGGTACGCTCCTCTTTGCCCATGGGTATTTTTGGTTATGGGTCATGGGTCATGGGTTGATCCATGGTTTTCTTTCTAGATACAATGTATCTTAAGGATACAATGAACTTGGTTAAGTGGTATAAATAAAACCATGGGTTATGGGTCAAAACCATTTGCTAGTTTTTACCTATTTAGTATATACTTGTTTTTACCCATTTTAGTATATACTTGTTTTTACCCATTTTAGTGTATGCTTAGTTAAGTATATGTTATCCCAATATGTAAACACTAGTTGTTATACATATGTATATCTAAAGCATAAAATCACTTGTACATGTTTTAGTGTTTTATGTGAAAGCGTAAGTGTGTTAGAAAACTATTAGTTCAAACCATTTACGTATTTCATTTGTTTCGTTAAAATGATCTTACTTTTGTTATCGACAAAACATTAGAAGATCGTAAAATATAAATAAACATTTTACGGCTTATTTGTATTAACAAAATGGAAGCTGGATCCTCCAAAGCTTTGGTCACTCTAGATGACCATGTCAATTGGAAGGTGCATGAGCCTGATAATGATGTAGCTTCTGAGCAAAGTGGATTGCTGGCAAGCTGTACTACAGAGGATCAGCATAATCAAGTTGCCTTTATGGGCATCTCTCAGGTACATAATTGTGTTTTTGGTTGTAGTGAAAGATATAATGAACTTAAGGAAGCTTATGATGAATTGAAACCTAAATATAATGAATGTTATGTCGAAGTTGAGGCTTACAAACAGAGCTTTAAAAACTTTAGAAAGACAAAAATTTGGTTTAAAAATCAACTTGCTTATGATGAAAAGATAAGGGTGTTAGAAAGTGATTTGGAATGTACTAAAATTGATTTAAAGCGTCTTGTGAAAGAAAAAGTCGATGTAGTTTCGAAAACCAAGTCTTTGAAAAAGAAACTAGATGAGAAGTAGCTAGACATAAAGAATGGTTAGTGTCATGTGACAAAGTAGCTAGATTTCTCTATGGTAGTCAATCTGTAAACTCTGGGATAGGTTTAGGTTTTAAGAAGTATGTTGGCTTAGAAGCTAGAACTGATATGCGTAATTCTACACCAGCAGGATTAGCTAATTATGTAAAAGAAGGAGACCTACATGCTGTTCCTGGACCTATTAGAGGAGAACATATGCCCACTTACCTTGACATTACTATAGAATTTGATGGATCACACCATCTTTATGGCAAAAAGTCAAGAGACTTTCCAGAACCTGGTTCTAAAACTACTGACTTTTTCTCTTGTTTTGACAGTGACAAGTCCTCTGACCAAGGGTCTACTACATATACTAGTTGTGATTCAAGTAAAAAGTTAGACCTTCCCAATACCTCACCCAAGCCTACACCCAAGACTCCCTACAAGCTGTTAGAGTTCTTTTGAGGAATCAACTTCCAAGACAGTTTCCTCACGAAGACTAGTCATTTAATTCTTTGCAAAAAATGTCTTTAATTATGTTAAAAACGATTCTGTTAATGTTTGTGGTTTGAATGAATTTGCATGTAATGAAACATCTTTCACTTTGAATAAATCTTCTAAAAGGAAGAAATTTTTTATTTGTGGAAGTAAATTTCATTTGATTAAGGATTGTAATTTTCATGAGCAAATAATGGGTGTATGTGCTAGTCAAAAGAAACCTAGACCAATGTGGAAAAATGTTAATGATATACCATATTTTGTTCCACAAGCAACTTATAAACACAATTCTGCTGATAAACAATTTTCAAAATGGAGCGGATCATTGCTAGACCATATGTGAGACCAACTAGTTCATATTTTAAAATGGTTATTGGCACGGTTGTTTTGACTCAATGTATGTTGGCAAGGGATATAGGGATCTTCTTGTGAAGCCCTCAAAGAAGTTGTTCTTGGATTCACAAGGGACCTAATTTTCAAAGGAGGCCCAGGAACAATGGTGGATCTTATACATCTACATGGCCTAAATCTTGTGATCCACAAGGCAGGCTCAAGTCAGTGATGACTTGAGTCTCCAAAGTGTACTAATATTTTGTATGTTTTTTTTGTTGTTGTTGTAGGATCATCCTCTGCAGAGTAAAGAGGTAGGCATTGTAGATAGTGGTTGTTCCAGAAGCATGCCAGGAAACAAAGAGAAGATGCATGATTTTGTACCCATAGTAGGAGGAGGCAATGTGACTTTTGGTGGAGGAGATGGTAGAATCACTGGGAAAGGACTATCAAAACACCTCAGTTGGATTTTGAGAATGTGTACTATGTCAAGGAACTGCAACATTTAAACTTGTTCTCAATATCACAAATTTGTGACACCAAGCACAAAGTATTCTTCTCTGAGTATGAATGTCTTGTGCTCTCTAAAGACTTCAAACTTCCAGAAGATACATCCATTCTGCTGAGAGTTCGCAGAAACCACAATCTATACACATTCAATTTGAATGATGTTCAACTAGAAGGTGACCTAACATGTTTGGTGGCTAAAGCATCCTTGGATTAGTCTACAAAATGGCATAGAAGGATGGCTCATGTGAACTTCAAGACCATTAACAAGCTTTCTAAACTTGGTCTAGTTGAAGGACTTCCTTCTAAAGTCTTCACCAATGAACAAAATTGTGTTGCCTGCAATAAAGGAAAGCAACATAGAGCCTCATACAAAGCCATTACAGCTGTGAGCACTATCTCAGAACCTCTTCAGTTGTTGCATATGGATCTCTTTGGTCCAACCCAAATCAGTAGTATTGATCACAAGTTCTTCTTCCTGGTAATCACTGATAGCTATAGCAGGTTTTGTTGAGTATTCTTTTTGAAAACTAAAGATGAAACATCTTAAATTTTAAAAGAGTTCATTACCCTTGTTGAAAACCAGCTAAACAAAAAGGTTAAAGGTATTCGGTGTGATAATGGGACAGAGTTCAAAAATGTTGTATTAATCGAACTATGTAAGTCTAAAGGGATAAAAAGGGACTATAGCAATCCAAGAACCCTACAACAAAGTGGGGTTTCTGAAAGAAAGAATAGGACCTTAATAGAGGCAGCAAGATCCATGCTTGCACACTCTAAGTTACCCACTATGTTCCGGATTGAACCAGTAAGCACTGCTTGTTATGTTCTGAACAAGGTATCAATTACTAGACCTCATTTCAAGACACCTTATGAACTTCTCACTGGGAAAGTTCCTGATATTCATTACCTCAAACCTTTTGGATGTCAAGTGACCATTTTGAACACTAGTGATCCATCGGGAAAATTTGATGAGAAAGTCGATGAGGGGTATATTGTGGGTTATTCAAATTCATAGTAAGGCTTATAGGGTATATAATTTAAATGCTAGAAAGATTGAGGAAACTCTTAACCTGGGATACCTAGAAGATAAGCCTAATGTTCAGGGTCAAGATCATGTTTGGTCCTTTGACCTGTATTACTTAACTGATTCCTTGGGTTATACTAGATATGTTGCTAACCAATCTGGAGGTACACAAGAGTTTCCCACTGACAATGCAGGTACCCTTGATGATGACTCAGAGAGTGAGTATGAGAATGATGAACAATCCATTGTTGTACCTTCCTTTTCCCCTAACCATTTTGCAGGTGATAGTTCTAAAGGTACTTATGAGAATTGTAGGATCCTAATATTATTGTGTTATGATGATTCGAGTGGTCTTGGATGATGGAAATACATGTTTGCCATAGTTAGAGAGAGAAAGTAGAGAGGTGGTGTTCTTGGTAGAGAGTTGGTTCAATAAAAATGAAAGGTTAGATTCCAAGCCACACCTCTTCCAAGGATGAAAGGGGTATTTATAGTGACAAGACTACACGACCTCCTGACGGCCTATGGATCAGGTATACAGTGGGTAAAGACCCGTCCTTCCTTCACGGTGTTACACTAAACTATACTATGCTATAAACTAACTAATTAACTACTTAATAACGTAAATAACTACAAGTCTACGAGCTAACTTATGCTAGACTATAATTGGGGTGACCGACACTTTAACATGGAATTTCCAATTCCTAACAATCTCCCCAGGGAGGTCACCCATGAAATACATTTTGCATCCTAGCATTCTATTCTTGACTTTGTTCTTGAGCTCGTAGACTTCAATTCTTCAATTCCGCAATCTTTGTGCTTTTGTAGCGATTCTTCAAAGTCCGCATTGATTTCTACTTTTAGTGGAGGCCTTTAAGCGATCCACATCTTTGATGATCTTGAGCTTTCATTGAGATCATCAACCACAGAAATCTCGGATCACCCTTTGTTGTGTTGCCATCATGTGAAGTTGTGACTTTCGGACCGACATGCTCACACTTTCGGGATCATGACATCTTTCCATCGAGTTAGCGGAAGCTTTCTTGGTTCATGATATTTGCGCAGTCAGAAAGCGTAGCATAGTATAAAATACCGAACCGTGTTATGTAGATATGCACCACCATGATTTCTTCAAATTAAGTGTGGATGTTGTGAGCATGCGGCTTTGGATTGACTCTTCAATTCGATCACCGCAACCCTCCAAATGTACCGCAAACAAAAGTTAGCAATAAAACACACGAATGTGTCTTTGATCACTTCGTTGAATTGAGGTACACGCCCACGGTTCCCGTTGATCGGTACAAGTACTTCCCGTGATCGGTAGAATTCGAAGAATCTCCTTGACGGGGTTTCGCAATTGTTCTAGTTGTTCTCAAACCGAACGTCTCAAAGAAGACAACACGGAGTGAGTGAACCAAATAATTGAGATTCACTAATTGATGAAAAATTGATTTGAAAACAATCGCGTATTGCTTGAAGAAAGAGTTTTGTAATACGACAAAGGTTTTATGATAAAGATCAATTTTCAATCATAAATACTTTTGTATTTGAAAAGAGTACACATTCGATGTGCTAGAGAAAGAAGAGATTCGCACATCGAGCGGTTTTTCCAAAAGTATTTTTTTCAATCAGAGATACTTTTTGTGTTTGAAAACATAAATACACATTCGATGCACTAGAGAAAAGAAGATTTGCACATCGAACGGTTTTTCCAAAAGTATTCGTCAATTCATTTCCTGGACCAAGGTTGATTCAAGATTGAATCTCCCCATCGTTTCTATCCAGTTGTCACAAGCTTGATCTTTAGAAAAGATCTCACATGTCACCCACCAAGAGCTTGTTTGATGTTGGCTCTAGATGAATTTCCATCTTCATTGTGAATATTTTTTCATATCACTCGGATGTTCTGGCAATACCACAAGGATAATGCGTAGGACTCTTAATATATTCTTACTTTCCACATTGTGTGAAACAGTAAGTCTTCAAGAATAGTGTCCTAATGAGATATTGTGGATGATCTCTTGGCTCTAGACTCAATAGTGCACATTTGGTTTCCTATGCCGGAGACTAGGGAGAGGGTCTCTTTCTTCAATATCAACAATCTCTAAGAGAACGTCGATAGATTATGTAGGTTCCCCGTGAGAATGAAACAAGTCCTTTTAAGAGGAACTTGAGTAGCTTGGGAAGTTTAGTGCAGTGCGTCACTGGGTCCATGACGTCTTGTCTTCAATACTAGTGTTACCTTAGTAACCACCAGTAGCAAATGTATTGAACCCTTCTTGCCCTAAGGTTGAATTATTGGAGGGCTATTTCTTTTCACCCTTTTCACATTCATTTCTTTTCATTCTTCAACCCCTTCAGTGCTTACCGAGACTTCATTACTAGAACCTTGTTGGGTTTATTCCAGTACTAGCTCAGTCTTAGTCCGCACTCTTCCCATTTCTCCTTTTTCTCCTTTTTTAATCATACCTAAGGACTCTACACTATCTAGTGGATTGTCCCTGGGTAGATCCCTCCGGCTCTGGCGGGATCGTGGAAACTAGTACCTAACCTCACCAACCTTATAACTCCATTCATAAAGTAAAATGGTCCGTCTTTTGGTACAGTTCATTCTTCCGTGAAACCAATTGAAAAATCATTTGAAAAATCATTTGAAAAATCAATCAAGGTACTTGTGATATAATATCAAAGCATTTTGTACCTTAATTGTTTTGATCATTTAGAAACGCTCCCCCTCATCATGTGCATAAGATTTTGAAATTGTTTAGCACATGGAGGCAAGAGTTCTTTGAAATAATTTCTTGATCACAATTTCCATGGAAAAAGCCATTTGATTTTCTTGGTAAATTCTCCCCCTCAATATGTGCTTTGGATATTTGAAATCATTTTATCACATAGAGGAAAGAGTTCTTTGAAGTACTTTTCATGATTACCAATATAAACCATTCGCTCCCCCTCAATATGTGCCTCGATATACGAAAGAGTTTGGCACATATTAGAGAGAACTTGCACTTTGAATCAAAACGATCATCTTTTATCAAATTTCATATTAAATCACAAATTCTCCCCCGATCAAAAATATCAAACCCTTTGAGATTTTGGATCCCAAGTGATTTAATGAGGTTTAGAAAACATGGGAGAAAATGTGTCTGATTTAAAAACTCTTCTGGTTTTTGGATAAATGCTCCCCCTCAACATGTGCATTGTATATTAGAAATCTTTTGGCACATGGAGGCAGGAGTTCCTTTAAAGGACTAAAACCAATTCCATTAAAACAGACAAGAGATTTAAATCACGATCTCTCCCCCGATCAAAAATTTCAAACCAATTGAGATTTGTGATCCCAGTTGATTTAAATTATTTAGAAAATTTTAAGGAAATACGTGGCAAGATTTAATTTTGAAAAATGACAGATAAGGAACAGATTAAGATATTAAAGATTGTTAGTGTCTGGTATGATAGTATTTAAGAGATCTTTAAGTAAAATAAAACAATTTCACAATCAAAAAAGAACAGAAAAAATTTCATTTTGTAAGATCTTGATTCTAAAGAAAAAATCATACCATGACATAATATTAAATCTTTAGATCACCACTTATTTTGTACAAACCGGACTTTTTGATGAAATATCGTTTGAAAATATTTAATTTGAAATCACTTAAGATTTAACAAAATAAAGTCCGGTTGATTTCAAAACTTTGAATCCGATTTATTTTCAAAACAATATTTTTCCATTTTCAAAACAATATTATTAAACGTTTAAGAAAAATGGTATCATCACTATTATCCCTGCACAAAGATACGTTAGGTGGTTGAGAAGCTTATGTTGTTGTTGTAGGGCTTGGAAGAAAAACCGTCTGCTGATGCAGTGAGACTTCTTACGTTGCATTTTAATGCCAACAGAGGTCAAATTAAGCTCCGTTTCTTCAATCACTTAGAAGAAAACCATCTGCTGATGCAGTGAGACCTCTTACGTTACATTTTTCCATGCCAACACTCCATAGAAGTCCAATTAAGCTCCATTTCTTCATTTGTCAACCCAAGATATAGTTACCCTTTCCTTTCGGCATCCAATCATCTTCAATTGTAGGATCCGGATCGGGAACATTCTTATATACCAAAATACCTGCATATGTTAGTGAACACACATACAGATATATGGTGGTCGACATCACCCAAACATCAATCGACTAATAAAAGTCAATTCAACATATCAATCAGATCATTCAAATGTATAGGAATAATGTGTTTATCAAACTCTAATCATCTAATCCTAACAATCATATCCTAGGCACCTAGTCCTTCAACGTAGGTTAACATGATTTTTAATTAAGCATATAGGATAATTAAGAAAGCCCGTTAGATGACGTAAATTTGAAAACATTCTCCCCCTCAATCAATGACTTATTTTCTGAAAAGTTTAAAAGCGCAGAAGTCATTGATTGAGTTTTCAATTATTAAGAAAAACTCTGAATCTGATTGATTTTCAAGCAACTCATTTACCACCACTTTTTGAAAACAACAAATACTTTTCTGAAGAATTTTAGACGGAAAAACATTTGTGTAGGAACAGCAGTCCTTCGACATACTTTCCTCAAATAGTTTTTAGGATAAGAGCACGAAATATTTGAAAATTGGTTTAGCGCATCACTTTCCTTTCTTGAAGAACAGGTTGCTATCTGAAATAATAGCAAACCATGGTTTAAGCGCGGGTCATAGTCTGAAGTAACTGCAAGCCATAATTTTTTGACATGTTTTGAAAAAAATTTACACCTCCTGCTCGAACTTCATCTATGGTCCCGTGCTATTATTGAATGAAATTTCTAAGACCGCAGATGTTATCGATATTAGAAGACATGTCTTTAGAAAACATATTTTTGGTATTTTTTGATTTTTCAAGTTTTTATGGATTTTTGTTGATTTTATAATTTTCTATTTTGTTTTTGATGGTTTTATATTTTTATATTTTTCTTTTTGAAAAATATATACACAGATAGAATAGATGATATAGTTTAAGAAGATGATGATACGAGTACCGAGATAAGGATATCGAGCAGCACGTCTTAAAAGATAGAATTCGTCATCTCTTAAAATTCCACCACCAAAGCTTCCGAGGCTCCAGAATAGAAGATAGAACATGAGCCTTTGAGAAAGAGAGACTTTGGCAGCTTCCCCCCAAACCGAAAAATCCATTAGATGAGCAGATTCGAAGCTCTATTTCAAGCTTGCTTTAGCCAGGTGCACAAGGAAGCACACCATTATCATAAATCCTGCTATTCCTTTTAAGAACGATAATCGAGATTCTTCGTTCGGGGTTATATCATCAACAAGAACAGCAATGTATCATCCCACATTTAAATAATCTTCTCAAGTTCCTTTTCCACTGAAGTCAGAAGCAATCCATTCCAAAAGGTTATCAAGAGACCACTTCCACCCAAGTAGATGAATTGATGCAGTCAGTCTCTTTGTATAATGCTCAAGAACTCTCCCGAATACACATCATGCCCGGAGAGAAAACACCTCCCCAATGTTTGTGGTAAACAATGGCTTTCTTCCTTGATGATCGTGTATGAAGCTCAAGGACCCGAAGTACACACATTCCCCAAAGAGAGAACAACCAATAACATTGAAGAAGCGGGCGAATCATCGATTATCTCTCGGGATGAAAATCTCTGCGGATGTCAACTCGGAATAAGTGATTATATCTCGAATCACCGATTAAGCCCTCAAGTGAGACAATGGCGCCCCAATGTACACAATCCTCTCTCCCGATGATTGCGATAACATCGAGATCATCACACACTTGTGTACCTCTTATATCTTCGAAACTTTATCTAACATCACTTCCCCATAGTTGGAATAATAATACTAAACGCCTTGATGAGTAAAACCTTGAGTTTCTCTGCGGTCATGACATTCGTCTTCCGGAATATCTTCAATCACTTAGAAGAATTAAGTTCATCAAGTTTACTCGCCATGAGTCAAACCTTGAGTTTCTCTGTGTAATAACATTTGTCTTCCCGGATATCTTCAATTACTTAGAAGTATTAAGTTCATCAAGTTTACTCGCGTTTAGATGCTTGTGTCCTTCCCCTTGCTAGTTTTGACACTTGAATCAAGAAAACATTATAAGCCCAAATACTTGAAATCATTGAGAAGATCGGTTGAAGTCTTTATGAGAATCAACATCTTTGAATAATGTGAGCAAGTCTAATTGGGGATTAAATTCAACATATCACTCTCCCCAATTAGTGCTCTCCCTAAACCGACAATCTATTTGATAAATGCCAGATTAAGAAGAAGTCTTTGGATAATCAAATGCAACTCGTCTTTAGTCTTCTAACATGCGTGAGAAAATGTAGAACCGATCAGAGTCGACTTTCTTCAAGATTGTCCAATTGTGGAATAGAAAGTCAACATCTTCAACTCACCAAATGCATTCCCGTTAACTTACAAATAGCCAATCCCCTTAAATCAAATCCCTCCCAATCAAACAAGAACAGAAAGAAGTTCATCAAGGAAATCAACCCCGCAACTGGAAGCACTTTGTCATTTAATCGTATCAGCCCGTGAAGATGTCAACCAACGGCTCTTAGAAGAAACTCCATGTAGAAATGACCCGATAAGAAGAAGCTCGGTTCTTACATGAGTTTGGAGCCGTTTGACCATTTATTCTTAAATAACAATCAACCATGCAAAATTATCATACTTCTTCTCCCCCTCAAGAATTGCATACGAATATGCCATTCTTGATTGAATAAGTGAAATCATCCAAAAGTATTCAATTCACACTTCTCCCTCGCAAAATTAGCACATGATGTCGCCATCGTCATTATAGTTGAGCAAGTGGAATAAGAAAACAATCATCGATAGTTTAGTTCACTTGATGAATTAGCGCATGGAAAAAGTATGAAGCATGTTGATGAGAATGGTCATAATAGAGAAGATTTCTCTTCTTTCGAAGATAATGCGCACTAAAGCGTACATATTTCTTTTCTTTAGGGAACGAGGCATGAACTGTTGTGTTCATACGTCATAATCTCTCTCTTTTCAGCTCTCTTGGCAAAACTTGTAATCCACCCCATTATCATTTAGTAGGCTCTTTGTAGTGACAGCCGATGGAGAAAACCCAATATGATGAATTTGACCCTGAAGTAAACTAACCCGAACTCGTGACTTAAACTTGCACATATGTAACAAAGAGCGGTGCCGAGACTTCACGCCCATTTGAATCTCTAAGTACTCTATACTCTTCAACCAACCAACCATCGAGTATTAGACGTATATCACCTCTTGAAAATCCACAATTGAATGTGACACTGAGCACTACAATGTAACTCCTTTAAGTGATAGTTATTTTGTGGTGATAAGAGCCCAATTCCCCCAAATGGTAAAAGAAAAGGTAAAAGTCACCCAACAATAACTAGATTTCCATGTCTTCGTTTTTGATAATAAGCTTGAACAAGGATCTTGAAGAATCTTCATCCAACCATCCCTGATACCTTCAGATACTAAGTACACTCGCCAGTGATATTTCACTTCAACCTCAAATAAATAATAGTGAATTAACTCCGTTGTCACATCTTCTGATTCAAAGCTCAAATCTAGCCTCCTTTGATCATAAAGTGAACTTTGATAATGGTTTCATCCGGACCATGGTTAAAAGCACATAACCCCATAAAACCAAGCAATAACCAAACTGCCATGACGAATATCCAAACACACATCCAATTCATGAAGTACACCCTTTTATCCCTTCTTCAAGCGAAGTCGTAGCACCAATGTCGGATAATATCCCAAATACGCTTTCCTTTCTCCAGGATGGTTCCATCATCACGGGATTTTACAATTCTATGGTTTAAACCGAGAAATAGTTTCTTTCGCGGGATTTTACAAAACCAATAATAAACCGTAAGATAGATCCGGAGATGCACTTTACAATTACCAGGATGTTTCCATTGTCACGGGATTTTACAAGTCTATGATTTAAACCGAGAAATAGATTCTTTCGCTGGATTTTACAAAATCAATACAAACCCATAAACAATGTTAGCTTGAATGTGTTATGGCAACTTTGGTTTCGGAGAATATCTGTTTTTAGGGGAACATGCAGCGGTTCATCAACAGTTCATTATCCAACATAAACATTATCATCAACCATCCAACAAACACTTTGGTAAACACATCATTCACGCATTCTGTAGGAAGTTGTTGTGACCACTTGGTGAAGTAAACTCGATATGTCAAACTTGATAATGAAGTGAACTTCCCAGATTTGTTACTTAAACTTGTACTAATCCTTGTGAAGAAGAAACAATGTACCCAATGTACAAAACCTCTTGACGCATCCTCAACTGTGTGAGACACCAAAGTGATAGTTACGTTGTGGGTAAACCGAGAAAGAATCACAACCGTACCTAAATAGCCAAGTCTTTATCACACTCTATAAACGCCCAAACAAGTCATCTTCGCGGAAGGGTAGAAAGAAAGAAGACGAAAATAAGTAAACGCGTCCGGAAAACCTCACTTCAATTTCAAATAAGAAATATCGTACAAACAGCCCCATGGTCAACTTTGTTCAATCATCAATTCAAGCCGTGATATAATGTTCTACGAGAAGATGTATAACCCAAAGTATCACGCCTCATAACACAACGAGTCTTAACATCAAGCATTTAAGCATTAGAAGACTCATGACATCGAAGACCCAAGTCCAAATCTAACTCAATTACTGACACATGATCCATATCAACATTTATCAATAAACGCTCAAGCCCGGTCCAAGTATTATCAGACCAATACTATCAATTGACCAATGAAACCCTTAATCCAATTATAACATTTCGAATGGAAAGTTGTTTACATATATATTTCATGCGTTTGTTGTACCAGGTCCAAAATCCCATTCGACAATGTCATACCAACCCAATCCCATAAACAGATTTAGTACATAAATTTAGGCCCATTATCTAACCATCATCAATGTCCGGCCTATCCATGTGGTCGTGTACCCATATTACTCGGCCCATGTGAAGATGAACCCAACTGATCCAATAACCACACAACCCTAATTACTCGGTATTTAAGAGCACACATATCCAACTTAACCTAAAATTTCTCTCAATATAACGCCTCTTTCATCTCAGCAGCAATTAAAAACCCTAATCCAAAAAAACAGTCCGCATCTCGTTACTTGCACACAGGAGAATCAAAGTCCTAAAATTCCTTGTATTCAACTCGACTTCGCCACAGGGATGGCTTGAAGTTTTTTGAGGCCAAACCAAATTGTTACCAAGGTAAGCATTATACACGATTGAAACCCCTTTTTTCATTGAGTCTTATACTAATTAATGTGAAGGAATAACATAGTTGTTATCTTCTTTACATTTCAGATTCGGATAGGGTTAAAAAATAAGTTAGGATCGATGAAAAGTCATTGTTCTCATGTGTAAGACCCTTGTGGTTTGATGAAATATTTGTGAATCATGAGAACAAGTTTGAGATCCTTTAGTATTACATTAATCATTTGATTATCAATGAACCGAATCTAAAAAGAGATCAAAACATACATGTTTTGATAATCCTTATGATGTATTCGGATATTAATAACAAAAGGTTAGAGATCTATGATGATGTTATTTGTTCGTGTGACATGTTTCTCAAAACTAATCTTGACATGATATTTATGTACACGAACAAAACACTGAGGTCATGAGTCCATTCGTTTATGAGATTAAGATGAGTCTTGGGTCATGAATGTGTTTGACGGATATAAGGTATTTGTTGACTGATGATGTATGAGTAAAACTGAGGTCAAGTCGTCTGGTATTTGGTATTATTGTAGAGGTCGTGTCATATGTTGATTCATCTTCTTCATCTTATACTTCTTTTAACAAGTCGTTACCAATTTATTATTCTGAGTCAAGTCGCTATCATTTTCAAAGCACTAATCGCTACTTGGCAACTCGCTTTGGCAAGTCGCTACCATGAGTAAATACTCATGGATAAGTCGCTACATCATTTTCTAGATACAAGTCGCTACTTCTAATCTGTAAATAACTCGCTTTTGACTTTTATAAAAAAGTCAACAAACCACCAAGTCGCTACAGTACAACAAAGACAAGTCGCTAGTAAGATTCATTGAATCTGGATATATTGTCAAGTCTCTACGAAGAACTTGACCAAGTCACTATCAAGAACAACATAATCTGCAGTTTACAAAACCAATAATAACCCATATTTGACCCAGAAACAGCTTAAAAACTATTCATTAAGACCTGTTTTGACCTCGAAAATTCTGACCATATGAC
This sequence comes from Chrysanthemum lavandulifolium, assembly GCA_022545495.1. Classification (NCBI taxonomy): domain Eukaryota; kingdom Viridiplantae; phylum Streptophyta; class Magnoliopsida; order Asterales; family Asteraceae; genus Chrysanthemum; species Chrysanthemum lavandulifolium. Next base: position 148,425,552 of record CM040246.1, read on the forward strand.
CACAAAAGACATCATGGATTGGTACCAAAACAGAAGACATTTAAATGAACCAAAACTGACTTGGTCAAATATTAGGAACAAGAAGAGCGTACATGTATCAGAATAAAATAGTGACTTATTTTGGACAAGAACTTGACACAAAAACAGTTTATACAATGAACGAACCATATGACAAAACATGTATCAAACCAGTATAAAATATTTCGACCACACAAAAGAAACACACAAACCAGTTACAAAACATGTACTAAAACCACAAAAAAATCAACACAACACAATAACCATGGCTCTGGTACCATTTGTAGGATCGTAATATTATTGTGTTATGATGATTCAGGTGGTCTTGGATGATGGAAATACATGTTTGCCATAGTTAGAGAGAGAAAGTAGAGAGGTGGTGTTCTTGGTAGAGAGTTGGTTCAATAAAAATGAAAGGTTAGATTCCAAGCCACACCCCTTCCAAGGATGGAAGGGGTATTTATAGTTACAAGACTACACGACCTCCTGACGGCCTGTAGATCAGGTATACAGTGGGTAAAGACCCGTCCTTCCTCCACGCTGTTACACTAAACTATACTATGCTATAAACTAACTAATCAACTACTTAATAACGTAAATAACTATAAGTCTACGAGCTAACTTATGCTAGACTATAATTGGGGTGACCGACACTTTAACATGGAATTTCCAATTCCTAACAAGAATGAAGATGAGTCAAACTCTGCAAAGGACCTTGCTAGACTCAAGAAGCAAGAGCATGCAGCCAATCTGGATGCTGAGAGGCTTGGTGTGGAGTTTGCAAGAGATGCTGAGGCACTAATCACACAATCAGCACAACCAGTCAGTGGGTATGTTTGGCGACAAGTAGCGATGCGATGGCGATGCGATGAGATAAGTAGTAAGCGATGCGATGGCGGGAGCGATGCGATGAGTCGTTTGTTTAAAAAATATGTTTAGTAATGTAGCAGTAGCTGTAATTATAAAGAGTAAAATTACGAAAAAGAGCATATACAAATTAAAACAAAAAGTATTGAACAAATAATAAAGTTATTATTTCTAAGGTACTCATTACTTTTACATGCTTGATATTACATAAACACCATGATATGCTAACTATAATTTATCTGCGACGTGCGTTCCATATTAATGTGGCAATATCATTACGAATTTGTTTCATCTCATTAGACGTTCCACTGGAAGTACCTTCATTATTTGTAACCGAGCCACGAACATCACGAAGTTCATCACATCCCACGTAATCTGGATGTTGTTCGAACGTAGTAAACACCATGTCTTCCTTGTCATTATTACGAATGTGGTTATGCAAAGCAAATGCGGCGATAATTATATCATGTTGAGTTTCCACACTATATTTAGGCATTCTCTCGAGTATTTTCCATCGTTTCTTCAAAATTCCAAATGATCTCTCAATAGCACTTCGTAGAGATGAATGAGAACGGTTAAAAGACTCTTGCATGTTCTTAGGCGGCACATTTTCAAATTGCGATTTATGATATCTTGTCATTGGATATGGAACCAAATATCCCTTTCTATCAGGATATCCTTTATCAAATAAATAATATTTACCTGGTAAAATTTTAAAATAATAAAATTTTAAAATAAGTCGCTTGTAATTTATCATGAAGTTTGGGTATAATAACTCATGCGTATAAATTTACCTTCCGGCGGTTTTGGAAAGTTCATAGATCGATTGTTAATGGCATGGAGGAAAACACGTGTGTCATGAGCCGAACCCTCCCATCCAACCGATATAAAGGTAAAACATAAATTAAAGTCACATACTGCCATCACATTGAAAGTAGGTAACCCTTTTTCTACCAATATAAGGCAGTTGTTCGGTCTCTGGGATGCATGCCCCAATATGCGTACCATCAATACAACCAATGCAATCCTAAATAATTGTTTTTAAGAAAATATCAATATATAGTATTAGTAATATAAATTTAGATAAGCAAAAAGTAATTGAATACCTTGAAGTATGGCATATATCTTTTATCATTCATGATTTGATGTGGTGTTAATTGAAAGGTTGGATCCTTCGGATTTATCATCTCACGGGCTAAACCATGAAAGCCTTTAGATCTACCAGTTATTGCCTCTAAAACTTCATGAAATACTCTACTGATAGTTTCTCCTGAACGTTGAAAGCGCTCACCAACATCCGTATTAGACACCCCTAACGCAAGTGTATACACAAATATTCCCAATTTCTCGACAGCCATCATTTTATCACTAGACTTTAACCCGTAACTTGATTCCAGTTCCCCACATAGTGTTAAAAATACGTTTGGATGCATTCTAAAAGCATTAACAGATCGGATAGGGTTACCATTTAATACTTCATTCATCCAGGCTTCTCCGTTTGAGATGATGTCATGCACGGTTCCTTATGCATTTATTTGTAATAGTACGCGGAAACTAGATCGCATGAGTACAATGAGTCCATAAGAGAATGTAGACAACCATGTTTCCTTTTTCTATTTCTTCTTTCAGTATCCATTTCAACATCCATGTTGATTATTTTCACCTATACAAAACTGTATACGTATGAGTAAAAATTAAACATTAATTATTAAATCTCATAGTTTGTTCAAATAAGTCATACACAAACATAAAAAGATCTCATATATATGGAGATCTACGATAACACCGAATCCAAGTATAAAACAAGTTCATAATATTCAAATATAGCCTTAACCATGCGAAAAACATAAATTATCCAAATGAAAATAAACAATCAAAAAAAGAAAGCAAAGTGTGGATATTATGAATTATTGGACACTTGAAAAAGATAAATATAATTGCCTCGATCTTGCTTATGTTGCAACCATTTTAGCCTAGCACTATTGTCTCGCATAGTCATAAATAATTCTCATTTCACAGCATCTTCAAACAAATCCATAGCAAGGTACAATAGAGGACTATCATTTGTCATCAATGCGCCATCTACCATGCCATTAATGACACCCATACATCTAATAACACTATAAGGATCATCTTTAGTAACACCGGAAACATCAGACTCTAGGATTTTAATAACACGATCTTGTTTTTCCTCTTGTTTAGCCATGTACTCCTTAAATAATTTTGATCCTGCTGAGTCCCTCCCTTTTCGTTTCATCTCTACGGTTTTGGGTTTCATAGTCACATTGGTGGACTTGTTAGGTTGTCCAGAAATTCCAGTTTGGCATGAAGTTGGGACATCTTGTCCTACGTCTCTCATTAAACTTGGATAGAAATCATTCTCCTGAGCATCTAAATGCTCAGTATACTGATTCCATACTTCATACACGTCGGCATTGTCATCAACATCTATAGCCACATTATTAAGGTTACCATTATGAACCTCACTTGATGTCTCTTTAATCATACCGGGTCCTACAACCTTGGACCCACAAGCAATTGATTCCCCAAATAGTTGTTCTCATGCTTCTTGCAATTCTTTAGATGGTGGTTTTGTCCTAAAACCACTAACATCAGGGTTTCCTACATAAATAAAATATAAATTAGTATATTTTATAATATTAAAGATGAGGTACTTTATGTTTTAAATTTTAATGACAATAAATTATTACCTTAATTTTCATATCCCACCATGCTTTTGAACAATTTAGTGCCCCGGTACTTGCATCCCAACCTAGACCGGTCTCTCCATGTTTTAATTGCTTCCAAAGTGTATATTGTTTTCTCATAATATCAAACTTACTTTTTAATTCTTGTTTGCTAATGAATTTGTGATTATGAATCTTTTCATACTCTGGCTGAAGTTGAGTCCACGGAAATCCCTTAATTCGTCCATTGTCGTTTTGATATTCTATTAAGAAATTACACAAACTCATAATGGATTGGTCTGTCCATTTTTCTCTTGCATTACCTAGGGCCATCTAATATCAAAACAAAAGAAGTATATAAGGTATGTGTTATCAACAAGCATTCTACCCGCACACAACAATCAACGAGCTAAGCACATATAACACAATTCAACATAACATTATTATATGCATAGGTATACAACACATAATATACTAACAATTATCTTAGTATCCATGAACATTTTTACACATATGAAGTCATGTACATGCTAAAAGATATATTTAAATCAGATTTAGAACCAAAGTTAAAAATGCGTACACTTGGATGTCTTGGGAGCTGCCTTGGGAGCTGAACGGCGATAACTTGACCTTCCTGCAATAACAATGAAGTCAAAATCATAATCCATACGCGAATTAATATTGGTCTAACATAGATCATATACACATCACAACATCAAACACAGGTGTTATGATCATGACCTAGCATTTCGATACCAACTTCAGATGACTCATAAAGGTGTAATACAATAATTCTCATCATTTAATTGCATTGTAGCTAAAAGAAATGGCTGAAACATAACTGTAGATTTCTTAAAGTTTTCTAGGTTTACACAAACAAATCAAGGGCAAATGTCAGATAATACCAATAAACTTTGCACTTGCGCCTTGGCGATTAAGCAAGATTAAAAACATAGCTACATATCAACAACAGAACGGTATAGAAAATGACTCAAACATCGAACATAATCACAGAAAACATGTCTGGATGGCAGGGGGCAGCGACCTGCATGAATGGCTTTGTACAGTATGCACACTATAATGGGTGACATCAGGAGTGCTAAGAAGCAAACTTAGCATCGTTGCTGCACATCTCTAGTTTCCACTGCCCTAAGTCACTTAAATGGCCAATGACAGAATAAATTACTATTGGGAATGACCATGAAGTAAATGACCAGCTGAAGTTTATGTTGTGTGAAAATGATCACGTTAAACATGCTACATTAAGTAGAATGTAATTATATAACCGATTTAACAGTTAACGATAGATTTTGCGACAAAACGACTCAAACATCGAAGAAAATGATACTAAACATTAAACTACCAACAAAATACTCATACAATATGTTTTAAATGTTTATACCATGTAGAACAAACACGAAACCCTTGAAACAAAACTAACAAAAGTATCTATATATGCTAATTATAATCAATTGGATATTTGAAAAATATAAAATCATATAGATACATAACACTGGTTCTAAATCATATAGTTTATACGTGTATATACCTAATAAAAAGAAGACATATACTCCTTTTGAATTCATTACCATGATTGTGACTTTCTCAACTTGTAACCATTTTTACATTGACCACCCAAACATCAGTTCCTACCAAGAAGTTAGACAGTATAAATCAAAACATGCTACGTCATGTATGTTTGACGTTTTACTTTTTATCATGATATATTGATATCTAAATTTCAACAGGAAGGAATCAACTACCATGACATTAGATTTATCATGACTTGGCTAAATTTATTCTCAACGGTATTCAAAAGCACCCAACATTAAAGCTCAAATTAGTACACAAATATTTTAGACTTTTGTCAAAGAAATTACTAGTACATAGTGCTTTGTTTTCTCAGTTAACAAATGTTCATCCACATATGTTTCATTAAACACATCACAATAACACAAATTCAATCCAAATAGTTATACAGATTAAAATTTAATAATAAGAGCCATCAATATTATACAAAGAGTGAATTGAATCATGCATTACTTACTTGATCACAAGCATTTGTGATGGAATGAAGATGCTAAACGAGAGAACTTGGCGCTACAGGGCGACAACGTTCGAATCTGATTGAAAACTAGAGTTAGATCGATCAATAAGGGTGATTAGGGTTTTGTTGGAGGATGGATATTCAGCCCATTAAAGATACATGGGTTTGTGAACATTATGTTTGAGGGTATATAGGTAAATTAGAAAATGAGCAGTCAGAAATAGATTAGAACGCTTTCTCATCAAGCATTTAATTTGGAAGCAGTTAGACAATAATGCAAACTCTTACTGCTTTGTTGCCAAACAAGATTTTAAACTCTACCGCTTACCGCTTGTCGCTCCTAAACGCTCTATACCACTTGTTGCCAAACATGACCAGTGGCAACCATGATTTTGCTGACAGTTCTCCTGTTTCTCCTGACATCATCAAATCTGCTGACAGTCCTGCTACATCTACTCCCATTTCTACTAGGTTGTCCACAGACTTTGAGGAACCATATACACTATTTCCAAGTCCTTCCGATCTTGTTAATCACCAACCCAAAGCTGGAATCTTCACCTCCACTTCCTATGACAGTGATTTTGAACCAACTGTGAACAATCTTGACACCACAATTGATGTCAACCCCTCTGCTACAAAAAGGAACAACATTGCTCATCCTCAATCAAATGTTATTGGTGATCCTCAAGAACCTGTTCGAACTAGAAGTACTGTGACAAGTTCTAAGTATGGTCAGGTTGCTTTTCTTTCCTATGTCTCACAAAAGCAAAGGGACAATCACACAGACTTTAAGCATTGTCTGCTTGCTTGCTTTCTTTCTCACGTGGAACCAACCCGTGTTTCTTAAGCTCTTGAAGATTCAAGTTGGCTTGAAGCAATGCAAGATGAGCTGCAACAATTCAAGAATCAGCAGGTTTGGATACTGGTACCACTACCTAATGGGAAGATTGCCATTGGGACAAAATGGATTTTGAAGAATAAAAGAGATGCAAGGGGTATTGTGGTAAAAAACAAAGCACGATTAGTGGCTCAGGGGTTCAGGAAAGAGGAAGGAATTGATTATGATGAAGTTTTTGCACCTGTAGCTAGAGTTGAGGCCATTAGAATCTTCTTGGCCTATGCATCTTATATGGGGTTTATGGTATATCAAATGGATGTGAAAGGTGCGTTTCTGTATGGTGAGATTGAAGAAGAAGTATATGTCACTCAACCCAAAGGCTTTGAAGACCCAGATAATCCAAAGCATGTATACAAGGTTGTGAAAGCTCTCTATGGACTACATCAGGCACCAAGAGCATGGTATGTGTTAGGAATTATAAAATTCCATGTTAAAGTGTCGGTCACCCCAATTATGGTCTAGGATAAGTTAGCTCGTAGACATGTCGTTTGTTACGTTATTTAGTAGTTTATTAGTTAGTCGGTAGCGTAGAATAGTTTAGTGTATCACCGTGGAGGAAGAACGGGTCTTTACCCACTATATACCTGATCCACAGTCCGATAGGAGGACGTTATGTTTGTAACTATAAATACCCCTTCCATCCTTGGAAGGGGTGGTGCTTCTAATCTAACTTTTCATATTTTGTAAACCAAGTCTCTACCAAGAACACCCATCACTCTACTTTCTCTCTCTAAACATGACATACTTGTATTTCCATCATCCAAGACCACCCGAATCATCAACACAATAAATATTTCGATCCTATAATTGGTACCAGAGCCAAGGTTCTTGTGTTTTGATGATTTTTTTGTGGTTCAAATCTTGTTTTAAACTGATTTTTATCCTGTTTTGTGTGTCGAAATCTTTTTTCCTACTCTTTTGCAATATCAGTTTTGGAACACGTTTTAATGTATCCCTTATTTATTGGTTTAATATAAGTCATGGTCCCATCAAAGTAATATCTGTTTGTGTTAAACGTGTCCAAATAGTCCTTATACGATTTTTTTGTTACCATATCGTGAAATATTATGGTCAAAGTCACATTTTTATGGTCAAAACTGGTCATAACAGTCATAAGAAGTAGTTGTTATGATGTGTTTCTGGGTTTATTATGCATATGGTCGAAACTTAGTCGGAAAATTCATCGGAAAAATTCAAAAATCTACCTAGCGACTTGGTACAATCACTGGTGGCGACTTGTCTTTACAAGTCGTCTAGATTCATTGTATATGAGTAGCGAGTTGTGCTAGCGAGTTGCTATCAAAAATTATGTAGCGATTTGTGATGTAAAATGATGTAGCGACTTGTTGTGTTCAAATGTAGCGACTTGTGACTAAAAGGGTAGCGACTTGATATTTATCAAGTAGCGAGTTGTGTTTAGAAGATGTAGCTACTTGACTCATGGTAGCGATTTGACTCAAAGTAGCGACTTAACTCAAAGTAGTGACTTTGTGACAGAAATGATGAAGATGAATGGCAAAGAACTAGACCAAGACCTTGACCACAACCAATACAATTTACCATATATCATGACCTCAGAAAAAAAAATTACATCATGCCAAACTCTTTAGCCAACAAACAAATCAAATTATATCCTAACTCACCTTCAATCCCTTCTCCAAACAACCTCATGACTCAAATCATAATGTATAAAATGCTAGATCTCAGAATGTTTCGTGTGTAATAATGGATACACCAAGACCATGATAGGTCTAGCCACAAAATCTCATCACAGATCCATTAACTAACTTGAAAATACCGTAATGATTAATTTTAATATACTCGGATCTCTGTTCAAACTTCTCATGTTTAACTCTTTAGCATATCAAGACTCTAGGTCTTTAAATCGGAAATGGAAGTTTTTAAATCATCACTGATCCAGTTTTTGTTTGAAAACTTTACATCATTTTGATGTACGAAAGAAGAAACGTTTTTAACAAGTATATTAACACGTTTTCTTTTGCTCGTATAGTCAATTTAAACGACTGCTTGAATCTAACTTAAAAACCTACCTGTGAACATTAGCAAGTTGTTGAGGCCATCCCTGTGGCGAATCGTTGACTCTCTAGCCAACCCTGTGGCGAGGTCACAACAAATGATTAATCACCCATGTCGTGTGCTATTATTGATGTGAATACTTGAGTGAGATAACTTGACTGATGGGTGTAATATTGATGATGATGTAAAGGGTTTGGAGTTTTACGATTATTTAAGAGAGGCGGAGATATTTAGAGAGTTATTATGGTTTGTAGGAGAAATTTAGGGCAAGGTTGTGTGAAGTATGTGTTTTATACCCCGAATTTGTTAGGTTTAACTCTGTCATGTGAATGGGCGGATCAGTTTCTTGAATTGGGCTTTGGAGTGGTTCGAAGTGTTGAGATTGGACCAGATGGGGTTAGCAGGTGAATATATCAATTGTGTGTAGTGGGCGTTGGTTGGATAGTATTAAGAGTATAATTGTTTGTATCGTGCATTATCAAGGACTGAGCTGATTATTTTTTTACCGTGTGATGTTTTATGATTTGTGATATGTACGAGTATGGGGTCGAGTGATATTGCGGTTCAATGCAATGGTGGTGAAATAAATTTGTGGATACACAAATTTCAATGTTTTTCGATAATGTGTAATTGTGTGGTCATGATCTTTCACGGATGATATTTTTGTCTAAGTCTAATGCGAGCATATCATCTGGCTATCACATCTCATTGGATTTGAACTATTGTGTTGGATCAAAAGTGGTGTTATGAAGTTGAGCTAATATTTTATCATTATGAGATGCGAGTGGTTACTTAGACATGAAAGTTGATGATACGAGTTGAGACTTTATGAGTGTTGACAATGAGATTTGGTGTGATGATAAGATTTGTTGAGTTATGCGGTTTGGCACTTTGGTCTATACATTTTCACGGAGAATATTACGTCACAGCCTGAATTGTTATTAAACAAGGTTGACTACGGGGTTGTGTGTGTTCGGTATTCCTTATTTGGATTTGAAGTGAGGTTTTCCGGGCACGTTTACTTATTTCATCTTCTTTCTTTCTACCCTTCCGCGAAGATGACTTGTTTGGGATTTTGTTGAGTGTGATAAAGACTTGGCTATTTAATTACGGTTGTGACTCTTTCTCGCTTAACTCACAACGTAACTATCACTTCGGTGTCTCACGCAGTTGAGGATACGTCAAGAGGTTTTGTACATTGGGTACACCGTTTGTTTTTCACGAGGATTAGTACAAGCTTAAGTAATAAATCTGGGGAATTCTACTTCATGATCAAGTTTGGTATATCGAATTTACTTCACCAAGTAGTCACAGCAATAGCCATCAGAATATGTGGAAGATGTGTTTACCAAAGTGTTTATTGGATGGTTGATGATATTGTTGATGTTGGATAATGAACCGTTGATGAACCGCTGCATGTTCCCTAAAAACAGATATTCACCGAAACCAAAGTTGTCATAACATATTCAAGCTGACATTGTTTACGGTTTTGTCTTGATTTTGTAAAATCCCGCGAAAGAACCTATTTCTCGGTTTAAATCATAGACTTGTAAAATCCCGTAACAATGGAAACATCCTAATAATAGTAAGGTGCATTTCCGGATCTATATTACGGTTTATTCTTGGTTCTTGTAAAATCCCGCGAAAGAAACTATTTCTCGGTTTAAACCATAGAGTTATAAAATCACGTAATGATGGAACCATCCTGGAGAAAGGAAAGTGTATTTCGGGATCTCATTTGATCTTTGGTGCTACGGTTTTGCTTGAAGAAGGATAAAAGGTGTACTTCATGAATTGGATGTGTGTTTGGATATTCGTCATGGCGGTTTGGTTACTTCAAAGTTTTACGGGGTTATGCTCATTAAACCATGGTCGGGATGAAACCATTATCAGAGTTCACATAAAACGTCAAAGGAGGCTAGAGTTGAGCTTTTAATCAGAAGATGTGACAACGGCGTTAATCCACTATTATTTATTTGAGGTTGAAGTGAAATATCACGGGCAAGTGTACTTAGTATCTGAAGGTATCGGGGATGGTTGGATGAAGATTCTTCAAGATCCTTGTTCGAGCTTATTATAAAAAACAAAGACTTGGAAATCTAGTTATTGTTGGGTGTCTTTTACCTTTTCTTTTACCACTTTGTGGAATTGGGCTCTTACCACCATAAAATAACTATCACTTTAAGGAGTTACGTTGTAGTGCTCAATGTCACATTCAATTGTGGATTTTCAAGAGGTGGTGTACGTCTTATACTTGATGGTTGGTTGGATGAAGAGTATAGAGTACTTAGAGATTCAATGGAGGATGAAGTCTCGGCACCGCTCATTGTTACATATGTGCAAGTTTAAGTCACGAGTTCGGGTTGTTTTACTTCTGGGTCAAATTCATCATATTGGGTTTTCACCATCAGCTGTCACGAAAAAGAGCCTACTGAATGATAATGGGGTTGATTACAAGTTTGCCAAGAGAGATTAAAAAGAGAGAGATTATGACGTTTGAACACAACAGTTCAAGTCTCGTACTCTAAAGAAAAGAAATGTGTACGTTTCAGTGCGCATTATCTTCCGAAGAAGAGAAATCTTCTTATGACGTTTGAACACTACAGTTCAAGCCTCGTTCCCTAAAGAAAAGAAAAGTGTACGCTTCAGTGCGCTTTATCTTCTGAAGAAGAGAAATCTTCTCACTAATAACCATTCTCATCAACATGCTTCATGCTTTTTCCATGCGCTTTTTATTATCAAGTGAACCGGGCTACCATTGATTGTTTTCTCATTCCACTTGCTCGTTTATAATGAAGATGGCGACATCACGTGCTAATGTTGCGGGGGAGAAGTATGAATAGAACATTTGGATGATATTCACTTATTCAATCAAGAATGGCAACTCCGTATGCAATTCTTGAGGGGGAGAAGAAGTGTGAAATTACTACATGGTTGATATTATATGAGAATAAATGGTCATACGGCTCCTAACTCATGTAAGAACCGAGCTTCTTCTTATCGGGTCATTTCTAGATGGAGTTTCTTCTAAGATCCATTGGTTGGCATCTTCACATGGGCTGATATGATTATATGACAAAGTGCTTCTAGTTGATGGGTTGATTTCCTTGATGAACATCTTTTTGTTCTTGTTTGATTGGGAGGGATTTGATTTAAGGATATTTGCTATATACAAGTTAACAGGGAATGCATGTGGTGAGAAGAAGATGTTAACTTTCTATTCCCCATTCGGACAATCTTGAAGAAGGTCGAGTCTACAGTCTGTTCTACATTTTCTTATGCATGTTAGAAGACTAAAGACGAGTTGCATTTAACGATCTAAAGACTTCTTCTTAATCTGGGCACTTATCAAACAGATTGTCGGTTTAGGGGAGAGCACTAATTGAGGGAGAGTGAAAAGTCAGATTTAATCCCCAATTAGACTTGCTCACATTCTTCAGCAAGTTGATTCTCACAGATATATTCGTGCTAATGGTATTCTTCTCAAAAGATTTCTAGTACATGGGCTTAAAGTGGGTTGTCGATTACAAGTATCAAAACCGGAAGGGAAGGAGACACGATTCTAACGCGAGTAATCTTGATGAGCTTAATACTTCTAAGTGATTGAAGATATCCCGGAAGACTATTGTCATTACCGCAGAGAAACTCAAGGTTTGACTCATGGCGTTTAGTGTTCTTATTCCAACTATGTGGGGAAGAGATGGAAGAGTTAGTTTCGAAGATGAAAGAGGTACACAAGTGTGTGATGATTTTGATGTTATCATAATCATTAGGGAGAGAGATTGTGTACATTGGGGATGCTCATTTGTTTTACTTGATGGCTTAATCGGTGATTGAGATATAATCACTTATTCCAGTGTTGACATCCGCAGAGATTGTCACCCGCAGAGATAATCGGTGATTCGGCATGCTTCTTCAATGTTATCGGTTATTCTCTCTTTGGGCATTCGGTACTTCTGTTCTTGAGCTTCATACACTTTCTTGAGGGAGAGAAAAGTATACATCGGGTTATTCTTTGGCTATTGGACTTAATCTGCTACTTGATGGTATAAGTTTGTTTGTCTTCGGGTATGGGTATTCGGGTTCGTGAGCTCTAGTCTAAGAGACTGACTGCATCAATTCATCTACTTGGTGGAAGTGGTCTCTTGACACCACAAAATAATTTCAACTCGTTGGGGATGCATTGCTTCAGAATTCAGTGGTAATGAAATATGAGAAGAAATTTAAAGAGTGGGATGATACGTTGCTGATCTTGTTGATGATATAACCCCGAACGAAGAATCTCGATCTTCGTTCTTAAAAGGAGCAGCGGGATTAATGATAATGGTGTGCTTCTTCGTACACCTGGCTAAGGGAAGCTTGAAAGAAAGCTTTGAATCTGCTCATCTAATGGATTTTTGGTTTGGGGGGAAGCTACCAAAGTCTCACTTTCAAGTGGCTCAATTTCTCTCTTCGATTCAAGAGCCTTGGAAGAATGTTTAAGAGATGATGACTTCTATCTTCTACAACGGGGCTGCTTGATATCCTTATCTCGGTACTCGTATCATCTTCTTTAACTATATCATCTAAACTATCTTTGTAAATACTTATCAAAAAGCAAAATACAAAAATATAAAACCAGCAAAACAAAATAAAAAAATATAAAATCAACAAAAATCCATAAAAATTTGAAAAATCAGAAAATTCCAAAAATATTGTTTTCTCAAGATATGTCTTCTGGTATCGATAACATCTGCGGTCTTAGAAATGTCATTCAACAATGGCACGGGGCCATAGATGAAGTTCGAGCAGAAGGTGTAAATATTTCTTTTCAAAACATGTCACAAATCAAATGGCTTGCAGTGATTTCAGACTGTAACCCGTGCTTATACAATGGCTTGCTATTATTTCCGATACAACCCGCTCTTCAAGAAAGGAATGTGCTGCGCTAAACCAATTTTCAAATATTTCGTGCACTTATCCTAAAACAATTTGAGGAAAGTATGTCGAAGGACTGCTGTTCCTACACAAATATTTTTCCATCTAAAAAATTCTTCAGAAAAATATTTGTTTTAACAAAATGGTGGGAAATGAGTTGCTTGTAAATAAATCAGATTCAGAGTTTTCATTAAAATTGAAAACTCAATCAATGACTTCAGCGCTTTTAAACTTTTCAGAAAGAGTCATTGATTGAGGGGGGGAATGTTTTTTAAATTTACATCATTTAACGGGCTTTCTTAATTATCCTAATATGCTTAATTAAAAATGATGTTAACCTACATTGAAGGACTAGGTGCCTAGGATAAGATTGTTAGGATTAGATGATTAGAGTTTGAGGAACACATTATTCCCATGCCTTTTATGATCTGATTGATATGTTGTATTGACTTTGATTAGTCGATTGCTGTTTGGGTGATGTCGACCACCATATATCTGTATATGTGTTCACTAACGTATGCAGATATCATATATATAAGAATGTTTCTGATTCGGATCCCACAATTGAAGATGATTGGATGCCGAAAGGAAAGGGTAACTATATCTTGGGTTGACAAATGAAGAAACGGAGCTTAATTGGACTTCTATGGAGAGTTGGCATGGAAAAATGCAACATAAGAGATCTCACCGCATCGTGAGACGGTTTTCTTCATCGAGAAATGAAGAAACGGAGCTTAATTTGACTTCAGTTGGCATTAAAATGCAACGAAAGAAGTCTCACTGCATCAGCAGATGGTTTTTCTTCCAAACTCTATAGCAACAACAACGGAAGCTTCTCAACCACCTAACGTATATTTGTGCAGGATACCATTTTTAAACAATTTTGAAAACATTGTTTTGAAAATGGAAAAATATTGTTTTGAAAATAAATTGAACTAAATTTTGAAAATCACCGGACTTCATTTTATCAAAACTTAAGTCACTCAATCTTCGACTACGGTCATCGATTGAGGGGGAGAGTGATTTTAAAAAAAAAATTTTCAAACGATATTTCTTCACAAAAGTTCCGGTTGTACTAATAAAGTGGTGATCTAAAGATTTAATGTTATGTCATGGTATGATTTTTCTTTAGAATCAAGATCTTTCAAAATGAAATTTTTTCTGTTCTTGTTTGATTGTGAAATTGTTTTATTTTACTTAAAGATCTCTTAAAACAATCATACCTGACACTAACAATCTTTAATGTCTTAAATGGTCCTTATCTGTCATTTTTCAAAATCAAATCTTGCCACGTCTTTCCCCAAAATCTTTTAAATAATTTAAATCAACTGGGATCACAAATCTCAATTGGTTTGAAATTTTTGATCGGGGGAGAGATCGTGATTTAAATCTTTTGTCTGTTTTAATGGAATTGGTTTTAGTCCTTTAAAGGCACTCCTGCCTCCTTGTGCCAAATGATTTCAAATATACAATGCACATGTTGAGGGGGAGCATTTATCCAAAAACCAGAAGAGCTTTTAAATCAGGCACATTTTCTCCCATGTTTTCTAAACCTTGTTAAATCACTTGGGATCCAAAATCTCAAAGGGTTTGATATTTTTGATCGGGGGAGAATTTGTGATTTAATAATGAAATTTGATAAAAGGTGATCGTTTTGATTCAATTGTGCAGGCTGCTCTCTCATATGTGCTAAACGCTTTCGAATCTCGAAGCACATATTAAGGGGGAGGATTTCAAAAGAAAATAAACTATCAAGGTACAAAAGATTTTATGTTTTAACATAAAGTACCTTGATTGGGTTTTCAAATGGTTTTCTTAATGGCTTTTGTGATCGTGGATGTGCTTCAAAAGAACTCTTTCCTCTATGTGATAAAATGATTTCACATATCCTATGCACATATTGAGGGGGAGAATTTTACCAAGAAAATCAAATGGCTTTTTCTATGAAAATTGTGATCAAAGAAAATATTTCAAAGTCCTCTTGCCTCCATGTGCTAAACAATTTCTAAATCATGTGCACATGTTGAGGGGGAGGTTTTCTAAATGATCAAAACTATTAAGGTACAAAATACTTTGATCTCGTATCACAAGTACCTTGATTGTTTTTCCAAATAATTTTTCAATTGGTTTCAAGGAAGAATGAACTATACCAAAAGACCGATCATTTTACTTTATGTATGGAGTTATAAGGATGGTGAGGTTAGGTATTAGTTCCCACGATCCGCCGAACCAAGGGATCTACCAGGGACAATCCACTAGATAGTGTAGAGTCCTTAGGTATATTGAAAAAAAGGAGAAAAGTGAGATATGGGAAGAGTGCGGATGAGAAAGAGCTAGAACTGGAATAAACCCAACAAGGTTCTAGTAATGAAGTCTCGTAAGCTTGAAGGGGTTGAAGAATGAAAAGAATTAAATGTAAAAGGGTGAAAAGAAATAGTCCTCCAATAATTCAACCTTAGGGTAGAAACCGGGTTCAATACATATGCTATTGGTGTTTACTAAGGTAACACTGGTATTGAAGACAAGACGTTATGGACCCAGTGACGCACTGCACCTAACTTCCCAAGCTACTCAAGTTCCTCTTAAAAGGGCTTGTTTCATTCTCACGGGGAACCTACATAACCTATCGACTTTCTCCTAGAGATTGTTGATATTGAAGAAGGAGACCCTATCCCTAGTCTCCGGCATAGAAACCAAATGTGCACTATTGAGTCTAGAGCCAAGAGATCATCCACAATATCTCATTAGGACACAAAATTCTTGAAGACTTGTTGTTTCACTCAATGTGGAAAGTAAGAATATATTAAGAGTCCTACGCATTATCCTTGTGGTATTGCCAGAACATCCGAGTGATATGTTAAATATTCACGATGAAGATGGAAACCCTTCTAGAGCCAACATCAAACAAGCTCTTGGTGGGTGGCATGTGAGATCTTCTCGTAAGATCAAGCTTGTGACAACTGGATAGAAACGATGGGGAGATTCAATCTTGAATCAACCTTGGTCCAGGAATGGAATTGACGAATACTTTTGGAAAAACCATTCGATGTGCAAATCTTCTTTTCTCTAGCACGTCAAATGTGTATTCATTTTCAAACACAAAAAGTATCTCTGATTGAAAAAATACTTTTGGAAAAACCGTTCGATGTGCAAATCTCTTCTTTTCTCTAGCACATCGAATGTGTATTCTCTAACAAATACAAAAAGTATTTTAAATTGAAAATTGATATCTCTCATAAAACCTTCGTCGTATTGCAAAACTCTTTCTTCAAGCAATATGCGATTGTGTTTCAAATCAATTTTCATCAATCGGTGAATCTCAATTACCGGTTCACTCACTCCATGTTGTCTTCTTTGAGACGTTTCGGTTTGAGAACAACTAGAACAATGCGAAACCCTATCAAGGAGATTCTTCAAAATTATACCGATCACATGCATTACTTGTATCGATCAGCGGGAACCATGGGCGTGTACCTCAATTCGGAAGTGATCAAAGACACTTTTGTGTGTTTTATTGCTAATCGTTGTTTGCGGTACATTTAGACGGTTGCGGTGATCGAATTGAGAAGTCAATCAAAGCCGCATGCTCACAAAGATCCACACTTAATTGAAGAAATCATGGTGGTGCCTATCTACATAACTGGCTCGATATATTTTATACTATGCTTCGCTTCTGCCGCAAATATCTTGAACCGATAAAAGCTTTCGCTTCTCTGATGAAAGATATGATCCAATAGTGTGAGCATGTCGGTCCAAAAGTCACAACATCACATGAAGGCAACACAACTATGGATGATCCAGAGATTTTTGTTGTGGCTGATGATCTCAAAGAAAGGTCGAAGATCATCAAAGATGTGGATCAGTTCAAAGACCTCCACTGAAAGTACAAAATAATCGGACTATGAAGAGTCACTACAAATGCACAAAGAATGCGGACATTGAAGAATTGAAGTCTACGAGCTTAGAATAGAAGACAAAATAGAATGCTAGGATTCGAAATGTAAAACATGGGGTGACCTCCCTTAGGGGGAGATTGTTAGGAATTAGAAAATTCCATGTTAAAGTGTCGGTCACCCCAATTATGGTTTAGCATAAGTTAGCTCGTAGACATGTCGGTTGTTACGTTATTTAGTAGTTTATTAGTTAGTCAGGAGTTGATGTGTTTGGTTGTGTACAAGTTTTAAATTTATAAAGGTGAATTACCAATATTACCAATAACACATACGAGCAAGTATACTCGTCTGCTATAGCAAGATTATGAAGGTAAGTCGGGATCGTCATAGGATTTGAGTGAATCTAAACACAAGTTTGAATTAACTGAGTCTATCCAAAACATATAACAAAGCAAATAGATATAATGAAATTCAGATGATTAAAACTACACTTGCTTAAACTAGTTTCATATCATAGATTAATGTAATTGTGTTAACCTCTTAACATGTTGGTTGTGATAATTAGTTGGTAGACTAATCTATTGTTCTTACAAGTCAAACTTTGATCAAGAGTTTAATTTATAAAAACAAGCATTAAGTTTAACCAATCAATTCAAGATCAATTCAAGTTTCATAAGTCTACATACATAAACTTAAACACAAAACATCCACTTGTTCATCAAATTGCTTAAGAAATGGTCAATACAAAAGGTAACCGATCATAGACAAAAGGCTACAATTGATTCTCAACAACTAATCTTACGACCATTTAGATGTTTCCAACCAATCCAATTTGATAATCAAAAGCGCTTTCTATTACAACCACACCTTAGTTCCTTTTTATAATCAAGAATAATGGGTAAAACAATCATCCATAGACAAAATGATTATGACTAGTTGAATAACACGAAGTTCTTTTCGACCCCAACGATTATATCAATTAGCCAAACTTGATTAACAAATGTCACTATGAAACTTTAGCACAATTGGATCTTAGAATCAACTTGAAATTGAATTAAAACATGTTAACACAACCACTAACTAATCATATGATAATCAACATCATTTAAGCAAGTGTATAAAGAAACTAGCCACTCATAGCAAACATAAACATAAACTCAGAACTTTGAACATTAGAAAACATGATTAAAGGTCTTACAATGCTTGGAATAAGATTACAAATGATGTAGTAATGATTCCTCAAGTATTGGTGATGACTTCTTGATAGTTTGACCTCCAAATGATGACTTCTTGGACCTCCAAAGTTTCCTGGAACTTTATGAACGAATTTAGGCTTTGAGAGAGTAGTAGTGGTGGTTAGATAGGTGTGAGAGAAGATCTCTCAAGTTGTGGTGTATTTGGATTATGAAAACATACACAAATGAGTCCTATTTATACTACTCTCAAGCCCTTGGGGTTATAAATGCATTTCTTGGTCTCCAAGGAGTTTAGAAGGACCTAGAATACATGAAGGAAGGACCTAGAATTATTTTGAACAAGTTTGGAACCTTAGTAATGGAAAAATGGCTGAAACAGGACCTCCAACCGGATCCGGTTGAGCTCCAACCGTTCGGTTGGTCTACGTGACCATTCTCCAACCGGATCCGGTTACGGGTCTCGACCGATCGGTTGGAGCAAAATCACAAAAATTCATAAACAGCAAAGTTGTAGATCTTTCTCTTAGCTTTCCGTGGCCGCGAACCGGGGGTCAAACGGAGTCCGTATGCAAAAGTTATGGCCAAAATGGTGAAGGTGTGTCAAGGACAACGAGGCTTCCAATATCTTTTCGTTTAAGCTTCTTTTCTTCATTTCTTTCTCGTTTTCCTTCTTGAACTTTATTCTTGAGTCTTTGGACCACTAACTTGATGACTTTATCTTCTCGAATATACTCCACAAGTCTTGCTTTGGTCGGGAATTCTTCATACATGGAGAAATCTTTGTATTTTACTTCTTTTTCCGCCTTTTTCTCCACTTTCCGTGACTTGGCTACAAATGAACTAGCAAACGACTTTGATACGATTAAGCAACAAAAGCATATTATTATAACCAAATAACATACATAAAAACCCGGATAACGCTACTAAAAACATGCACAATTTGAGCGTTATCAAATTCCCCCACACTTAAACTTTGCTTGCCCCCAAGCAAATCTAGGAAAAACATCCACTGGTACAAGATCGTGATTATGAAAAATGTGATGCAAATCAACCAAGTAAAAATACGAGAGATGATTCATCAATTTTGCTTTATAAAGGTGAAACATCAAGATGTATGACAATATCCAATGATTTTCTTGCATGATTAACATTTCAGAACACCTCACAAAAAAGGAACGAAATATAATTCACTCAATCACTCATTTTTAGTGGAGTAACAAGATAAATCACACTCATTGCTCACCATGATTAGATTATTACCATAAGCTTGTACAAGAAACAAAACTCCACCGACGTGGCGTGAGCACCAAGTAAAAACATCTAAAGAGGGCTTTTATTCGGGTTATAATGATATGGCTAAGGGTTAAGGGTATGGATAAGGCATGGAATGTTAATGAAATTGGTGTTAAAATAAAATGAAATCAAGTCTAATACCCATGTTGCTAGCTACCAAACATTCCACGAACCAAATAAACGATTATAGCTTTGCTTTCTTCTTTTCACTTTCCATGCTTTTCACTTTGCCATGACAATTGTTCTTGATCATAGCACATTGGCTATTATTTCCATACTTTCAACACAATTTTTTTTTTTTTTTTTTTTTTGACATAACATAACGCATGGCTCAATCAATCACATAGGATGTGGTACTCATAATCATTTGAACAATCTTTTCTTTCCGTGACTAGCAACCAACCGCTTAGACATTGATACGGGATAGGCTAAGGTTTAAAGTGTAAAATCTTTTGTATTTTCTCGGTGAAGCAAAATATGAAAGGGATGGCTCGTAGGGTGTAACTAGGGTATCTAGTGCTAAAAATGAGCACTACAAATGGGTCCATGTGGGAGGTTAACTAACCAATGAGGCTAGCTAATATATCATTAGATGTAAAATGGAAGGCCATTTGGGTTAAATCCTAAGGTGCCTCTTTATCACACGAATTCACTTATATCGCATTTAATGCAATCTCACCTGCGGTCCGGTAATGATTTACAAGCACAAGTTCTAGAATAAATAAAATCACCCAGACACTCATAGCAAAAGATCCAAGCATAAAAGATGTATGCTAATAAGAAATAGGCTCAAATCCTCACAATTTAGTGGAAAGGGTATAATATGTGCTAGCAAATGTTTATCGATCCTTAATGGATTGCAATAGTAATCGGAACACATCTCAAGTTTCAAATATTAGCAGCTTTACCAAGGGAATGATCCTGTTATTCTAATAGATAATCCTAAAAGTGTGAAAACAACTAGATCACAAGTGGCAAACAAAATTTTAAATTTAAGCATGAAAACTCTAATTTTTCCTATTCATCCCCCACACTTAAGTTAGACATTGTCCTCAATGAAAACAAACTTCAAAGTATAGAAATAGGGAAAATAGAGATGAAACCGATATGTCAACGAGTTTATCACTTAAAATTTCTTCTTCATTCCTAGCGTCCATGGAGAAATCATCACCGCACACAATCTTATAAACAAACAAAAGGTTTTATTAAAGGATGGCACCCCCACACTTAAGTTAAACCAAAGGTTAAAACTTTGGGGAGTGACCATAGAAAATCAAATCAAACACACGGGTTGCCTCCCGAGAAGCGCTTGTTTTATTACCGAGTCATCACCGACTCGAATCTTCCCGGATTAGGATACTTTGACCATACGGTTCAAATGGGGAATTTCAGCTCTTAAACGTTAAGGGTATGGAATCTTTGGTTTGTACTCCACAATGGATGGGAATACATTTGATTCTTTTGGTTTGACCAATTGAAAGTCCCTCTTGTTATCTCGAACATTTGGTCGATTTCATTAGAAATGAGGACAGTGGCGGATCTTTATGATTTTTCGAGGATCATCGGACTTTCCACTCCCAAAGGAATATTGCATCCACATTCTCAAAGTGAGATGTAGGAGGTGGCTTAGTCCCACCGCTTTGATTTAAAGAAACTGGATTTTGTGGTGCGCACCATTTGTCTATCTTTCTTTCCAGTTCTCCATTCCGCTTGTCACCGATTTTGTTGAACTTCTCATCATCAACATGATTTGGAAATAAATTGCATTCGAACCTTTAATTGAGTCATTGGGATATGCATGGTGCAATCCTCAAGAAAAGGTGACACGGTTGGTGAGTTAGACATGATTTGGTTCGATTTGGCGTGGTTGGAATGTGCTCGGTCTCGTCCTCTTCGATAAATTCATCCTCACCCTTATCGTTCTCGTATTGAATTGAGGTTGGTTTGTAGACAAATTCATGTCTCGGGTTGGAATCTGTGGTGTAAGGAAGAGATTCAACATGATGGACTTCTTGTTCTTTACTTAATCTTTCTATCCTCCTCTCCAAGTCTTGGCTTATCGCTTGTTGGTTCCTTCTTCCTTGATCGACTTTATGTTCCAATTCAACCAACAGTTCGTCATATTCTCATTGGCTTTTGTTTGATTGGCCATCCACTCTCTCATCATCTCCTCCGTGAGGTTTTAGGTGTATTGAAATGTTGTGATGGATGTGGTATTGTATTCCATGGTCGATATCGAGGATATGTTTGGGTTGGGTTGTGATATGGATAGAGTACAATTTACGAATTTTGGTGGTGATATCCTCCGTGATATCCTTCATGTTGGACTAGGTTCACTTCCATGGGATCACACATCGGCGTGTCATCCTCAAGATCGTGGTTTGAAGCTTGGTGATTATTTCGCAGCTCCATTATCTCCTCCGTATGCTTATGAATTGGGTATCGATGTTTGTGGAGAGAGCTTCCAATTTCTCGATCAATGAGGCATGATCGGTATTGATGTTGCTTCCACCGCGGAAACAACGATATTCGGATTGGAATCGTTCGAGAAATTACTACTTGTGAAGATAGCGTTGACATACTCGCTTCTTGTTTGTGGTGGATGGTACGTCTTATCATTTGATGGTTTTGGGTTGGATTGGGTATTACTTGGCAATGAACCGATGGTCTAGAGGAATGTTGGTCGAAAATCGCAAACTTGTTTTCAAGATCTTGGATAGATGCTTGATGATTTTTCCGTCCTTGCTCAACTTTGGCTTTGAGATTGAAAATTTGATTTTGATAAAATCATTTGCGATTTTTGAGCGACCCACGAATTCTCTCATGGTTTTCTCGAATTCAGCTTTCTTCCATCTTTTGTCGAATTTTGTGGTGGTGGATCGTCACCAGTGGTTGAGAATCACGGTTGTCATCCCTTGGTCGGCGATCTTGCCAATTTCAATTTCGACCGTAATAATTACTACGATATCCTCCTCCACGGTATCCTCCTTGATCATAACTCTCTTCTCCTTCCTTCGGTCCACCCATAGGTTTATCGTCGCACTTGGATGATGGGTGATTTCCTCCACATTGTTGCATCCGTCTCGCATTTCCTTCATTTCATCTTTGATATCTTTGTATTGCGAGTCGATTTTGAGGTTAACGCCCATCTTTCCATGAGTTTTGAGGTGTCGGTATTTCGACAAAAGCAACAGTTTTCGGAGAGGTTTGGTTTTGGAATCTTTGGACCAATCAAGTTTGAGAAGTACTCGATCTTCGAGCAATTGATGTGCATCGTTGGGAGTCTTATAGAAAAATTCCTCCGACATCAAGGATGCCTTGAGAGATTTCATCTAGTCCATGGTAAAGATTTGGATAATGGTTCCTTTCGATAGTCCATGTCCATGACAACTCTGAAGCAAATCTTTCATTCGCCAAGCTTCAACAAGTGATTCGTTTGGGTTTTGGTTGAAAGCACGAATTTCTTCCATTAATCGATCAAACATGGCAGGTGGAAAGAATCGGCTTACAAAAGCTTTCCTCATCTCCTCCCAAGTATTGATGATTCCTGGGGTTAATTCATTGTACCATACTTTAGCATCTCCGGTGAGTGATGATGGGAAAAGTTTGAGTTTGATGGCATTGACATCGATGTCGCCATAACGGAACATGCCGCAAATTTCGATGAACTCGGCAATGTGCTTATGCGGATCGGCCACGCACGCCATCGAATTGTCGGTCTTTGATCATAGAAAGGTGATGTCCTTCACGGTGAAGTTGTCACCAGGTTAATAGCAACAATAGCACTTTGGGGTTGGTGCTACGGTTCGTTGGTTCCCGCATGGGTTGATCGTCCGCCATGGGAAAAGGTAAATTGGTGAAAGGGTTGTAAACAACTTTGGCTTCAATGAGGTTATCAAATGGTGGGTTTGGGTACTCTTGGTACACGATTTTCCAATGGTATGAAACGTGTTCTCCTTCTTCTTCGAATCAAACGCTCGGGGTTGGTAAGAGGTGTAATTGGTTCTATTCTCACGCTCGAGTGTTCATACAATGACCTAGAGAATCCGTGCAATATCTAAACACACGGACAAACAACAAAACAGCTTTTATGGGTCGATTATAACCGGATCGGTTGCGGGTTGCGACCGATAGGTTAGACCGGATGGGTTATGGGTAAAATTGTAACCGATTCGGTTGAGGGACAACCGAATCCGGTTAAGGTTTCGAGATGTTTTTTTTTTTTTTTTTTTTTTTTGGTAGAATCGACTTAGGAAATTCAAAACTTGTTGAAACACAATCAAATCCCCGCGCAATGCGCCAAAAACTTGATGTCTTTGGTTGTGTACAAGTTTTAAATTTATAAAGGTGAATTACCAATATTACCAATAACACATACGAGCAAGTATACTCGTCTGTTATAGCAAGATTATGAAGGTAAGTCGGGATCGTTCGCAGGGATTTGAGTGAATCTAAACACAAGTTTGAATTAACGGAGTCTATCCAAAACATATAACAAAGCAAATAGATATAATGAAATTCAGATGATTAAAAACTACACTTGCTTAAACTAGTTTCATATCATAGATTAATGTAATTGTGTTAACCTCTTAACATGTTGGTTGTGATAATTAGTTGGTAGACTAATCTATTGTTCTTACAAGTCAAACTTTGATCAAGAGTTTAGTTTATAAAACAAGCATTAAGTTTAACCAATCAATTCAAGATCAATTCAAGTTTCATAAGTCTACATACATAAACTTAAACACAAAACATCCACTTGTTCATCAAATTGCTTAAGAAATGGTCAATACAAAGGTAACCGATCATAGACAAAAGGCTACAATTGATTCTCAACAACTAATCTTCGACCATTTAGATGTTTCCAACCAATCCAATTTGATAATCAAAAGCGCTTTATTACAACCACACCTTAGTTCCTTTGTATAATCAAGAATAATGGGTAAAACAATCATCCATAGACAAAATGATTATGACTAGTTGAATAACACGAAGTTCTTTCGACCCCAACGATTATATCAATTAGCCAAACTTGATTAACAAATGTCACTATGAAACTTTAGCACAATTGGATCTTAGAATCAACTTGAAATTGAATTAAAACATGTTAACACAACCACTAACTAATCATATGATAATCAACATCATTTAAGCAAGTGTATAAAGAAACTAGCCACCATAGCAAACATAAACATAAACTCGTAACTTTGAACATTAGAAAACATGATTAAAGGTCTTACAATGCTTGGAATAAGATTACAAATGATGTAGTAATGATTCCTCAAGTATTGGTGATGACTTGGACCTCCAAAGTTTCCTGGAACTTTATGAACGAATTTAGGCTTTGAGAGAGTAGTAGTGGTGGTTAGATAGGTGTGAGAGAAGATCTCTCAAGTTGTGGTGTATTTGGATTATGAAAACATACACAAATGAGTCCTATTTATACTACTCTCAAGCCCTTGGGGTTATAAATGCATTTCTTGGTCTCCAAGGAGTTTAGAAGGACCTAGAATACATGAAGGAAGGACCTAGAATCATTTGGAACAAGTTTGGAACCTTAGTAATGGAAAATGGTGAACAGACCTCCAACCGGATCCGGTTGAGCTCCAACCGCTCGGTTGGTCTACGCGACCATTCTCCAACCGGATCCGTTACGGGTCTCGACCGATCGGTTGGAGCAAAATCACAAAAATTCATAAACAGCAAAGTTGTAGATCTTTCTTAGCTTTCCGTGGTCATGAACCGGGGTCAAACGGAGTCCGTATGCAAAAGTTATGGCCAAATGGTGAAGGTGTGTCAAGGACAACGAGGCTTCCAATATCTTTCGTTTAAGCTTCTTTTCTTCATTTCTTTCTCGTTTTCCTTCTTGAACTTTATTCTTGAGTCTTTGGACCACTAACTTGATGACTTTATCTTCTCGAATATACTCCACAAGTCTTGCTTTGGTGGGAATTCTTCATACATGGAGAAATCTTTGTATTTTACTTCTTTTCGTCTTTTTCTCCACTTTCCGCATTGGCTACAAATGAACTAG
Source organism: Chrysanthemum lavandulifolium (assembly GCA_022545495.1). NCBI lineage: Eukaryota > Viridiplantae > Streptophyta > Magnoliopsida > Asterales > Asteraceae > Chrysanthemum > Chrysanthemum lavandulifolium. The sequence goes on from CM040246.1 coordinate 148,451,439, forward strand.
CAAACGACTTTGATACGATTAAGCAACAAAAGCATATGATTATAACCAAATAACATACATAAAAACACGGATAACGCTACTAAAAACATGCACAATTTGAGCGTTATTAGTAGTGTAGAATAGTTTAGTGTATCACCGTGGAGGAAGGACGGGTCTTTACCCACTGTATACCTGATCCACAGTCCGATAGGAGGACGTTATGTTTGTAACTATAAATACCCCTTCCATCCTTGGAAGGGGTGGTGCTTCTAATCTAACCTTTCATATTTTGTAAACCAAGTCTCTACCAAGAACACCCATCTCTCTACTTTCTCTCTCTAAACATGGCATACATGTATTTCCATCATTCAAGACTACCCGAATCATCAACACAATAAATATTTCGATCCTACAATTGGTACCAGAGCCAAGGTTCTTGTGTTTTGATGATTTTTTTGTGGTTCGAATCTTGTTTTAAAATGATTTTTATCCTGCTTTGTGTGTTTTCCGTTTTACTTTTTATCAAGTATGTTTGCCGTTTTACTTTTTATCATGATATATTGATATCTAAATTTCAACAGGAAGGAATCAACTACCATGACATTAGATTTATCATGACTTGGCTAAATTTATTCTCAACGGTATTCAAAAGCACCCAACATTAAAGCTCAAATTAGTACACAAATATTTTAGACTTTTGTCAAAGAAATTACTAGTACATAGTGCTATGTTTTCTCAGTTAACAAATGTTCATCCACATATGTTTCATTAAACACATCACAATTACACAAATTCAATCCAAATAGTTATACAGATTAAAATTTAATAATAAGAGCCATCAATATTATACAAAGAGTGAATTGAATCATGCATTACTTACTTGATCACAAGCGTTTGACATGGAATGAAGATGCTAAACCGAGAGAACTTGGCGCTACACGCATTTACAACGTTCGAATCTACAGTTGAAAACTAGAGTTAGATCGATCAATAAGGGTGATTAGGGTTTTATAGGAGGGATGGATATTCAGCCCATTAAAGATACGTGGGTTTGTGAACGTTATATTTGGAGTATATAGGTAAATTAGGAAACAGAACGCTGTAAAATAGATTAGAACGCTTTCTCATCAAGCATTTAATTTGGAAGCAGTTAGACATTAATGAAAACTCTTACCGCTTTGTTGCCAAACAAGATTTTAAACTCTACCGCTTACCGCTTGTCACTCCTAAACGCTCTCTACCGCTTGTTGCCAAACATGACCAGTGGCAACCATGATTTTGCTGACAGTTCTCCTGTTTCTCCTGACATCATCAAATCTGCTGACAGTCCTGCTACATCTACTCCCATTTCTACTAGGTTGTCCACAGACTTTGAGGAACCATATACACGATTTCCAAGTCCTTCATATCTTGGTAATCACCAACCCAAAGCTGGAATCTTCACCTCCACTTCCTATGACAGTGATTTTGAACCAACTGTGAACAATCTTGACACCACAATTGATGTCAACCCCTCTGCTACAAAAAGGATCAACATTGCTCATCCTCAATCAAATGTTATTGGTGATCCTTAAGCACCTGTTCGAACTAGAAGTATTGTGACAAGTTCTAAGTATGGTCAGGTTGCTTTTCTTTCCTATGTCTCACAACAGCAAAGGGACAATCACACAGACTTTAAGCATTGTCTGCTTGCTTGCTTTCTTTCTCAAGTGGAACCAACGGTGTTTCTCAAGCTCTTGAAGATTCAAGTTGGCTTGAAGCAATGCAAGATGAGCTGCAACAATTTAAGAATCAAGAGTTTGGATCACGGTACCACTACCTGATGGGAAGATTGCCATTGGGACAAAATGGATTTTGAAGAATAAAAGAGATGCAAGGGGTATTGTGGTAAAAAAACAAAGCACGATTAGTGGCTCAGGGGTTCAGGCAAGAGGAAGGAATTGATTATGATGAAGTTTTTGCACCTGTAGCTAGAGTTGAGGCCATTAGAATCTTCTTGGCCTATGCATCTTATATGGGGTTTAAGGTATATCAAATGGATGTGAAAGGTGCGTTTCTGTATGGTAAGATTGAAGAAGAAGTATATGTCACTCAACCCACACGCTTTGAAGACCCAGATAATCCAAAGCATGTATACAAGGTTGTGAAAGCTCTCTATGGACTACATCAGGCACCAAGAGCATGGTATGTGTTAGGAATTATAAAATTCCATGTTAAAGTTTCGGTCACCCCAATTATGGTCTAGCATAAGTTAGCTCGTAGACATGTCGTTTGTTACGTTATTTAGTAGTTTATTAGTTAGTCAGTAGCATAGAATAGTTTAGTGTATCACCGTGGAGGAAGGACGGGTCTTTACCCACTGCATACTTGATCCACAGTCCGATAGGAGGACGTTATGTTTGTAACTATAAATACCCCTTCCATCCTTGGAAAGGGTGGTGCTTCTAATCTAACCTTTCATATTTTGTAAACCAAGTCTCTACCAAGAACACCCATCCTCTACTTTCTCTCTCTTAACATGGCATACTTGTATTTCCATCATCCAAAACCACCCGAATCATCAACACAATAAATATTTCGATCCTACAGTATGCAAGGCTATCTTCATTTATGTTGAAGCATGGTTACAAAAGAGGTGTCATTGACAAAACACTCTTCATAAAGAAAAATTTCAGAGACATCATTCTTGTGCAAGTTTATGTGGATGACATTATCTTTGGCTCCACTAAAGAAGCTTGGTGCAGGGAGTTTGAGGAGTTGATGAAGGAGAGTTTCGAGATGAGTGCTATGGGGAGCTTACTTTCTTTGGGTCTACAAGTTAGCGAAACACGATGGTATTTTTATCATCAGATAAATATGTGAGAGACATTTTGAAGAAGTTTGAGATGGCAAATGTCAGAACTGCCACTACACCTTATGAAGCTCCAAAACCAAAGAACAATCTTGAACCAGATCCTTCTATGAATGTTCACTTATACAGATCCATGATTGATTCATTGATGTATTTGACAGCTTCTATGCCTGACATTACATTTGCTGTGAGTGCTTGTTCTAGACATCAGGTCACTCCACTTACTTCCAACTTGAATACAGTCAAAAAGATCTTCAAGTACCTAAAAGGCCAACCCACTTTAAGTCTTTGGTGCCCAAAAGAGTCTCCTTTTAGGCTGAAAGCATATAGTGATAGCGATTATGCTGGTGCAAATCTGGATAGGATATCCACAACTGGAGGTTGTCAATTTCTTGGAAGAAGATTGATTTCTTGGCAATGTAAGAAACAAACTATTGTTGCTACCTCATCTACTGAAGCAGAGTATGTTGTTACTGCCAATTGTTGTGGTCAGGTACTATGGATACAAAATAAATTGCTGGATTATGGGTTTAATTTCATGAACACCATAATCTTTATTGATAATCAAAGTACCATATGTATAGTTTAAAATCTAGTTTTTCATAATCGAACTAAGCATATTGAGATCAGGCACCATTTTATAAGAGATGCATATGAAAAACATTTGATAAAGGTGCTTAAGATTCACACTGATGATAATATGGCAGATTTATTGACTAAGGCCTTTGATGGACCAAGGTTTCAACACCTAGTTGTTCATATTGGGATGCTTAACCCTTAACTGCAAGATTTGAGGGGAGGCATAAGCCTTAGGGGAGGCATATGCCTCAGGGGAATACCATATTATCTTGTATCCTTTTTTTCTTTGTTTATTTGTCATATTATTGGGTATTATTTCTTTCTTTGTTTAATTCCTAGTTATATATATATATATATATATATATATATATATATATATATATATATATATATATATATATATATATATATATATATATATATATATATATATATATATATATATTTCTTTGTATCTTGTTGTATATAACTCTTTTGATGGTTATCAACTCACCAGATGTGCCTTGTGTCCATCAAAGAGTTGGCTAGTCCAAAGGGTACAGCTTTGGTAAAGACACATCAAATATGTTGATAGCTGTAATTGTTTGCTAAAAATCATAGGGTATGCAACTCACCCATACTTAATTGCTGAGGGTTGTATGGTCATCAATTCACCATGGCTTATTCCTTTTTGGAATCCAAGAATTGGATAGCCCACACGTATATGGCTTGTGGTAAAGGCAGTGGAATACCATATTTGGTCATCAATTCACCAAAAGTGATTCTTTTCACCTAAGAATTGACTAGTCCTAAGCAAACCGCTACAAGTAAAGACATTTCAAATCCGTTGATAGCTGCTGATTTGCTAAAAATCGATGGTTATCAGTGTACCATAGTTTTCGAACTTAAACATTTGGCTACTCCAGTAGTAATGGCTATTGGTAAAGAGACATCAAATCCATTATTTTCAATGATTCACCTCTCTCAGGAGTTAACACACCTAGATGTGATGAGAATAGTATGAAACTAATCTGTTTCGATGTACATTTTGTCATTTGTTGCTGCAAAGATCTGAAGTTTCAAAGTTTTGCCATCATAGAGATGTGGTTGTTTTGCTTCTTTGTTGCTGATGTTTGACTTCAATCCTCTTGTTCTAAAGTGTTAAAGATCTATCAAGAATCTTGAACTTAACCTTGTCAAATTCAAGATTAGGGGAGGATTGTTTGGAATTCTACAAGATAAGAATTCTGCTGATTGATACTGCTGAAGTGCTGGATTCTGCTTAAGAAGTGTTTATGCGGAAGTAGTAAATCCGTGTAGTTTGTTTCTGCGGATATAGATATTCTGCGTATTTTATAGTTAGTTAGGATATGCTTGAGTTTTATTAGGAAGTGATAATGCATATCTTCTTTAGTTTTATGAATATACGTTTCTTGTGAAATGATTTAGGGTTCCTTGTCTATAAAAGGAACACATTAGAATGTATGATGGATGAGTTTTGAAAAACAAGTTTTAGTTTTATTCAAAGATCCATAGAGGATCAAAGTATTCTTAGTAATTTGTGTTCTTACTTGTGTTTGTTTTCCGCTTTAGAATACAAGTAATAGAGACTTTCTATTAGCGTGTTTGTGATTACATAAACATAACTAACGATTCACGAGCACTCAAAGATCTATCAAGGTCTTAGGTTCAACATTACCCACTATGAAGAAAACTAAGAGGCATGGAAAAACACACAAAAACGTATGTTACATAAATCTACTGAATAAACTTAATTCTTGGAATATTAGTTTGGGTAGCAGGACCTTGTAGGTGTGCCCGACTTTTAGGAAGAAGGTAAAGGAAAATCGATAACCAAGTGACTCCCTACATCTTTGATTTCACAAAAGCACACTAAGTAAACATTGCATTAAAAATGAGATCATTAATGAATTAAGTGATTAGCAAGGCAAACATGCTTTTATCTATTAATCTTCTCTTTACCATAACCAATCTATCATGTATTTATTTTTTATTTTTTTTCATTAGTTTAATTAATAACAAAAACACAATCGGCGGATTTAAGATGTACGTGACAACCCTTAAAAATTTGCTAGACATTTAGGATCTCTTCGCTCCATGCGAACGACCTGGTCTTGCCCTATATTACACTGATCGAGTACACTCCTCGTAAGTGTTGGTGATTGTCTAAAGCATTCGGCATACTATAAATTTAGGGTGGTGATTTGCACACTCTCTTAATTGATTGGCACACTCCAAATTAGAGTGTTTTGATATTTATACCCTTAGAGGGTGAAAAAGTATAAAAAAAATAATATAAGGGTATAAATGTCAAGATACTCTAATTTATAGTGTGTCAATTAATTTAAAGAATGTGCAAATCACCTCCCATAAATTTAAAACTTAAATACAACACATTAATCGTTATATATACAAGCCCAAATAAAAGCCCATCAATCACATAACAACCTTGTAACAAAAAGTTCCAAATTCAAAACCTTGAACTATAACATTAACAGTCATCATTGCTAGGTACCTTAAATTTCAAATCTCACACAACCCTTTTCCCTCCACTTATTATATATAGAATCTCCCGTCATCCATTTTCTATAATCTTCATTAACCCACCATATGACGTCTTCGTATGCGTCTCCAGATAAAATAATCTTTTTATACCGTAAATCAGTAACTACTTGGGGTGTGTTTGGACTAGAGCTTTTAGGATCACTTATTAGTGTTGAGCGGTCAACATTGAGCGTTGTAATTATTAATGCCCGTTTAACAAGCAAAAAGTAACTTTATCTTTTTTTTAAATGCTCTTTTTTTCAACGCTCAATGAAGTAGCATTTAGAAACGTTGAGCATTTAGAAGTTGTTTTACACATTATGATTACACTTACAATTACGTTACCAAACGTTTTTATAGAAAAAACGGCTATTATTCACATTTGTTGCTCACTGCTATTTACTACTTAGTGTTGGTTTTATGGACATAAACTAGTAGTCGTGAGTTAGGATCGAACTCGAGACCACGGGATTGCACACTTTACGTATGAGAATTAAAGTTATAATAATTAAATATAAAATGTTATATTTAGTTATTCTTTACACGAAATGTATAACGAACGTTAAGTAATTATTGATAATTGACTAACGACCGTTAAATGTTAAAGGAATGACTAAACATGAAATTAGATGTCAAATAGGTTCTAGAAACCATATGGCCTTTCATAACCGATTGGATGGGGGTTTCCATAAACCAATTCAACCCTAACTTGAACTCTAAGTTTCTTTGGGTATATATATACAAGGCATAGGGTCTTTTTAAATTAACTCTTGTACTCCTAAACCTAAAACCTAAACTGTTTGTGTGTGTTTTTGGTTCAAACGATCGGTCACACCTTCCTAAGGTGTCGATCACTTTGTTTTTCTTTAACAAAACGTTTTGTGTTAATTATACTAGCACTTACTTTAATTTGTTAATAGTACGTGTGTACAAGAACGTGGTACTAACACCCTATTGTTAGTATCTTGGATTGAATTACAAAATGGTAAGGGGTAATTCTTATAATCCTATCAACCCTAATTAGGGTACATCTCAATTGCTAGTTTGGGAATTGATTCTTGTTGGGCTAGAATCAAAAGGTATGCATCCTTTATGTTTATGTTAATTGATTATTCATTATATGTTCCTTACGCTTCCACATGATTACTTTGATGTTTATTGTTTATATTTAGGAGTTGTCATGTTATATAATTCCAACAGTGGCATCACGAGCTTGGTTTAATGAGTAATTAATTACTAAATACGTAAAAAAATGGATATTTTATTGTGTTTGATATGATTATTCTGGGGTTTTGGTTATGATTATGTAAACCCTAATTTTAGGGTTAGGGCTTTTGCCCTAATTGGTTTTAAAAAAAATTATGTCGACCCATTAAATTTTTTTTAGGTCGATCTTAAATTTTTTTTAGTCGAATTGTTCAAATTTTTTTTAGGGTTTATAAAAGTTTTTTTGTTAATTGATATCTAAACCTAGAATTGTATATATGTTACGTGAATTAATTCGTGAATAATTGTTATGTGACACGGAATTGAATGCGATCTTGTGACAACGTGAATAATTGTTATGTTAAATCCATATAAACGTGCATGTTTGGCATGGATTATTGTCGATATATATTTAATTTTTAAGATTGATTATGTGAAAATTAATTGTTAAGTTTTATACACATGTGTATTGTTTTGATAAATCTTGAATTGGGGAATACCTCAATAATATTAATTAATCAATTATGTGCAATTTGGTATATGTTTGACTATGGCTTACGCAATCGATTTATCGATGTATGTGGCTCACTTGCCTTAGTAAGTGAAAGCCCTAGTTAACATATATATCATTTAACCTATAATTGATTATTAATAGGTTTTATCGAATAAGTTGCATGTGGCTACTTGTTTACGCATATTAATTATTAGTTATGTGCGCATTGTTTTAGTTGTTTATTTTTTATTTTGTTACTTGTTTGTTTATTATGTTTGACAAGTTTTAAGCAAAGGGTAATTTCATGAATAGAAAAATAAAATTGGACTAAACAATGGTGAAATTTGATTTGTTTTTGAAGAGTTAAAATTTTCATAAATTTAATTGAGTGGTGAGTTTTGGTACAAATAGTGAGAACGGCGCATCCAATTTTGATAAACTATAAGAGGGGTATAAGGAGGGGAGCGCATTAAATTGTGACCCGAAAGAAGGAGGTTAATTGCTTCGCGCTGACCAAATTCTCCTCTTCTTTGTGCTTCAAATTGGAGTTACCAAGTAGGCTATTTTATGTACAAAAGCATCTTAAGGGCGAATTAGCTTTAATTCCATGCACCACCTAGTGGTAATTATCCGAAACACTAAGTCTTTAGACTTATGCAAAAGTATGATATAATGGACGATAATTAAAGGTAAATTCTTTAATTGGCGAAACCAATACCTCAATCAAAACTTTGTTAAATTTAATCTTTATGAATTGGTTAATAAATTTTTTTTATTAAAATTTATGCTACAAGATGAATGCATGCATCTTTGTACATATTTGATTTGACACCCTAAATCAAAACTAGTACCCTTTAAAATTAAGTTAATGCCATCTAGTTAAAGAAACACTTGAAGTTGCAATTTACGTCATGTGAGAACTTTGCTAGATTGTGATGGAAAGGTAAATCTTCATGTTAAGTCAGACCTCACATGGACACATCTGCAGTTCTTTAAGTTAGACGACTTAAATTGAGTAGTAAGTGAGACCTGGACTCAAGGCACAAGATGGGGATAAAACATGTTTACATTTGCAATATTGTTGGTAATGTAAATCCCATAATGATCTAGGAATTGGAAAAGGTTTGGCAATTATTGTTCGACATATTACCTTATTATGTGCTTTCATTGCTAGCAGATCAACTGTGTTATACCCCTTTATCACATATACCTTATCACTTTACCAAGCAAACCCAACACAAACACGTAACAGTTATGCGTAGAATAGAAAGATAAAGAAAAGAACTTGGTGACTTGATGTATAAATTCGTATGTATGTTTATAGAGAGGTAGAGAGAAGAAAGATGAAAACAATAAGTTGTATATTGCTTCAAGGAAAACACACACACACACACACACTCAAGCACACCCTCAAATGACATACTTGAGGGTATTTATAGTAAGAGAGGATGATGCCCTAAGGCTTGGCCATGGGCCTTGAGATGGACTTGGATTGGGCTTGGGTTTCACGAACTAGACAAGGCTAGCTTAACATAACTTATGCCCAATTAGCTTAGCCCAATCCACGAGCCGTTGACTATTCTATCACGATATCTAACATACGTTACAAAGTTCCTAATCGTGAATGACCATCACTTCTAATAAAAATAATCAAGGCTAACAATCTCCCCTGCGGGTGGCCATTCAAAGATGCTCCACTTGAATAGGTCTTTAATCTTTTGAGCTTGAACTTTGTGAGTAGATATAGAATAGTCTTAATTCTTTGTTCCTTCATGCTTTGTGATCAGTTAATGTGGTTGTCTGCCGATGTCAACTTCGATGGTTAGGTGTCTCCACGTCTTTCTCCACCATGCTCACACTTCTATTTGACTTTGAGTTTCCAATGATGAAGTTCTCGAGTCTTTACACTTTGTAGATTCTTTGACATTGACGAAGAATCATCTCTAACTTTGAGTTGCCTTTGATTTTGATGAGAACTTTCATGTGTTGTTGGTATGAGCATGTGGCGAGTCTGCACGATCCATCCGCTCTGGAGCTTCCATAAGAAGACAACATAAAGCAGGTTAGTAATAAGCGGATTCCGGCACTTACAAGTTTGAATTTCGAGGGTGTTAACAAAGATAGTGTGAAAACACGTCTCTAATTCTCACGAGGCCGTTCTGAACTGAGTCCCACAAGTGAGATAACACGATATACCGAAGTACATCTGATTCGGATGAGTCATTGAGGTACACCAAGCATCACCCCACGACCGTAGACCGTTTGAGACACACTAAGCGTAATCCACGGAGAATTACCGTGACTGCTTGTGTGGCTGTTTGATGTTGACCGGCAGAATTTCCATTCAATCATTGAAGATTACGGTTGTAAAACTTCTCATAAATGTTACGGCAGATTGCAAAGATCTGCGTGGGACTCTAGAATATATCACTTGTGCCTTATTGATGAACAACAAGCGATGTCATGTCAAGTGTTCCTATGAGATCTTTTGATGAATCTCGTGGCTCTAGACTCAATTAGTGCATTTTGGTTTTCTGAGCGGAGACTAGGAGAGGTCTCCTTCTTCAATATCAACAATCTCTAAGAGAAAGTAGATAGATTATGTAGGGTTCCCGGTGAGAATGAAACAAATCCTTTTAAGAGGAATTGAGTGGCTAGAAGGTTTAGTGCAGTCGTCCTTTGGGTCCATGACGTCTTTGTCTTCAATACAGGTGTCATCTAGTGACAACCAATAGCATATGAATTGAACCCGGTTTACGCCCTAAGGTTGAATATGGAGGCTATTTCTTTTCACCCTTTTCATTACATTTCTTTTAATTCTTCAACCCTTCTTTCTCCTTTCTCACATTACTCCTTTTTCAATCATACCTAAGGACTCTAATACTAAACTATTTATGATGTCCTTGGGTAGATCCCTCCGACTCAGCGGATCATAGAGACGGATTTCCTATCCTTAGTCACCTTATAACTCCATGGCTGTCCTATTGTTTCCATAAAACCATTTTTCCCGAAAATCTCTCGAGTGTTTATGATTATCAAAACATTTTGTTAACACCTTGAGAGTTTTGTTTTCGTAAACTCCCCCTTCACATGTGCTTATATGTTTTGACAAATCGCACCTGAGAGGGTAGAGTTCGCACTTTTGAATTGATCGACTTTAAATGAACTAGACCGATTCGAGACACGTTTACATCACTAGAGGACTAGCTTGAAATTATTACCCGTCCTGGTCAAGTCCATAGAAAGTTTCTCGAGATGGTACATGATTCCTCGTCAATTCATTGGTTTCACATGCGAAATTGGCATAAAGTTCTTCTTTACCACACGGGGTATATGAATCTTCAACACTTTTACAAGTACCTGCATCCACAGAAGAAGAATTTTCACAAATAACAGTGTTAGAAGTACATGATTCCTCACGGTGAGGGTGATCACTATCAACGGTTGTAGTGGATCGACTTCCTTATCCGAATGATTGTCACTATTATCTCGTGTTGGTGTAAGTATCAAAATCTTTCTGTGGGAATCCATCTAAGACCTATTTGGTTGAAAACTTTTCCGTGGGTATCCACTAAGGTAAGATCTAGGAGTTGTTTTCTTATCGATCGTGGAAGACTCGGTTTTGGGAAAACTACGTCTGAAGAGATCCACCTATTAGGTTTCTTTTGTTTGACATTTTATCAACGGGCTTGTTTCTATTTGGTGTCTTAGTGGATTGTGCCTTGGCACGAAATTATCTTTCTTGAGATATTGTAAGGCACATGCCTCATGATTAGTGAAAAGACACATTTTTACATGTAGTACAGACAAATTCAATATTTTGTTTAAAACAATGACTTTAACTTTGTCACTCAGGTCTTTTGAAATTGATTCTTGGTCGAAAGACTTAGAATTCCTAGTGTTGTTTTCTAAGGGCATAGCATTTTCTTTTAGCGCAACTACTCTTAGATGCAAGCCAATCCCTAGTCTTTTGTAGAGTGTTCCTAGGTAATGGTTTACTACTACTAGCGGTGCCTTGAAATCTTGTAGAATTCATCACCCTAGATGTTGTACCTAGAATTCGTCTTTTCGAGTGCAGTGCCTTTTTCCTAGCTTCTTCTAGATAGTGATTGTTGACCATGTTGTTAGAACCAATGATTCTTTAACTGGATTTTTGGTCACATTCCGTGTACTATTCCTAGAAATGCCGGTGTAATCACTTTTGGTGTTTCAAAGAATTGCTTTTCCTTTTCAAAACTTTTGATAATTCTCTTTTTAATAGGCGGGGACTGTGGGTGACTGTTTTTGACAAATCATTTTTCTCATTGACTTTTGGAGGAGGCATAGAAATGTACATTTTGGTTTAGAAACCGGTTTGGGAACATTTGCTTTCTCCGCATGATCAATGGTTTTTAATCACAGCTTTCCACTACCTTTCCTTTTGACTTTCCACCGAGCCCTCAAAAGATCATTTTTCGCTTTCATGTCATTGTAGGCACGCCATACGACAATTTGTCATATTTGCATTCCTAAGTTTTACGATCAAGTTGTTTGAAATATGAGACATTTTCTTTTCAAGTTTCATAAGAGCTTTTTCATATTTTGAAACAATTTGGAGGTCTCATCCTGAGTCTTTCATGATCTTCAACGAGAATATGTTTGCAAAATGATGGACATGATATCGGTAGTCATAACATCTTGAAGAGAATCATTCAAATTTTCCAAAACTTTGATGTGTTCAACACTTTCATTAGCTTGCTTTACCGGATTTATGGTCCTTGACAAAGTCATTGTTTCTTTCAAAAGCGCTTGTTCAACATGAATTACCCTCGCCGATGGCGCTTAACGGAGGGGCAATTTGGGTTTTAAAAACTCTTTTGTTTCGTCATCCCGACGAGTAAACCGGATGTTAGTTGTAATATTGGTTTTAGACTTGGCGATGTCTTGAATATACCCAATTCTAGTTTTAACGTCATCTAAAATGCTTCTAGTATCACTTGTGTTAAAAGGATTGTTTGAAGACATTTGTTCGATTTTCGAAAGAGATTTTGAGACTACAACTGGTTTTGAAACTGATTTTGAAACAGGTGTTGACACTTTGTTTGAAACACTTGGTGTTATGGAAAACTTTGACGTTTCTTTTTGATTAACAAAAGTAATCCCATTAATTTTGTTCCATTTGTTATAATCAATCGGTTTAAGATCTGGATTCTTTTGTTTCATTTTGATCTACTCTCCTCGCCTAGTTCCAACGTTTCAAGAGAATCACGAACAATTATGGGTTCATGCAAAGGTTGTCCATTGTTCAACACATTCCGTTCTTTCCGAGCTTTCTTGAGGAACGAAGGAGGTGAGTTACCAAGAGCCATTTTATGTGAAGTGTGAAAATCGGTTTGCTTGATTAGAAAGCATCTTGTTTGTTTTAGCGGAATGACCCGTTGTAAGAAGCAAATTATCCAATTTTTGATAGTTTCATTTTATCCGAATTTCATCAAGAAGAGAATCTTCTCGTTTTGAAAAATCGACAATCAACTGCTTTTCTTTTTCAAGATCGAAAAGTGTGTTTTTGTTTAGAAAGTTGGTTGTTTAGATCGAAAATTTCCTTGTTTAAAGATTTTATTTTCAAATTGATTCACATCAATTGTGTCATACTTGAGTTGCAATTGTTGTTCTCTTAAAATGTAATCTCGATAACCAATTTCTAATTACGAAAGTTTGTTTGTATGAAATTCAAAGGCTTTGGCGTGCTCCTTGTAACTCTCAAGCTCGGTCAATTTAACATTCGCGGCCTTAACTTCGCGATTGACCGCTCTAACTTTCTCAACTTCAATGCCACATTGATTAATTAATGATTCAAAATAAGCACGAGTTTCCTCATCATTAGCACCATTCGTATCACTTGACCTCCATTAGGATCCATATATGGAGTTTCGAGTTAACATTGCTATTAACTTGCTCTCCCACATATGTGTCATAATAAGGTTCGGAGACACGAAATGTGGCTTCTCATGAGTAAACGAATGTGGTACCTCATTGAGTGAATCTGTCGAGATGCAGAGTTGTGTCATAAGTACCGCTTGATGTTGTGGCTCGTTGATTGATTGTGTGACTGGAGGTTGCGATGATCGTTTGCTTTATCTTCCCATTTTGGGTACCGAATTTTATTTCCTCGGCATCAACTCAATTCCCAACTCTTCTTTTTCGCTAACATCAACATGTACTTGGATCTTTTCAAGCTTTGTCATTGGTATGACACTAGATCCTCAATCTTGTCTTTGAGGTTCGAGGTAGCATTCGAATGTAAGTCATAAAGCAGCTTATTCCCATTTTGATATCCCATATTCGATTCACAATCGACCCCTTGATGTCCATCTCCATAATTCCCAACGATTTGAGTCGCAACATTGCCATTCGATTACCCATCGCTCTATTCCCAACATTCGTCCCATCCGATTTCCAACATTCGACCCAACTGATTACCACGATACGGAACCGCTGATTACCCATGCGATCGCTAAATGCTTTATCCAATAAAGAAAATACTTGTTGCAAGGTCGCTTACTTCGACTTTCAGGATCGGTGATTCCTTGTTCTGGTATTGTGGATACGGTTGTTGAATGACTTGTTGTTCTTGTGGATAGAATTGTTGTTGAGGTTGTGGAATGTATTGCTACAAGTTGCTGTTGGTGGAAGATGATGAAGCTTGTTGTTGTGTATTAACTGAAGGTTGAGTCTTTGCAATTAGTGCCACTTGATCATGATTCTTTACTAATCTTTCTTGCCTGACTTCATTCGCTTCAGCTTGGTTTTGTTTCAGAAAATCGTTGAGTTGATCAAAGTTTACCTGATGTAAGTCTTTTGTTTGGTTGACAATAGTGACATATCGTCCCCATTCTTCCGGAAGATTATTCAGGAACTTGATGTTTTGAACGATTGTTCTGGGTGCCAACTTGTTTCTGATAAGCTCATTCATCAAAATGCAAAACCTTCCATAGTAGGATTCAATGGATTCTCCGGTGTAGATGTAAACTTCTCCCATTCGGTTAGCGACTTGTTCTCCATGTCTTGTTTACCAATTTCGCTCCAAAACATATCCGTCTAACACGTTCCCACATATCGAAGCGGTTTCTAACTGTCTCACCGCAAAGAAAGATGTCTATTGGTAAACCCGGTTGGATAATATGAATTGCCATGTCATCTGATCGACTTGTTTCGATCCTCTTGATGTATTCTCGATTCGGTTTGAAGATGAGAGGATGGTGGGATGGGAGGTGTTGCATCTGCATTTCGTGTACATGAACTTGTCGAGGTGGAAGGGTCCATCCCGAATGGATTTAATCATGAGTTTCCATTAGGTTTGGTCTTGATGTAGCGGAGCATTCGACTTGTCCATTGAAGATAACCACCTTTTGCCAACATAGGAGGTCGGTTTTCGGCACCGGCTGCATGAATGTCTTGTTGAGTAGCCATTGATGAAGGTATGATCTGATAAAGTTGATGTAGGATCGATTCAACGATAAAGGAGTTGTGTTTGATAAGTTATGGTCGGTTGAGGTTTATCCGAAGGTCGTACTCGTAAACTTGGTTCTTAAAAAATTTTCGCCCAAAATTTGAAATTCACTATAAAAATCAATTCTAAGGGTGTATGAAAAATTTGAGTTATGACCAAAAATTTGAATTTAGGCCCAAAAATTTGAATTTTTGACCAAAAATTTCCAAGTTATACCAAAATTTGAATCTCGCGTAAAAATTGAACGTTTAGTCTCCTCGAAAAATTAATTTTTTTTTTTTTTTTTTTTTTTTAAAGCTTAGGCGTGGGAAGAGGAAGTTACAGTAGACTAGGAAGTTACGAGTAGGATGGCTTAGCGTGGGATCTTATCGTAGGATGCTTAGGCGAGGAATCCTTAGGCGTAGGAAATTCTTATCGTGAGAACCCAAGTTACGCGTAGCAAGGTGCTGCTTACGCGTGGGAATAGCTTACAGCGTGGGAATGACTTACGCTAGGAATGGCTTACGCGTAGAATCCAAAAATCCTTTACACTATCACGGTGTAAGAGATATCCAAAGTCGGTGTTCCACACTTATCCAAGTGAGGAAGCACCGAGTCACCGTTATAGCACGAAGATTCTTCACCAAAAGTTACGAGTAGAAAACTTATGAGTAGTTGACTTTCTTACAGTAGAACTAGGGTTTGACTTACTCGTAAAAATTTCCATGATTCAACCAATATCTCTTGCATGGATAGCCTTAAAACACTCAAATAACACAAAATGTTAACCTTTTCCACCCAAAGTGCTTAGAAAAGTTACGAGTAGAAAACTAGGGTTTTGACTTTTGACTTCTACTGTAAGAAATTTCCAACGATTCAAATGATTTCTTTTGCACATAAAGCCTTAAAACACTCGAATAACCCAAAATGGTGACCTTTTCACCAAAAGTGGCTAGAAAAGTTACACAGTAGAAATGACCAAAGAACCAAAACGAGCTTAAAACGTATCTAAACCCGTAAAGCTTGAAACTTTTGCGAAAAACTAAAACTTTAACACCAAATAAACCTTAAACCACAAGAATCTTGAATTTTTTGGTGAAAAAATGAAAGCTTTAAGCGTATCAAAAGTGTAAAACGTGAGCTTATATGCGTAACCCTTCAAAACAAACACAAACACTCCTAAACCATTGTTAGGCGATTGATACCAAAACTTAACGCGTAACCTTAAGCTTATGCGTAGACAAAAAGTTACTCGTAAACCTTACGCGTAATTGTGAAGTTATGCGTAGAGTTACTCGTAAGCTTTTAGCTTATGCGTAATGAAACTATGATAATTTGGATCCTAGTTTTCGAGAAAATTCTACGGTTATATGAATATTACCTTTGGTATTTTATTTTCTTGAAAAGTTTAATTATCGAAAATACTAAAATTGAATTTTGCTAATTCTTTAAATGTATTATGCAACATTAAACCGTAAACGTAGGTTATTCTTATATTGGTAAATTGATCTACACCTGTAAGGGTTTTTGGTAGAGTCAACTTTACTAAAAGAATAAACCTAGTCCTCTTTTCATTAGAAAAGAGTGAGATTCAATCATATTTCTTTTCATGAATGAAAAATGTATGATAGAAAAATTAGAATTATCTAAATTATAAATACATAACTCATAAGCAAATTTTAAGAGTTAAGAAAAATTGCACATTTTCTGAGTTATTAAATTAGAAGATAGACTAATTTACTAAAAAATTGGTTAAAGATAAACTAGTATATTTTATCTAGTTATTGTGCTTTGACTATTTACAGGTACTACATTCAAGTGTTGGAATAGTAGACCTATTAAGGAAGAAATTGCTTGCCCAATTTTTCAAGTTAATAGCATTGATGGGCAATCCATCATCAACATAGTAGAATACACTCTTTTAGCACATAAGTAATTGTTATGTATGGATTTCTCAAAGGTGTAGGGAAGTAAATAGAATACTTCTCACTGGTTAATGAAACAATTACAATATTGTCAAATCCAGTGGAAGCATTATGTTCTTAAAACTGAATAAGGAATTATTGTAATGATCTCTAATTCAGTGGGAGCTAAAAGCTTTGTCATCTTGGTAATAATATACTTTATCTTTAGAATGTCTTAAGATAATTACTTTCACTTGTAGAAACTTATGTTTTTAAGGATAGTCATGAACGTTTCCTTACTAGACAGTGACATTCTACATCTACTAGTTATGCTAATATCTCTGACACAATCATATTGATCACATAAACAAACGTGTATCGTGTTGTTTATCTGCTACATGATATTGTTCAATGCACAAGTGGGAGAAATCTTTATTGTATGCAAGGTAAAACACATAGAAATATGATTTAACGGATTCTCTTGACTGTAAGGTAAGAGGCTAACATTCTAATATGACTTATACATATCTAATTCAAGAAACACTTGGTGTTGCAATTTAAGTTATGTGAGTGCTTAGCTAGATTGCAACAACAAGGTAAATCTTCATGTTACGTGCAATCATATTTGGAATAAATTTACAGTTTCTAAATTAGCAAGTATTTAAAATATGTGTCAAGATGATTATAAGACTACTTCAAACTAAATATTTATGTATTATTAGAATGACATAAATAAAGGAAGTAATCTAATACTACTTCAATTTGTATATTTATAAATTTTGGAATGACATAAATAAATGAAGAAATAATATAGTCCTATATTATTGTGAAGTAATAAATTAACATGAAATTACTATTGAAACCAAGAGGTGGTGTTCATAATTACTTTAGTTAAATATGTTTATGATTCATTGTAAAGACATAAACATGAAGTCTTTTAAGACTTATAATAAGGTAATACGTTAACTTGTTATGTTTTTTAATTAAGACATATACAAGAAGTCATTGAGTTGATCAATGATCTGTAACGTATAATGGGATTATAACAGTTTATGTTTTCTTGATGAGACATGCATATCAAGTGACTTGGTTAAAAAGTACTTGTGTTATAAAGCATGCAATTGGCTTGGAAAGTCTATTATACCATTAAGTTGACTTAGTCAGTAAATAAGTAAGCCAAAAGGAATATGTTTATCCTATATATTGTTAGATTATCTTACAATATTAATTCTAATTAAATACCACAAGTTGATGGTATGTTCAGTTAGGAGAATCAAACTCTATTTGATTTGTTTGATTCAAGATAACCATAATTTCTTTCTTAAAAGTAGTCAAAGTTATAAATTTGAGTATGGATTGAATATACTCAATAAGACTCCAACCTAGAAGATTAATAAAACATCATTTTATTATAGAATGTGATGAATCACATTAAGTTTTCAAATTGAAGATTCTAGATTTGTTAAACATCTTATGAAGAGTGATTATTAACAAACTAAAGTCAGGAACTGTCAAAGTGTATTTGTAATGTCCCAAAAAGAGAACATTGTATTGTTGTTATACTTGCTAAGTATATATAGATAGTATATATATTACAAAAGGCAAGTGGGAGTTTTTATCTTGAAAGATAAAATTATAAGATACATAATCTTCTAAAACACACTAGTGAATATCATGATGAGGTTAGACATGTAAATGATAGACCTCAAGATGATGAAATTCTTATTCATAGGTATCTCAGATATTTGCTTGATATGCTGAGAAATATAAGTTACATGATTATGGTAAACCTAATAATCATTATGATGTATTACCAAATATTGAATTGGGTAAATTACTCATACTATGAATGTTAAAGATGCTGTCCATAAAGATAATCAATTTTTTTTGAAAATTTGGTTTATCTTAATAGTTAGACTTGAGAATGAAGGTGAGTATCTTAAAAGAGAAGTAAACTCTAGTAGTTTGATTCTTTATAAAGAAATCATATGGACAAAATTGTACACATATTTAATGCATGTCTTATGACAAGATTATTGATAACATCAAATAGTCCTGATTTTCTAAGCGTTAATTTCCCCCTTTATCATCACATTTTGAGTATAATACTCATGAAAACATCCTTATTCCTTATTATTTCATTTCAGGACCTACTCAATATAAGAAAGTTGCAATTGGACGTTTTTAAGCCCTATTGATAAGATTGTCTCTTAACTACGGCGTAACCAAGTGATCGGTTCCAAACAGTCAAGTCTAAAAGACTAAAAACTGCTCAAAAAACAATGCAATTAAGATCTGAGGAGTACAATGTTTCCCCGGGTCGTTAAGTCCCAGCGAGCTATGCAGTGGATCAATCAACGTCTAGTGATCGAGAAATTTGAACGATAGAGGAAATTGTGAATATTATAACTACAGAAAATGTCAAACAAATTAAAAATGCCTTAAATGCAAATTAAAGAAAATTAAAAAGATAAAACCTATTAAATAAACGCTATCACTATATTTAAAGTGATGAGCGTTTAAAACCTAAAACGTCGTTTAAATTAAAATAACGTAAGCGTACAAAATAAAAAGTGAAACTAAAGCAATATTAACCCTAAAAATATGAAAATGATGTTTTATAAACCTAATGATAAAAGAAAATTAATAGAAAAAGAAAATTATTTTTAAAACTAATTATCTAATTAAAACTATTTTAACTATTAATTAATTACCTAAAATATAAGAAAATAGGAAATTAGGCTAGAAAAATAAGATTAACACTTGGAAAAGTCTAAAATATCAAAATAGACTTTTCAAAACTATTTTGTATTTTTGTGACTATTTTTCTATTTTCTAGGATTTTAAACTATTAAATACTAATTAAATTGCTAAAATTACCAAATAAACTATGAAAAATCTAGAAAATTACTTTTCTACTTTTTATATTTATCTAAGTCTAAGAAAATTGAAAAATTATTTTTTGAACCTTTTCTAATTTTTGTATTAAATGCTATTTAAAAATATTAAAAACTAATTAAAAATAGGAAAAATAGCAAAACGACTTATAAAAATCTGAAAATTCAGGAAACTCTAAAATAATATTATGAAGCTAAGAAAATTAGAAAACAAGTGCTTGTGTGGGGATTTAGGATCGATGTGGAAGTGCTTATGGAAATAAGCACTCCAATAAGCCAAATGCTTACCAAAAGCTACCAAACTAGTACACAAGCTATGATAAGCTAATATGACCAAAATGCAATGAGTCTCAACAAGACTTGAACCTCTGATTAGCAAGCTAGATCGAGATATGATGTTCTAAGATTTTGACAGAAAAGCAGTTTAGGGTGCTCACTTTAATCACTAGCACAAGCTTAGAAATAAGCTCAAAAGGAAAACTTTGACTTGGGACTTGTAAAGGACACTAGGTGAGATACTTGTGCCAAAATTGAGGCCATAAGAGCCCTTATAAGCTCTGTGCACTGATGCAAAAGCGAGCAAAACTCGGTATTCAACGACTTATGGTGCGAGGCATAGGGCTCAAAGAGGAGCTTGTTTGAAGCTTATCCAAAAAGCAAAATTCTAATAAAATGCTTATGAGGGCTTAAAGACAACCTATGAAACTACTTATAAACCAAAATTCAACCTTGAAAGACTTATTATGAACTCAAGCAAATTCCTTGTGCGATGTCTGCTTAAAAACCAAGTTTCACCTTTTGACTTTTAAAGCAAATGTGCTAGTTTGACTATTATGAAGTTTTGATCCACTTTGATGACTGATACTGATGTTAACTGATGTAATGAAGCTATAACAATCTTTGTTTATGATTTCTAAACACCAAATGATGACTTGCTCTTTTAAAAATCCAACAATAACTGTTGGGCTCAAATGAAATGATTTTGACTTTTCAAGTCCCAAACATAAAAGTAAGGCAGATAAGGTCTCAAATGAGTCTACCAAGCATGATCAAACAAAAATCAATCACTAATACAAGCTGAATAACAAGTAAACTGTTGAGCCAAACACCCCTTACTAACTCGATATGCAACAAAACAGGCAAATCCAAACACAGGACCAACTTTTAATGATCAAACTACTTTAATAACACTTAATCACTTCTATTAGAGCAGTTATGCGATTTGAACTATAAATATAGATTATGAATGAAATCTTGAAAATAACTTACAAAAGTCCAAGCCACTATGGCTAGCACAATGAGAACCAAGAACCTCTAACCTATTAAACCAACCCAAATCAAGCCTATTCAACCCATTTCCATGCTGCACAACCTTTGACCATTTCCATTGCCATTTTGACTTTCTTTGACTTTCTTTGACCAAGTGTCAAAATGAGTGTAAACTTGAAGTGGAGCTTGTAAAAAGCTTTGTTAAGCTTATATAAGCTTATTAACACTGAGACATGAGCTTTTTGAAGCTTGTAAACAAAAGTTATACTTATAAAATTTCAACAGTGGACATAAACAGATTATTATATCACTAAACTGAAAATGGTACTTGAATTGAATTTTAATACACTTAAATAACTTAAGTTAACACAATTTAACACAAAGGTACAAGTTTTACACTGAATTGGAAAGTTTTACATAAAAACGACATAAGGAAAAAACTAAAAATTACAAGACTCTCTTACTTGCTCCAATTTCTTCTCTTTTATAACCCAAAGCTCATTTCTCTCTCCTCTGAATGTTTCCCAACAAGTTCCTAGCCATTGGATCCTTAGAATTCATCTCGGTAGTTCAAATCTATTTTGGCGCCAAATTTTCTTTTCGCCATTTTAGGTTGAGTGAAGGGATAGAAGCTTTAATTGAAGTTTGGAGGTATGCTAAGGTGGAGGGACGGTGGGAGTGGTTTTGAGGAGGGGATGGGTATTCTTGAGTTTCGAGGAAAGCGGTGAAAGGGAAGACTTTGGCGGGTGTGTTTGTTTTGACCAGTTTGACCGGGCTAATAATAAACAAGGGGGTTCACAATTCAATTGGCGGGGGTCAAAGTGGTGCGAGGGTCATAATGGGATAAAGGGTTTAGAACTTAGAGGACTAATGGTGCAAATTACGAAATTTGAGGGCTTGAGTGCCAATTCATCAATCTTGATTCAAAGGACCAAAAGTGACAACTTTCAAAAGTACAAGGACCAATGTTGCCTTTTCTCATTTTCCGGGGACCATTCACGCCAATTTTGAAACTTGAGGGACCAAAGTTGTAATTTCTCAAACTTTTGATAATTTTTCACCAAAGGACTAAATTTGACAAGTTTTGATTTTAAAAGGACCTTTGGTGACTTTTGCTTTTGAAATTATGGCTCGGGGACTATTTTGACAATTTATGAAACTTGGGGGCTGAACGCAATTTTGCAAAATTGATATGTTTTCATCGATTTTGATATTTTGAATTTAAAACACATAAAACAACGATTTGTGATATTTTGATCATTTTGATGTGTTTACGAGTGTTTCGGATGAATTTGCGCTTTATTTTGTACAAAATGATGAGTATTTACACACTCATCAATCCCCACATCGAGATATTGCTAGTCCCTAGCAATGATTTGAGAAAACATAATGGATTTTAATCTCTTTACCAAAAGCCATTACTTACGGAGTAGCCAAATGTTTCGATTCAAGTAAGAACCATGGTACACCGATAACCATGTGATTTTGAGCAAACCACCGACTTCCAACGGTTTGATTTTGTCTTTACGGAAGCCGTACCCTTACGGACTAGCCAACTCTTAGATAAATTATCAACATTATCTTTGGTGAGTGATTACCAATTATGGTTTTTCCATTGCCTTTACCACAAGCCATAATCTTGCGGGCTAGCCAACTCATTATCTTTTGAGGATGATGGGGGTGAGAACCATACAATTTTGGGCAAATTGCAAGCCATATAAGCGGTTTGAGGTATCTTTACCAAGAGCCGTTTGCTCTGGATTAGCCAATCCTTTTGTCTTCTGAGACAAAGCGGATGATAACCGATGAGAAAGTGTAGAACACTTACTCCAAAAAAAAATTTTGGCCAAAAGCGGGGATCGGTGGTATAATTACATGATAAAATTCGTGAGAATCCCCCACACTAGAGATGAATATTGCCCTCAATATTCAAAGTACCGCGGTTATGCGAAACAAAAAACGTGAAAGGGAAATACTATGGCCATTATTTAGAAAGATGATTTTTTTTTTTTTTTTTTTTTTTTTTTTTTGAAACATGTGGCAACCCCCACACTAGGGTGGTAGAAAGAGGTGAGAAGGCGAAATATGGGTGAAAACCCATATGGCATGCTACTGTTTTTGATTACCGAGTCGCTAGCTTGACTCGATCCCCGCATTCATTGGTTCATGGGGAAAGTTTGAAGATCCGGGACAACCATGGATGGAATGTCCTCGCCAAAATAATGCTTCACTCGATGACCATTCACTTTGAAATTAGGACCATCGGGTTGAGATAACTCAATGGTACCATAAGGATAAACCTTAGCGATAGTAAATGGACCGGACCAGCGGGACTTGAGCTTTCAGAAAATCTTCAATCTTGAATTGAAAAGAAGGACTCGATCACCAACGTTGAAAACGCGGTTCTTGATTTTTGAGTCATGGATCTTCTTTGTCTTTTGTTTATAGATCAAAGAGTTCTCGTAAGCTTGATCACGGAGTTCATTTAATTCATTCATTTGAACTTTCCGATGATCACCACGTCTGTCGAATATCAAAGTTAGCATGCTTCAAGGCCCGGTATGCCTTGTGCTCGAGTTCTACCGGTAGATGGCACGCCTTCCGTACACCGGCTTGTATGGAGTGCACCCGATGGGTGTTTTGTAAGTATCGGAAGGCCCAGTGCATCATCTAACTTATCCGACCAAGAGCACGGTTTTCGCCAACCGTCCTCTCCAAGATTCTTTAATCCCCGGTTAGAAACTTCCACTTGCCCACTTGTTTGTGGGTGGTGCGCAGATGAGGTGCGGTGAGTTACACCATACTTTTGCATGACTCTTGCAAATTGGTCATTACAATCGTGCCACGATCACCGATGATGGCTCGTGGAGTTCCAAACCTAGCAAATAAGGATTTCAAGAATTTCACCACAACTCGGGCATCGTTGGTGGGTAAAGCTTTAGCTTGACCCATTTGACAAGTAGTCAACGACGCGAGTATGTACTTATTTCCGTGAGAAGAAGGAAATGGCCCGTAAAGTCAATGCCCGTATGTCAAAAATCTCACACACTTGAATAGCGTTTTGCGGCATTTCATTCTTTTGTGAGATATTCCGTGACGTTGACAAGCGTCGCGGGTTTTAACGAATTCATGGGCATCCTTATAGATCGTGGGCCAATAGAATCCCGAATCAAACACCTTCTTGGCGGTGTAGTTGGGGCTATGATGTCCCCAGTGGGTCGAAATGGCAAGCTTTGAGAATGTCAATAGCTTCGACCATGTACACATCGCCGGATGACTTGATCCGCACAATTCTTAAACAAGTAGGGTCGTCCCGAAATAATGTTTCACATCTTTAAAGAATTTATTTTTACGTTGGGACGACATCCCTTTCACCACAAAGTTACCCGCATGGTAATTTGCAAAGTCGGCAAACCATGGGGTGAAGAATCTCCACGAAAAGAAACCATGTTGAGTGTTTCGAGAGGAAATGTTTCATTGATTTCCTTTTCTCGAACACATTTTGATGAGGGTTCTCTAATCGGGATAGATGATCGTGACGGGTTCTCGGCTCCTTTTTATCACGAATGATGATATCAAATTCTTGTAGGAGGAGAACCCAGCGGACAATCTCGGCTTTGCATCTTGTTTTGCAAAGAGATATTTGAGTCTTAGAGTGATCCGTATACACCACGCATTTGGTCAAGATAAGATATGGCGAAATTTCTCAAGCGCATACACCACACTAATAATTCTTTTCCGTAGTGGTGTAATGGGTGCGAGCTTGATCATCGTTTTGCTCGCGTAGTGGATTGGTGGAAATGTTTGGTTTTGCGTTGCCCAAGGCGCACCGATTGCAAAATCACTTGCATCGCACATAAGCTCGAAGGGTAAATCGATCGGGGCAACTAGAATGGGTGCTTCCGTAGCTTTTTCTTAAGTGTTTCAAAAGCTTGATGCACTCGGGAGAGAAGATGAAAGGAGCATCTTTTCGAGAAGATGGGTCATTGGTCGGCGATTTTAGAAATCTTGAATAAATCTACGATAAAACCCGGCATGACCTAGAAAACTCCTAACACCTTTGACGGTGAGTAGGATGAGGTAGTTTAGCGATGACATCAACTTTGGCTCTATCAACCTCGATCCCATTCTTAGAAATCTTATGGCCGAGGACTATGCCCTCTTTGACCATAAAGTGGCTCTTCTCCCGGTTTAGACATAGATTGGTGTCTTCACACCTTTTAAGCATTTTGTCCAAGTGGGAGACAAGTCTGAAATGAGTCCCCAATGACCGAGAAGTCATCCATAAACACCTCCATAGTTTCCCGATCATGTCGTGGAAAATGGCCATCATACAACGTTGGAGCGTGCGGGAGCATTGCATAAGCCAAAAGGCATACGTCAGTAGGCAAGCGTCCGTATGGGCGGTGAATGTGGTTTTCTCTTGATCCGGCGGATCAATGGGGATCTGAAAGTAACCCGAGAAACCATCAAGGAAACAATAGTACTGCTTCCTGCTAATCTCTCAAGCATCGGTCCATGAAGGGTAGAGGAAAATGGTCTTTCTGGTGGCGTCGTTTAACTTTCGATAGTCAATACACACGCCAACCCGTAACCAATCGAGTTGGAATCAACTCGTTTTCTTCATTCGTGACAACGATAATGCCACCCTTTTTGGAGCGCAATGAATTGGGCTAACCCAAGGACTATCGAGATCGGGTAAATCGGACCGGCATCAAGTTTGAGAACCTCTTGTTTGATAACCTCGTGAATCTTAGGATTCACCCTTCTCGACTTTGAATTCTTTGGTTTGAAGTCATCCTCCATTAAGATTTTGTGGGTACAAAACTCGGGGTTGATACCATAATATCGGAGAGTTTCAAGCAATTGCTTGCTTGTGTGACTTCAAGACCTTTATGAGGCGGTTTTCTCCTCCTCGGTTAAGTCCTTAGCAATAATGACGGGTAATTTATCATCACCTCCAAGAATGCATACTCGAGATGAGGAGGTAGGTCCTTAAGTTCAACCTCGGGAAATTCTTGATGGATGATTGTCTTGATTTGATTTCCTCAATTGTGATTTCTTCGGAGGGTGAAGGTAATGGATCTTCATTAAGCAATTGCTCAAGATAGAGAATATCCCCTCCGAATCATACACACCATCAATTCCGGCGGAATTGATTCATCGATAACCAAGAATTCATCGATCTCTTCGGAAGGAAGTCACCTCCCTCAAGCGGGTGAGAGAGGGAAGAGTCGGCAATGATAGGATGAGAAGATGTGGTGGAATTGGAATTCCCACTCACGAAATTATGAAGATAACCAAGAAACTCTTGAGTACTCCTCGAAGCAATATCAATCAAATCGACTCGATTAATTGATTCGATGTCATAATTTGAGGAGTACCTCGAAGTCGATCGAGGTTAAAGGTATGACTTCATTACCCACACGTAGAGTGATCTCTTGCTCAAATACATCGATAAGAGCACGGCCCGTCCTCGAAATCCCGCCCAACAATGAGGGAACTCGAGGATCGACATCGAAATCAACGACCACAAAGTCGGTGGGAAGTGGAACTTTCCTACTTTGACAAATACATCCTCGGCAATGCCAAGAGGACGAGATAGATCGATCCGCAAGCTCGAGAGTCATGCGGTGGGAATAAGTTCGGAAGAGGCAGTTGCTTCCACATTGAATAAGGCATCAGTTGATGCTCGCACCAAGATCGGCAAGTGCAAAACATTCAATCATCCGGGAAAAACACAAGGAAGAAGAAATTTTCCGGGATCTCCTAGCTTCTCGGGAAGCTTCTTTAACAACACCTTTGAGCAATTCTCATTCAAAGGAGTCTTAGCCATTTCAAATACTTTTCTTTGTTGCTCGGCATATGTTTGAGTAGATGCAAACTTTGGCATTAACATGATGGCATCCATGAAGCTTATGTCAAAGTGAAGTTCTTGGAAAATCTGAAAGAATTTTTCCATCGATGACTAGCTTTCTCGCGAGAGCTTTGCTCATGTAACCGTGAAGGATAAGGAAGAGAAGATTTGGATTCGATTCTCAACAGAGCTATAGGAGGTTCAAAAACAACTCCTTGATTCGTCTTGGGTTCTTTGGACCACTTGAGGTTGGACTACCGAAGGTTGGACGTGTCTTGATGCCGTGGACTTGAATAATGCACCTTGTCCGTTGTTTCCTTGGTAACTTGACTAAATGCCACGGGAGGAGGGGCATAGGAGTCGTGGGTCCATTGTGTTTTGGAGGTTCACTTTCCACTACCTTTGGGAGAGAAGAAGAAGGGTAGTAGGAACAGCGGGTCCGAATAAGAAGCACCACTTGGTTGTGATCGCCTTTGCATCGCCCCTCGGATTAGCGATCGTGTTGCTAGGTAAAGTACACGAGCCGGGTCGATCATTTAAAGACTTCTTGATGTCGAAATTTGGTGACCAACAACCGATTCATTTCCTCTTGGGATTTCATGAATTGTTTCAACAACTCATCGGATGATGGTCTGGAGGGTAATGACGGAGGAGGCTGGGTTTGCAGGAAAATTCGGCCTCTATTGTTAGGATTAGGGCCTTGATTACGAAAATTCCACGGATTATTGCCATGATAATACCACAGGTTGAAATTTCCACGACACAGGTTTCTATTGTAATTTCCTTGTTGGTGGAAATTTTGATTCGATTCGAAAACCGTTGTTTTGATTGAAATGACCTTGGTTTTGGAAACCTTGGTTTGGTCTATTTTGATTCGATTACGGTTTTGGTTTTGATTGAAACCGGAGGTCGAGTAGTGGTTAGGGCGGTGGTTGGTCTCTGAGGAGCACGATATTGATTGCCTCCTTGATTAGACATCCGCCCACGGCATTAGCTTCAAAGGGTTACCATCGGTGGCCATACGATTATAATAAGCATGGGGCCACCACATGTAACACAGACTTCCACTTTCTTAACCTCGGCGGAGGTGAAGTTTGTGGAAAAGAGACTTTCTTCGGTTGGAAAGAACCAAAGCTTGGATAGCTTCCGTGAGTTTATCAATCTTAGCATCGGTGCTAGGCCGACTCACGAGGCGATGAAGAAGAAGAAGGACCAACAACGACTTGAGAAACAACCGCTTGCTTCGTGCGGTCGGACCTTGGACTTGTTTTCGATTATCGCCAAAGCTTCTTTGACAGTTTTGCTAAGGAAATTTCCTCCGCGGAGGAATTGAGAGAATCTTGATCGATTGACTCACTCCATTGTAGAAAGTATCGAGTTGCATCAACTCGGAGAAACCGTGGTGAGGACATTTGCGAAGCAATTCCTTGAAACGATCCCACGATTCATCAAGGATTCATCAAACTTACGAGTGAACTTGATGATTTCATTTTAAGACTCGTGGTCTTGGAAGGTGGATAGAATTCATTCACAAATTTCTTCACGGATCTTCCCATGTCTCTATAGATTTAGGGGTTGTTTTCAAGCCAAATCCGGGCTTGCCCTCGAGAGAAAGCGGGAATGAAGAAGCTTAACGACCTCGGAAGGGACATTCTTATACTTGATGGTAGATGCAATCTTGTTAAACCATCTTATATGAGCATGAGGATCGTCCGCTCAAAACCGTAGAGAATTTGAAGTTACAAGATTGATAACCGGTCTTGAGTTCAAAATTTTCACCACGATGGTCGGAACAACGATAACATCTCCATACCGTCGATGGGTGCTGGAGAAGCTCACATAGGAATCTCATCCGCCATGATAGCGGGATGAGTGCGAGCGATCCGGATCTCGGATCCGGTGATGGAGCGAAAGTCTGCGAACACGCCTTCTTGGAATCTTGACAAGCTCACGAAATGGGCTTACGGATCTAGAAGAGCGAGTGCGCATACACTAGAGTTAACTCTAAGGAAACTCGAGTTAAGGAGAAAATGGAATTATGAAAATCTTTCACATGAGAATGAGAATTATGAAGGCGTTTTGTAAAAATAGGGTGAGAAGAATCTTTATGGGTTTTGGGTTACGAAGCGTCGATATCACAACAAAATCAATTAACACAAAATCGAGGCAAAACAACGATGAACTTAACCAATAATCCAAGATGAATGGCTTCTTTGAAAAAGGTACACCAATCACAATGGACACAAAGGCAAGTTTTATATCTTTAGTTCGGGAACTTATTATGGTCGCACCCCAGTTAGGTAGTGCCTTTGCCTTGGTTTTCGTGGTAATCTTTTAAGTTGTTAATTATTAGAAAAGCAGCGATTCTTTTGTATTTTTATTTTTGATACATATATAGAAACAAAGAGAAAATATTTTTGTGTTTTATCGTTTTGCTTGTTTTTGGGTTTTGGATTTTTAGAAGAAAATATGGATATATATATATACGAGATGGATGATATAAACAATGAGTGAGGATTCAAACAACTAATCTGCTAAAGCGGAGATAAATCAACCTGACTCCGGCGTGGCGTAAAATTTGATCGGTTCCAAGCAGTCAAGTCTAAAAGACTAAAAGCGCTCAAAAACCAATGCAATTAAGATCCGAGGAGTACAATGTTTCCCGGTCGTTAAGTCCCGTGAGCTGTGCAATGGATCAATCAGCGTATAGTGATCGAGAAGTTTGAGCGATAGAGGAATTGTGAATATTATAACTACGGAAAATGTCAAACAAATTAAAAATGCCTTAAATGCAAATTAAAGAAAATTAAAAGATAAAACCTATTAAATAAACGCTATCACTATATTTAAAGTGATGAGCGTTTAAAACCTAAAACGTCGTTTAAATTAAAATAACGTAAACGTACAAAATAAAAAGTGAAACTAAAGCAATATTAACCCTAAAAATATGAAAATGATGTTTTATAAACCTAATGATAAAAGAAAATTAATAGAAAAAGAAAATTATTTTAAAACTAATTATCTAATTAAAACTATTTTTAACTATTAATTAATTACCTAAAATATAAGAAAATAGGAAATTAGGCTAGAAAAATAAGATTAACACTTGGAAAAGTCTAAAATATCAAAATAGACTTTTCAAAACTATTTTGTATTTTTGTGACTATTTTTCTATTTTCTAGGATTTTAAACTATTAAATACTAATTAAATTGCTAAAATTACCAAATAAACTATGAAAAATCTAGAAAATTACTTTTTCACTTTTTATATTTATCTAAGTCTAAGAAAATTGAAAAATTATTTTTTGAACCTTTTTCTAATTTTTGTATTAAATGCTATTTAAAAAGTATTAAAACTAATTAAAAATAGGAAAAATAGCAAAACAGACATAAAAATCTGAAAAATTCAGGAAACTCTAAAATAATATTAAGAAGCTAAGAAAATTAGAAAACAGGTGCTTGTGTGGGGATTTAGGATCGATATGGAAGTGCTTATGGAAATAAGCTCTCCAATAAGCCAAAAGCTTACCAAAAGCTACCAAACTAGTAACACAAGCTATGATAAGCTAATATGACCAAAATGCAATGAGTCTCAACAAGCTTGAACCTCTGATTAGCAAGCTAGATCGAGATATGATGTTCTAAGATTTTGACAGAAAAGATTTAGGGTGCTCACTTTAATCACTAGCACAAGCTTAGAAATAAGCTCAAAAGGAAAACTTTGACTTGGGACTTGTAAAGGACCTGGGTGAGATCACTTGTGCCAAAATTGAGGCCATAAGGAGCTCTTATGAGCTCTGTGCACTTGATGCAAAAGCGAGCAAAACTCGGTATTCACCGAGTTATGGAGCGAGGCATATTTGCTCACTTTAAGGGAGCTTGTTTGAAAGCTTATCCACAAATGCAAAATTCTAAAAATGCTTATGAGGGCTTAAAGACAACCTATCAAACTACTTGAAAACCAAAATTCACTTGATAAGACCCAAGTCATGAACTCACAGAAAATTCTTGATGTCTGCTTTAAACAAGTTTTCACCTTTTGACTTTTAAAGCAAATGCTAGTTTGACTATTATGAAGTTTTGATCCACTTTGATGACCGATCTTGATGTTAAGCGATGTAATGAAGCTATAACAATCTTTGTTTATGATTTCTAAACACCAAATGATGACTTGCTCTTTTAAAAATCCAACAATAACTGTTGGGCTCAAATGAAATGATTTTGACTTTTCAAGTCCCAAACATAAAAGTAAGATGATAAGGTCTCAAATGAGTCTACCAAGCATGATCAAACAAAAATCAATCAATTGATACAACTGAATAACAAGTAAACTGTTGAGCCAAACACCCTTTACTAATCGATATGCAACAAAACAGGCAAATCGAAACACAGGACCAACTTTTAATGATCAAACTACTTTAATAACACTTAATCACTTCTATTAGAACAAGTTATGCTATTTGAACTATAAATATAGATTATGAATGAAATCTTGAAAAATAACTTACAAAAGTCCAAGCCACTATGGCTAGCACAATGAGAACCAAGAACCTCTAACCTATTAAACCAACCCAAATCAAGCCTATTCAACCCATTTCCATGCTGCACAACCCCATGACCATTTCCATAGCTTGTTTGACTTTCTTTGACTTTCTTTGACCAAGTGTCAAAATGAGTGTAAACTTGAAGTGGAGCTTGTAAAAGCTTTGTTAAGCTTATATAAGCTTATTAACACCGAGACATGAGCTTTTGAAGCTTGTAAACAAAAGTTATACTTATAAAATTTCAACGATGGACATAAGCAGTTATTATATCACTAAACGAAAATGGTACTTGAATTGAATTTTAATACACTTAAATAACTTAAGTTAACACAATTTAACACAAGGTACAAGTTTTACCTTTGAATTGGAAAGTTTTACATAAAAGCGACATAAGGAAAAACTAAAAATTACAAGACTCTCTTACTTGCTCCAATTTCTTCTCTTTTATAACCCAAAGCTCATTTCTCTCTCCTCTGAATGTTTCCCAACAAGTTCCTAGCCATTGGATCCTTAGAATTCATCTCAGCCGTTCAAATCTATTTTTGGCGCCAAATTTTCTTTTCTGCCATTTTAGGTTGAGTGAAGGGATAGAGAAGCTTTAATTGAAGTTTGGAGGTATGCTAAGGTGGAGGGACGGTGGAGTGGTTTGGAGGAGGGGATGGGTATTCTTGAGTTCGAGGAAAGCGGTGAAAGGGAAGACTTTGGCGGGTGTGTTTGTTTTGACCAGATTTGACCAGGCTAATAATAAACAAGGGGGGGTTCACAATTCAATTGGCAGGGGTCAAAGTGGTGCAAGGGGTCATAATGGGATAAAAGGGTTTAGAACTTAGAGGGACTAATGGTGCAAATTCTGAAATTTGAGGGGCTTGAGCTGCCAATTCATCAATCTTGATTCAAAGGACCAAAAGTGACAACTTTCAAAAGTACAAGGACCAATGTTGCCTTTTTCTCATTTTCCGGGGACCATTCACCAATTTTGAAACTTGAGGGACCAAAGTTGTAATTTCTCAAACTTTTGATAATTTTTCACCAAAGGACTAAATTTGACAAGTTTTGATTTTAAAAGGACCTTTGGTGACTTTTGCTTTTGAAATTATGGCTCGGGGACTATTTTGACAATTTATGAAACTTGGGGGTGAAGCGCAATTTTGCAAAATTGATATGTTTTCATCGATTTTGATATTTTGAATTTAAAACACATAAAACAACGATTTGTGATATTTTGATCATTTTGATGTGTTTAAGTGTGTTTCGGATGAATTTGCGGTTTATTTTGTACAAAATGATGAGTATTTAGACACTCAATAATAGCATATCGATGAATTATAACAACCTTGTCATACCAATATACTATCAATATCATTTCTAATCATCTTAGTTCTTTCAAGGTCACAGCTCTCTTGGGACGATACTCGGATTTACTTAAGGCTTTACTACATCTTATCGGGTTCTCTGCCCGTTAGTATGTGTCTATTCTAAGTTATCTAAGTTTTATAAATATTAAAAGCAGGATGAAATAGCATATCAGCTTTTTGGCGCCGCTGCCGGGGAGCAGTTAATGGAAGATCTAAGGTATATCATATTTACCTCATTAAGAGATTTGAGCACTTCCGTAAGGTACGTTTCTCAATCTCTCATATTGCAATAATACAAAATTTATCCTCTAATTCTATTAGTTACCGCGTAACTCATTTCAGGGGTTACGACGTAACCATATTACAATATAAAACTATATATAAAATCTTTTGATTATTTAGTTACGACGTAACTTCTTTTTTGAGTTACGACGTAACCACTATACAATCAGATTTATAAAAATTAAATCTTTAATTAAAATTAAATATTTAGTTACGGCGTAATCCCTATTAGGATTACGATGTAACCCTTTCACAAACATTTAATATTATGAAAATATTAGTTACGGCGTAACTACTAATTGAATTACGCCGTAACCTCCTGGCGGTATAAAACCTTATACGGATTAAAAACTATGTTTTACATAAAAACTTTCACTGCCTACCAAAACAGTAAATTTTTCTCTCGAAAATTTTTCCATCAAGATCTCTTCATCTCATCATTCACCATGGCTGGTAAGATCTGTTACTACTCTTTTTGGTTCGTTTATGTTGATTATTCAATTAGGGTTTATATTTTAATATTTTAGGGATCTTGCCTATTTGAGTATATTATTGCTATTGGTTTGATTAATTGATGATTATGATGATTTCCCCATGTTATTTTGATTCGTGTCCTATCACCATGAGTCGATTTGGGTGTTTTGACTTTATTTAAAAATGATTATGGGTCAAACACAAACCTAGTGGGTTAGGAGCGGTCTCTCAGCACTAATAGGTTAAAAATCTATAAAAACTTTTTACCGCTTGAAAAAATTGATGGTTCCGGCGTAATCTATTGCTTAAATATTGACCATCTTAGGTGTTGAGTTTCTGGGGAAAGTTACGGCGTAACTGGGGGTAAGTTACGCCGGAACTGCTAAAATCTGTAATTATGGCGTAACATGTCCGTTAAGTTGCGCCGTAACTTGAGGGATTATCTAATTACTGCGGAACTATAATAGTGGTTACGCCGTAGCTTTACATCAGTAAGGTCCGCACTTATTGTTATTTGTCTTATTTACAGGAGCAAACAACCCCGCCAATTGGTTTAGGTTTCTGGCACACAATGATGCAGGAATTAGGCAATTGTGCCTTAATGAGTTCGAGAAATTGAGGAGGAAAGATATTTGTCAACCGGAAGCACTTGATTTTGATGCGTTTGATAGTTTGGCAAATGGGAAAGCTAGTAGGAAATTGAGGAAGTTCTGCAAAATTAAGTTCACATAAACTGCAGGGGAGTTCACATGCAATGCGTGGTTAAGGCTTTTTAGGATCACGGAGCCGATCATTCCGGAATATGTCCGGGAATTCCTTGCTAGTGTTGAGTTTCATACTGATATTTAGGATGATGAGGCGGAGTCTTTGTTTTTCCAATTTGGAGGTGTGAGAAGAAGTTTGACTCTAAGGAAGTTTACTGTAAGAATGGGTTTGTATACTAAAGAAGAAATGGAGTCTAAAGCTTTTTGTAGGTTCTACAACACTTGTTGGAGGAGAAAGGATGAAAATCAAGACACTGCAGCCTATTTCAACCAGATTGCTATCATGGATGGTTACGATTCTAATAGTAACCATCCTACAAAATGGTGAGGAGCCCCATTCGTCGATTGGTGCACCGCCTCCTTGCTCGCTCTATTCGAGCAAGGCACTCTGCAAAGGAGAAAATGACTATGGATGACTTATACCTCATGCAAGGCATGGAAGGGGGAACAACATCGAGGTCCCTTTCTATTTGGCGAGGTTTATGGGTAGTGGTGCTAAGGGGTTTACATCTAGGAGCCCAATGCAGGGGGCTCATTTCATTGGGAGGTTGGCTAGGAGCTATGATGTGATGACCGATGCGGCTTTGGCTCGGGTGACCCGTGGTATGGAGACTAGCTTGATAGGATTGAGTAAGCTAGTTGAGTTCGGGATTTGCACCCAGGACATGTATGGAATGATTGAGCTAGCTAGGGCAGCCCCGAGGAGAGAAGTCGGGGAAGGTAGTGGTGCTAGTGGTGAAGCTGAAGAGGATGTCAAAGAGCAGGTGCCCAGGGGAAGAAGAAGGGCACATGTGAATGTAGGGGAAGGTTACAGATCATCGACGAGAGGATCGAGGGAATGGCAACCCACTTCAACGAGGAAATTGATAGCCTCGGAGTGGATCTATATGGTCTTAGTAACCAATTTTAGGGTTTTGCAGGTACCATGGATCAAGTGCAGCAGCTCCAGCAGGACTTCTTTCACTGGAGTGCGGATCGGACTAGCCAAATGCTTCAGAACATGCACTTGAGCCACCCTAGGTGGCAAGGTCCGGAGTATGTGTACCAGCCCGACATCCCCGACATTGGCATCCAGAGAGGAGTGGCATTCATGCAGGCCGAGCCCACTCCTGGTAGCACCACAAGCATCCCGTTCGATCCCACCCAATTCCACTCCATGGATCATGATCTTCCCAGGGACGATTGATTTCCCTGTTTGATGGAACAATTTGCAACAATTTGAAACAATTTGATACTTATGTCTGTAATAACTATATTATTAGGATATTTGTATGCTTTATTATCGATTGTACCCGTAGGGTATAAAATTTTCCATGTTTTATGTGCAGGTTTTTGGTTCTGTGATGCAGTTACGGCGTAACCTTAGGATCAGTTACACCGTAACCCCTGCTGCAGTAGGACAATTTTGAGGCATGATATGTGTCTAAAAACACATATATTTTACCTTGTT
Source organism: Chrysanthemum lavandulifolium (assembly GCA_022545495.1). NCBI lineage: Eukaryota > Viridiplantae > Streptophyta > Magnoliopsida > Asterales > Asteraceae > Chrysanthemum > Chrysanthemum lavandulifolium. The sequence continues at coordinate 148,487,355 of CM040246.1, forward strand.
TAAACCCACAAAAACGACCAAAAACACACAAATGACTATATAAATGTTACAAATATCATGAAAATGTGTTTTTATGTGTTACAAGTGCAAAAGGATTGAAAACTGATGAAAAACAACAAAGTTTACATAATTTACAGTTTCAGTCCCTAAACTTTCATAAATTGGCAAATCTAGTCCCTGGTGATTCAAAACTTGTAAAATATCATTAAAGGTCCTTGGGGATTCACAAGTTGTTAGAAATAGTCCTTTGAAGTTAAAATTGCATATTTACAACTTTGGTCCCTCAACTTTGAAAAGTGTCAAAAATGGTCCCTGGGTTATTTAAAATGGAAAATTAATAAATATAACTCTTGTACTATTCATAAATGGCATAATCGGTCCTTGTGTTAACTTTTGGGAATTTACAGTTTCAACCCTTCAAGAATTCAGAAATTACAAAAATGGTCCTTGTGTAATACTAACCAAACCATACCCTTTTTATTACATAAAACCCAACAAATAAATAATCCCTAAATCCAAATCCAGCCCAATCCAACCCCTAAATAAATATCCGGTCAATACTAGTCAAACCCACCAATCTTCTCCTTTCTCACATACCTGCCAAAACCAAAACCATCCTCCACATCTCTGGTTTCACCACCACACCTGTCCTTCACCACCAGCTCATCACCAACCTTATCCTACCTTGTCCCCTCCACCTCCACAACATACCAAAGTGCATTTATTGCAAAAAAAATTAGGCCACAAATCATGTAAAATATTTTTGGCGCCTACCTATTTGATGGCTAGGATTGATTCAAGAAAGCACAAGATGAGTACTTGGCTGTTTACCACTCACAGGAGAAAGCACACAAGTGAAGGTTGAAAACCCCATTTAGTTGTAGTATAAATTGAGTTGTATGCCAAAGTTATAAGGCACCTAGGATTAGTAGTTTTAAAATTAGTTTCTGCTTTGTTAAAGTTGTGTCGTCCAGTTTTCATGTCATTAGAAATCTGTTACCATTTAAATTCTGTCGTTTTTAAATTCCAGTAATAGTTGTAGTTTCAATTTTATTTTGTACTCTCACATTTTATTAATGAAGTTTTCCTTTTAAATTTTCAATATCGTTTCTGATTCTAATCTGAAATCAAGCAGTATTTGAGTTTAGAGTTTTTAATTCTTATTCATGTAAGCCCAGCTTATGTGAGCTTATTAGTGGTTACTTGTGTCATTTTCAAGAGTTATGCAGAAAGTCAAATAAAGTCAAAAAGGAAGTCAAATTAGGAAGTCAAGCTTGTTCTAGTTTAATTTGTGTTTTTAATCTGTTTTGAGGTTATTAGTTTGTTTAAAATCAGTTGTAGCGAAAATTTTCTTTCAGATTAGTGGTTTATTTGCATTTTGGAATTTCTAAAGGGGTGTTTGGAAGAGTCTGATTAATGGTGTTTGAGTGGTTATTGTGAGTGAATTTTGAGTAAACTTAGTTGCTAAAAGGTTTTCCAAGGTTTCTACGTCTAAAGTTTCAAATTACCAAGTCAGTTTTTAGTTCTCTAAGTAATTTATGAATCCATATTACTCATAATTTATGTCTTGTTCTTAGTTAATTTTCAAAGTTCAAAAGTAATTCTAGGATTTTGTTAAATGTTCTTCTATGATTTTCAGAAATCCATGATTATAGTTCTTATCTTACTTGCTCAGTAGAAGTGTTGGAGTGCTTACTTCTCACCTCAAAATCGCTCATAACCTGATTCACTTGTCTATCCTGCTGCACTTACATCTTTCCAAACAGGTGACTTTTAGGATAGTTTTCTGCTTGTTCGCTTAGAATTGATGCCTTATTTTGGTCTTCCACAGTAGCTTGTAGGTCTTGTTTTAGGAATCAACTTAGGTTGCCTTTAGAAGCACGTGATTAGCTTATTTAAGGTCTCTAGTTGCCCATAAATTAGCTTATTTGTTGCTTCACATCGCCTCCACTAGTCCCAAATAGCCTTATGTTTTGATTTTTAATTCCTTCATTCTACATCCTTAGAAGCTGAAATTTTGAACAATAGATCACTGGTTGGTTGGCTAGAGGACCTAGGTTCTGTTTTCCTCTATAGCTTATTGGATAAGCTTTGCAGAGCTTAAAGTTAGGTAGTTAGAGCTTATTTACTCTAGGCTTAATTGGAATTAGATCATTGTAGATTGCTTTTCTAGTGACGGCCTAGGCTTATTTTAGTTTTTTTTGTTGAAATAGGTTTGTTTAGGTCTATTACACTATACCTGAGCTTTCGGTGCATTCTAGTGCTTATTTGCTTATTTTTAAGTGCTTATTTATAACAAAAGTAAAAAAGTGAAAACGTGATTTTTGCCAAACTTTGTGGAATTTTCACGGATTCATTATAAGTCCATTTGAGCTCAAATTTGGGATACAAGATCTTTGGTTGGTTGTGAACATCATAGCCATTTTAGTTTATTTTTAGGAATTTTTCTAGCTAGCTTAATTAGTGCTTAAAGTAGGGCTATAAGGGCCGTTTGGCGTGTTGAGACTTGAAATCTGGTCTCGAGCTTTTTTTCTGTAGCTTGTGCTTTTTAGGTTCCCATCAGTTGCATTAGCTCATTTTAGGTTAGATTTAGGCTTTAGTAGCTTATGGTAGCTTATAGTTAGCTTTTAGCTTATTACAAGTGCTTATTCAAACTGCTTATTTGCCCAATTCAGCTTATTAGTGGGCTTATCTAACTTTTTATATTTTTCCTAGGCTTAGAATAATATTTTAGATTTTCCTGTAAAGTCTCATAATTTTTACTGTTCATTTGTTATTTTTCTTAATTTTAATTAGTTTAAATTAGTTTTTAATTAATAATAATTATTTAAAAAGTCTAAAAAATATATTTTCAGTTTTAACATTAGTTTTATAATATTTTAGATTTTTCCAATTTATAATTTCATTTTTAGGTTAATTTCTATTTTCTTGTATTTTAATGTATTTTTAAATAGTTAAAATAGTTTTTAATTAATAATAATTAGTTTTAAAAATAAATTTTCTTTTATTATTAGTTTTAAAAATAATTTTCATGACTTTTTAGTTTTCAATTTTTTATTTTACACGTTTACGTTTGTTTTAGTTTAAGTTTTACGTTTTTTAGGTTTTAATCGTTAAACGTTTTTTTTAGAATAGAATTAAAATGACTTTAAAATCTTTATTAGATTTAATTTCCTTAGTGTAATCAATCATCACCCTTTTCCTGTTCAATATTCACCCGATCACGAATTCGTTCTATTACAGTGTTCACACCTCGTTGGGACTTAACGACCCGGGGAAACACTAAACTCCTCTGGACTTAATTGCATTGCGTTCTCAAGCTGTCTGACTTTTATTACGGTTGACCATTCACAAGTGGTTGACTTGTGTAATAAAACTGACCGTTTGGGAGCCGATCAAATTTTGGCGCCGCTGTCGGGGAAATAAAGATCAAAATTTTGATCAAGGCAACACTATAGTTAAGGCATAGTCCCTGGAAACGATACGCATTAGCCACCCAATGACCCACCTTCAACCTTTAGTGAGACATCTTGGGCAAGCATTCGAGAGGGGAGTTTATTTCTTTCTTGATTATTTTTCATTTCTATTTTATTTTTCCTTTTTCTTCGTACAAATGGGACTTTGTACACTTCAAAGTGGGGGGATAGGAATAGAAATGAAGTTTATGATTACTTAGCTTACTTGCCCTAATTTTCTAGTTGGTTTCAAAATTTTAAGCTCATTTGAAAAAAAATTTGTCATATTTTTAACCAATCTAGAATCACATAAAGCCGAGCACACTATAACCCCTACTGCCATTGGTGAAATTTAGCCTTTCCGTTTTCCCCATTTTACCCAAATCTACCATATATTGAGGGTGCCGATAGTATTGTAAACTTTAGAACTTGGCTTTTACATCACTTCGAGACCATAGACGAGTAGTGTATCAAGTTAGCTTGGTGCATTTGGAAAAGGCAATTTGAAAAAAGTAAAGGTTTTAGGATTAAACCCAAATAGCCCATATGTGTTCACTTGTGTGCGTTTATCGATTAGTCACATTGGCTTTTCGACCTCCGTGTAACCCTTTTTGTTGCACTCACCTTTAGTGCAAGATACCCTTAGTTACACCCCTTTTGAGCCTATCCTTTCATTTTCTAACCCTTATTTTCGTTACACCTTACACCTTAGCCTACCGTAGTCTTACCTTTTATCTTGAAGTCATTGTTCACCTAGTTCAAGTTCAAAATAAAGTTTCGAGAGGAGTACCTAATCATCTACATCATATTGAAGATCGTCAAAGACCCCCAAGTTATCTCCTTATGCTCAGTTCAAGTGGGGGGATGTATGTTTAAAAAAAAAATTATTATCCGAATTACTGCGCGATGAATTATAAGCACTATGCGAAGAAATTGGCATTGAGAATGATCTTCTAGATCACATTCAAAGGTTGGAAGAATAGTTCATGAAAGAATAATGGTGGATTTCAGTGACATATATTGATCATATGAAGATGAACCTCGAATTAACGGGTTGGCGATGACAACTTGGTTTTAAGCTAAGACTATTTGTTTTCTTTTTCCTTTTCACCCATTAAAATATCCCATGCCTTACCTTACCTTTTTTGTTGTGAAGCATGTCTAGGTGATGCAACGAGCAATCCTTGATGTCTTGGCCATGGATTTGGTCATGTATCATTGATTTTGTCCACTTCGCCGTGACACGTTAGTAATGACACCAACCCTAAGCCTTTGAATCCCTATTACCCAACATTGCTTTCTAAAATCGGTCTTAACCTTAGCTCTAGTGGTGGAGTTGTGTGTAATTTCCAAGCTTATGATAGAATACTTACTATGTCCGTGCAATTGAGTGATCACCCAGAAATTAACACTTAGATTAGGATGAGAGTGAGAGTGTTTTCGTTCCCATTTCGTGACGTGTTCGGTTCTTATTAATATTCTAGCATGGAAATTATAACTATGCATTCATTGTGGATGTATCTTTTGCAGTCTAAATTGGTCTACTTGAGGGCAAGTAGAGTTTAAGTGGGGGGATATTTGATAACATCAAATAGTCCTGATTTTCTAAGCGTTAATTTCCCCCATTATCATCACATTTTGAGTATAATACTTATGAAAACATCCTTATTCCTTATTATTTCATTTCAGGACCTACTCAATATAAAGAAGCTGCAATTGGACATTTTTAAGCCTTATTGATAAGATTGTCTCTTAACTACGGTGTAACCAAGTGATGAAGTTACGGCAAAACTAAAGATTATGAAGGCTAAGGCGTAACCCTCAGCTCAGGTTACGCCGTAACAACTGATAAGCACCAAATTGACAAAAACTACGGCGTAACCCTCAGCTCAGGTTACGCCGTAATGACAAAATTCACATGATTTACGAAGACTACGGTGTAACCCTCAGCTTAGGTTACGCCATAGCCATGGATAAGCACTAATGATTGAAGAGGTTACGGCGTAACTACCTAATAAGGTTACGCCGTAACCAGTTCGAAGCCTATAAATAGTCGAAGGTTTCACCAGTTTAAGGTATCTCTCCTTTCCTAAACCTTTTAGGGTTTGGGGAGATCAAAACACAGAAGAAGAAGCATGGCTTAGGAGCACTGAATAACAAAGTCCTCGTCTAAGATTTCCATTGTATTCGAGTTTGAATTCTTTTTATATATTTCTAGGACTTATACTATTAATTCATATCGTTAATTGAAGTTTGCATTTATGTTATTGTTATTCTCTTTAATTCTTTATAGACATTTACTAGTCTTTTCATAGATCGCTAGCCTTGGTAGTGTTATATGCTTGGTAGTATCTAAAAGGCTGGGAGATATGACCAACTGGCCCCATTTTGATAGATTGTGAAGTATGGGAGGAATTGTCCATAGTACAACCAGTCTTCGTGTGCGAACTGACCAAATGATCACCTATCAAGTGGAGGTATTTAAGAGGTTAGGGGGAATCTAAGTTCCTAATGCTTGGGTTCCCACCGTCTAGATCTAGTAGATTTGGTGCTTAATGACTGTTATTAGGTTGCCGAATGATCCCGGGTGACGTGCTCATCTTGGTGAGGAATTTAAGAACCATAGGCCATGACGAATTGACCAAAGGAGTCTGGTGATAATTAACCACTATATTGAACCTTTATATCACAAATCAATTCATATTTGCATTCTTCATTAAGCTTCGCTTTTCAATCTATTTCCCTAAATTTCTGGTGTCTGTGTGAATAGAATAATAGCATATTGATGAATTATAACAACCTTGTCATACCAATATATTATCAATTTCATTTCTAATCATCTTAGTTCTTTCAAGGTCACAGCTCTCCTGGGACGATACTCGGATTTACCTAAGGCTTTACTACATCTGATCGGGTCTCTGCCCGTTAGTATGTGTCTATCCTAAGTTATCTAAGTTTTATAAATATTAAAAGCAGGATGAAATTGCACTATTAATCATACTTAAGCAATTAATTGTGATTGAATATTCTTTCCTAGGCAACATTAAATATATAAAGATGATTATTGTCATTCTTATTTTCATTGATATGAAAAATGACAATGGAATATCAAAACTCTTTTTTGAAAAATTACTTGAGCGAGGACGGTAAGTAATTGAAAGGTTTTTTGAATTCATATAATCTTTAGAAGTATACAAAGTGCAATAATTCATGAATGGATTAATGCATGCATCTAGGAGATAAAACTTATGTTTAATTATTAGATCCATGTTGTGATTTATAATTAAAATAAGATAACTCCTAATATTCTTGAAAGCTAGTGGGAGTATTATGTTTAATTTCTTAAATCTTATATGTTGTATAACATATGGGAAGTAACATTCCATGTAAGTTTAATGTTAAGTCTTAGTTTGGAATGAAACTTCACTTGTAAGATTTAAAACTTAAAACATACAACTTTGGAATATATGTTTATTGTTAATAAACATGTGCGGTAAATATAAATGATTCTAATAAAACATGATATATCATTTGGAAAATGGATATATATCTTTTAACAAGATAGAACATGAATGAAATTTGTGAAAAACTAGAAGGGGGGTTGAATAGTTTTACCGATTAAAACTTTGTTTTAAAATATTTGATCGACTTATGTCAATCTATTTTAAATGTGTATGTTGGATGTTGATAGATAGGTATGTAAATATATAATGCAAAGATAAAGAGTAAGAAATACAAAACCACGACACGAGTGTTTATAGTGGTTCGGCTACAAGGACACCTTCCTTGCCCTACTCCACTCCCCGAGTCACCTACTCGAGAGTTCGTAAGCACTACACGACACAAACTTCTTATGGCAGAGAAGCCTTCACAACGTCACCTACTCTTTTTTCGGTACAAGGCTAGACATCGGGTTCTTACACGAGGTAGAGCCAAACCTATCACAACGTCGCCTACACTTTATCCGGTACAAGGCTAGATACAGAGTTCCATTATAAAGGAGAAACTACTACACAAAAACTATCCCAAAGGAGACCCACTCCTTATTACAACATCATCAAGGATATCAATATCCTTGGACACAACCTATCTCTATTTGTACATCGATGCACCATATCGATTGTACACCCTTGGCATCTTTCACTAATGCCTTTGACATGATCTTTTGGCACTTTTCACTAATGCCTTTGACTTGACCCTTTTGGCATCCTTCACTAATGCCTTTGACACGGACGTTTGGCACCTTTCACTAATGCCTTCGTCTTGACCCTTTTGGCATCCTTCACTAATGCCTTAGACACGGACGTTTGACACCTTTCACTAATGCCTTCGTCTTGACCCTTTTGGCATCCTTCACTAATGCCTTAGACATAACACTTCTAGAAAGGAATAAAGAATTATCAACAAGAGAACTTCAGTAGTCTTGATGATGATGAAGCATGGCAACTCATGGACTTTAGCTTGCTCGACTTCAAGAGGTGGTGATCTCGCCTTTAAGAGGAACCTAGAGAATCACACAAAAACAAACACAAACTACATAGAAAGATCCTTTGGATCTGAGGTTAGAGAGATTACAATACTAGGAGAAAGTATGTGTAGGAGTGGCTACATGTAATGAAGAAATGGCTCACTATTTATAGACAAAAGTATTCTACTGTTCCACGGATCCCACGGATCCCTTGTTGGAGGGATCCGTCTAGTGTATTTTGAGGGATCCGTGAGACGCTCCTCATTACCCATGGGTTTTGGGTTAGGATGTACAACAGGTGTCCTTGTAGCCGAACCATACCCACGAGTGTTTGATCGTAAAATATAAATGATGACGTATAGGATGTACAACAGGCCTACTAAGCCCAAAACATACTCTACGCCCACTCTGGGCTCAGGCCCATTGACTGCAAATTCCGGACTAAGGTCCAACAATCGAAACCACAGGCCAACAAGAAGTCTGATGACTAAATTGGCTACGGCCCAGGCCTTGGAATGCGCGCAAGGTACATAACGGGCTGAACCTTCAACCGTTAGGCCTCTCACGTCCGCATCCGTGATTAACAAGGAACCCTTGTCCGTCAAGTGTCCGGATCCGGCGACTAACCACTATATGCGATAATCCAGGAAGCCCCAGCGGCAAACCTCGCCTATAAAAGGGGCTCTAATTCCCATAAAAGGTACAACAACTTTCTCTCTCATAATTACACACACATACTCCTACTTTCCCTCTCAATAATGTATACATACTCTCACGTCGGAGTCTAATCGTGGGGTCCGTCCCCACGGTAAGACTAACGGTTTACCTTTCTTGTGCAGGGATCTCATTCCAACTACTTGAATTAGTACAAGATCAACCCACCAAAGGTTCATTGGCCCAGTCCAGTAAGCTACGTCCAGACCTTCTATAACCCATCGCACAAATTATACTAACAAGTTGGCGCCATCCGTGGGACCTAGTACACAACTGCGTTCCAGAAAATACTCACCATGAGCACCAGATTTGGACCAACTCCTGCCTTCATGTCCACATTGCGGAGTACGGTAGAAAGAGAAGATCACACGGTCTCGACGGACCTTGAGGGACCTGTGTCCGACGCAGCCCTTCGGAGGTATTGTGATAAGCATTTCGACAAGATATGGCCTATTGTGACGGAGAAAGCTCAAAGACAAGAAGAAAGAGCCAAGGTAGCAGAAATTCGGAAGGATTATCATGAAACCCAGCACTACAGAAGAGCAGAAGTGCCAAGTGAAGACCTACGAAAACAGCTTGAGATAGTGAAGCGGAGGAACGCGAAAAATGATGGCAGACAAGGACATACCCGATCCAGGTCACCCAAAAGGAAGGAAGACGTAAGGGAAATGGTGTTCAAAAGGCTGCGCCAAAGTGTGTTCCACCGACTCGGAGATAAGGAGGGAAGTGCTTCCATTTTTCCCAAAGACCGCATGCAACAAGTACTCAATGGTACCGGAAGGAAAGAGAGGAGAAACCGCAAGGGTTCTCAACCGTGGCCGATAGGATCAGGGGTGAGAAGTCATTAAACCGAAAAAACTCAGTCGCGGAAGGCGAATAACTGTTTAAGCGATGAATCTCACGGAAGCAAAGGCCAAGGATTCAAAGTCAAAAAGCGGAAGCCAAATGATTATGATCATGACCGCCGGACCACAGGTCCGCAAGGAAACTGATCCGTTCACCCCGCGTATCCGCTACTTCGAAATGCCTGTGAAAACGCGGATGCCAACCAACGTGAAAACATTCGATGGAAGCGGAGACCCTGAGGATCACCTAAAAATCTTCCAGGCAGCAGCAAAGGTGGAACAATGGGCCATGCCAACATGGTGTCACATGTTCAACTCCACACTCACCGGATCCGCTAGGGTCTGGTTTGATGACCTTCCGCCCGAATCAATAGATAGCTACGACAAGCTAAAAGGGGCTTTCTTGACTAACTTCCTGCAACAAAAGAAATGTATGAAAGATCATGTGGAGATTCATCACATCAAGCAAAAGGATGGAGAACTAACAGAAGATTTCGTACAAAGATTCAAAGAAGAGACAAGGAACGTAAAAGGAGCCCCAGAAATTATGAAAATCTCAGGATTCATGCACGCGATTACTGACCCAGAACTGATTAAGCGGCTACATGACACAGTCCCGAAGTCAATGGCCGAGGTAATGAACATAACTACTTCCTTTCTTAGAGGGGAAGCAGCTGTAGGAAGACGTGATAGGAAAAGGCCATGGATACAAAGACCAAAGGAACAAGTAATAGTCAAGCATCGACAGTATTTTAGGAAAGACATAAGAATAAATCAAGAACCAAGGAAAGGCAGCAAGGTTTCCGCAGACTGATAAGGCCGCCCGAGGAAATACCAGCGACAAGAAGAGCTAGGTCCCCAGGCCCGTACTCAAAGATGGTGATCAAAGAGAAGGTCGATAGAAAGTTCTGTAAATTCCATGGGAAAGCAAGGCATACCATAGAAAATGTTTGCATTTGAAAAAGCAAAGAGAAGCAAAAGGGGAAGAGCCGATGGTAGATGGTAGCAAGAATAAACGATCGCATGCAAAAAGAATAATAATATATATATATAATATATATATATATATATATATATATATATATATATATATATATATATATATATATATATATATATATATATATATATATATATATATATATATATGTGTGTGTGTGTGTGTGTGTGTGTAGTAAGGAGTAACAACAAGGATGGAAACACACTACGAATGCGAAGGAAAACACAGTGCGGAAACAGCTCCCAGAGAATAGAAAGAAACAGAAACCCGTAACCTATAAAAAGTTAGCTCTGGAAGGAGTAACACACCAAAGAAGTACGCAGGAAGTCCCAACAGACATGATATGATAAAAAAAGTCATGAAAAGAGAGATAATAGATAACAAAAAAGGCAAGTGCGGAGGAAAAAGGATAAACCTTATCCAGATTACTAGAAAGGAAGAAATATGCAAGTACATATACGCGTTCCTTCCCAAGGAATATCACATCAAATAAAGCAGAAACATACACCCAGGCTACGAACCTAGGCATGTAATAACCTACCAACTGGTAGAAAAAGACAAATGCCAGCGCGTGAAAAACAGTAAGATCTTCGCTATAAATACGCTAAGTAAAAAAGAAAGACACAAGAAAAGCAAAAGCAATAATCGTCGTTCTCCAAAATCAAACATTCCTAAAAAGAAAAGTCGGAAGAAGTTTGTTCCCATGGCAACGTATCGCCAAGACAGCGGCAGTGAAAACATAAATAACCTAAACCTTATCACCATCACAAGGGAAAAATGAAGGAGAACATGGAGAGCACATAAATATGTTCTTAAATGACTACTAATAACACTTAGTCGTTCTAAAATGACGGCTAATCACCCACCACCACAAAACACCATGACACCCCGTCATTCAAACCTCCTCCTACGGTGTTTCCAAGTTCCTTGCTAATTAGAGTTGTGGCACTCGTGACCGGAGCACTACTGTCGATTAGGCTCCCAGCAGCCGTCGGGAAGCAAGATCGAACAGGTGCTCACGGGTCAACTGCGGAGACAACCGGGTCAAGGAGGCACGTGGGAACTGAAATGGTAGGGGCAGGAATGGTGGAGTGTAAAAAGGGATGGGTCCTTAGGGAAGGATAAGAAGGAACGCTAGGGGCAAGGAGCTATATCAAGAAGTCCCTAGCTATTAGGAAGCTTCCCTTACAACGGCAAGCAACAAAGGATGCAGGCTACGCATACATCCTATTATTGCTGCACCCCGGTTCTCAGGCAAGCACACGTCTACCGACCAAAGTGAATATGGTCAGACAGACCGAGCGTAAGCTAAAAATGACCAGCTTGCAAGGGCCGGGATATATATAAAAAAGCTACTCTCACAGGCTACACTTTTAAAAACACGAAACTTTCCGAAGAATGAAAGGTAATAGCCTGGTAGCTCCTCCGAGATCATCGTCAGAAGAGAGTGACACGAGGTCCCAAAGGAGAAAGTAGCATACAAGGAGAGGATTCTAGCCCACGAAGAAAGTACGGATACTCGCAAAGACGTTATCCATACCAACAAAGCCAGAAGAATTGCATGCGGATGACAATCAAAACAAATCTCCGTAATACAAGAAATCTCCCAAAGAAAACAATGTTTATCATTAGCAGAACTCTAAAGAGAAGCACGGCTTATGTAGCCACAGAAATAAAAGAGTAAAGCCGATAACAGGGAAGTATAAAATGTATTTGAATTTACCTATTTCTGTAATGTATTTAAAAAATATGATCAATTAATGAAACAATGATGAAGATTAGCTACCTTCATTATTTTATTCTTTAAAATGTTTTTTATCTTTATCAAGTGCATAAGACGCGCAAGCACATGAATTGGGTACGGCCCAAAAATATGTTATTTCCGAATAGCATAAGGTTATCACAAATAACACAACTGGTGAACAGCTTAATTACCAAAGTACGTAAGAGGTATTGCAAGCCCAGTACTGGGAGGATAGCCCAAAATTATCCAAAGACTATTACAAACGTGCATATCAGTATAAAGTTAAAAATAGCATCGCACAGACAAAAAGAGTATGTGCGCAAAAGACTATTACAAACGTGCATATCCGTATAACGTTAAAAATAGCACCGCACAGACAAAAAGAGCATGTGCGCAAAATACTATTACAAACGTGCATATCCGTATAACGTTAAAAATAGCACCGCACAGACAAAAAGAGTATGTGTGCAAAAGACTATTAAAAAATGTGCATATCCGTATAACGTTAAAAATAGCAAACAAAAGTGAAAGATAACATGCACCGAAGGCATCAAGAACTTGAATATAGAGAAAAGTTGCAGCATAAATACAAAGCAAAGAAAGTAGGCGGAAAGATAAGCAAAAAAGGCTGAAAACAATCATCAGAATTATCACAAAACAAACAGACAGTCATTGTTCAGATGATTACAAAAACCACTAACTAAATCCGCACTAAAGTGCTAGTACTTGCTTAAGGCTCGGACAGAACAGTGGAGACCTCACTTACTCCAGAAGATGGGTCATTTGCAACTTCAGCAAGGGTGTTGGACCCACCAACATCATAATCTTCAACAGAAAGGGGTATCGCGGAAACATCAGAAGTACTAGTAGGAAGAGACGCAACCAGCAAAGAAGCAGTACAAACAGAGGCCAGCTCACCAACTAAAAATGTTTCCACACCTATTACGTTGCGAGCGGAAAAAGGATCAACGGAGGAATTGTAAACATCGGCAATAGACAACCGATAACCATCAAGGCGTTTTCTAACCTGATCAACCCTCCTTTGAACAACCTCCAAAGAGCAAGACAAAGAGTTGTTTCCAACAATAACATTACTGCCCTTATCATAAACAAGGACAATGAGTTGCTCAAGATCCGGCTGCAACCCTGCAATCATGGGAGCATTCGCGGAAAGCTCATCAACGCGGAGAAGGTCCATAACTTCAGCAATACCGGCATTCTTGCTAGACTTAAGCATGGAAAGCAAAGAAAACTCCACATTTTCAAGGGCCCTCACAGCGGAAACATAGTGATCTTCTGCGGAAGGATTATATGCAGCAAGCTCCACAAGCTCTTTTTTCTCCTTACCATGAATAATACCCGCAGCTAAGCCTTCTTGCATACCCTTATCAATGGCACGCTCAATAACCTTTGCCATTGCCACAATATACTCTGGAGAGTTTAAGCACTTAAACACAGCGAGGCTCATACCGTTCGTCAATAACCAACGACGGCTAGATAACAGTGTGAGGAATCGAGGATAAAACTCCTCATCGAGATGACTAGCTAGGGCATACAAGTCAGCAACGGCCGAATCAACCTTCCGCATAAGTCTGACTACCTTAGCATCCTGAATCTTACAAAATTCCTCCTCCAAAGCAGCAAAGGATGGAGCTCGATCGCGGAGCTCAGAACATGACTCTTCCAAAGCCCGTATCTGCAAAAAAAACAATGTTAAAAAAAAAAAAAAAAAAAAAAAAAAAAAAAAAGACGGATGCACACCTGTCTGAAAAGACTAGAATTCTGAGACTTAAGAACAACAATCTCAGCTCTCAAGGAAGATGACTCAGAATCCTTAGCATCGAGAGACGATCGGAGTGTCGCCACCTCAGCTCGAAGAGAGTTTCGTTCTTCCTTAAGTGCAGAACTTTGGTTCTTCGAAGATGAAACCTCTACAGCAGAAGCTGATAAAGATGCAGTAGCAAAGGACGTTCCAGAAGAAATAGCATTGGAAACCTCAGACTTCAGAGTCGAAATCTCCTCATCCTTACTCACCAACAAAGAAAATAAGCGTTTCCGCTCAATAGCATTATACTCTAAACGCTGACGGACTTCAGAACTAAAGCACAATTGCCGCGCCACGGCAACATTGAACTCACCCAGGAGACGCTCATACCCCATATCACGAATAAAGGGAAAAAAGGCAGGAGGAGCAAACTCGTCCAGCATAGAACGACACTTATCAACATCATCAAGAAGTGAACTCTTGGCAACATTCCACTTCGGAATATGAACACTAGATAAAGAGCTAGAGTCCGGGTCATCAACAGTCCGAATGTCCTCAGCCGGGACATCAAGACCTGAAAGGTCATCAAGAATCGGATAAACACTACCAACCGTAGAAAGGCCACCTGGAAGGGAGGAAGGAACATTAACTTGACCCTTCCTCTTCCCAATAGAATAAGCAGCAGTAATGACGGCATCCGTCATAACAGGCGTAGGAGAACTACGAATAAGCAAGTGAAGAACAAGTAAATAAAAGGGAGCAAAGACAAAGGAATAACGAAAAAAAGCATAAATAGACAAACCTGGAAGAAGAACCATCCGGATGGAGCAAACCAAAACCAGATTCAATGGGCATCCCAGCTTCATAAAGGGGAGTAATTGATAATAAAGGAGAAGAAGAAGAATGAGTGGGCAAAGCATTTAAACAATATTCAAGAGTTTGCGAACTTTGAGCTAGCAACTTCTTAATGGACTCTGAAGACTTACCACCAGTAGAGGCCCTACTAGAATCGTTAAGGTCGCTCCTTGCCTTTTTAGGGGGATGAACGAGGTTGATACCAACTTTCCTCCTCTTCCTACCAGAACCAGAAGCCACCCCACTGTCAAAACCAATATCAGAACCCATAATAATCAGGTCGCGGAACAACACCACCAGATGATTGAGAAACTCCAACTCCCAAACAAGCAGCTACACGCTAAACTTCACCAAAGGAAGGAGGAACAAGAGAGACAGTATGACCTTCGGTCAATTTTAGCAAAGGAACTTCATCATCCTTCCGTGGCGAAGTATCAACAAGCAATTCCATCGGGTTTTTATTCTTAACCAACGACAACTAATCCATAGCTGCAGCAAACAGACAAAAAAGAAACATAGATCAGCAGAAAATCAAGATAAAGTAGTAAAAGGAAAACACATAGATGTGGTATTCCCACCCCGATTCTCTTGATCATAAAACACGGGGATAAAAGTCATTGCCCAAAGTGTAATTACGGCTGAACCCAACCAAACAAAGGAAAGGTTCAGGAAAATTAACAAAAGAAGAAGCATTGGTAACAAGGGAGGCAACATGTTCAGCATTAAATTCAATATCCCTAAGGGTGGCATCCTTAGGAAGACGTCCACTAACGAAAAAAGGATGAATAGAAGGACAAGCAAACGAGTCAATCCTGAAAAAGTGGTCGTTCCAACTTTTAATACAACCAAAGGGCTTGGTATAGCAAACACCAAAGCTATCAGCACGTTTACTAAAAGAAAGCCAGCCATGGCTACGAGACAAGACATAAAAACACCTAAACAAACCAATTGAGGGTTCAATACCAAGTGCAAAACAAAGAATTTCAAATTGAGAAACCTTAGCAGCACCAATAACAGAAAGCTGTGAGATATGAATGCGATAGTAGTCAAGAATCAAAACAAGGAAAGAGGACAAGGGAAGGCGGAAATTAGCAAACTCAAAGAAACGGGTGTAGACACCGATCTTTCCATTCGGCGCTTCACGAATACTTTTGTCAAGATCAGGCAATTTTGGATGAACAAAGCTCGGAATCGAATAATCAATACAGAAATGATCAAGCGCCTTCCGGGATAATTTAGACTTGGTAGAAGAAAAAGTACCCACAACGGAAAAAGAAAAAGGGAATCAAGAACCTAACCTGACTGCGGAACGTGGAAAAAAGATACACCAAAAGTAAAACCAGATCGAAGAATAGCATTCGCAACAGAAGAACAATAAAAGAAAAAATGGCTAAAGCCAACATATGGGGTATTTATACAAATGGAATGACGATTAACTAAGAAAACCCTAAGAGAGGATATGCGTCCAAAAAATAATTTAATCCAACGGACAAAATCAAAGCCACACGGACAAGGATGGTAGAAGACCAAGGGCCCACGAGGTTAAATCAACCAGAACAGGAAAAGCTGTTAAACACCCACGTTGTAAAAAAAACATTTCCCAAGGAAAGAGAGCATCAAAGGCACGCTCCGACAATGTGGAAGAAAAATCAACCCGCAAGATATAGTCTAAGTAAATCCACCGTGCGCGACAATATCTGCACGCAGTGCACATACTAGACTGGGGGGACTGGATGGTATAGCAGCTCCTAAAGGTAGGAAAAAGTATTTCTGGAAAGGAAAGAACGCACGATGAAATCCTTAGTCAACTCAAGTCTAGTGACATCCACCGCATGTGACAATATCCGTACGAAATGAACATACTAGACTGGCGGGACTTGATGACGTATAGTATGTACAACAGGCCTACTAAGCCCAAAACATACTCTACGCCCACTCTGGGCTCAGGCCCAATGACTGCAAATTCGGACTAAGGTCCAACAATCACAAACCCTGGGCCAACAGTAAGCCCGATGACTAAATTGGCTACGGCCCAAGCCTTGGAATGCGCGCAAGGTACATAACGGGCTGAACCTTCAACCGTTAGGCCTCTCACGTCCGCATCCGCAATTAACACATAACCCTTGTCCGTCAAGGGTCCGACTCCGGTGACTAACCACTATATGCGATAATCTAGGAATCCCCAACGGCAAACCTCGCCTATAAAAGGGGCTCTAATCCCCATACAAGGTACAAAAACTTTCTCTCTCATAATTACACACACATACTTCTACTTTCCCTCTCAAGAATGTATACTTACTCTCACATCGGAGTCTAATCGTGGGGTCCGTCTCCACGGTAAGACTAACGGTTTACCTTTCTTGTGCAAGGATTTCATTCCAACTACTTGAATTTGTTCAAGATCAACCCACCAAAGGTTCATTGGCCCAGTCCAGTAAGCTAGGTCCAGACCTTCTATAACCCATCGCACAAATTGTACTAACAATAAATAAACGTTTTTACGGCTTATTTGTATTAACAATCTCCCCCCTTTTTTTATGACAAAACATAATATTATTTTAAGGAAAACTAAAATTTGTAAAAGTTTGAATTGAGTTTTACTCTCTTCTCCTCTTTTGTCGAAACAAAAGAGCGTCGAAAAAAACTAACACATTGTTTTAAGAAAACATGTGAAAAGAAAGAAAAGAATGAAAAATAGAGAGTAAGTGAGGAGAAGTATTCTCGACTTAGCTCACCCTTGACGAGTCCATCCCTTTGTGAGGGCGTCAAGTAAGAAGAAATATTAAACTAGTGAATTGCAACTATGTTTGCAAATGGTTTCGTCTTTGTGACGAATATACTCCCCTTGATGATTGCAACTTTTCAAGGAGGATGTCATGTAATGTAATCCTATGTGAATGATATTGCAAATGATTTTTGCAATGTTTTGCTTTGACAAGAAACTTCCCCTAGCTAAGGGTGTCAAAGTCTTCATGTGTATATTGAAAATCTACAAAACAAAGGTTAGAAAACAAGTTTATAGAGCATAATTTCCTGCAAATAATACTCAAGTTAGTAGTAAACAAGTTTTCTGTTGCACGGATCCCACGGTTCCCTCTTAGGAGGGATCCGTGATGAGTGTCTAAATACTCATCATTTTTATACCGTCTAGACTGCAAAATCATCTGAAAACACTCAAAAATGCATCAAATTGATAAAAATATCACAAATCAGTGTTTTATGTGTTTTAAATGCAAAAGATCAAAATCAGATGAAAAACGTATCAAGTTTGCAAAATTGGCAGTTTTAGTCCCCCAAGTTTTAAAAGTTGTCAAAACTAGTCCCTGGAATTAAAAAATGTGAAGTTTTGTCATTCAAGGTCCCTGAAATCTCCTAAGTTGTTAAAAATGATCCTTGAATGAGTTTTTGGTCAAATGGCATAGTAGGTCCCTAAACTTTAAAAAATTGCAAAAGTAGTCCTTGGATATTTTTAAATGGAATTTTATGCAAAAGTTATCCTTGCACTATTCAAGTTTGGCAGGAATGGTCCTTTTGATAAATTTGGAAAAGTGTCAGGTTCAGTCCTTGAAGATTGGCAGAATTACATTTATGGTCCTTGTGCTTAATACAAACCATACGGATCCTATATATATTATCTAAGCCCAATCCAATCCTAAGCCTACCCAAGCCACCCAACCCGTCCAATATCCTGACCCGGTCAAAGGTTTAAACCCCTCGGTCAAACAAACCAAACCCCGCCACTTGTTTTTCCCCCCAAAGTCCTTCCTTCTCAACTGCTTCTCTGCAAACTCAAGCCCCCTCCTCACCTCCACCTCAACATATCACCATCCTTGTCCCCCCACCTCTCCTACCCTCCAAAAACACATTAAATGCATCCTCTACCCAAGTACTCAACACCCACCAGCTGTTATATCCATTTCCCGCCAAAAAATGATAAATGGCCAAGATTGCTTCAAATGATCCAAGGGCCTCAAATAGAGGTGGGAATAGCTCAGAAACAAGTGGGGAGTGGATTGAAGTATAAAAAGAAGAAAGAGGAGTAGAGAGAAGGCATTAGTTAGTTTTTATTTTTTCCTGTAATGTCGTTTTAATATTTTTAAGATTTCCAGTATTTAATTAAGTTTCAAAGTACTCTCTTATGTAATTTTCAGTGTTTTATAAACCTTTTTCAGTGTTAAATTTCAAGTACGAATTACTCTTATGCAATTTGCAATTTCAAAAAATTCCAGTTCATGTGAATGTTGTTTGTATTTGATGTTATGCAATTATAAGCCTGTATAAGCTCACATATAAGCTTTTATATGCTCACTTTTACTTATTGTTTAACCAGAAAAATCACTACTCAAATTTTACTCTTAAAATTGCCTCAGTCAACAAAAGTCAACTGAAGAAGATCAAAATGGATTTGGTTATGATTTGGGTTGATGCAGAGCTGTTTTATGGGTGGATATGGGTTTAGAATAGGTTGGTTTGGTTCTGTGATAAGCTGCACATGAGCTTGATCATTTGTAAGTTCTAATTTTCTTTCTAATGTACTGTTTGGATATGCTTGTTAAACTGTCTTAGAGTTTAACTGTGGGAGTGTTCTTGTTCATTGCATGTCACAATAGCATATACTAGCTTAGTTAAACATTAAAAACTAGTCCTTAATTTATAAAAAGTCAATTTAGCTTCTAAGCTCATAGTACCAGTTAACTGTTAGGATTTTTAGTTGTAAAACTTACCATACAAGCTTACAAGTTGTTAATATAGCTTTAGATAAACTTATATTACCTTATTATATCATAATCAGTCATTAGGATTGAATTAAAGTTCACTTAAGTCAACATTCTAGTTCTTATAAAAAGTCAAAATTTCAATTTGGTCGATTTTGAATAAAATGAATAATTTTATATAGGATTAGATATTAGGATTTAGCTTATGCCCTTTTGGGAAATTAATATTTAGCTGCTAAACAAAAATATAAAAATACTAGCTTCCATAAAATTAGCTTATAGATAGTTTATTCTCTAGCTTACTTTAAGACCTTTTTCTAAAACCTCCCCTGTGCACACAGTTAGTTACCAAGTTTCGCAAGCTAATATAAAGCTCATCACAGAGTTTTAGCTTATGTACTTTAGTTTTTTAGAAAGCCAACCTAGCTAACTTAAAGTTACAAGCTTAAAATTCCAACTTGCAGCTTATTCAATAAGCCTGCTCATGGCTTTTGTTTTTGTCCATTTTCTGTGTACATCAGCTATTCATGGTTTTTTCAGTTTCTTCATAAGCTTCTCACAAGCTTATTAGTATAATTAAATCTTTGTAAATTAGCTTTTTGGATAGCTCATTTGGTCAACTTGATATTCCCAGTCTTTGTTTTCATTTCCAAGATCATTTAAGTGCTTAATTTAAGCTAGAAGGTGCCTAGTAATCACAACAGTTTCCTGTTTGACAGTTTAAGATTTTGCTTATTTTGGCTTATTTTGTGCTTATTTCTTGGTAATTATGCTTCCTCAGTTGTCATTTTAGCTTTTTATTAGTTGCTTATCTTATTTTCTAGTTAGCTTGTGTTTATTCAGTAGCTTTTTAGCCACTTGGCTTTATACTTGTGCTTATTTTCCAATTTTTGACCACTGTTGGGATTTTCAGCTTATTTTGTGCTTATTATAGGTTTTTGTAAAAAGTTTTAGTTATAAAAGTTGCTTAAAATCATTTACTTAATAAGTTTGTAAAATAAAAATCACAAAAATAAAATAGTAGCAAAAGGCAAGAGGTGGGATTGAATCAAGACCTCCCTTGTGATCCACGCTCCAACACTCCTCATAGAAACCATCCCCTTGGGACTTCCTTGGTTCTTTTCTTGCACAATCAAATATATAACCACGCTTTGTCTTTTTAGCTTATACGTTTACTTTAGCTTATTTGTAGCTTATTCGTACTAGCTTTTTCGGTTTTGTATTTTTATAAAATTGTATTAGTATTAAGTATTTTATAAAAAGTTTCGATTTTTCTAAATAGTTTTAGTATTTTAAACATTTAATTAGTGTAAAATATTATTTAATTCATAATAAAAATATAAAAGTCTAAAAATATAAATCTTTTTCTAAAATTTTCTTTTGTCATATAGTACGTAAAAAATTGTTTTTACACTTGTAGGACTTTTATTTCATAAATTTTACGTTTATCTTGCGCTCAACGTAATTTTAAATATAAACGTCGTTTTCATTTTAGGCCACGTTTTAGATATTTTAAGTTTACGTTTAGTTAAAATAGTTTATTTAAGTCATTTTATTTTATAAATCACAAAAACATCAATTTTAAAATAGTGATAGCGTTTATTTAATATATTTTATCTTTTTAATTTTCTTAATTTGCATTTAAGTCGCTTTATTTTATAAACTTTTTCGGTGGTGTAATTATCCATCCAATTCCTTCATCGATCACTATCATTAGTGATCATTCTATCGTCGATCAAGTGTTTACACACCATTGAGTCTCAAGTGGGACATAACGACCCGGAATTCATTCTATTCTCGATCTTCATTGTATTTGTGTTTTAAGCGGTTTAAGTCTATTACGGTTAGCCATTCACAAGTGGCTAGCTTGTGTGATTAGACTTGACTAGTTTAGCACGAGATCAAATTTTGGCGCCGTTCTTGGGATCGAACCGGGTCACCCAGCGTGACAAAGGGAATACTTACCACTATAAGTTTTCTCCAAAAAAAAAAAAAAAAAAAAAAAAAAAAATCTTCTTTCTAAATAATGGCGTAGTATTTCCCTTTTCGTTCTATGTTTCGCATAATCGCGGTACTTTGAATATTGAGGCAATATTCATTTCTAAGTGTGGGGGGAATTCACGAATTTCATATATTATCTACCCAATTCCCCATTTTGGCCAAAATTTTTTTTGGAGTAAGTGTTTACACTTACTCAATTAGTTATCGATCCGCCATGTCTAATAAACAAAAGGATTGGCTAATCTAGGAGCAAACGGCTCTTGGTAAAGATATATCAAATCCGTTTACGACTTGCAATTTGCCCAAAATTGTATGGTATTCAACTCACCATATCCTAAAAAGTGAAGAGTTGGCTAGCCCGCAAGGTTATGGCTTGTGGTAAAGGCGATGGAAAATCCATAATTGGTATTCACTCACCAAAGATAATATTGATAATTTATCTAAGAGTTGGCTAGTCCGAGCAAACGGCTTCGGTAAAGACAAATCAAAACCGTTGAAAGTCGGTGGTTTGCTCAAAATCACATGGTTATCGATGTACCATGGTTCTTACTTGAACTAAAACATTTGGCTACTCCGAGTGATGGCTTTTGGTAAAGAGTTTTAAAATCCATTAAAGTTCAAATCATTGCTAGGGACTAGCAATATCTCAGTGTGGGGGATGTCGGGATCAATCCGTCTAAGCTAAACTGAGGGATCCGTCTGTCTGTAGGCTTAAGACAGCAATGGTGATGTAAAAATTGATGTTAACATCAAAATGAGATATGTATTAAGGCACCAAACATATTCTCAAGACAATATAGCATATAACGTGTAACTTTATTCAATAAAAATACGAGAAATTATCTATATAGCTCTAAAACAAAGAGAATAATTTAAACATGTAATACATTTTCTACTAATTCTAATAAGTGACGAAAACCTAAAGCGCATCAATGTGCTTGAATCTAAGGATGAGTAGACTTGTTGATTTGGTCCAATCGTTCAAGGAGATGATTAAACATGAAATGCAACTCATTTCGTACTTCTTGAACAAGTCCTTGGGTGATTTGACAATTAGAACAATTATTGTCATGACTAGGAACCGGAGGAGGTTGGATGTTTTAAGGAGGCTCCAAAAAGGGTGATGGAGGTGCGTTGAGCAATGTAGGATGTGCTTCCACTAAGAGTGAAGGTGATGATACATGAGTTGGTGGTGGTAATGGAATGTTCTTTATGTGGTTAGATTTTTGGTGATTCCCTATCACCAAAGATGGACTATTTGGTGATGTAGGTGGTTCCCTATTAAACGAGAAGGTTGGTAATTGGGAAGTCCTTGGTGTTGAGTGCTCTAATAAGTAGAGCTTTGGATGGGAAAGTGGTTCAGTAAAGGAATGTATGGTTCCTTATTCACTATCGTAAAACAGTTAAGTATTTAAAACCAAGTTAATAGTGAATCTATGACTGATAAGATGTAAGTAAAACACACTAATTAATTTTCAACATAGTATTCTTTATTAGAAATAAATCAAACAAGAATACATTACCCAAGTACTTGCAGAATAGTACTTGGGATTGAAATAACAAAGATTGGTAACTCCTCTCAAAGCTCAGGCTAAGTCTGAGCATAACTACAAGTACCCACTGAGCTATCTTAGGGATTAAGTTGTATTTTGAGGATTGAAAGATGGCTTGCGTGTATGTGTGTTTTTACAATTCACAAGCTTAATCTTTCACTCCATCTCTTATGTTATTTATACAAGTATGAGTTTTAACAATTTCCTAAGTGACAAACTGTCCATTTTACAAAAGACAAAATCTTGATGTATTTTATGTCATTTACAAAGACTATTTTAGGTAAGAGACAAGATCGCTTTCCAAAGGTCGGTGATAACACCGAGCACGATCGTTTGCCATTCGGGAAAGTTGACTTTGGTTGATAAGGACTTCGTCTTATCGATTCAAACTTATCCCGCCTTTTCCCGCTCATTCTTTAGTCTTCATATCCTTGATCTTCTACTTGGTTTATCTTGATGTAAGTAGTTGGAGAGGAGTTTTAGAGATTCGGTGAGTTATTGTCATCACTCACCGAATCCACTATCTTCTTCTTGACTCGCCTTCACCCTTTAAGTTCTAGCTTCTTGTGGAGAGACTTCTTCTTAGCCTCATCTTGAGTATCTTGAAGATGGCTCACCGAGACTATGCACTTAGTGACTGTTAGTGTTTAACGGATTTGAACACTTAGGATATTTTCTATTCAAATCCAAGATCACTGAACCCAACAGTCTCCCCCTATTTGGATATAAAAATAGCCTAAGTATTTGATCAGTGTAAGTGAGCAAATGGCTTCTTCTTACACTAAATGTACTAATGAATACAATAAGGAACACTGAGTATTTTAACAAAACATACATCTTTTATTGATCACATTACATGGTTCCTAACACTAGTACAAGAAGATAAAGCAAAATGATGTCAGTCTAGATGGATTCCAAGTGCTTCAAGCTTGACTTTCTTGGTGATGAGTGTTTCCCTGTCAGGATCCTCTCTTATCTTGGCGTTTAAGTCAGCACATAACCTGACATTTTCAAGAGTCTGGATTTGAGAGGCCACTAGTATGTAGCTCAGCATTGCAGCCACACCTGCCTGATCAATGTCACTCCATCTTTGGAATGTTGGGTTTCCATAGACATCAATGTGGAACAGTCCTCTTTCAGGCTTTTCAATCACAAGACAGTTTACAAACTTTACACCTTCAGGTAGCTCCTGTTGCATTCGAGTCCGTGCACTTTGATCTCAGTGGAACTCAACCCTTTTCTTTTGCCTGTGATGACCGAGGTTGAGATCCTTGTGGTGCGATTAAGGCGGTGAATTCCTAGTTGTCTTGGTGCATCCTTGATCTTTCATATCTTTTGTCGAGCATTTTCATCAACTCCTTAACCACCACATTCTCCTTCTTTTAATAATCGGACCAACTTCATCGAGTTCGGTGATCCTAAAGTCGGTGAATTTTAGGGATCATGAACCTCGAAGTGTCTTTATCATCCCCTTGTATACATTCATTGCCGTGGTTTGGACTTGGAATGATTCGACATCGATGATTTTCTCAAGCGACCTTACGCTTGTCATTGACCGATTGTAGTGGTCGGTTCTTTCTTACCCGATGGTCGCAACTTTCTTGTTCTTTTCTTCCAATTTCTTTTTCATTTTAGCCATTTTAGCAGCCTGAGCATCCTTGAACTTCTGTCCTACCTGAACCTTTTGAAGCTTCTTTGGATCAATTCCTATGTTCTCAGCTTCCTCAGCAACAACTTGTACCAGTGCATCTCTACTCTTTCTTTCTTCTTCAGCAAGTTTCTTTCTCCTCTCTTCCTTAGCAAGGTAGGCACTTAGCTGTTGTGGTGAAAGCAGGTACTCAGTGTTACTGTTGCCAATCATATAGGGAATCTTCTCAGGCTCAGGTGTTTGCATTTTGCCTTTTCCTTTGTCCTAGTCTGAGGAAGATGAAGCTACCAAGGGAGGTGTTGTTGTTGTGATGGGTGTAGCCACTGTCATTGTTGATGTTGTTGTAGATGTAGGTGGAACTGATGAGATGGGTGTTACTGAAACTGGTGGTGTTGGCTCCCCCTCAGTGTGAGAAGGAGTTTCTTTAGCAGTATTCTCCCCCTCAACTATTTCCGTAGCGTCAGTGAGGGCAAGAGTTGTAGGTGGCACTTGAGTCTGAGCTGCTTGACCCTTAAAGGCTTGATAAATCTCAGTGACCATTGCCTTGATATCAGAAGTATCTGTTTGAATACCAGTGACCTTTGCTTCCAAATTAGCCTGAGATACTTTCAAAGCAGTCATTATGGGCCCAAGATTCCAGGCCATAGAAGACGATGCCTGAGCCAAAGTAGCCACCCGAGTATCCAAAAAGCCCAATGTAGCCTGAAGAGACTAGACTGAAGATTGAAGACCACGAACATTTGCAAATTTGAGCATTTCGATTAGTTCGGTGAGGTCGGAGGAGTGTTTCAAGTAAGCCTCGGTAGCCTCCAAAGAATTTGGAGTTGAGCGCCGGGTCTTCTTTGATGATTCCCGATTTCATCTATCTTTGTGCCAACACCACAAGGTGCACGAGAAATTAAGCCAAGTTTTCATCTAGTCTGTGAAGATTGTCATACATCGGATCCATGTGCTCATCGATGTTAGTGTTGAAATCAAAAACTTGACTTTCGAGATCGCATAGTGGCGGCAGCCTTGATGTGTTGATCCCATAAAGTTTTAGTGACCCCGAATATAGCTTCCTTGAAGCTTTAGTGATCCACATAACCGCCTGCCTCTCAGCGGTGAAAGAGTGTTATCAAATCTCCGAATTCTTGAGACGGGAAGATCTGAAGAGTCGAGTCATTATCTTCAGTGGAAAGGTGACTCTTTAGGCCCTTGTGGATCGGTGATGCTCTTGTTCGATTGAGCATCGGCGTCCACTTTATCCTCCGAGATAAAATTTCATCTTCACCGCCGCCTTGTTCTTCTTCGAGAATATCATATCGGCGACCTCGGCAATGATTAACAATGTGGGGTGATGGGTTCCGTATCAGTGGGTGGTATATTTCCCTCTGAGTCTTTGTCCTCCGTTGACCCCTCAGACACGGGTGGGTGTTTCCTAGTGCCTTCTCTAGACTCAGGATTGGTGGTGGGTTCCATATCGGCGGGTTGTTCCTTTCCCTCCGAGTCTTTGTCCCCCTGTGACCCCTAAGACACTGGTGGGTGTTTCCTAGTTCCTTTGGCGGAGTCGGTGGTAGTGATATCCCTAGCAGTGGGTTGTTTGTTTCCCCCTGAGTCTTTGGGATCATTCAGTTGGCCCTCAGACAAAAGCTGTGATATGCGAATGTCATCCTTGGGCATTGTGGAAGGCGCTCCCTACCGGTGGGTTGTATGTTTCCTCCGGATCTTGGGAGTAGTAGTTGGGACCAAGGGCACCGATTGTGATTTATCGGTGTCCTTCGTTGTCACCGGGTGGATGTTGCTTGGTCTCCGATGGGTGGCATATCCGTCTTGGGCTTCTTTTGCCTTTTAGGGTGTATTCACGAAGCCTCGGGGACACGAGACTTGGGTTTGGTCTTAGTCGATCGAGACTTCCCTTTCTCTTTTAGGAGCGGGGTTAGGAGACATCGAGTCCCTTTGTTGTTCTGACAACCATATGGGCCGTCAATTCAATATTAGTGACAAGGGATGGGTCCTTTTGAAAGTTAGATTGACTCGAGGATGCGGGTAAAGCACAATATTTTTGTTCACGAGGATAATTGCAACCCAAGAACACTTGTAAAGCACATGAGACAAACCTAGGGTGCGAAATGTATTTCGCCTAGTTTTGCTCGATAGCAATTCTGAGATCATTGTAAATGATCTCCCAATGTCGACATTGACCCCATTCATCAAACAGTATGCCATCATCAACTTAATAGAATTAACTTGTTCAGTGGATGAGTGGTTCCCGCCGAGGACCTGAATCACAAAAGTGAATAGGATCCTCCAAGCCACAGGAAATGAACTCTTGGTGACTGGGGTCTTGTCCAAAAATTTTGGATCCAAAACGATTTGTTTTAACCCATCCTTCACTGTGGAGGGTTCATGATGGGCAACATAAACTCCTTTATTGTAGTCTAACCCTGTTGTAGTACAAAACGTTTTATAGTCCAGGGTGACTGATCTTTCCCCGTTAAAAAGACTGAACTTAATGAGATACTCCCTGAGGGGGTCTTAGGTCTGTCTCATTAATTGAGGGTGTCGGGTCATAGGCCACTACTGTAGCCCAAAACTCCCTGGGGAGGTTTTGGTACAGTATAGAGGGACACTGAACAAAGGCCGTTTTCAGTGGGCAGTTGAATAAAATTTCATTATGTCCTTATAGGCTGGGACATTTTGGGGGTATTCAAAATTGCCTATAACATTGTTAGTTTTAAATTCAACATTACAGAAATCCCCTACCCACTGAGATGCAAACTGAAGAGATTGTGTTCTAGCCATTTCCATGTAAAGATTTTCAGGGTTTTGAAAGAATATTTGAACTAGAACAATCAAAGAGTTTTAAATCTCTTAAGTTTGTGATGAAAAACTTTTTGTAAATGTTTACAGAGAAGGTTTTTCAGAAAAAGGTTTGAAGAACACAAAGATTTCTGGATTTGAAAGAGTATTTTGACAGCGTTTTGTTGCATAAATACTTTGTGTGTGTTTTAATGATTTTGTGAGGGGTATTTATAGAGTGATGAGAGGGGTTGTTTATGCACAAATGTGGATTGTAAAGTCAGTTTTTGAAAACGTTTCGAATTTCCACATTTAATGCCACCACTCCACTACCCGCTGTAAAATCTCGGTTTTCCGAGAACAGTTGCAGTGCACAGTAAAAGTGCATTATGCAACAATACAATATCAATAAGATATTTCATGTGAGAGGGGGCATTTAATGCCAAGTGGGATTGGGTAAGTTTGAGGGACCCTTCACAGTAAGATAGAGAGACATATATTCCTATATTTAATTGGTATTTTTACCAACCTAGGACATTTAAGTAACTAATACTTGGTGCATTTAGTTACTCATTCAGTGCTTAATATCAAGAGTCAGGGTCCCTGAATGAGTCTTACTCATTCAGTGAGAGGGTTATTTTTGAGGTTTTGTTCAGGGACGATGAACCGTTTCAGGGAAAAACTTACTGATATTGGGATTGGTTTTCAGGTTGCTGAATTTCAATGTCTAGCAATTCCAATTCAGCTTTCAGTCTCCTGAAGGTAGGTTCATCCAAGGGTTTGGTGAAGATATCAGCAAGTTGATATTCAGTAGGGATGAAATGAAGCTCTATGTCTCCTTTCATTATGTGGTCCCCGATGAAATGATATCGATATCAATGTGTTTGGTTCTTTGGTGAAGGACGGGGTTGTTGGAGATAGCAATGGCACTAGTGTTGTCACGTAAGATGGGTACCATTTTGTAGTGGATGTCATAGTCACCGAGTTGACTTTTCATCCATAATACATTGGCACAACATCTGCAGCAGAGAACATACTCGACTTGGTGAAGACATAGCCACCGATTGTTGCTTTTAGCACTCCAATGCACCGTTTTCCTCCAAGGAATTGACAAGATCACGAGGTACTTATTCATCCATGTTGCGGCCGGCATAATTAGAATCGAATATCCTTTGAGGTCAAACCACGAGCACTTTGGATAGTAGAGTCCAAGGCTTGGAGTTCCCTTTAGGTATCTTAGTATTCTTTTGGCTGCGGTGAGATGGTATTCTTTGGGATTGGTGATATCTTGCTATTAGGCAGATCGAGAATTGTATGTCTAGTGCAAGCGATGAGATACATCGGTGAGCCAACAATCCCTCCGAAATGGGTTTGATTGACTGATTTGCCAATGAGATCGGTCCGAGGTTGTTAGGAGGGACCATTGGTGTCTTCACTGAGGCACATTCAGATATCTCATATTTCTTCAAGAGATTTCTGGTGTATTTCTCTTGACTGATGAAGATTCCTTTATCAGTTTGCCTTATTTGTAGTCCAAGGAAGTATGTGAGTTCACCCACCATGCTCATTTCAAACTTCTTTGTCATCATTTTTTCAAACTGTTTGCAAAGAGTGTAGTTTGTTGAGCCAAAGATAATGTCATCAACATATACTTGGACCAGTATCACATCTTGTTTTGTCCTGTAGATAAACAATGTGTTGTCTATCTTTCCTATGACAAACTTGTTTTGAATCAGGAAGGCTGAGAGAGTTTCGTACCATGCCCTGGGAGCTTGCTTTAGTCCATAAAGGGCTTTATCAAGCTTGCAGACATAGTCAGGGAATTCACTACTCTCAAAGCCGGGAGGTTCTTGAACATACACATCTTCCTTGAGTTCACCATTCGAGATTGCACTTTACATCCATTTGGTAAACTTTGAAGTTCATGTAGGTAGCATATGCATGGAAGATCCCGATGGCTTCCATTCTTGCAACAGAGCAAATGTCTCATCATAGTCAATGCCTTCTTGTTGATCAGAACCTTTGGCTACAAGTCCGGCTTTGTTTTTAATGGCGATGCCGTTTTCATCGCTTTTGTTTCGAAAACCCACTTCATTCCTATGACAATGACATCCTGAGGACATTTGATCAAGGTCATGACCTTGTTTTATCAAGCTGTTGAAGTTCTTCTTGCATGGCCTAAACCCGGCTTGGGTGTTTTAAAGCCTTAGTGACACTCTTGGGTTCTATTTCGATAGGTAATCGGCATATAGACATTCATTTCTTTGAAGTCATAGTTAGTTTAGCGACCATGCTTCTTGTAAGCATGCCCTCGGTGGGTTCACTAATGATGTTTACAAGCTCAATGCCCTAGGATTTTGTCCACTTACTTTGTGGTATGGGATCCGAGCTTGAAGAGGTCACTAGAGACTCGGGGAGTGAGTTCGGTCTTTGGAGCCACGGAATCATTAAGAGCATCTTTTGAGATGTCTTGTTCAGGTTGGGGTTCATGAATCACAGGTTCCTGAACATTTGGTTCAGTGTTACCTATCCTAGCAGGGTCTGATTGATTATCAATGAATTCACTGATATTTGGTTGTGACAAGTTGTGAGGTAAGACATAATATGAGATGTCAGCATCAGCTTGGTATGAGGAATTGATTTTAGTGTTATACTCATAAGGAGGATATCTTGATGAGTTATCAATTCCTATTTCCTCCACTAAGGTGTTGGTGAACCTGATGCTTTCTGAACTCTCATCAAAGGTGACATGAAAGGTTTCCTCAACTTGTTGTCTCCTTGTGTTAAATACCTTGAAGGCTTTGGAGATCAGTGAGTAACCTAGAAAGTATCCATCATCAGCTTTAGCATCAAACTTTCCTAGATGATCCTTATGGTTATGAATAAACAAAGGACATCCAAACACATGAAAGTAGTGATATCAAAAGTCTACCTTTGAATATCTCATATGGGGTTTTGTTATGTCTTTTGACAATGATTGACTGTTTTGAGTGTAACATCTTGTTTTGATTGCTTGATCCGTAAATGTTTTGATATAGTGAGCCATTTAGCATAGTTCTAGCGACTTCAATGAGAGTTTGTTTTCCTTTCGACTACCCTATTTTGTTCGGGGTGTAAGGAGATGAAAATTTTGGGAGATTCCTTTTCATCACAAAATTCTCAAGCTCTTCATTTCGAACTCAAGTACCATTGTCGGCCTCGATTTGTTTAACGATGATGTCATTACGGTTTTCAATGTTCCCGATGAATGACATTATAGTGTCATTGCTGACTCTTTTGGAAAGAAAGTATACCCAAGTGTATCTTGAAAACTCATCAACAATGACAAGTGTATACTTCTCATGTTGGATTGATCCGGGACCGGTGGTCCAAAGAGATCCATATGCGGGGACGTGAAGGCGACTTTTGATTGAGAAATTTTGTTTTGTTTTGAAAGATGCTCTTTGGTGTTTTCCTTTTTCACAGTGAGCATGGTTTATCTTTTGCAAAAACCGGTGATGGTAAGCCAAGGACCTTGTTTTGTTTTGCCAAGTTGTTGATGTTTTGAAGTTTAAGTGAGAGAGTCTCTTGTGCCACGGCCCGGTTGATGCTTTAGTGGCTTTGGCAAAGAGACAAGTTCCATCTTGAGAGTGTTGACATGTCTAAGACATAAACATCATCTCTTATAGGGCTATCAAAACAACTTCTTTGTTGGCATTAAAAATGGTGCCTTGTTTGTCATTGAATTGCATAATGTACTTTGCATCACGAGTTGGTGACACCGATGAGATTGTATTTGAGACCATTGACATAAGCTATTCTAGAAAACTATTCCATTGCGTTATCTTGAACCATGACCTTGATGGGACATGATGAGTTATCACCAAATACTACCTTGTGTCTGGTTCCTTTACATATTTGTGCGAGATACTCCTTAACACCAGTCATGCTTCTTGAGCATCCACTATCTAGATGCCAAATAGGCCCCAAGCGTGTCTCGCACAAATAGTAAACTGGATTAGTTTCTCTTGCTAACCCACATACTAGTGGGTTTAGGCCTAAAGGTCATTTGAATTTGGCAATTGACTCATGGTCGGTGGTTGAGTGCATTATGCTACCACGGTTTTGCATTTGGAGGCCGAGGATGACTCGGTGATTACGGGTTGCTTGAAACTTCTCCTTGCTTGGATGACATTTGTCATTTGAGATGTCTCATGAGTGGATTTCAAAATCTCACGGATGTGTTCATGAGGCGATCATCGATGATGATCATTAAAGCAACAAGTGGGCAAGGAGAAAAGGGTTTTGCTCTCGACTTTTGAGCGATTTAGAGGTTGAAACATATTGATGACCAACTTTGGTATAGTTTGCTTTATGAGAGAACTTACATATTGTAAGTGATCAAAAGTTCTATGATCATCCTTTTGCGGATCATACCAAAAGGATTCTATAACGATTGTCGATGGTATGGTGGTATAGTGGCATAGATCACACTTCGCTTGGGTTTGGTGGTGGCTTTAGACTTTGATGAACTAGTGGAGGTGACTTAGTTTCCTTTATTGAATCGGGAGCTTTTCGATGGATTTCATCTTATCGATCGACTTCCTCAAAAGTTCGATCATTCTTTGAATTTGGTCAGATTCAGTGGGGACAGAAGATGTGGAAGTCTTAGTGGGAGTAGATTCTTGTTGGATTGGTTTTGTTGGTCTTTTCAGGATTGTTCTACCAAGTCCAGGTCTTTCCTTTGGTGAATGAGGATTGAATTGCATTAGAGTAAGCTCAGAGCTTGGTGCAACACCTTGAAGAGGATTCAGGGGTGGAAGCGGTGCATTTGATTCTGCTTCAGACTCAGAGATGTGTTCAAGACTACGGGCACATCGTGAGTCAAGCATGCTCTTAAGAGCTTGACTCTCGAGCTCTAGTATTCTTCCGAATCAAAATTTGGAAGCTTACTCTCGGGATTAACCCGTTCAATCCAATCACCGGGCTTGGGAATAGTCAACACATTAGTAATCATGCCACCGACACAAAATGGTTTGGGAGGCGGTCTTTGTCGTGAGAGTTAGGGAGATGATCATCACCTATGACTCTCTTTTTGCTCTTGGGGGCTCCAACATCAAAGACTCTTGGATTCTTAGCAATCCAACTAGCAATGATATCCTTTTCTTTCTTAAGTTCATCTTGAAGAGCCTGATTTCTTTTAACTAATTCAGTGTTTTGAATTTGAAAAGTGATAGCCTCAAGCTTATTTTGTTTTAAAAGTAGTAGTTCATCCCTACATTTGTTTAGTTCAAAACGTAGCTTGTTATATTTTGAAAAAAGATTTAATCGTTGCTCTTTTACAAACTTAAGGTCAACATTGATATAGTTCATATAGGACTGCCAATCGGAGTCATCATCCATAGAAAGTAAAATATTTACCTTCTTTATTGTGATGTTGACCCATTCTCCATTCCTGGTATGATTTTTCCCAACAACAAGCTTGTCCTCTTACGAGAGGCCATTAGTGCTGTCGACATGCACCATTTCATCATCGAGATGAGATCGGCTCTTCATCGATCAAAGGTTTCATCAACAAGGCCTTTGTTTTACCACGCATGCATTTAACATTGTTTGTTGTTTACGAGGATGGCCTCAAGCAATGCATGCTTAACTTTGACTTTCCTATACTTTGCAAATCTATAGTTTTGTTTTGATCAGTTGTTTTGAAAATTTTGATGAGGCGATAGATTTTGGTTGAAATTTGCTAAAGCTTGAGGACCGATTTGACCACGATGGTTTGTAAGAGGGTTCGAAATTGTTTTGAAAAACAGTCTTTTGCAAATGACCTTTTTGTGACACTTAAAGCATTCACGTCCTCATTTGCTTTAGCATTTGAAAACCTTTGTTTCTTATTATAAACCTTGAGAGTTAGCAAGGAGTGCCCTTTCCGAAATTCGATGTTCGGTCATTTAGGTACTCCTCACTTGATCTCTCATCGGGCTCATCATCCGAATTTTCACGAAAATCTTAAACAACGTTGTTAGAATAAAAGCGATTGATATTGGTGTTGAAGTGGTGGTGGGGACTTCTTGACTTCGAGACTTCTTTAAGTCGGTATCGTCTGTTGATGAGGTTTTCCTCATAGACAAATTTCCCATAAATTTCAGGAATTTCAAGGGTCTGGATATGATTAGCATTCCTAAGTCCCTGGGAGAAATTCAGCCACTTCTCAGGGAGAATATTGACAAAACCAACATTGATTTTATGTTTGCACAACTTAAAACCATCATTAGATAGTTCATTTAAGAGAGTTTTGTACCGGGTGTAAGTTTGAGACAGAGTTTCTGAGTCCTTAGCCCTGAAGGTGTTATACTCAAGTTTTAGGTCCATTATCCTGTTTTCCTTGGTATCAGAAGGACCTTCATGACTGTGGACCGGGTCATCCCAAGTTTGTTTAGTTGTACTACAACTTATGACTGACTCCATAATATCATCAGGAAGACATGATATGATGATACTTTTGAGTCTTTGGTCCTGGTTGACCACTCTCCTCTCATCCACGAGTCCACCGAGCTTGATTTAGGCAAACCTTCGATCTTTGGAATAAATG
Organism: Chrysanthemum lavandulifolium; assembly: GCA_022545495.1. NCBI lineage: Eukaryota > Viridiplantae > Streptophyta > Magnoliopsida > Asterales > Asteraceae > Chrysanthemum > Chrysanthemum lavandulifolium. The sequence goes on from CM040246.1 coordinate 148,521,470, forward strand.
GACCTTCATTTTACACTTGATATAATAAGGTTCCATCCCAATCAAATAGCAAAGCATACGCTTTTTCCATTTGTTGAATTTACCAACTTCAAGTCTAGGGCAACAATTTGAATAAGCTCCACCCTTTTTATCGACTAGTTGGGGTACATCAATTTCAGCCATAAGGATCCTGATTTAAAAACGTTTTAGAGCGGCTTAAAAAAAGGTTTTATAATCAGCCTAGCTCTGATACCACTTGTTGTTCCCTATTCACTATCTTAAAACAGTTAAGTATTTAAAACCAAGTTAATAGTGAATCTATGACTGATAAGATGTAAGTAAAACACACTGATTAATTTTCAACATAATATTCTTTATTATAAATAAATCAAACAAGAATACATTACCCAAGTACTTGTGGAATAGTACTTGGGATTGAATTGACAAAGGTTGGTAACTCCTCTCGAAGCTCAGGCTAAGTCTGAGCACAACTACAAGTACCCACTGAGCTATCTTAGGGATTAAGTTGTATTTGAAGGATTGAAAGATGGCTTGCTTGTATGTGTGTTTTACAATTCACAAGCAATCTTTCACTCCATCTCTTATGCTATTTATACAAGTATGAGTTTAACTCTTTCCTAAGTGACAAACCGACAATTCTGAGAAGACAAAATCTTGATGTATTTTGTGTCTATTCTAAAGACTATTTTAGGTAAGAGACAAGACGATTTCCAAAGGTCGGTGATGACACTAAGCCCGATCATTTGCCATTCGGTAAAGTTGACTTTGGTTGATAAGGACTTCGTCTTATCGATTCAAACTTATCCCGCCTTATCCCGCTCATTCTTGATCTTCATATCCTTCAATCTTCTACTTCAGTTTGTATTCAGTGTAAGTAGTTGGAGAGGAGTTTTAGGGTTTCAGTGAGTTATTGTCATCACTCACTGAATCCACCATCTTCTTCTTGACTCAGTCTTCACCCTTTAAGTTCCGCCTTACTGATTGGAGAGACTTCTTCTTCGCCTCATACTAAGTATCCTGAAGATGGCTCACTGAGAGACTGTGCACTCAGTGACATGTTAGTGTTTAACGGACTAAACACTTTATTTTCTATTCAAATCCTAGATCAAGGGGTTTGGGTATTTACTGAACCCAACAGAATGTAGTCTAGGTTCTAGAAATGAAGGCTTGTGTGCTTTACTAGAACTAGGTGTGTTTGGTTTAGTACTTGATGAAGATTTTTCTAACTGAAAAGGTCGAATGTTAATTCTAGCGGTTCTTTTAGCTATGGTTGATTGAGTTAGTTGAGGAGGAATTCTAGCATTTGAACTTCTTACGGGGTGATGACTCGGTGGATGATATCTCATGAACCATATGAGCATTCTTTTTGGATGATCTTTTGGTTGAAGAGTTCCTACTAGATGCTTTAGTCATAGTGAAGGAGAGTGTGTAGTAGAAGTCTTTAACTACTGATTTTAGGATTGTGGTAAGAATGGTGACTTAAGCTCTTTAGAGTGTTTTGTTTATAAAGGATGAATATGAGTTTAATGAATTAAATTTATGACCACTAAGAAAATTTGGCATGCACCAAGGTCAAGACTGAGTCAAGAAGACTGAGTCAATAAGAAGATGGTGGATTCAGTGAGTGATGACAAGCTGTTCTGATGACAAGCTGCATGCGCCAAATTTGTCATCACTCACTTAAGCTCTAGGGAATCATTAAATGGTAAGCAAGAGTGTTTAGATTACCAAAGAGGGTTTGAATTTGGAAGAAAAGCTGATCACAAGTTGTTCTGTAGACACGGATCCCACGGTTCTCTCTCATTAGGGATCCGTCTGGTTATAAACTAGGGATCCGTCTGTCAGACAGTAAAGTATTAAAGTGATTATACTCTTTTAAGGTCTAGTACCTATAAATCTTGATGGTTTGACTTTCCTTAGATGTCTTAAGTGATAGGTGACTTAAATGTCTAACCATAAGGAGTGAGGATACTTAATGATGGTATTTGGTGGGAAAGTGGACTTTTTGAGAGTGCAACTAAGTGTTTAAGGATGATACTCATTGATTTGAGAATGACAAATGAGGGCAATTGATCCTAGAGATCAGATGGTGGTTTAATAGAAATTTGAAAAATTCTTAAAAAATAAAAGAAAATGAAAAACTAGTTTTAAGCCTATTTTAATGTAAGGATGACTACAATCAATTTGCTAAAAATGAGAGAAATATCAAGCTAAGTGTTTTGAGATGTGAGGAACAATGTGTGAGCATTGGAGCAGAAATATGGTGAGTTTAGGTGAATTGATAAATCAAAAAGCACTTTGAATTTGATCCTAAGTTAGCTATGGGTGAGTGTGAGACCTGCTGAGCTTGAGAAAGACTTAATTGGTCTTAAAGAATCATGTTTAGCTAGTATGATGTGGTCTAGGGGAATGGTTTGGTGTATAAAGGTTTGTAGTTGCATGTCTGTTTGCCTGGATCCCACAGTTCCCTCATCTGAGGGATCTGGCTAGTTATAGCCTAGGGATCCGCTCTGCACGACCAAGTAGCTTCTCGGAAAATGTGCGCTTTTGCACTCTTTGCAAATACTCATCCTAATCATTTCTACATTCGAGAAACATATGCAAACAACAAATATAATGCATAGTAAGTGGGGATGACTAAAATGTAAGCAAAAATGAGTGACATCGACTACTTGAATGAGATCAAGTTGTCATAAAATTCTCATTTTCCTAGTTCATAAGTTAAAAGTCTTAGTCTAAATTATGCAATCTTCTACTAGCTACGTCTTAAGCTACATAAATATTGTTTAGATTGTTTACAGACCATTGTTTCATAAATTGTTCACAAATTAAGGTCTATGACCTTACCTTCTATCCACTCATCCTCCTACTTCACATCCATCTTCATCTTCATCTCTATCCCCTTCACTCTTCACCCCTATATCTCTACTTCTTCTTCTTCATCAAGAAGTTAGCAAAACATTTGAATATGCCCCTAGTTTTTTGGAACTCTTGTGAAGGGCTTGGGACATCCGGCAGTTGGTTGATGTATGCTAATGGGTCGAGATGGACGTTACCAAGGGGGTTGTTGCTTCTTTCTCTTTCTCTTTGTCTTTCTCTTTCATTCAATGAGTCCGTTGGTGGGTGAGGTCTCTTTCCATCCACCATGATCCTTGTAGTCTTTCCATCGGATAGAGGCACCATGACCTTGTTGCAAACACTGTGGTTATAGGAATAAGGAGAAGGATCTAGAGCAAAGACGAAGGTTGCTAGACGAGTCAGGAGCATTGCATAAGGGAGTACCATCTTATCCATGCTTTTCACACTTGCCATTCTTTTTACCATGTAATAGGCAAGGTTGAAGTGAGTGCCGGTTACAAGGCACTAAATCATGAAGCTTAAGCAAGCATTGGGATGATCCTTGTTTCCTCCCAAGAAAGTACGTTCTCCCTTAGCACGAGTTCCCATTTCTTGCATAATGGGAACATTTCTGAAAGCTCCATTTGAAACGGATCCCTATAGATCACCTTGGAGTTTCTCGTGACTCTTGATGGAGATGCTCTTTCCATGAAGACGGTATCCCTTACCATGGTTGCTTCCAGGATGATAGTGAAGTATACTTCATGATGATCCACCATGTCATGTAACTCCGCTAGTGACCATTCGTTGGAGTACATACACACTCCTTGACATGGGATACGGAGTATCCTTGCAAGCTCTACAAGAGTGAAGGTGAACTCATGCTCATTGATGATGAAGGCTATCGAAATGGTTCCATCTTCATTCCGAATGATTCTCATTGTCTTGTAAAACTTAAGTACAAACACCGGAAAAATTTGCTCATTAATGTCCAAGAGACAATCGAAGTTAATTCCCCCAAAGACTTGGCGGATGTTGGTGTTGTTGAGGAATGATGGTTCGACCACTCGGCCTTCGTGGAAGAGTCTCTTTTCCAACATCTTGAAGGCTTTTCGATCATCCGGGCTTAAGCCTTCCTTACGATGATACATGGGAATGTAGTGAGAGGTGTCATGGTAGTCTTGTTGATGGTTTCTAGGCATGATTGTTCCTAAACATCAAAACCACAATGTGGTGTTAATTGTGTGAATAGTAACCTAATGGGATTCATTACAATTTTGCTCAATACATCTTCATTGAATTCAAAAAATGAGTTTAATTTGTATTAACAATGTTGATTCTTTGATTTAGTTTATCTTAGAAAACAATGTGGTAACAAATTGTGACAAACCCATTTGAGCTCAATTTCTAAAGATGAAAAATTGTAATCCTAGGAATCAAGGAATGGAAATAACAATGTAGTGAAGATTAAACTTACACAAGAGATTGTTTCCTTGGAGAAGATGATCAATTAACTCCTGTGAACAGTAAATGGGTTTTATGTTCGTGAGTTTTGATAGAGTAAAGTGAAGAGTGGAACTTCCACACTGATCATTTGTTAGATATAAGTTTTCACATACACATCAAACCATAACACAAAGTAGCGTATAGATGGAATTCTAGAGAGAGAAAGTTAGAGGTTTAGGGAACTTAGTGAGAGAAAGTGAAAGATATTATTATGAGCTCCAACTCTACCTTGGGAGGTAGAGTATTTATAGTCTTACATAAATCGCCACACATCGGGTCATGGATCGGGCATACGGTGGGTAAAGACCGTCCGTCCTCCACGGTGTTGCTTAACTAAATACTACTTAACATAAAGAACTACGACTACGAGCTTTCTAACGATTACATATACTTGAGGTGACCGACTCTTTAATACACGAATTTCTAATTCCTAACAATCTCCCCAAGGAGGTCACCTCAATCATGTACCAAAATTACATTGAATACAAATAGATATTACATTAAAAATTGTTCTTGCATTCTTGATGTAGTCCTTTGCTTCTAAGCTCGTAGTCATTGATTCATCACATTGCATGTTTGGTTACTCCAAGTGGAGGTCTTTATCTTGATCCACGTGATAATAATTTTGAGCCATCATTTGAGATCATCGACTATCAAAATCTCGTGACATCCTTTGTGGTGTTGGTATTATGTGATGTTGTGACTTTAGGACCGACATGCTCACATTACGGATCATGATATCTTCACATCGAGTAGCGGAAGCTTTAGTTGATTCATGAGATTGGCGGCGTGGCGAAGCATGGAGTGAAAATATCGAGTCATTGATGCACTAATCATGATTTCTTTTGAGATGAATGTGTTAAGTGAGCATGCGGCAATGGATTGACCGCTTCATTACGATCATTTGCAAACATCGGGTGTACCGCATACAGCAGCTAGCAATAAATCGCACGAAAGTGTCTTTGATCACTTCGTTGAATTGAGTACACGCCCACGGTTCCCGTTGATCGGTACAAATCTTGCTGTGATCGGTATAATTCAAGAATTTCCTTGACGGGGTTTCGCGGTACTCTAGCTGTTCTCAAACCGAACGTCTCAAAGAGGACAACACGGAGTGAGTGAACGGTAAATTTTAAGTCCACCGATTGATGAAAAGAGATTTGAAAAACAATCGTGTATTGCTCAATAGAAATTGTTTTGCAATACAACGAAGGTTTTATTGAAAATCAATTATCAATCATAAAAACACCTTTTGGTTTGAATAATGAGTACACGGTCGATGTGCTAAAGAAAAGTTTGTTAAGCACAAAGACCGGTTTTTCAAAGGTATCCGTCAATCCCTAACTCGAACGAGATTGATTCAAGAAATTGAATCGCCCCATTGTTTCATTCGGTTGTCACATGGTTGATCCATATAATAGATCTCACATGCCACCTACCAGAGCTTGTTTGATGTTGGCTCGAAGGCTTTCCATCTTCATTGTGAATGTGTAAACACATCACTCGGATGTTCGCAATACCACAAGGATAATGCGTGGGACTCAAGATATAATCTCTCTTTCCACATTGTGTGAAACAGAGTCTTCATTGAAAGTGTCCTAATGAGATTTATTGATGATCTCGTGGCTCTAGACTCAATTTGTGCATATTTGGATCCCGTGTCGGAGACTAGGAGAGGTCTCCTTCTTCAATATCAACAATCTCTAAGAAAAGTCGATAGATAATGTCGGTTCCCGTGAGAATGAAACAAGTCCTTTTAAGAGGAACTTGAGTGGTTTGGAAAGTTGAAGTGCGGTCGTCCTTTGGGTCCATGACGTCTTGTCTTCAATACCGATGTTACCATCGGTAGCATATGAATTGAACCGGTTTACGCCTAAGGTTGAATAAATGGAGGCTATTTGTTTTCACCCTTTTCTCATTCAATTCTTTTAATTCTTCAACCCCTTGATGCTTACCGAGATTTCATAACTAGAACCTTGTTGGGTTTATTCCAATTACTAGCTCGGTCTCGATGCACTCTTCCCATTCCTCATTTTTCTCCTTTTATTATCATACCTAAGAACTCTATACTAACTAGTGGATAGTTCCTGGGTAGATCCCTCCGGTTCTGGCGGATCTTGGGAACAAAAACCTAACCTTATCATCCTTATATCACCGTACATAAAGTAAGGTTGGTCGGTCTATTTGGTATTGTTCATCTGCCGTTGGAACCAATTGAAAACCTTTTGAAAATCAATTCAGATACTTGTGATATATTATCAAAACATTTTTGTACCTGAATTGTTTTTGATAATTTTAGAATAAGTGCTCCCCCTCAACATGTGCATCAAATGTTTCAAATCGTATTGCACACGGAGGCAAGAGGAAGAAATTACTTCTTTGATTACCATTTTTTTAAAAATATCACCATCACTTCCTTGATCAAGTCAAGTAGATAAAACATTTCCAGGAAGGAGGAGGTTTCCATAACTTTGCTCCCCCTCAATATGTGCCTCGAGGTTTTGAAAAGAGTTTTGCACATACTAGAGGAACTGCACATGAGATAAATGATCACGTTTCAAATCATAGGTTTAAGATAGATGCTCCCCTCAACATGTGCATTGAAAATTTGAAATCGTTTGTCACATGTGGGAAGGACAACATGTACATCCTTATAAAACCATTTACCGAATAATCGGTTTAAATCAATTTAAATCACACATTCTCCCCGATCACAATTATCAAATCATTTGAGATTTGTGATCTCTTATAGATTTAAATTGATTTTGAAAGCTTTTAAGGAGAATTGTGACTTGATTATGAAAGCGGATTTTAAGACTTTAAACTCCATTGATAAAACATGCATGTATATCTTTTGAAAACAATTTAATGCCAAATAACTTTTAATTTAAAATTGAAATCATTCTCCCCTCAATCAATGACATAGGTTGTTGATTGAGAGATAGAGATTTTGCAAATAAGTCCCGATGATTATCAAAAATAGAGACCAAGTTATTTTTCAAAGCGATTAGTTTTCATGAGATAATTGTATATAGAATCGAGCATGGAATTTTGAAAGCATGATAAAACATGGCTCTGTTCTTTCTTTAAAAAACGGGTTATTGCCTGAAAATGACAATAAACCATTTTTTTCTCTTTCTCCCAAAAATATTTTTTTATTTTTTTTTTTTATTTTTTTTTTTTTTTTAGAATTCGAACAACATCTAAAGACCCGTGTCATTCTTTGAATGACATCACAAAGACCGTAGATATTATCGAACCGAGAAAAACATGACAAATTGACAATATTTTTTGAAGATTTTTCTAATTTTTTAGATTTTTATGGATTTTGAAAGTTTTATAATTTTGTATTTTGTTTTTCGAATAAATATTTACAAGAGATAGATGAAGATAGACCTTTACTCCTCGTCTTCCTCCTCGAAGACGTTTGAGAGTTTCGTTGAAGGCTTTTCAAACCAAGGCGTGGAAGAATAAACTCAAAACGTTCTCTTGGAAGAGCTTTGGTGAAGATGTCGCTAACGATATTCGAGACCTCACAAAATATAGTTCCACCACACCTTTTCCACTTGTTCCCGATGAAATGATGTCGAATGTCGATATGCTTTGCTCTTGAGTGTTGAGCGTTGTTGCATGAGAGAGCAATAGCACTTTATTATCACATGACAGAGGATTTTGTTGAATTCAAAGCCATAGTCGATAATTGAGATCTCATCCATAAGATTTGAGCACAACAAGATGACATGGCTATGTATTCAACCTCTGTAGAGGAAATAGAATTAATCATTTGCTTCTTTGAAGACCAGCTCACAAGCTTATCACCCAAAACCGAGCACCTCGGATGTACTTGACGTGTATCTTGACAACTGCATGATCGGCATCTGCATAGGTCGTTAGTGACATACCGGTGTCCTTGGTACCATAGTCCCATATTGATGGTTCCTTGGAGATATCGAAGACCCGCTTAATCGCTTCAAGGTGCTTTTAGTAGGCTTAGCACGGTATCTAGCACACATGCAAACAATGAACAAGATGTCTGGTCTACTAGTCGTGAGGTACATCGGGATCCAATCATACTACGATATTTCGTTTGGTCAATCATGATCCCCGAGTGGTCCTCATCTAGTTTGGTTCGATCAATCATGGGGTGTCAACAGGTCACTTGAATCAAATCCAAATTTCTTTAAGATCTCGGTTGCATATTTAGATTGATTTATGAAAATGCCTCCGGACTTTGTGAAATTTGTAATCCCAAGAAAATGACATTTGTCCCATCATTGACATTTGAAATTTTGAACTCATTTCATTAGAAAACGATCACATTCCATTGGGTGCATCGAGGCAAAATAATATCATCAACATAAATTTGAACATGAGTTAAATGTTTGCTCGACTTCGGTGAACAATGTAGGATCAATCGCTCCTTTCTCGAATCCGGTTGATAGAAGAAACTTTGACAATGTATCATACCATGCCCTTGGAGCTTGCTTTAAATCGTAAAGAGCCTTCTTGAGACGATAAGCGTGAGTAGGATGCTCTTGATTCACAAATCCTTCAGGTTGGGCGGCGTGACGACTTCTTTAAGATCTCCGCTCGTAAATGCCGCTTTCACATCCATCGATAGACTACCATGTTCTTACTAGCAAAGATTAGCCGAAAGATTACGATTGCCTCGATTCGAGCAACAGAGCAAAAGATTCTTCAAAATCAATACCCTCCTCTTGGCGGTATCCTTTAGCAACTAATCGAGCCTTGTTCTTCAACACATCACCATGCTCATCAAGTTTCACTTTGAAGATCCATTTAAGAGCTATAATCATAGCACGATCCTGGAGCGGTACTAACTCCCATACATCAAGACGATCAAACTCATGAATTTCATCTTGCATGGCATTGAACCACTATCTTCATTCATGGCGGTTTAACATCTTTTGGTTCGATATTAGATAGTACGGAGTTGAAGAAGCACCATAAGGCATCGGTTGCAAGTTGTTTCGGGTTGATACTGAGACGAGAGGATTACCAATGATGTTGTCTAATGGATGAGCGTGAGTCCATTTTCCGAGGTGTTCGTGTGGCGGTTGTTGAGGGACTCAAGTAGGCGAGTCGATGTCTCTGAAGAAGATGGTTCGATGATGATTCGGAGCAAATATGTTTTCAAATGGAGCATCTTCGGGAGTAGCAAAGGATTAACTTCATCATTGATGCGTAAACATTTCCATGATGTACATTTGAAGGATGATGATTTGTTGATGAGATCAAGGATCGCAAGAAGTGCTTCTTGACTTAAAGATATTGAGATCGAAGGATTGACTTCATTCACGGGAATATGAGCATCCTCTATTGTAGGGATCAACACCTCATTAGTAATTGAATCATACAGTTCATCAAACATAGGATCAAACAATTTCTTTAAATCATCTTCGGATGGAGGTACATATGGAGTTTCTTGAGAAGAGTTTGGAACAAGAGATGAACCAATGGGACTGTTTTGAAGTGCGGGTCCCGTTTGGAGTGTCCGAGAGCCATTTGACGGTCACCATCAAACGTAACGTGAATGGTTTCCATGATATTTCGGGTTCTTTTGTTGTAGATTCGGTATCCCTTTTTGTTTGGTGCATATCCTACAAATACTCCAATGTCGACTTTAGCCCTAAGTTTCCCTAAGTCTTGACCCTCATTAGTTGGATAACACAATGCACCAAACACACGAAGGAAAGAGAGATTAGGTTTTACATTGTGGAAAAGTTCATATGGAGTTTTTCCATGTACAATGTGAATCGTGGAACGATTTTGTGTGTAGCATGCGGTGGCAATTGCTTTACCCTAGAGAAACATTGGAACCTTTGAGTAAATTAGCATTGTTCTAGCGGCTTCAACAAGAGTTCGATTTAGTCTTTCAACTACACCGTTCGCTGAGGAGTTCGCGGTACACTTCTTTGATGGTGATTCCAACGCTTTCATAGAATTCACTAAGTTGTTTGTTGACAAACTCGGTTCCATTGTCTGCTCGATAATTCGACGGTTTTGTTAAGTCGAACCTCTGCAATTTGTTTGATGAGTTTGATGATGATATCGGGAGTTTCATCCGTTGTCCTTAAGAACTTGACCCGTGAATCTAGAGTAATCATCAACCACAACTAACACATATTTCTTCCCAAAGATATTCTCGCACCCTCATTGGTCCACATAAATCCATATGAATCATATGAAGAACTTCGTGACGAGTTAGTAGGTTTGGGTTTGTGGGCAAACTTTTGCTTTACCCAATTGGCATCTTGAACAAAGATGATCCTTTTCATACTTTAGTTTAGGTAAACCTACAACTAAGTCCTTTCGGAAAGATCGTTGATGGTGCCGAAGTTCAAGTGATTGAGACGACGATGCCATAACCATGACTTTGTTTTGAAGCCTTTGATAACAAGCAGATTGGAGAAGCCCTCATCATGTCATCGATAGAGATGGTGTAGAGATTTGAGCCACGAGTTCCTTTTAGCAGTTCCTTACCATTAAGATCTCTAACAAAGCGGTATGTTTTCAAGGCTACTTCTAGATCGTAATCACGAATTGACCAACGAGAGAGCAGATTATGACCCAAACCTTCCACATAGTAAACTCTAGAGATGACACTATCACCAACAACATAATCTCCATAACCCATAATAGCACCGAAATGATCATTACCAAATCTAACAGTCCGATGAATTTGCTCATGAAGTTCATGAGCGCGACCGTCTCCAAATCATATGCTTGGAGCAACTGAGTCCGGTACCACGAGCGATTTGAACGATCTGCGGTTGAACACGACAAGAATGGATAAGCGGATAATTGGGATCCCCATGCAAGAATGGGTTCCATTTGGTTAGTAACAATGTTTGGAACACCCGCATCGAAATAGAAGTATTCATATCGAAAGTGAGGCAATGGAATCATTGTGAATAGATGCGATACTAGTGTCGATTAGCCCCGCATACAGGTGTGATCACTTCTTAAGGAATAGTTCTACCAAGAGGCATCCATTTTCTAGTGGGCATTATCGATTAGTCTTAAGACCAACGGTATCCAATAAAAGCCTATTTTATTGAATGTTCTTCCCGGGGTTTCCAACGCTTTCTAACTTTCTTTCTTTTTGCCTTTTAGCCTTCTTAGCATGAATTTTGCATTAACAATATTAATCGGACAATTAACATCATTAGGCGTAACATTAACACCACATTCATGATTAGAAATGCGAATTCAAGCGGACATTAGTACAAGGTTTGCAAATAGTATCGAATTGAATTAATTACGATGACGCCTATGGCTAATACTAGAATCAACACGATTCGTTTTATTCAATTCAAGCTTAAAGTTCCTAGATTGTTCTTCTCTCTTCCAAAGGCACATTCTTAGCTTGGGAGGTCCTATCATTCCTTGTATTGTCTTGAGACTTTGACCGCACCGTTTAATGTCACCGATTACTCCTCAGATGGAATGGGAACATTAGTTGGTTTAACTACTCTTTGCATCACCGTTTAGATGTCTTGGGTCCGAACTACATGCGGTGCACTAAGGTTCACTTTCTTAAAACTAGAGTACCGAGATTTGTACTCCTAGAAGGCACACTTGAGTTCTCTTTCTTAGCATTGATGGATCCGAATCGAACTACTTAAAGGCACACCACGGTTCACATTCAAAACATTGGGAATCGAATGCATATCATACTTGGCATTAGGCATCGAGCATGGAATCAAAGGATTAACTCTCTCTCTAATGACTTTGGGCATATTGTGATCAAGCATTCTAAGATTTCTTGAGATCGTTTGGCATATAAGCATGCATGTCTAATTGCATTATCATGTGGTTTCTCTAGCTTATCCTCTTCAACAATCTCACGCAGATATTCTAGGCAATCCTTAAGGGATGAGAAGTATGTTTGAATAGCAAGTTTGTTGTTCCTTAGATGAGGAGGACATATGTCACGGATAAAGCATATTTATTACAAGAGTGAACCTTTGATACAACATTCTCCCCATTGGTCATTGGCATTTTCCTTTTACGACTCTTGATTCTCAATTTCCTTTTGCAATGAAGCTATTTGTTCGTTATTTTTGTTACGAGTGACTTTAATTGATTCAAATAACTCATTGAAATGACGTTTAACTTTTCATTTTCTTCTAGAAAACTTTCATTTTCCTTTTGTAAAGCATTTACTAGGTTTTGAAGATGAAACGTTTGAGAATTCGAGAATCTAAAGGAGGAGGCATTTGGGAGCTGTCATATTGTTCGTTTGACCCTTTAATTGAGAGATTTGGGCTTTCAATTTTCGATCGTGTTACTGCGAGCTTGAATCATTCATCACGTTTGTTAATTGAAAACGCATCAAACTCGGAGCATCTAAAGATGTCTTGATATTTGAAGTTTTGACATTTTCTTTGAGATGTTGATATTTGAGTTTTAAATTAAAATGCTCAACTTCTAGTTTAGAAAATGTTTAACCAAATTGTCGTGATCATC